>OX381716.1:60884124-61484124 GCA_947462335.1 Harmothoe impar | reverse complement strand
ACAAGGTGAGGCTGACAGGGGACGTGACAAGATGAGGCTGACAGGGGACGTGACAAGATGAGGCTGACAGGGGACGTGACAAGATGAGACTGACAGGGGACGTAACAAGGTGAGGCTGACAGCGGACGTAACAAGGTGAGGCTGAGTGGCGACGTGACAAGATGACAGGGGACGTGACAAGGTGAGGCTGACAGGGGACGTGACAAGGTGAGGCTGACAGGGGACGTGACAAGGTGGGGCTGACAGGGGACGTGACAAGATGAGGCTGATGGGGGACGTGACAAGATGACAGGGGACGTGACAAGATGGGGCTGACAGGGGACGTGACAAGATGGCTCTGATGGCAGCCAGACCTAATACAGCTGCAGGGGCGGCTGGCGTGAATGCTGAACCACGTGACAAGCTGCCAGCTTCCTGCCTCCTAATTATCCTGTTAGTGGCGCAACAGGCGGTCAGAGCTAGGGACGGCAGCAAGGGGGGCCGGGGGGAGGGAACGTCATGCCTCCTAACTGCTGGTAGAAGAGGGCAGATACGAGGAGCAGGTAGTCAGGGTTACAGCAATAGGTCAGGTAGTCAGGGTTACAGCAATGGGGCAGGTAGTCAGGGTTACAGCAATATGGCAGGTAGTCAGGGTTACAGCAATAAGGCAGGTAGTCATGGTAACAGTAATAAGGCAGGTAGTCAGGGTTACAGCAATAGGGCAGGTAGTCATGGTAACAGCAATAAGGCAGGTAGTAAGGGTTACAGCAATAAGGCAGGTAGTCAGGGTTACAGCAATAAGGCAGGTAGTCAGGGTTACAGCAATAGGGCAGGTAGTCAGGGCTACAGCAATAAGGCAGGTAGTCAGGGTTACAGCAATAGGGCAGGTAGTCAGGGTTACAGCAATAAGGCAGGTAGTCAGGGTTACAGCAATGGGGCAGGTAGTCAGGGTTACAGCAATAGGGCAGGTAGTCAGGGTTACAGCAATAGGGCAGGTAGTCAGGGTTACAGCAAAAAGGCAGGTAGTCATGGTAACAGTAATAAGGCAGGTAGTCAGGGTTACAGCAATGGGGCAGGTAGTCAGGGTTACAGCAAAAAGGCAGGTAGTCATGGTAACAGTAATAAGGCAGGTAGTCAGGGTTACAGCAATGAGGCAGGTAGTCAGGGTTACAGCAATAGGGCAGGTAGTCAGGGTTACAGCAATAAGGCAGGTAGTCAGGGTTACAGCAATAGGGCAGGTAGTCAGGGTTACAGCAATAGGGCAGGTAGTCAGGGTTACAGCAATAGGGCAGGTAGTCAGGGTTACAGCAATAAGGCAGGTAGTCAGGGTAACAGCAATAAGGCAGGTAGTCAGGGTTACAGCAATAGGGCAGGTATTCAGGGTTACAGCAATGGGGCAGGTAGTCAGGGTTACAGCAATGGGGCAGGTAGTCAGGGTTACAGCAATAGCGCAGGTAGTCAGGGTTACAGCAATAGGGCAGGTAGTCAGGGTTACAGCAATAGCGCAGGTAGTCAGGGTTACAGCAATAGCGCAGGTAGTTAGGGTTACAGCAATAGCGCAGGTAGTCAGGGTTACATATTTTTAATGCATCTAGTCCATGCCTCCAGCTGCGGAGTATCATTATTCTGGGCAGAGTCAATGGATATAACCCTCAACATGAACTATTTGAGTGTTTCACTGTTCATTTCAGGTGATTATGACGAATTTGGTTTGAATGCAACTTAAGTATCCTGCTCTTCATAGTGGCAGTTACCTTTACCTATGCATGTCATCTGATGACGTGGTGTGACGGGTAAGGCTGTGACGTACGGGAGGAGGGGGGGTTACTTCACAGGGTGAGTCATGCTGTCCACATGGAGGCTCTGACACCCCAGCCTAACGGCGTCTTTTCACATGTATACTGTTGACACCAATATTGGCCCATATGCACATCTCAATTACAGAGTCATGTACCTTATACCATGTTTGAGAGCTTTATAGTCAGGAATATCTATTGGGTATTATAAAGCTGTATTCATGTTGGTGTATTGACTAAGGAGACCAAGCAGATTAAGTTAGGCTGAGTGGTTTACTCAGCTTGATATCAGAAGCCAAATTAGCAAGTTATAAAAGGGGCATTTCTCACCACTCACACTTAACCACATAGTAGACTAGGACAGTAGTAGAACTGTGAGTGGGATACGCTCTGTGATTATGCCACTTTAACAGAATGAGTCTACTAAGATGAAGAATGAAACATATTTGACCTTGAATGAATTAAATCAATTGAGTAACCAAAACTGGCATTTAAAGCTAGCCCAAAAGATGCAGCAGCGGTCCCCTATTGCTGAGACCCCCCCCCCCCTCCACCCCCCACGTGGGGTGAGGAGTGACAGCTCGGTGCCTGGCCGCGGCTCAGTTATGATCAATACGCGGCTTACATAACGACCTAACAAGCCGCACCAGCACGTTATGGAATTCAACACGATCAATTACACACCACTAATCCTGCCTTTGTCAACCTCCTCCTCCTCCTCACCGCCGTAACACTGTAAGGACGGCATGATGCATTAATGTATCATCCCTTGGTCGTCATGATGCATGAATGCAGCCCTGGTGAGTAACTCGCCAGGGCTGCATTCATGCATCATGCCAACCCTATTGGGTTGAGACACTCCCGAAGGATCAGCATGATGCACCAAAGCAGCACTGGCGAGTTACTCAACAAGGCTGCATTGGTGCATCATGATGACAAATGTCATCTCTTAATGAAATGCACAGGCTGTAACTGAGTCCTGCTGCCATTGTATTGTGTATGTATAGTATATATGTAAAGGTCTGACACTCCTAGTCTCCGGTCATCTATCCACTTGAGGCGGCAGCACTGTACATGGGATTGTAGGCAGACCGTGGCACCATCTAGTAGAAATCTAGGAACTACAAATCTCTGTACTTCAGATGGTGCCACTGTCTACCTACAATCCCATGTACAGTGCTGCCGCCTCAAGTGGATAGATGACCGGAGACTAGGAGTGTCAGACCTTTACATATATACTATACATACACAATACAATGGCAACAGGACTCAGTTACAGCCTGTGATGAAATGTGTCCTTAAAGGGTTAAGCATCCCACTGTGGGGACACTCACCACCGTACAGCACTTTACCCTCCTCCCCCCCTCACCACGTTAAGCACCCCACTGTGGGGACACTCACCACCGTACAGCACTTTACCCTCCTCCCCCCTCATCACGTTAAGCACCCCACTGTGTGGACACTCACCACCGTACAGCACTTTACCCTCCTCCTCCCCCCGCACCACGTTAAGCACCCCACTGTGGGGACACTCACCACCGTACAGCACTTTACCCTCCTCCCCCCTCATCACGTTAAGCACCCCACTGTGTGGACACTCACCACCGTACAGCACTTTACCCTCCTCCCCCTCCCTCACCACGTTAAGCACCCCACTGTGTGGACACTCACCACCGTACAGCGCTTTACCCTCCTTCTCCCCCCACACCATGTTAAGCACCCCACTGTGGGAACACTCACCACCGTACAGCACTTTACCCTCCTCCTCCCCCCCCCACCATGTTAAGCACCCCACTGTGGGGACACTCACCACCGTACAGCACTTTACCCTCCTCCTCCCCCCCCCCCCACCATGTTAAGCACCCCACTGTGGGGACACTCACCACCGTACAGCACTTTACCCTCCTCCTCCCCCCCCCCACCATGTTAAGCACCCCACTGTGGGGACACTCACCACCGTACAGCACTTTACCCTCCTCCTCCCCCCCCCCCCACCATGTTAAGCACCCCACTGTGGGGACACTCACCACCGTACAGCACTTTACCCTCCTCCTCCCCCCCCCCACCATGTTAAGCACCCCACTGTGGGGACACTCACCACCGTACAGCACTTTACCCTCCTCCTCCCCCCCCCCACCATGTTAAGCACCCCACTGTGGGGACACTCACCACCGTACAGCACTTTACCCTCCTCCTCCCCCCCCCCCACCATGTTAAGCACCCCACTGTGGGGACACTCACCACCGTACAGCACTTTACCCTCCTCCCCCTCACCACGTTAAGTGGTACTATTCCTCCTTTAAGTAGCTCACACCACCCAGGGTGCAACGCTTTAATCCACCTCCTACTGCACCCCTAACACTGGGCCTCATATTCACACCTCACTGTGGGGGCACAAACCACCATACAGTGCTTTACCCTCCTCTTAAACAGAAAGAAGCACCCCCTAGTACACTCACACATGTATGTACCACAGAACGTGTATATATCATACCTTACACCAGCCGCCAAGCAGAAAAGGTGCTTCACACATAAGCAGCCAGAGCAAATATCAGATATCAAAATGTCATATTTCCATATGTAAATAGCGTTCATGATAGATAGATAGTTAGTTGTGTTGCGTTGTGTGTAGAGGTGCGGCTGTGTTTGTCCTGTGCTGCATGTGTGTTTGGACACCTGGCAGAGGGTGGTACAGCGTACATACACAAAGGTCCACCATCATCTGTCTGAAGGGCACATGTCTTAACGAGTGGTGCATTGGATCATATCACACGAGAACAGAAACCAGGATTTCAGATTGATTACAGTGGATCTTATAGAGGCCCTTATAGAGGCCCTTTTTGAGGCCCTTATAAAGGCCCTTATAGAGGCCCTTATAGAGGCCCTTATAGAGGCCCTTATAGAGGCCCTTTTGGAGGCCCTTTTGGAGGCCCTTATAGAGGGAGGCCGAGTCAGTGTGCACCCTGTATAGCACACTGGTGTGGACTTCCCAGCTAACAAAAATATGTCAAAGTAACGTGTGTTTTACATAATGTAACGCTTTGCCATAATAAGGAGCCATAGAGAAACGTTGTATAACGTGTTTTTTTTGCTTCCTGCGTTGTTCCCCCATCCTCACTGTGTACACAGACACAGACACTCTAGTCATTTCTTAGCTCTGCTCTCACAACTTAGCTTCTTCCTGGCAAGCTATGGCTATAGACAGACCTGCTATGGTCCCCCCTACGGAGGAACCAGCATTAACGCAGAACCCCTACACTGGGTATAGCTGTAGGCTGTGTCTCATGAGATCCCGCCATTGTCAACAACAGCACATTAGCGTAGGAAAAGGGGGGGAGGCAGGGGGGCCTGTAATATAAAACACACAATTTTCAAACCTTTCCTCTCCCGCATAGGAAAAAGTGGGTACAGAGGTGGTTGGGACCCCACATCAGAAGTAGAGGGGGCTTAAATTCTTCGTTTCCATACAATCTAATATAAGTGAGCATATGATACGTCATGCATAAAAATTGGTACTTAAAGTTGGTTGGAGTGGGCCCCCCCTCCCCCCCCCCCCAATAAAGATTTGCTTCCTACGCCTCCGCAGCAGCAGATATCCGGCTGTAGCTGGCCTCAAATAAGTATATAGGTGAGACCAGCCATACAATTCAGGCATTTTGACAAGTACATTATCCTGCAAAATGCTAGAGAACAAAACTTTTGTAAAATCCTACTTTGTGACAGGGAATTGTTGAGACTTTCAGAAAGAACAACACTTTTGGTGTTTGGTGAGAATGTTATGCTTTATGGTCCGTCAAACCTGAGATTCACATAAATGAATATACATATATACACAGATCTCTTCTATCGGAAAGCTTCTTCAATTAACAACTTCAGAACATTGGCTACTGACACACTGTTTGCCTAAATACAGGTGTAAGAAAAGTGCCTTTAACCTGTAGAAGTAGCCTGACACTGCAGAGTGCATGATGCGTGTATCAGGTAAGTATGGTGTACGAATACAGCACTGCCTCTGGTGCTACTCTGTGAAGTGACTCCCTAACATTAGCAGGACTCTATAATAACTCTATAATGACTCCTATTCTCAGACTCCCTTATGATTGGGTGTCACTTGAGAGTCCTGGCGAGAGTTACCTCAGTGATCGGGGCTGGACTCCCATTTGAGAGTTGCAGTGATTCTACTTCTTCTCTTTGTAAACAGATGGTATATAGCGCACCTTTACCACTAGGATCCATTACCAAAACGAGGCTTCTGCTGTAGAAAACGAAAGGACCTATCCCTTAGCAATGCAAAGGATAGGAGGCCCATAAACAAATTATCTATGGCTCCCTGACCCTAATCTGACTATGGAGAGGTAGATTGAAATGAGTAAACTCAGTTGGTTCACTTACAAAAGTCGGCACTGTGCAGCAATGTATCAGCAGAAGTTATGTATCTGTGCCGCATCATCCTGACAAATCCGCATTAACACACCATGCCTTAAAGATGGCATGGCACCTAATGTTAGAGAAATCTCTGGTACCATAATGTGCGCATTATTACAATAATGTTTTTGTTGTTTGCAAGTCTTTAAAGCAATTTGATATCATTTAATCACTGAAAACGGACAAAAGAGAAATTTGAGTTACTGTCCGGCGGACTTGAATGCCCCTGACCATGTTGTATACCATTTAGCAAGGATACCAGCCACTCAAGTACCTTTTACTAGTTATTGTAGGCAAAGCCACCCACCCAGAACGCAGGATTGAAGTGGCTAATTGCCCCTTGACAGACTGAAGGCTAGTGGGCGGTGTGTACATGCATGGGTATGATTCTATTATATAGTCCAAATAGTGGATTAGATAACTCCATATACACTGAGAGAAACTTGTATAAATAAGTATTTTTCCCACTAATGTATACGTTGTATGATGGTGTATTGAGAAAACATTGGGAAACAAATATATATCCATGCAATAAATTTGCAATATTGTTCCCTGTTCAACTGTTCGCCATGCTACCTTCTTTTACATGAATCAACCCATACTTGTATTGGAAAGGCCAATGTCTGCACACGATCAGCAGGGTGATTCCTTGCTCTAGCCTGGGCACCTGGTAGCTTTCCTTTTCTGCCACAGTGAAATATAGCCTTGATTTAATCATCTGAATATTCTCTATAAATGCAGCATTCTGTATTAGATGAGGTATGCTGAACAATATTAAATTAGGTATTGTTACTCATGTGCAAATATGATAGAAATGTTGTCTAAACGGTCTTAGGTGAAACACCATGCCTTAACGGGTTGATACTATGTGTAGGCAGCCTCCCGGTGCCTAGTGTGGTCAGGTTTATCTAACTGTACAGCTCGTCGATATGATTGACAGCGGGGTGGTTAAATCATTAGCGGCCATTGTAAACAGTACATGCCGCCCTGCAGGCCGCATCAGGCACAGCGGGCAGAGGCCACAGCCCACTGTGTCAGTACAGGGTGCACCAACTCATCATCACCCTACCCCAGTACACTGACAATATACGGCTCAGTCTCATGAGTTTGTAACAATTCAAACGTCTTTGACCGGTGGCATCTTTGACCGGTGGCGTCTTTGACCGGTGACGTCTTTGACCGGTGGCGTCTTTGACCGGGTATGTGATTAAAATGAAGAAAAAAGTAGTATATAGTAAAGAAATTTAAGCTTCAGCTTCTTCATGTAATAAACAGTCTATGGTTGTTTTACCCAATTAAATTTTGTTTATTTTAATGCACATATTAAGGGTTCCTTTTGGGCTTTTTTTCTTCAGCCGGTCAAAGACGTCACCGGTCAAAGAAGACGCGGGTCAAAGACGTTTCAACTGTTACAAACTCATGAGACTGAGCCAGTAACATAAATATATGAAATATATCAATTTTAAATAATGCCTCGAAATGTAACATATTATACAATAAATTTACCCATTTCTTTACTATACACTACTTTTTTCTTCATTTTAATCACATACCCGGTCAAAGATGCCACCGGTCAAAGACGCCACCGGTCAAAGACGCCACCGGTCAAAGACGTTTGAAATGTTACAAACTCATGAGACTGAGCCTTAAAGGCCCCGGCCCTCAGTCTGTAGTGGCTACCCTAGATTAATCATAGGGGCATTGGTCAGGCATGACCAAGTGCTATTCAGAAATGTGCCCCTGCATGGGTAAAAAACGACACGGGCGACACGGCGACACGGCCCTTTTAAAAATCGACACGTGTGACACGGCCCTTTTAAAAATCGACGGACACAGGCAAATAAAGGATAAAAATCGACCCACAGGGATTTTTCTCAAAGTTCTTATATAGCTAAAAATCGACCCAGCGACACGCCCCTTTTGCTAAAAATCGACACGCCGACATGGTCCAAATTTCGGGTACCCATGTAGAGGCACAGAAATGACCGCTATAAAATAATATATATGACTTATGCCTTACTCATATTCTCAATTAAATGGAGAAGACTAAGGTGACTTGGTCAGTACTGACCAGCCTGAGAATATTAAAGGGGCATTCTCACCACTCGCACTTAACCACATAGCAGACTAGGACAGTTCTAGAATTGTGAGTGGGATACGCTTGGTGAGAATGCCACTTTAACTAACCTCGGTTGGTCATATAGGAAGCCAGGAAATGACTAATTAGGTTAGGTACTATTGACTGATTTGAGAACCGGTATTGAAGTTCGGAGTATTCTCTGAGTACCGGGTACTGTGCGGCCCACTCACCCATATCCCAGTGTGCCAGCACCATGGACTATACGGGACTAGCACACCCTGGTACCTCAGGTAGTCGGGGGCTAAACCCCCATCTCTTATCAGGCTAATCCTTTACCCTCACACCTAGAACAAAGGTGCTGATAAGAAATTCTCCCAAGATGCACTGCTCTGGAGTCGGGGGCCTAACCAGAATGCATTGCTCTGAGTCAAGATGGCGGCCTCCATAGCCTAATATGCTAGTCCCCTTATACAGCCATGGCGAGTTACTCACAAAGAGCGTCAAAGAGCACCGTGTATTAGGGAGTGGTCATTTTCTAACAACATGGGGGCGGGGGTTGGTGGATTTAGGGGGGACCGAAAAAGTTTGGACCCCTTGAAGGGGGGGGGGCAAAAAAGGTTGGACCCCTCTTGAGGGGGGGGGGACCAAAAAAATGCACCCCTTTTTAGCGAAAAAGCCTGCGTGATACTATAGCTCAAAGGGGTCCGCCGGGCTCAATTTCAACTTGCCTGAGGGGGGGACCAAAACGTGTCAACCCCTGCTGAGGGGGGACCAACATATTTTTGACCCGCTCACGCAAAACTCAACCGACCCCCCCCCCCCCTGTTGTTAAAAAATGACCACTCCCTTACATGTCCCTGCTGCTCTGATTGAGCTGTGTGCATGGACTCCACTGCTTCTCCCTATACAGGCCCCTTACTAGCCGGTTTGGTTTTCTAAAAGGTTGGACGAGATGAATTAAATGGGGATGGTTTATCGTGTGGTGACCTGAAAATCTCTCCAATTTACAAGCCATAATACATGGAGTTAATTATCTGCTTCTTCAGGTCGGCTAGAGTGGGACTTCTTCGTCCATCAGGGCTGTGGGGCTGCTACAGGGCCTAGTCAGGACTGGAGCTGGTTGTGGCGGCCCACACTGATAAGAGCTGATAGGCTGGGTACAAGTGTGTCCTTGAGGTGATTGTTACCCAGGGACAAGCTACCGGTCAGGGTGTGTCTTATCAGTGATGATAACCGCACCCAGCGATATGCTAAATGGCGGACCCACTGGGTGAGAGTCTACAGCCCTATACCGGGGAGAGCCTATGCAGGTTCTAGAGGCATGTACCAGGTGGCTCAGGGAGTCGTGTGTCAAGCTTCCACTTTCCCTCTTTGTGAAGTTTAATTTGAAGGGTTCTCTCTCATTTACTATATGTTTATCTTCTGTATAAATTAGATCAATCTTTTCCCCATTAAATGGCCTTTAATTTGATAAGCTTACAGCAATATGAATATCTTGAATCTCAGAGAAATAGAGCATTAACACCTCTGTTGGTGACCACATGTCATGACAGTCAGAGTGTATTCAATGCATTGTCTCCCAATCAGGCTAAGTCCCTCACTTCACACCTGAGACAATGGGGAGGTGATTAAGGTGATTAAGATAGGAGTGGGATCCCACACATCAATGTTATCAGTGCTATCTGTGGCCATTGTTCCTAGGTGTGAACAGTGGCTGATAACAAATTTACCCACAATGCACTGCTCTGAGTCAGGGGACAGATAGAAAATGGCGGCTTCCATGCCATGTAGGCTCTCCTCCCTATAGTAGAAGGCTGCCCCTGCATCTTGGTGGGGGGGGGGGTGTAGAAGACGACATGAGACGTTACATGTCTACACGTGTGATGTACACACCCACAGTAACATGAAAAGTGGATGAGGACCTGAGGCAGCCCGCCGTCACGTGCTGATGTACGCACACCCGGGTAGCTCTCCTAGGTGTGCCAAAAATGTTAAAGGGGCATTCTCACCACTCACACTTAACCACATAGTAGACTAGAACAGTACTAGAAAATGTGAATGGGACACGCTTGGTGAGAATGCCACTTTAACACAGAATTAAGATCGTGTAGGGGCACAATGTCACCCTCCAACCCCGCAGGGTGTGCCATAACTGGCCGTCATCGTGCATCGTGCCCTATATGTCCGAGGGACTTGTCAATGCAATCCAGTAAGGTAGGGAGCAGAGAACAGTCAGACAAGGGTTGGTAGTGTAACGGTTATCACGCTTGTCACCGGTGCGAGAGGTCTGTGGTTCGATTCCCTCCCGATCCAATGACTAAGTTTTCTGTGACCCCTACAATTGTCTTAATTATCTTAAAATTAGTCTTAATTTTATCTTAACCTATCTTAATCCTATCTTAAACTACATAGTCCATTGTAGGATAGGCTAGTCGACTAGTATGTCATGGAAGGCTCTGCTCCCCAACCCTCGTTTTTTTTCTGCCTTAGATTCAGACATTTTAAGATGTAAGATTAAGGTTGCTCTGTCAACGTTTGTCCTTGCACCTGGGATAGCTATCCCGTACTTATCTGATGCACAGACCAGGGGAGGCCTCAAACACCCCTGTAACTACCTCACTATAGAAGTGAGGTAAGAACCATGCTTATTGTGTCTTCATATATCAATATTTTCCCATATTCCTTTTAATTTATCATACAAAAGCTCCATAGCCTCCAACCAGTTGTGGGCGACTTAAAGGGTGCGCAACTTTGAGGGTGGGCGACTTAGTGTAATGGGCAACTTTGCCAATGGTTTAAAGTGGGAGAGTTGGTGAGTGGACGAGTTGGTGAGTGGACGAGTTGGTGGTGGGAGAGTTGGTGGTGGGAGAGTTGGTGGTGGGGGAGTTGGTGGTGGGAGAGTTGGTGGTGGGGGAGTTGGTGGTGGGGGAGTTGGTGGTGGGAGAGTTGGCGGTGGGAGAGTTGGTGGTGGGAGAGTTGGTGGTGGGAGAGTTGGCGGTGGGAGAGTTGGTGGTGGGGGAGTTGGTGGTGGGAGAGTTGGTGGTGGGAGAGTTGGCGATGGGAGAGTTGGTGGTGGGGGAGTTGGTGGTGGGAGAGTTGGTGGTGGGAGAGTTGGCGGTGGGAGAGTTGGTGGTGGGGGAGTTGGTGGTGGGAGAGTTGGTGGTGGGAGAGTTGGTGGTGGGGGAGTTGGCGGTGGGAGAGTTGGTGGTGGGAGAGTTGGTGGTGGGAGAGTTGGTGAGTGGATGAGTTTTTTGAGTGGACGAGTTGACTGACATTCCTGCAGTGTGTGGGATAACAATGCCCCACTGTAAGCAGGCCCCCTCTCCCTGTAGCAGTAGTAATCAGTAGAATATACCCTAAGATGTAACAGTGTACTTCACAAATAAACACTAAAAGAGAAAGGTGTATATTATATATTCTGCACTATCATATCCTTCTCTAACCGGCTACTTGGCTATTGAATGAAAACTTAAGATGTATCATCAATGTTTTTCAGCCAATAAATATATTAACCCCCCTTACACGTGGCGGCCCTACATTGAGTTATTGTTAACTACACGTGGCGGCCCTACATTGAGTTATTGTTAACTACACGTGGCGGCCCTACATGGAGTTATTGTTAACTACACGTGGGGCCCTACATGGAGTTATTGTTAACTACACGTGGGGCCTACATGGAGTTATTGTTAACTACACGTGGGGCCCCACATTGAGTTATTGTTAACTACACGTGGGGGCCCTACATGGAGTTATTGTTAACTACACGTGGGGGCCCTACATGGAGTTATTGTTAACTACACGTGGGGCCTACATGGAGTTATTGTTAACTACACGTGGGGCCCCACATTGAGTTATTGTTAACTACACGTGGGGGCCCTACATGGAGTTATTGTTAACTACACGTGGGGCCCTACATGGAGTTATTGTTGCTGCTGCAGGTGCTTCATGTATAATTGGCAGCTTCCTCCACGTGCCATGAGACATGCACACCCCCCCCCCCACCACGGTATGCACCCTGGGGGGGGGGGGCACTCTCTGTATGTTCTATAGAAACTACTGAAAAAGTAAACACTTGTAGGAGTGACTATCATAAACTAAATGAGTCAAAAGTTGTCTAACCTATCAGGTTAACAATGTACAAATAGAATCTGGAGCTGGCAAATGTCGGGTTTTGGGCTGGCTCATGCTAAGTGGGTCTTCTATCTCCAGCTAGAAGTCCCGCCTCCTCGTCACTTAAAGGAGTTTTCGACTCGTTCCTTTTATGACCGTCACTTGGAAGCTTAGTGATTCTGGAGACAAGTTTACTTTTTGAGTGTACCGTCGCTATTTAGCGCCTGGGTGCTCTTCAATTTGGTGAAGCCTTTAAATGCAAGACAGGCACCAGATCCTATTTTTTGTGCTTAAGGAACATTTCAATACCCCTGCAACCCGGCGCTTATACGAGGCCAGTGCTTTTTTAAAACTTAAGTTTAGTCGTGACGGCACGATATGTGTGAACATCACCTTAAATTTGGAAATTAATATGAGAGAAAAACATGAAAAAAACGATGCCCGGTAGATTGGGCAAAAAATGACATTGTCATCATGAAAGATGCCCCTTACCACCCTTGTGACCATAACAGAAATCAACACTTCACCATGGGTTGTCACTGAATATTTCAGCAAAAAGTGCAAAAACCTTGGCTTGTTGTCACTGAAATAATCTTAGAATAAACCCCTTTCCCTCCAAACTGCCTAAAATTCAGTCTTATCAAGGGTCCGTGTCTAGGGCCCAAAAGAAAATCCTTTTCCTTGAAATTCTGTTGCTGCATGGTATGCACGGTATAGAGTGCCCCCCCCCCTTCCCAGTATGCACGGCGCGCAGAACGCGCCTCTTTCAGGGCGTGTTTATTTATAGATAATATATTCATGCAGCATGGGGGGATCAATGCTGAGGGTTCTCTGTTATACTATTATACATCCCTGTATGGCGCCTCCCGGCCACTGGGGGTAGGGGGGGGGGGCACTCCCTCAGTTTGGATTACTATCTGGGGGGTAGGGGGGGGGCACTCCCTCAGCTTGGGCTACTATCTGGGGGGTAGGGGGGGGGGGGCACTCCCTCAGCTTGGGCTACTATCTGGGGGGTAGGGGGGGGCACTCCATAAGCTTGGATTACTATCTTGGGGGTAGGGGGGGGGGGCACTGTTATACTATTATACATCCCAGCATTGTGCCCGGCTTCCTGGCCATGCCGTGTTAGGGGGGGGGGGGCACTCCCTCCACTTTGGTTACTACATGTGTGAAGACGATTCCAATGAAAGGGTCTGCCCCAATCTGCCATTGGATCCTAGACATGGACCCGTTGTTACTGTCAGGCAATTTTGGAGGAAATGGGGTATATTTAAGGTCTTATACAGATTCAGTAAAACTTTTAGCTGTGGTCAACACAAGACATATTATGGTCCATTTTAGGGGTACCTTGAAAAGAGTGCTATTTTGTAGATTTTCCCCCGTAATAAGGGTATCGACAGGGAGTGCCCCCCCCCCTGGCCCCCAGCTCCCCGCGGCCACTTGGTGTTTGGTGGCTTCCCACTTGTAGCCAGCATCAGCTGATCCACACCAACCTGCAGAATGCACCCCACCCCCCCTCCACACACACAGACAGCCTGAGCAGCTGTATCTCTAGTGACGGCAGTTAGTATAAACATAGACCTATTACCGGAAGAGAGATTAAATGCTCACAGTATTACTGTTGCTATCTATTTTAATTTGACATTGCATTTCATAATTCAAAGACATGCCTCTGTCTTCCTGAGAGATAAAGCTGAAGTTAAACCAGGTCCATGTGGTGTCAGATTAAACATTCCGTGTGGGCTGGTTACATCCTGCCTCCTGTACCCTACACTCACCCCCCCCCCCCCCACACACACACTCTACGACCCCCTACACCCCCCCCCACACACACACCCCCACCCACCCCCCCCCCCCCCACCCCCCGCTGTATGATGCCGGTATGCGTGCATGCCTCCATACACCGCTGTAAGCGCCCACCATCAGCCGGTCCCGGGGGGCCTCACAGGGCCGCCACATGGACGGGGGGGGGGGGGGGGGGGAGCGGCATGTAGGGTGGTGCAGGCAGAGGGAAGCGGGAAGTAGACAGGGAGGGAAAGGGGTAAGGGACAGGGTGGGGGACAGGGAGGGGGACAGGGAGGGGGACAGGGAGGGGGACATGGAGGGGGACAGGGAGGGGGACAAGGAGGGGGACAGGGAGGGGGACAGGGAGGGGGACAGGGAGGGGGACAAGGGGGGGACAGGGAGGGGGACAGGGAGGGGGACTGGGAGGGGGACTGGGAGGGGAACTGGGAGGGGGACAGAGAGGGGGACAGAGAGGGGGACAGGGAGGGGGACAGGGAGGGGGACTGGGAGGGGGACTGGGAGGGGAACTGGGAGGGGGACAGAGAGGGGGACAGAGAGGGGGACAGGGAGGGGAACAGGGAGGGGGACAGGGAGGGGGACAGGGAGGGGAACTGGGAGGGGGACAGAGAGGGGGACAGAGAGGGGGACAGGGAGGGGAACAGGGAGGGGGACAGGGAGGGGGACAGGGAGGGGCACAGGGAGGGGGACAGGGAAGGGGGACAGGGAGGGGGACCGGGAGGGGGACCGGGAGGGGGACAGGGAGGGGGACAGGGAGGGGGACAGGGAAGGGGACAGGGAGGGGGACCGGGAGGGGGACCGGGAGGGGGACAGGGAGGGGACAGGGAGGGGGGACAGGGAGGGGGACCGGGAGGGGGACAGGGAGGGGGACAGGGAGGGGGACATGGAAGGGGACAGGGAGGGGGACCGGGAGGGGGACCGGGAGTGGGACAGGGAGGGGGACAGGGAGGGGGACAGGGAAGGGGACAGGGAGGGGGACCGGGAGGGGGACCGGGAGGGGGGACAGGGAGGGGGACAGGGAGGGGGACAGGGAGGGAGACAGGGAGGGAGACAGGGAGGGGGACAGGGAGGGGAGACAGGGAGGGGGACAGGGAGGGTGTATCAGGGCCTGTGGTGGGAGTGTATCACGGCCTGTGTAGGAGTGTATCACGGCCTGTGGTAGGAGTGTATCACGGCCTGTGGTAGGAGTGTATCACGGCCTGTGACAGGAGTGTATCACGGCCTGTGGTAGGAGTGTATCACGGCCTGTGGTACGAGTGTATCACGGCCTGTGGTAGGAGTGTATCATGTAGTGGGAGTGTATCATGTATGTATATACGCTATGATACATCATGTATATTGTACAGTACTTACCTGGTGTGGTCCCGTTCCGGCTGACTGCCCGTGTGTGTGTCGCCTCCCGTGCTGTGCTCACCGTACCGTGTCCTGCACCACGAGCAGCTCCTGCCGCCTCACAGTCCCGCCTCACAGTAGTACTCCCGTCACAGGCACGCTCACAGGACGCTCACATGACGCTCACAGGACGCACATGACGCCAGCTCCCAGCTCAGTCACCACACATGGCTGCCCAAATATAAACACTTGTGTCTAATTCTTAGAAAAGTGCTATTCCTTGTCGATTCTGCTCTATATTTCTGTGTCCTTCGATGTTTAACAGTGGCGTGTGACCCGTGTCAGTTTGTAAAAGTGATGTCCAAGTGGTGTCCCGCTGTGTTGCTGGTGTGGCGTCCTGCCCATGTAAGGAGACACGTGCCCCTGTGCCTCCAGCAGGTCACCGAGTCTGACAACTTGACACAACTCCAGGTACTCCCTGTACGGAGGCTGTGACACCTGTCCCGGCGTGTACCTCCTGGTGTGGCAGTACCTATGTAATGTGTGTGGAGCTGCTCCTATAGCATGCAGCAGGTGGAGGACGCTACAGCTCCTGCCCCGCACGCCGATCTGCCACTAGTGGGGGACGGGCTGCGGGACGGGTCTCTCTGCCACACACACACACACACACACACACACACACACACATACACACACACACACACACACACACCCTCCCCGAGCTGCAGGGTGTGCATGTATACAGCCACCAGCAGCTGCTGCAGCTGCTGCCCCACGTGGTGCCTCCTGTAACTACAGCAACTACAGCAACTACAGCAACTACAGCAACTACAGCAACTACAGCAACCACAGTAACTACAGCAACTACAGCAACTACAGCAACTACAGCAACCAGAGCAACCACAGCAACTACAGCAACTACAGTAACTACGGCAACTACGGTAATTACGGGTACTACAGAAACTACAGCAACTACAGCAACTACAGCCACTACGGTAACTACGGCAACTACGGCAACTACAGAAACTACAGCAACTACAGAAAATACAGCAACTAAAGCAACTACATCAACCACAGCAACCACAGCAACTACGGCAACTACGGTAACTACGGCAACTACAGCAACTACAGCAACTACAGCAACTACAGCAACTACAGCAACTTCAGCAACTACAGCAACTACAGCAACTACAGCAACTACAGCAACTACAGCAACTACAGCAACTACAGAAAATACAGCAACTAAAGCAACTACAGCAACTACAGCAACCACAGCAACTAGCAACTACATCAACTACAGCAACCACAGCAACTACAGCAACTACAGCAACTAGCAACTACAGCAACTACAGCAACTACAGCAACAACAGCAACTACAGCAACTACAGCCACTGTAGCAACTACAGCAACTACAGCAACTACAGCAAGTATAGCAACTACAGCAACTACAGCAACTACAGCAACTACAGCAACTACAGCCACTGTAGCAACTACAGCAACTACAGCAACTACAGCAAGTATAGCAACTACAGCAACTACAGCAACAACAGCAACTACAGCAACTACAGCCACTGTAGCAACTACAGCAACTACAGCAACTACAGCAAGTATAGCAACTACAGCAACTACAGCAACTACAGCAACTACAGCAACTACAGCAACTACAGCAACCACAGCAACTACAGCAACTACAGTAACCACAGCAACTACAGCAACCACAGCAACTACAGCAACCACAGCAACTACAGCAACTACAGCAACTACAGCAACCACAGCAACTACAGCAACTACAGCTACAGCTAGCCTCCCACTAACTTCACCAAGCCTCCCCAACTACAGCAACTACAGCAACTACAGCCCTCACGGCAACTACAGCAACTACAGCAACTACAGCAACTACAGCTACAGCTAGCCTCCCACTAACTTCACCAAGCCTCCCCAACTACAGCATCTACAGCAACTACAGCCCTCACGGCAACTACAGCAACTACAGCAACTACAGCAACTACAGCTACAGCTAGCCTCCCACTAACTTCACCAAGCCTCCCCCACTTGGAATTACCCGCACGTCACCAGACCTCACACCCCTGTCCCGGACACCAACCTCACCAAGTACGGTCTGCCCTGTACCTGACACTACACCATGCAGCATCAGCAGGACCAGGTCCGGCTGTGTCTGAGACCCCTGCAGGGCACCTGGACTGGTGGGTTCAGGTATTTAGTTTGGGGGGACACACACTGCATACACAGACCCCCCCCCCCCCCACACACACACACTCACTCCTACAATTAATTCACAGGCTGTGACGTCACATACAGATCACATTAATTTTAGATACACTTTCTCAACAGTAACATGAAATAAACATGGCTGACCCGCGGCTCTACCTGGACAGTGGAAGGGTGGCCGGCAGGTGTGGGGGGGGGGGGCATCATTTTTAACCTTTCCAAGTTTTCTTTTTATTCAATTTTGATTGCCATCCATAAACTATATATGATCTATATTTACATTGCAAAGTACCCTGCTAATGATTCCTAAATCCGTAGTGGCATTTCACCCTGGCTTTCCTCCCTGCCTTCCTCATAGAGGGGTAAGTTTGGTGAGGGGTCGTTGTATGAAATTGCAATACTATTTAAATCATAGAAAATGCATTTTTATAACGAATGCTTAAGTTTGTTTTCTTTCCAATGATGAAACCATCATAATTGAAAGGAGAACCATAATATTATTAGCAATTTGATGTTTCAGAATATCCCCCAATCACTTGGAGCAGTAATGTACGAGACACTTGCAGTAGACATGAGGGAGAATAGCGCTTTTATCTCAGAGAAATGTGGATGTGGTTGTTGCGCAACATGTTTGCACCCCTCAGTAGTAACAGGTTGTACTCTACTATAACTTAGGGGTATTTCGCTCGCTTTACTTAGACCTGTCAACTTCTGTATGCTGAATAATCAGTTGTAGATTCACCCAATTGGCTTGTGGGAAAGAGACAACGTTTAAATTAGATCAAAATAGTCAATAAGACAAAATTCCGTCAAAGGGCTGAGAAGCCCTATTGGCGAATGTAGAATTCCCTGTGGGGGTGTTCTACGGACAGTGAGGCACCCCCGGGGCAGGTCTCTGTCCCCGCCTCACGGGACCCCCGGCCGCTGTCCCCTGAGGCAGGGAGTTGAGACCACATCCGGAGCTTTTCAACAAAATGATACCACCAGAATATATAACTGTAAACCTACTTTTTTAAATAACTGTTTAATCTTAATTATGAAAATATAAAAATATAGGGCTAATTTGCACAATAATAGGTACCTCCCCAAATATTGAATTGAATAATCTGTGCTTTCATCGGTTCACACAAGGGGGCATTACATTCAATGGCTGTGGGCACTCATGTGTGACTGGCGTTGCTAAGGAGAGCTATAAGAGGTACACCCTGCTATATGTAGTAAGTTATAATTATATGCATTGAGGGTCTGGCCAAAACATGGCAGGGTAGGGTTGTAGAACTAGTTAATAGGGGACGGGGGCCAAGTGGTTAGGTAGCATCACCATGATAGCCACACACCAGGGTCATTAAATTAATCTCTATCTTAATTGTTTCTGGGTTATAGTGATTCACAGGTTTCACGATACAATATGCTATATTAAATGTATGTAACCATGTGGTCCTTATCAACCATGTTTGGCTATTTATATTTTTAATTTATATAAATGGCTGATTCAGAGGTACCCTACATAGAGGTCACAGTTCAGTGGTCTGTTTGCCCACCACACCTCCCATATAAATAGAAACAATCAAGTTTATGTAACTCGACCTATTGCAGTCATCCACCTCCCTCTGGACTGGGAGTCGGACACCCCCTCCCCCATCTACATGCAGTGGGGTAGGGGGGTGCCACTGTCTCAGCTTTGGTTACCATGTGTGAACGTGATTCCAAGACAAAGGGTCCCTATATAGGCAAGGGACTGCAATGCAATTCTCATGAAAAGGTTGCTAGCTTGTTGAACTACCTTTTGAATTAATGGTACCAAATTTGAGGTGATATTTGCACATAACACTAGTTTCTATAGAAAATATAGGGAGTGCCACCCCCATTGGGTTGGTTGTCACCCAATGTGACATCACATTGGGTATTGGGCACTGTAGTTCATGTGTTTCTCAATAGGAACAGCACACGCACTGACATTTTGCCCTGAGAGTCAAAGAGAGTGGCCCCAACTAGATCAAATAATAGATTAATAAATATATGCCCGAATGAGGTTACATCTATATAGGTAATCAGTTAATATACCTAGGTACCTTTTTATAATAGAAAAATAGCCATTTTAAAACCTCCGGATGTGGTCTTCAAGGTGGGTCGATCCCATTGTAGTTCTGCAACAAACCAGGTCCGGGAAATGAAGGGAAACCCTCCCCAGAGCCATTATTTACACCAGTGTCAATTTTCACAACGCAGGTAGGTGTGAAAACACTGCAGGGCTAGATAATGGCTCACTGCTTACTGGGTGAAGTGGAGGAACTCAGAGGGAAAGTCTATAGAAATAGCTTATTTATATGTGATTTCATGGCAATCCCATGTATGATTCAAGAGCATACACTAATCTATCTTATGGGATAAATGCATTTAACAGCAAATTGATAGAAAATTCAGCAAATGGGTTATAAGAAAACCGTTGCTAATTCTAGCCGTGCAGTGTTTTCACACCCACCTGCGTTGTGAAAATTAACACTGGAGTAAATAACGGCTCTGGGGAGGATTTTCCTCCATTTCCCGGACCTGCAAACCACCAGCTGCAGGGGACACCTGTTCTGGATTGTCACATAGTAATGGCTAGGTTGGCAAAACCTCAGATTCAATATCTCAGAAAAAAGCTCAGGACCCCCCTATTTTCGTGGCTTCTTTGGAGAGTATATGCTATCATGCTCTAATGGTGAAAACCTAGTGAAAATCTAGCTACTTTTAGACCAAATGATCGACCCACCTTAATGCTGGGGGCCCGGGGGACAGACCCGGCCAAAGGCAGACTTGACATGGTACAATAGACTGACTACAGTGATTAGTACTCACACTGAGAGACGTCTGGGTAACCAGTACGGGCAGCAGGGGCTGTCACCCCCTCCCTCCCTCTGTCCCTCCCTCCCTCCCCCCTCCCTCCCCCCTCCCTCCCTCCTCCCTCCCCCCCCCTCCCTCCCCCCTCCCTCCCCCCTCCCTCCCTCCCCCCTCCCTCCCCCCTCACTCCCTCCCTCCCTCCCTCCTCCCCTCTCTCCCCCTCCCTCCCGCCATTCCCTCCAGTCCCTCCCTCCCTCCCTCCTCCCCTCCCTCCTCCTCCCTCCCTCCATTCCCTCCATTCCCTCCCTTCCTACCTCCCTCCTTCCCTCCCTCCCTCGATTCCCAGTTGATCCATTGATAAGTTTCCAGCGTACTTTACAATACCGTAGTAACCATTCCCTGTTGAGTACCACGCATCAACTCACATCACAAATTATTCAAACTGACCCAGTGGGCACAGACCACTTATTAAGCACTTGTTAAACCCCGCAAAGTTCCCTGTAAGGCGTATTCAGTGTTTAAACCCTGGGCCGGTGTATATAAAGAGTTGAGCACCTGTCATGCCTGCCCTCCTTGTGGCCGGGCAGCCAGTTAAAGCTGGGCCGTCAGGGAATAAGTTCAGCATTTTATATACATGGGCTAAAATAACAGTTCCACCAGAGGGCAGCAATGTTTGGCCAGGGGACCATGAACATTGTCCAGCTACAACATATTCACCCTATCTTGTGCCTGTAAGAACTGAGCTCCCAGCGCTTAAGAGCCCTCTTGTGAATCAAAACTGAGCTACATCCGAAAGTGCTTTTGGCCTCACTTCAACCATGACGGTCAAGCTTTAAGGTAGCTGGCCTGTTGGAACCATGAGTAGACTGGTATGTCTGAATCAGGGTGCCAATAATCATGGGGCCAATCTTCCACAGGGCTATTATAGACATTGAGCCGATCGTCCTCAGGGCCTATCACCGTAGGATCTATTGTCCACAGGGCTCCTCACGGGCAGTCCTAGTGCAGGGGCATGTGGCATGCTATAGGACTTCATGTGAAGTGGATGTTAATTTTACCCAAGATGTATCAACATGTTCCTTAGGTATCCAAGCATGTAAAATCACATCTCGGGGATTTTTCTTTTCATTTTGGTTGCCATGGTAACCGTTTTCATCAAAAACACTATAAATCAATTAAAATTCTTCCTAAATAGCATTTTAAATATGTCAGATTGCAAAACTAACCACCCCTACCCCTCTAGTATCAGCCCCAAGTATTCCATTTCCATAAATATTTAGTTTCTAGCAACCATGGTTGCATAGCAACAACAGTGGTTTCGTTAATTTCCTTAGCAACCAGCTTATCACAACATAATTCTGTATATCTTAGTAGTAACATTTTGATGTTTCCCTGGTACCCTTATTTTATTGGCAACACTGTCCAGTTGTGCCCCAGCTATAATTTCCATAGCAACAGTCACATGCCTAGCAATAGTAGGTGTCTACCTAGCAACCACCTACAATACCTAGCAATAAAGAGTGCATATGACTGTTATCCCTCTGCATATGACTGCTATCCCTCCCTAACTCAATGGCAACCATTTTTATGATGTTGCTGGGACAAGCGGTTGCCTAGCAACAAACATTCTGCGCAGCAACTCCCCATCATCTGATAATCTACCTACACTGTTATATGTTGCTGTATTTAAAAAGCACAATGTGCTGTAGATTTGCAGGTTTTTTTTGCAGTAGTCAGAATCAAAGCACTATTTGCTGTATAATTATAGCATTATTTTCTGTAAATCTGGTCTGCTTTTTTTTGTAGTAATTATTGAACCTATCCCTATACTGAGTCAGATATAGCCTCACACACATTAGCATGGATGAGAGAAGCTGAATGCAGTTATCATAAAGTCCCCTCTCAACCTTGTTGCAGCATCGTGCAGACATCTGTCGTGACTGATGATGACAAATATAACTTCTTTGCAGTCCATCTTCAGCTGAGTGATCCATCTTCATAATGGGAGATGATCTACCATTGATTTCAAGAGTAATGTTAATAGGCTGTCAAAGCCAACCCGTTCCACTGCTGTTTTAAGGGTCACAATAATCCTGTAATCAGGACAGGAAGGAGGCTCGGGAATAAGTATATCCAAAAGTCTCCATTCAGGGAACGCTCTTAAGTAGTATAGTATGTATCGGAACGGGACTATAGTTAACTACTGTTTATTACTCAATCGACCTGCAGCCAATCAGAAGCCTCCATTTGACCGGAAGTGACGTCACATGCCCATATAAGGGCATACCGGAAGTGACGTCACGTGACCTTGACCTAGTTAGAGGTCAAGGTCATGACGCAGCCAATCAGAGGCTTCCATTTGACCGGAAGTGACGTCACACGTCCATATAAGGGCATACCGGAAGTGACGTCATGTGACCTTCACATGTCCATATAAGGGCATACCGGAAGTGACGTCACGTGACCTTGACTTAGTTAGAGGCTTCTGATTGGCTGGTACACCGGAAGTGACCCATTATGCAAATGAGGGGACTACTTCCGGTCAAATGGAGACCCCTGATTGGTTGGGTCATGAAGAAATGTGTCTCTTAATTTTTTTTGTTTAGGAAGTGATCGACTTTAGGATCACGTGACCGGAAGTGACCTGATGAGTCACGTGACTAGAAGTGACGACGACACATGCTTTAATTAGGCGATCAGCAGCGACTGGAGGAAGTGTCACTTTAAGAGGACACGCTAGTTAATTGTTATAATTTTTTTTTACTTACTAATAAAAGAAGACGTATGAAAATAAAACACAACAATAATTTTATTTCTTTTTTTATTTTCTTTTTTTCAATTCTAATAAACACGCTATTTTTGAAAAGATGCGCTCAATCAATCAATAACACACTTTTTTTCATATTTTTAAAGGACTTGTTGTCACACCGTTAGAATGCACGCGACGCTTATAATACAAGTAGCGCACATCATCTTTCTCTATGGTGTAAGTGTCCATTTTTGGTTCGTACCACTTTGAAATTTCTATTTTCCGCAATGAGAGTTTTTCGTTTGCGAAAACATCTAAGAAGACGACTGGTTCTTTAGGGTTTTGTTACTTCTGTACACTTTTTGCACGCCATCTCTTTTTTTGGGATTTTCTTTCACTGGTGCTGCTGACTCGATCGTAGCAAATGTAAGTCTTAGGGTTGAGACTTAGGATCCCGTCACCTTCCCACGCCGTTTACATAAGCCCCGAAGTTCTCAGATCGTGAAGGTAACGTCTCTCACAACATCCGCCGGGCGGCGGACACCATTTTCGCACTTTTTTCCGTTTTATCTTCACGAAAAGCTCTAAGTGATCGTCACACACCGATGTCGGAATCTGCTTTCGTTTCTTTCTGAAGTATGTCTCTCTCAGGCGAGGTTTGACTACACAGAGGCAAATATCAGAGGCACCCAATAGCGCTAATTCTACTCTCAGACAAGGGTCAGGCACTGCTGGACTATAATAGATGGGTCAAGGGCTATTCTAGTGAGGGTCAGGCTACGCCTGACATTCAATAACAAGCTGGACTTTGGCAAACTTGCTTGAAAGTCTGACCATGCGGGATCCTCATGCCATAGTCTGGCAATGCTGAACTCTTGGGAGAGTATGCTGGACTCTTGCCGACCAGACTTTCAAGCAAATTTGCCAAAGTCCAGCTTGTTATTGAATGTCCCGCGTAGCCTGACCCTCAGTAGAATAGTCCTTGACCCATCTATTATAGTCCAGCAGCGCCTGACCCTTGTATGAGAGTAGTATTGGCGACATTGGCCGACTCTGATATTTACCCGTGTGTACGGTGGGAGGAGGGGGTTCACAGCCACAGCTTGCGCTTATAGAGCGCTACTAGCGGAGGTCTGGATGAGGAGACTACGGCGTTTGTCTTAAAAAAAAATAGCCATGGCACATGTCGATGTCGCTTAATTATGCTCATATCTCATGGCAATTTTAAGAATTGCTCATGTCACCTGTCACTATGTTTTTCAAGCTTCATGTCAAATGTCACTAGGTCTCATGTCGAATGTCGATGCTAAGAAACAGACATGACGTCATCTCGAATTTAGCGGTCTACACTACCGCTGCTGCTGCTGCTGCTGCTTGTGCAGCTCGTGCAGCTGCTGCAGCTGCTGACAGCTGCAGCTGCTGTAGTTGCTGACGCTGTCACGGATGCTGTTGACAGATGCTGCTGCTTGTGCCGCTCGTGCAGCTGCTGCTGCTGCTGACGTTGTCACGGATTCCGCTGACAGATGCTACTGCTTGTGCTGCTTGCGCTGCTCGTGCAGCTGCTGCAGCTGCTGACGATGTCACGGATACTGTTGACAGATGTGGCTGCTTGTGCTGCTTGTGCAGCTGCTGCTGCTGCTGACGATGTCACGGATGCTGCTGACAGATGGTGCTGCTTGTGCTGCACGAGACTGAGTAGCCGCTATTACTAATGCTACTAATACTAGTATGAGAAAATACATTTAGTCAGTTGATTAAATCAAGGAGGTTTTCTGACTTCAGTGGATCGTTTAGCCATCGGCCACGGGCAAAACTTGAAACCATTTTATACATGGGACAATTGGCAGAGTCGAAATGTGTTGGTACGATGGGGTCGATCATGTTCATCATCAGTTCAGGCAAAGGAAGTGTGTCGACAGCACGCGAAAACTTCATGTCTGAATGTTTCAACACAAGACTTTTTATCACACTCACACAGCTGCTTTGAAGAGTGAATCCTTGACCAAACTTGTGCTTTTCCAACACAGCTTTGGCCTCTTTCTGTGCAGTAAGGGATCTCTCTTTCGGGTTCATCTCAGTGCTGTCTAGCATGTCCTCAAAGTCTTTAACATAATGTTCCAACGGGCTACAAATGATGGACTCCAGATCATCGTCCGCATATGTCGTCTCCTCGCACCATATTGTGTCTTCGCTTGTTTCGAATTCCGTCATTTTCTTGACAATCTCCTCCTGAGTGCCTTGCATATATCGAAGCTCCTTCAAGGAGTTGATAACTTGTATGGCGAAGACTGACAAACTTGAAGGAATTTCACCACAGTCAGGCCAAGTATACGGAGCTAAGAAAAATAGCTCTAACAAAATCTTCTCCCTCTGTCCAAATGAAACTACTGTTCCGATGAAGTTGAAGCATGCTTCTATCCATTGCTCCTTGGTGACGTCCTTCCAATGTTTCTTTACCTCACATGCATCATAGGGCACTGTTTCTCTTCTTGCTTCAAGTGGGAGTTGCTTTTTCTTTCTTGGACTCATTTCGAGAGGGTTTCGATGCTCTGTAGCGTCAACACTTTCATAAATAAAGAAAATAGCAGAACTAATCATCGTAACGTGCTGAGCGACCGTACAGTGGACGATGCTACGAAGATGAAGGGCGGGTGGAGAAAGTGTGACGGGTGAGAGTGGCGTTTCACTCCTTATGTACCCTGTCCTAGATAAGCCTCTTAAACGGCTGAAAAGACTCTCTCAGTACAGAGCTTCTACCGCAGGTGGGTTTAGACTTAAGCAGCTTAGTTCACACACGTGTCTGTTAGAAAAGCTACTTGCACACCTGCCTTCCCTTTTCACTAGTATTCACCCTCTGCCGACTTATAAGACACCTATACACTCCTTCTCGTGAAATCTATGGAAGATGATGGAAGGACCACCGACTAGATTTTCTTTGATCAGAGCGTGGAGGACGGCGTCGAAGGGAGGGAACGTTGTGAACACAGCTTATAGGTTTTGGAAGAGGACCTGTAAAGTCAAACTGGCGAGAGAGATCTCGTCTTTCAACATGACAATGCTGCGATCTTGAAAAAAATTAGCGTGATTTTTTCAAAAGCTTCTATGAAAAGTTTGACGTCTTCGTTGTTGTAGTGGATCAAGTAATCTCTCATAGTTTGCATCTTCTTGTCGTACTAAACTTTCTGACATGTGGCGTAGTCGGATTTCGGCCATTTTGACACCCGTCAGTTCGCTGTCAAAAGCCGATCTCGGTGGCAGGGTTCTGTTTACCAGTTTCTTGGTATACGTCATCCATTCGTAAGGAAAGCGACTTTTCTCTTCGTTTCTGGTGAAAGCTCGCAAATAATTCGCGTAGCTGTAACCAAGTGCCAAATAGTTGACTACTATGTCCAAGAAAACTGTGTGTAAACCGTCAAGTATTGATTGCTTCTCTTTATGACGCTGAATTGTTGGTTTCTTCGGTCTCCGGAGGCAAAGAACGAGTGAAGGCGTATTTTTGATCAGGTTCAAGTCGTAACGCTCCGTGTTGAAGCTCACGACTGGAGCTTGACGGATGTATCTCAGAAGCTGCTTCTTCAGTTGAACTAACGGTTGTCTGGTCTGAGCTGCAGCGAAGCCGCCTGGAGAAGGGGTGAATGTCGCTTCCTCCAGCAGGAGAGCTTCACCTATCGCCACATGTAACTTCGCTAACGTTGGTCGGTAAAGTTCTAGCACAGCTTTCTCGACGACTTTGGCGTTCTCGTTTATGTGATTTTAAACTCGGTCTAACAAGGGGTCGGAATCTGCGTCGGATTCTCTGACGTACACCGACCCCTCCTACCCCGGAAAGTCGGATGCGACGCTAGCCGACAAAGGGACGTGATCCCACAGCAGGGACACGTGTTCAGTCGACGGTTCTCTGCACGGTCTGAAGAAAGCCTCGAAATCGAAGGTAATGTTGTAAGGGTAGATTCTGGAATGTCCGTCGGGAGGAAAAGTTTCACGTGTGGCAGCGGGACAGAACTGACGTAACAAATTTGAAGCGCGCTTGCTGGTGTTGTATAAGTGAAAGGAAATGTGGCGGAAGACGCAGAGGTTGTCCTTGTTGGGAAAATCTAACACAAGGCTTCTCTTTCCAACTCGACCGTCCTGCCTGTTCCTACCGCCTATGGGAAAACCCCCAGGTCCCATGTAAACGCAAATGTTCAAAATTAGTAGGAAAAAGAGCGCACCGCTTGGTGTCAGCGTCGCAAAGTTTCCGTACTTCCTCGCAAGCGACGGTGTTTTCCATCTTTGAGAGGAGCTCTTCCAAAGTTTCTGAATTAGTTATAGTAGGGAGCGGTTGTAATGAGAGTTGCGTTGTTCTGGGAGACCTGAAAGTAGCGCAGTATGTTCTTGTCTTCTCCGTGTTGTAAGAGTAAGCCTACCGAGAAACCCACTTTTTATCATTGTGTGAAGCGGATTGCGACGCATAGTATCTACAGCGTCACTCAACTCGCCGGTTGGTAGTTTGACGTTTGTTACACTCACGCGAGTCCCGTGCATCCTGACACTCGTTCGTATTGCAGGCCAATTCGCCGTGAACGTTTCCTCACCGTTCGGTACAGCGCATGTACGTGGAGGGATAGTCACCTCGTCCAGAGATTCGCGTCGACAGGTGATCTTTTCAGCAATCGACATCGCCGCATAGAGGGCAAAACTTAGGTATTGTTCTTCATTTTTCTACGGGTCACTCGTGATTGTACGGTCTTTTAAAAATTTTGAAACACTTTTCGCAAACGTCCTGCGTCATGTTTTTCTTCTTTTTTTTTTTTTCACTTATTTACCAATTATTAAAAAAAATAAAACGTTATTTATCACTTCGAATACTAGACACCTCTTACCACACGATACTATTAGCATAGTGAAAGGTGACTGTAGTCTAGGATCGAATTCAACAGATGACCATCTTACTGCAGGGATCAGACAAGAGTGGTCAACACTGGAGTGTCACAGCTCACTTTTATGTCTTTGGGTACAGCTGCATACAACCCTTGAACATACATTGCGACGTCGCTGCGACCCATGTCGTCTTGCAACACTTTCATCAGAGCCATAGGCTCAGACGTCTCGTTGTACTTCCAAGCTCTCAGCACTTCATAGACAGGGTTCTTCACAGTCCTGTCAGAAGGCACAGGTTGAGAGATGAAAGCTACTTCATGAGAAGTCAACCCTAAGTAGATCCCTATGGTCTTCCAGTCTCTAGGGCAGAGCTCAGCTAAAAGAGAGAAATATTTCTGCACTTTCCACTCCATGTCTCCACTCTCTAAGCCATCCCACATGTCATGCTTGTCCATGTACTCACGTGAGAATTTGATGAGGTCCATATGGTAAGATTCTTCCAAGGCGGCGGCTAGGTCCTTCCACCTAGTAGTACAACTTTTCTGGTACCAAGTAGTGAACATTTCTCTAGCTTGAGTTATGACACTTGTCTCATAACTGAGATATCCCATATCCTTCAAGTTCACTTCAAGGTATGAACCTAACCGTATGTAATCTGATGTCGGCAACTTACTACTTATTTTCAGTAGCATAGCGTCTGACAAGTATCCTAACGGCTCTGCTTTGAAGTATGATAATACAGGTACTACTGCAGCAGAACCAATAACAGGAGCAGCGTCTGCGCTGGTATCCGACGACTCGTTGTCGGAACAGGGCAACCACACGACTTCGTAAGGTGGTGGTGAGGGCAGTCGCCACGGACCGGACGCGCTACCAGTGGAAATGAGGTCGAAAAACGGACTGTGCGCCCGTAGCCCTTCGGGTTCCTCGTACGCCTCGTCGTCAGCGTCGTTCTCTGTCTCACCCTGTTGCTTTAGGGCATGTATGTCTACTACGCGCTGCTGGGGCTGAGTGTCCGAATAGCTGTAAGTCTCAGCGCGAGCGGCGTTGATGGCGTCGGTTGATGTAGCGGTGGAGAGGTTCTGTGCAACGTGCTGCGTGTCAGTACTAGTAGCGGCAGTCGCAGCAAGAGGTGTAGCAGCAGCAGCAGCAGCAGGTGCAGCAGTAGCAGGCGCAGCAGTAGCAGGCACAGCAGCAGCAGGCGCAGCAGCCTCAGCAGGCGCAGCAGTAGCAGGCGCAGCAGTAGCAGGCGCAGCAGCAGCAGCAGCAGCAGCAGCACTAGCAGCACGAAGATCACCAGCAGCCGCAGCAGGCGCAGCAGTAGCAGCAGCAGCAGCGTGCTTAGCAGTAACAACCGTCGCGAGTGTAACAACGTCGCTACCACGACGACTACTACTACCACTACTACTGCTGCGTGCGCTCGCTACAGCGGGAGGGTGATAAGACCAAGCGGTTGCGGCGGTAGTCTCAATTTCAGTAGCAAGAGGAGACGCTGACGCTAAACGATCACCGTTCTGCGTACTCTTCTTGTTCTTGAACTCGATTAGATCCTTGGACGACACTAGTTGTTGTGTTTTGCTCATGGTGGTGACTGTAGAGAGCAGCAAAAGACTGAGTGAGTGAATGGGTGTTTCCAGCCCCCTTATATACTCCTTCTCGCTTCTAGAGCTAAGCTACTTACGGCTCTGTTCAGCTGCCGCCGGCTGACCAGCGGCCATTCACAAAGAGAAACAAAAAGACTTAAGGCATGACGTTTTCAGCTGGATCCCTTTCCCCCTCCCCTTTGAGAGATCGACTGACATGAGCTAAGCTACTTACTGCCTTGTTCAGCAATTCAACGTGCGTTAGCTGTATAAAGGATTAAGCAGTTGCTGCTGCCGGCTGACCGGCGGACATTCACAAAGAGAAACAAAAGACATAAGTCATGACGTTTTCAGCTGGATCTCTTTCCCCCCTTTTTTGAGAGATCGACTGCCATGAGCGGGCGGTGTACCGACTGTGCTAATTCAACGCGCATTAGCTGTATAAAGGATTAAGCAGTCATGAGCTTAGAGTGTGTATACAAAAAACTACAGGAGGCGTGTGGTGTGAAGCAGGACCCCCTAAGACGGGTGTGTCTGTCTGTGAGTAGAGTCGTGTGCATGTGGTGAGCGACTTAAGTGTAAAACAAAAAAAATCACCGCCTCCTGCCGTGGTGAGTAGACTGGCCGGCGGCGGCCGGCTAGTTCAATAGGGGTGACAGCTGACTAAGGCTGTGCATGAAAATCCGATTTTCACCTGACCTCTGACGTTTGTTACAATGAATGCCAAAGGGGGAGAGAGTCGTCCTCAGGTAGGGGGTAGGAGGTAAAGCTATGGATAAGGAAAAAACACCATTTTCAGCTGGCTTCCACAGATGGCGATGACATACCCCTCGTCATCTAAGCTCTTAAAAAGCTCTTAAGGAGCGGAGCGGCTGCTAGACAGCTGGGGTGCTGTTGGAAATAGGATTAAACTCCCTCTGTATAAAAGCTCTGATTTCTGTTGGAAAAAAACCATATCAACTCTGACCACAGTAACGTCTACTACCACCACCACCAGCACCACCGCCGCCGCCACCGCCGCCGCCGCCAGTCACAGCTGATCGCTTCATTAAAGCATGTGACGTCGTCACTTCTAGTCACATGCTTCATCAAGTCGCTTCCAGTCACATGATCCTAAAGACCCTCACTTCCTAAACAAAAAAAAATGAAGAGACACGCTTCTTCCTCTCGAGAGGAAGAAGCGTGTCTCTCGATTGAAATCTTTTCTTTTCTTTTTTTCTTAAAAGAGACAAACGCCCCTTAGAGTGCCCCCCCACCCCCCTAGAGTGCCCCCCTCCCCCCTCCCCCCCTCCCCCCCCACCCGCCCCATGCATCCTAAAAGCGCCCCCCTCCCCATGCATCTTAAAGGGGCCCCCCTCCCCCCCTCCCCTCCCCTCCCCTCCCCTCCCCTCCCCTCCCCCCTTATACACTCTAAACAACGCTTCTACCTAGTTCAATAAGTCACTTCCAGTCGCTCGTAAAACAATAAAAATGAAAAAAAAACTTATATCGTAGTGTTTTTTATTAGTTTACCGAAACCTCCTCCTTCTCCTCCTCCTCTCCATCTCCTCCTCCTCCTCCTCTCCTTATCCTCCTCCTCCTCCTCCTCCTCCTCCAAAAAAAAAATATCACATTTTAAAGCGCGTGACCCCTTAAAGACGCTCATCTCTTCATTAAGTCGCATGACGTCACTTCTTCTTCTTCTTCTTCTTCTTCTTCTTCTTCTTCTTCTTCTTCTTCTTCTTCTTCTTCTTCTTCCGGTCACGTGATCAATCAGGGCACTTCCGGTCACGTGATCCTCAATGAGGTCACTCACTTCCGGTTGGCCATTAGGTCATGTGACGTCACTTCCGGTCACGTGACTCATCAGGTCACTTCCGGTCACGTGATCCTAAATTAGGTCATATGACGTCAGTTCCGGTCCCCTAAGTAGGTCATATGGCGTCACTTCCGGTCCATAAGTAGGTCATATGACGTCACTTCCGGTCACGTGACCAAATGGCGGCCTCTGATTGGCTAACTAGGTCACGTGACGTCACCACTAATCCCCTAAGTAGGTCACTTCCGGTCACGTGACCAAATGGAGGCCTCTGATTGGCTGCAGGTCGATTGAGTAATAAACAGTAGTTAACCATAGTCCCGTTCCGATACATACAATACTACTCTCTTATACTAACCATGATACAGCAGGGTACATGCCCGACACACAATAATCTGAAGGCATTCCCAGCAGAAATCTCTCTTTGCTGAGAAATCTTTTTACCTAAAATTCTCCATAGCGTGTCATGATTCAAGGCTATTTTATCACCCATTTTGTATTGCATAAGGATACATTTGGCAGCCTATAGATGTTAGGGATGCCGATATGGGTGGTTCTATGTATAGACTAGGTGCTATGAACTACCTATGACCCACGTGCATCAACTAGGTCATTCCATTCTCCAGACAGATGTTCTGATATATTACTAACAGTGTGGGAAACCATTTGACTACCCCCTGCTGTGTAGGGCGCACTAGGGACAATTTGAGTGAAATTAGATGCCCCAAATGGTGCAGACCTTACTTATATCCTGATTCAGTTACACGCTGCTATTCCAGAACCTGAGAAGTACTTTATATTTGAAATTTTAAGCATTTTTGTGTTTGTCTACCACCTCCTATGTCATCTAACAGGGGGCAATGCAAAAAAATGGCTGACATTCAGAGTGTCCCACACTGTACCTTACTATAGGCAACCTCCGTTGTGAGAGTGTATTGACCCAGTTTATGCACTTGCTATGACCAGTGGTAAGTACAGATTAGGTGAACTACGTCTACAGGAGCCCCATTAAAGTATTGCCTTGTACCTTTGAAGTGCCCCAGGAGCCTGCCGCAGCTGGTGCTGGAAGGCCGCCTTACTGCCTCTAGGTATAGGTCACACCACAGCCATGTATTACTACTCCGCATCAGCAAGATGACCTGTGTAGAGCGCCATGCTTATTGGTACCAGTGTATATCCTCTAACCTTCAGCAACCAGCTCAGCCAAGTCTCACGTCTGGGATTAGGGTACAAACCAGGCGTGAGTATCATGAGTGGGTTGTATCTGAGCATTGCTTGTGTCACCTGTCCCTCGTAGAGTAGTGGTTAGCATGGAAGATTCAAGATGCAGAGGACCTAAGCTCAAATCCCTGTCTAGTGGTATGTCGATGACCCCCTATACACTACCCCCCCTGTGTAGTCACACAGCATGTACTGCTATAGGCCCCCATACACTGACCCCCCCATGTGTAGGTCACACAGCATGTACTATTATAGGCCCCCTATACACTACCCCCCTCCATGTGTAGGTCACACAGCATGTACTAATATAGACCCCCCCATACACTACCCCCCCCATGTGTAGGTCAAACAGCATGTACTACTATAGCCCCCCTACACACTACCCCCCCCCATGTGTAGGTCACACAGCATGTACTACTATAGCCCCCATACACTACCCCCCCATGTGTAGGTCACACAGCATGTATTACTATAGCCCCCCTATACACTACCCCCCAGTGTAGGTCACACAGCATGTATTACTATAGCCCCCCTATACACTACCCCCCAGTGTAGGTCACACAGCATGTACTACTATAGCCCCCCCCATACATTACCCCCCCCCCCATGTGTAGGTCACACAGCATGTACTACTATAGCCCCCCATACACTACCCCCCCATGTGTAGGTCACACAGCATGTACTACTACACCCCCCATACACTACCCCCCATGTGTAGGTCACACAGCATGTATTACTATAGCCCCCCTATACACTACCCCCCCCCCATGTGTAGGTCACACAGCATGTACTACTATAGCCTCCATACACTACCCCCCCATGTGTAGGTCACACAGCATGTATTACTATAGCCCCCCCCCCATACATTACCCCCCCCCCCATGTGTAGGTCACACAGCATGTACTACTATAGCCCCCCCCATACATTACCCCCCCCCATGTGTAGGTCACACAGCATGTACTACTATAGCCCCCCATACACTACCCCCCCCATGTGTAGGTCACACAGCATGTATTACTATAGCCCCCCTATACACTACCCCCCAGTGTAGGTCACACAGCATGTACTACTATAGCCCCCCCCCATACATTACCCCCCCCCCCCCATGTGTAGGTCACACAGCATGTACTACTATAGGCCTTTTATTAGACATAATATGATGAACACTTCATCTATGATAGTCTGGTGAATCTCCGGGTACATAAATTAACCTGAGACATTGACAGTATTCTGCTAGGACTAACTGCAGCTCAAGAAGCAAAGTCCTGGTATATAATGTATATGGTGGGGTGAGTGTGCTGTAAATTTCTTCTATTTTGAATGAGTTTTTTGAAAAGGTTTTTAACTTGTGTCATTCCCGAGTTCATTTCGTGAATAGGACATGTTCACAATTTTTGGGAATATCTCATGCCTTTCTTGTGTCATGGTGACTTCCCCAGATTCTCCCCAGTTGCGAACGTTCAATTCCCGTGTTTTATTTGGAGGGCACCTATTAAACAGATACTCACAGAAAATTTGGACCAAATGAAAAATACAAAATACTACAAGGTTGTTTGGTGATCACAAACTGACTTTTGGTAACAGGAAAAATGGAACCTAGGGGATAAATTAGTGAGAGCCTCAACAAGTCAAAAAACACTTATACCCATTTATCCACACTAACAACCATATCAAAGCAATATGTTTAATGAGTCGTTCATTGAGCAGGTATCTCAAAACTGAGACAGATCTAACCGATACTATAGAATGATGTAATACTCTACTCTGTTAATTAGGCAGCCATATTGGATGAATGCTTTATTCAAGTCTTTGATGTTTTTATGGAATATTATAAGATGGCTACATGCATATGACATGAGGTGGGTGAAGCAGTCCATATATTTTCAAAATTTCAGATAGTCAGTTTGTTTCTGGTTGTTTTAGTAGCCATTTGAAACAATGGCACCAAACAAGTGTTCCAGTGGTTTATCTTCTTGTAACACATAAAATATTGAAAAGTATACCCATACCTTTTATCCAGAAAAAGAATTGCTGCAAATACCCTCGTTAATCCTTTCTTACTCTCCCCATTGTTATTACCTAGCATGAGTTCTATCCTTTCCAGTTTTTCTTCATAAAGAAGAAAAGATTGCTACTGAACGTATACTAACATAAGGTTTATAATAACAGATAGGTAAGCTATACATGACAGGAACATGCTCCTAAATGCACATTTTCCTGTTATCAAAAGTTATAAGGGCTAAATTGCCCTTTTTTACCTCCGCTCATCGGAACAAATGCTGGTGTTTGTATAACACAAACTTCTAGGCCATACTTTCCTGCCAGGATAAAAAAATGAAATTCCGATCCAATCCAAACCAATGCATTTTGGAATTGACTGTATAAATGGACAGTGGATGAGAGACCCTGCTCCAATCACTGGGGGTCCTGCTATGTCTCAGGCCGAGTGTGAGCGGAAGGTTTGTTTTATTAACCACCGGTTTACTAACATATGATCAACAAACTGGCACATATCTGAGTGAATATTGAAATCTAGGTGTCTAGAGATAAGCATGGAACCTTCTTTGGCCCTGTAAATGTTTTACTTTGTTGGTAATGAGGTCCTGTAGTTCACCCACAGTCGAAACATGGGGTGCTCTCACCAGCCAAGTATGGCAATACTTGGCTGGCTCGCTAGCTAGGACTAACTATATTATATGTGATAGAAAGTGGCTGTTTCCTGCTGCATGTGTCTATAGTGTAGGTGAGCAGGTGTTAGCTTATCAGCTGTCATAGGGGAGGCGAGCCGGTACTGGCTACGCACCTCTAGAAGCTTGATAACAATCGTTCGACAGTTTTGGTAATTGCTCCCTGCCTGGATGGATGCACATGTGGGTAATTTTCTTTTTTTTCACATAGGGCAGTATTCAGCTACCTGTGTGGGACAGGCTACCTGTGTACAAGCCCTGTATGGGACAGGCTACCTGTGTACAGGCCCTGTATGGGGCAGTGGCAGGTTACCTGTTTATAAACCCTATAGTTGGCCAGGCAGGGGGCAGGTGGGGCGGCAGGTGTACCTTTAACCGACTCCACCCCTGGGACCTCAGTACATGCTCTGACGGGATGCAATGGAAACTGTTGCCGCAATCCGCGCATGGATCCTTCAGCAGGTCGACTCTGTCCTCGTTGTGCTTATTACTACTGACAGTTCAAACATCATGATATCTGGGGGCCAGCATAATTCTCATCAGTTTAAAGCCAACTTGGCAAATGCTATATTCTATGAAACCAGCCCGTGTTTATCTTAACAAACAGAGAACTAAGAATATGATGTTTATCTTGCTAATGCCCAATCATTAGGGGGAAAAGTTAGGATCATATATAAATAGAATTACCACAGAGGAATTCCAAATATATTACAGCATCATAATTTTTAATCATATTGATGCGCTATGTATATTCCTAGCGCACAGATGACGATGATAGGTATTACATTTGCCCTTGGCCCTATGAGAGCTGTATCTTCAAGTAGGGAGGCACTTTATTTAACAAATAAAGAGACCACTTAATCAATCAATCAAATCAAAAAAAGAAAATTTGCGTAATCCTACATGTGTGTGTATGTTTGGAACAAAGGAGACTGAGGGGATTGAGCGGGAAGCTCATTATATATAGGTATAGAGCGCCACCTGGTGAGCGCAGAGGTAACTAGAATGTATAGTCTGTCTCTATCAATATATATCCATATAGAGCATGCTCGATATAGCACACATATTCCTAGCGCACAGATGACGATGATAGGTATTACATTTGCCCTTGGCCCTATGAGAGCTGTATCTTCAAGTAGGGAGTCCAAAGGCCAACAAAACACATTTGCCCACTTAGAAATAACTAGATAACATGTCTGCCACTTGCAGGTCCTTCTTCACTCTAGAGTCATATGAGTCCGATAGATAGAGCAGGACTGCCCAACTTTTCCAGTCTCCGTAGGCTTTTACGTCATGTAACGGAAGGAAGGTGGCTAAGTAGGACGCTGCCCCCCTCCTTACACTGTGTGTTGAGTAGTGGCCCACGAGGCCAATGTCCTTGCAGGCAGCCTTTAACTTGTCGTTGTATTTGCTATAGGTGAAGGAGAACAGCGGTTCTCCCCCTGCCTTTTTAGTGATGGAGATGTACTTCCTGACTGGTCCCACTGGGCACAGCCCACTACTAGGAGATTCCACCACCGGAATCTTATTGATCCTTTCATTAAACTGCACTGTCTTAGAACTCCTTATCACAACATCCATCCCAATACCGTTGAGCCTAATGTCTCTGACCAACAGCTGATGTGGGGTCCGGGTAACATGACTGACCCTAAGCAAACACCTGAATGATAGACACAAAGCACACCAGAATTGGAGGTCCATATAGTCTGATAGGTTGAGTGTGGCTTTGATAGCTAGTAGGTCTGCTGGTGACAAGGGGACAGCGGGATTGGTGGCCGCACCCAGCAACCTTTTTGCCCCCATGAGTGTTGACTGAATCAGGAATGAATGTGGGTCTGGGTAACTATACCCTAGATACTTATGAAGTGACCATAGTCCTGAAATATATTGTTTAATTGTTATATAGGCCACAGAACCCGATAAGTGGGTGATGTACAAACACACCCCCTCAGCGTCTACCGGTAGTGGATTAATGTCATATCTGCTGCAAAATCCAAAGTAACGCCTCCATTGTGTTCTCTTGGCCCTCACTGTATTATCAGCCCAGCAGAGGGAGCGTATCCTTCCCCACTCCTCCCGCAGAGAGGTGAGGCCTGCAACAATAATCAAAATCAACAATTATGTCTGAACACACCGCAACACAATCGGGGTTATGCAGACGTGACAAAGAGTCAGCTAGGATGTTGTCCTCTGATCTTATCCAGGATGGTTTGATATATATATTATAAAAGGCTGTTAGCCAGAAGAGCTCCCTCAGCCATCCCATCGTAGTTGGATTCACGCCCCTACCAGTACGCAGGGCATGATACACCTGTGTGTTATCTGTGACGACCTGCACCACACAGTCCCTCCAGGTTGCACAGTCACGTTGCATAGCAACCACCACAGGCCATAGTTCCCCAACATTGATATTGTCCCTGTAAATGGGCTCCTGTGGCGCTTTGGCTTGGTGAGGGCAGACTTGATCGTGGACGTTCCAGAAACCCCAATGGTAACCATCTAGTGAGTAACCACCGAATCCAGATGAAGATGCGTCGGTCGTCAAGGTTACCTCTCTACAACCAGGGTGGAACATCCTGGCCTTGCCATTGAAACTAGTTAGGAAAGTAGCCCACCATCTCAAGTCCAGAATTGCCATTTCACAAAGCATGACCCTTTTACATGAGGGCGCTGAGTCTCTTAACAAGTTATAAATCCTGCGTGTAAAAGTACGCCCTCCCTTCACCACAGTTGCGCAGTGGGCCAGCAACCCGGCAGTTTGCTCTAACAGTTTTCTAGAACACCACTTCTTGTTCTTTAGAGACGACACACACTCCCCAACTCTATTGACTTTGTCGTCCCCAATAGATAGGGTTAGATTCACAGTGTCTATTATTATGCCTAGGTACTTAACAACTTGAGTTGGGGTGATAATCTTCTTGGTGGCCACTTTGAAGCCCAACGTTGTCAATGTTGTGTGTAGCATTTGCTGAGAAGCGCTGCATGTCTCGTGATCATCCTCTATGATTATGTAATCGTCAAGGTAATTTATGCAGCGAGTCACACCCTTCTGACGGGCACATTTCACCACGAAGTCTGATACCTGGGTGAAAATCCAGGGGGCGGATCTGAGACCGAAGCATATACACATGTCACAGAACCACATGTCTCCCTCACCAAGGTCCCATTTGAAACCTTGGAATTGTCTATTTGAGGGCAAGACATTACATGATCTATAAGCACTTGAAATATCGGTCACTCCACAATATTCAGACCCGGTTAGTAAATTCACAACGTCATCCACAGTATTGTACCTGAATTTTTCGCAAGAATCTCCCATATACTCGTTTATGTTTATGTCCTCAGGGGCGGAGCAGTCTGTTATGGGTCTGAGGGATCCATCTGACTTAACTACCCCACCCAGGGAGTGAACACACCGGGGTTTATTTACCTCTTGTCTGACTTTACCAGACGTCAATTCCTGCCTAATTTTTTCAGACATTTCATCATACAACGAACCTTTAGTAACGTTGGCGTAGTTTTCACAATAATAGGCAGTGTTGCAGTTTTTGTCAACAATTCGGAACCCTCTGCATACCCCGGTGACTACATACCAGTCTTGTTCAGATACCGTATCAAATTCAAACATAGACGCCACAAATCGACATGGGTGTAATTGAGTGACGACCCCCTGCAGGATGTAAGTACAACCACACTCCCCTGCCGCGCAACGTGAGAACACCGGAATGTAATTACCAGGGATAACTTCCACACAATACAAAGGAACAGCAGTACCGTATTTGTTTGAGAATGATTTACATATACTCACAGAATCTGTTACGCCTACGTAATCTGGTAAATTATCCCAATCTCTTGCGTCTGCGAGGATGGTTTCGACTTCACATTCGCCATCTTGGTTTACGAAGACCCGTATTGCGGATTGTCGTAAAGTATCGTCGGCTACACCGGGTAGGCCTACATCACAATCGGGGAATTTATCCCTTTCATCAACATCTATACTCGATCCCACATCAAAAACATTTGTTTGAGCGTGATTATAATCGAAATCCGCGCCTTTGCCCGGAGACGTATTTACGACATTGAGATACGATTCACATTCACGACCTTGACCTTGGGTCACACCGACATCAACATAGTTTTCACAGTTTGCTTTTACCGAGGCTTAATTATCGCCTAATACGGGGACAACATAATTGTCAGCTATTACAGTGTTATTGACAGTTGACCCAGGTACGTAACCACCCTCTAGGACAGCTTCCCCTAGTCACACCGATTTAGTGTGCCCAGAGTCGTGCTGTTTACATTGTAACATACCATGGCTACTGGAATTGCAATATGCACATTCATGCTTGTAAGCACAACCGTCACACTGACGAACCCCCGCACTAAAGGTGAAACAACAACCCTGGTCCGCTGAGTATTTTTTCCACCCAGAGAATCCTTCCCCAGAGTTTTGGCGTTTGTTGGCTGGGCGGCGGGCCGATTTTCCGCCACTACTGTTACTAGGGCCACCTCCCCCCTGATTTCTGAGATTTCTGGCGTGCTTGGTGCCTGTGTAGCCCAAATGAAAATTAGACAAGTTGGTGTCCACACCCATGATACACTCCAGGCCATCATTGTCAGCTTTGTCTCTGACCGCAGCATCATACGCCACCAACGCCTTGATGTCATATACGCCAGTGGCCGCCATCGTGGCTACATAAATTGTGTGTTGGCGAAGGCCCTTAGTGTTCTCCCCTGAGTCATGAATATCATCAGTGAGTTGAGTGAGGAGAGAGATAAGCTTCTCCGACGTATCAATCGGATTCTGCTTTTTTCTCTCCCCCTCTGGAAGGTATCTAATAATGTCAAACTTACTCTGTTTCTTAACAGATCGCTGGAGAAGATCGCTGAGAAGATCCCTGCCGTCCCACATGTCATCCAGATCGTTCCAGGCCGATTTCCCTCCGCGCCCTTGCACCGGTGATTCATCCCGGGGCGGGCGCCCACCGCCATGATGGCCGCCACCCTTGTGACCACTGGTCGGTGACCGGCCTCCATGCCGGTGTCGATGTGTCGGGGACGGTGTCCTTGATCTGTGCCGGGAAAGACGCGCCTCACGTAAAGTGAGCGTCAGTTCGCTCATCATAGCCTGCATTCCCACCGTCATGGACTGCATTGACTGGGCAAGCTGTAGCATGACAGAGGCGTCCGTTCCAGCGGGAGACGGGCCTCCCTGGCCGCTGGACGGACCTCCCTGACCGCCCGTGGCGAGGTCTCCCTTGGTCTCCTCCTCCTCCATGGCTCGGCGTCTCTCGATCCAGTCATTGGCCTCCTTGAGCGCCATAGACTCCTTGCAGTGTGGACAGGACTTTTTCCGTCCATCAAAATCACGTTTGCAATCACCACAGTTCTTGGGATTCGACATCTTGGCCAAAGAAAATTTGCGTAATCCTACATGTGTGTGTATGTTTGGAACAAAGGAGACTGAGGGGATTGAGCGGGAAGCTCATTATATATAGGTATAGAGCGCCACCTGGTGAGCGCAGAGGTAACTAGAATGTATAGTCTGTCTCTATCAATATATATCCATATAGAGCATGCTCGATATAGCACACATAATATATATATAACGCTTAGTATAACAAAACCGTTTTAATTCTGTGTCTAGCATGTTTAGAACCTACCGAATTCTAGATTGTTCATCGAAAAAAAAGGTGTGTCTATTAGATAGAATGTCCTATAGAAATAAGCAATCACATGGACCCCCTCCCCCACTCCTCTTAACTTCAAGGTGTCACTGCAAACAGGCTGTGCCGGCTTTCACAGCTTTACCCTGTGGCTCCCCAGGTACACCCTGACGGACACGGGGGTACAGGTGTGTCAGGGGCGGTCTCACACCCCCTGTCAAAACCCCCAATACACATGATAATTGTAGCATTAAAATCCGCGGGGCTTAACCACAATTAATATTGACAATGGATGTATCAATAGAAAGCCATATGTCTGTTCTACATTATGTAACTAGTAGTAAATGAGCACGGGATAAATATGTTTAACAATGGATGTAATTCTAAGAAAGTTAACTTCCCAACTTCATGTCCTTGGTTAGTTACATCAGATTTCAGGGTAAAACCCACCAAAATGTAGCTGAAGAATTTCTCAGATTAAGTAACTGATTCCAACAGTCATATGACGTCAGGTAATTCCCTAAGCTATAGAATTGATAAGGGAGAATTGTAGTGATAGGGGAATACATGGCCCATGCCTGCCTGAGTAAACAGTAGGCACATCCATTGAACTGATACGGGCGACCAATTGGTGAGGCTAATATTAAAAGTGAGGAGGTAAGTGGAAACACATGCCCCCAGCTGCAGGATATACCGGCATACTGCTCCCTCACGGCCGGCCTTCATGCACTTGGAATAGTCTACATTTGCTGCAGAGTCAACTAATGTTATTGCCTCATATCACATAAAGGGCCTTGTTGGACTACCCAGCCCATCCTTTAGGTAATGTTCTTGATGGATTTGAATGAATTACAAGCAGAAAGTATTTATACAGACCTCAAATATGAAATGTTGATAATTGCCTTGCTGGAGAACCTTAGGGAATTGCTGGAGGTGTTGGGTACCTGTAATAGGTTACATGTGTAGGAGCTGATTGGTAAAGGCCAATGTAAAGGGGCAACCGTTACCATTAATATAATGTTAACACACCCTGACGTACAACTTGTGAGTAACCTACTCTGTCTTAGATACCCCTAGTGTCTAGGAGGAGACCCACACCACAATGGGGTCACACATCAGGGATGTGCCTGCAGTAAGCACCAAACAGCATGAGACACTGCCAGCATCTGCCGTGCTGCATCTGCCGTGCTGCATCTGCCGCACTGCATCTGCCGCACTGCATCTGCCGCACTGCATCTGCCGCACTGCATCTGCCGCACTGCATCTGCCGCACTGCATCTGCCGCACTGCATCTGCCGCACTGCATCTGCCGCACTGCATCTGCCGCGCTGCATCTGCTGTGCTGCATCTGCTGCGCTGCATCTGCTGTGCTGCATCTGCTGCGCTGCATCTGCCGCACTGCATCTGCTGTGCTGCATCTGCTGTGCTGCATCTGCCGCACTGCATCTGCAGCGCTGCATCTGCCGCGCTGCATCTGCCGCGCTGCATCTGCCGCGCTGCATCTGCCGCACTGCATCTGCCACGCTGCATCTGCCACGCTGCATCTGCTGCGCTGCATCTGCTGTGCTGCATCTGCTGCGCTGCATCTGCCGCACTGCATCTGCCGCACTGCATCTGCCACGCTTTATCTGCCACGCTTTATCTGCTGTGCTGCATCTGCTGCGCTGCATCTGCCGCACTGCATCTGCCGCACTGCATCTGCCGCACTGCATCTGCCGCACTGCATCTGCTGCGCTGCATCGGCCGCACTGCATCGGCCGCACTGCATCGGCCGCACTGCATCGGCCGCACTGCATCGGCCGCACTGCATCTGCCGCACTGCATCTGCTGTGCTGCATCTGCTGTGCTGCATCTGCTGTGCTGCATCTGCTGTGCTGCATCTGCTGTACTGCATCTACCACACTGCATCTGCTGCGCTGCATCTGCGGCGCTGCATCTGCTGCGCTGCATCTCCCACACTGCATCTGCGGCGCTGCATCTGCTGTGCTGCATCTGCTGTACTGCATCTACTGTGCTGTATCTGCTGTACTGCATCTACCACACCCCAGTGGGCACACCATCAGGCTGCACCAGCTACTAGTCGTTGCTTGAGTGACTAGTTGCATTGCAACGTTTACTAGTCACTCATGCAACCATCAACCTTTTTGAGCTAGATTGGCAAAATTCTGAGTAGTGCTTATTAAGTTATTACTATCTGGTGCATTGCAGTGCTGCAAACGAAACTGCTACTAGTTGCAGCAGAGCAGTGTTTATAAGTAGCTGCAACTTCAGGGCTGCAGAAGCACTGGCTATTAAACGCAGCTAATGGAGTGCTTACTAGTTGGTACAAATTAAGAGCTTACCAGCTGTTCTTTTGACATCGCTTAATAAGAGATGCATTTGCAGTACCTAGTAGCAGGTGCATAGCAGCTCTTATTTATAGTTGCAAATTCAGGGCTGCAGATGCACTGATTATTAAGGGATGGTAATGCAGGGCTTACTAGTATCTGCATTTTAGGTGATTACTAGTTGTTCCATAACAGAGCTTTATAAGTGCTGCATTTGCAGTGTCTAGTAGATGGTGCATAGCAGCTCCTATTAGTAGTTGCAAATTCAGGGTTGCAGATGCACTGACTATTAAGGGATGCTAATGCAGGGCTTACTAGTATCTGCATTTGAGGGACTAGTAGTTGTTGCCTGACACAGCTAAATAAGGGCTTAATTTGCAGTACATAGTAGCCGGTGTAAAGCAACTATTATTAGTAGTTGCAGATGCAGGGCTGCTGAAGCACTGGATATTAAGGGCTGCAAATACAGGGCTTAATAGTTGCTGCTTAAGAAAGGCTCATTAACTGTTGCCTAACTATAGCTCTTGCAGTGGCTAGTAAATGGTGCACAGCAGCTTTCATTAGTTGCTGCAAATGCAGGGTTACTGAAGACCATGTGCTTTCAATATCCCCTATTATCACTCATTGTTTTCTCCTGAATGCACAGAAACCACACAATATTTTTCAATGAGACATGGTCGTATCATGCTTTACCCCTCCAGTTTTCTTTATTTCATATGACCAACAGCTATCTCTGTCTAGATATTTCACAAAATACACATAAACTCAAGTTAGTGTTAATCCCCATAGACAACTGAAAATGAGGATTATAACTTGAATGGGTGTCTAAATATCAAAATCTATCAGTCCATGTGGTGCCTAATAACATATGTGTTAAATCATGAGCAGGATATTCCTCAGTATTTGGGTTAATTGGGGATTTTCCTTAAATATCCACCCAGGGCTGCCAACACTATGTTATGCATAGCAATTTCCACAGACCTAGATAGCCCTGATTAATGCAATAGAATCAATGCATGTGACATCATTTTCAATTTCTTCAAATACTGAATGAACAAAATGGGTTTTTTAATCAATGAAAATCGCATAGTCAACAAGATTGGATGAGTTAGATAGCTTTTAAATTCACCAGACCACTGTTGCTTAACATAGGCTAATAACTGTTGTTTTTGCAGTGGCTAGTAAACTCTTATTAGTAGCTGCAAAATGCAGGGCTGCAGAAGCACTGACTATTAAGGGCAGCTATTGCAGGGCTTACTAGCTGCTGCATAATAAAGGCTTATTAGCTGTTGCTGAGGCATGCATTAGTTGCCAGTAGGTGGCAGCAGTATTCCTTTTTTGAAGTTTTATACTCTTTGAACCTTTTGATATCATTATATTAATGACATATACTAGTCATGTGTGTACCAAAATGTGCTAAATATGTAAACATAGAACATACATCAATTGCTAAGACTTAAGATATGCTTAGGCATGATTTATAACATAGATTACAACCAAATTTGATTGAAACACCATTCCTGTGTATAATAGAATATTACTTAAAGGTCATATACTACAGCATTAAATCACACCTTTGGCCAGGTTGACTACTAGTGTTGCATTTACCACCAAGTAGTCAACTACTAAGTGATGTATTTGAAGCTCATGATAGTAGCTTATCTGCAATGACTAATGGCCACTGCATATGCAGCTACTACCAAAGGTTTATTTTGCAGGGCTGCAAAAACCCAACTAGTAAGTGCTGCAAGGTGTTGCATTAGCCACAAAATTAGCCAGCTAGTAGGTGCTGCATTCACAGTTCTTAATAGTAGCTGTACTTGCAGTGACTAATAACCACTGCATAAGCAGCTACTACTAAGGGCTTATTTTGCAGGGCTGCAAAATCCCAACTAGTAAGTGCTGCAAGGTGTTGCATTAGCCACCAAATTAGCCAGCTAGTAGGTGCTGCATTCACAGTTCTTTATAGTAGCCGCACTTGCAGTGACTAATAACCACTGTATAAGCAGCTACTACTAAGGGCTTATTTTGCAGTGCTGCAAAAACCCAACTAGTAAGCGCTGCAAGGTGTTGCATTAGCCACCAAATTAGTCAGCTAGTAAACGGTGCACTCGTTGCAGGGAGATGGCTACTAGACGTTTAGTAGGTGGTGCTGTGCCCACTGGGACTGCATCTGTGGCGCTGCATCTCCCACACTGCATCTGCTGTGCTGCATCTGCTGTGCTGCATCTGCGGCGCTGCATCTGCTGCGCTGCATCTGCCGCACTGCATCTGCCGCACTGCATCTGCTGCGCTGCATCTGCGGCGCTGCATCTGCCGAACTATGTGAAAGGCTGCTAGTACAAAAGGGCTGCTTCTGCAACAGGGGCAACTGCTGCTATATTTCTGTCTTGGTGTCTTACCGATTATTTTATCTGCTTAAAAAATCTGGTTTTATCTGATCCCCAAACATCAATAACTAGGTTCCATTTTACCCTGCTTACATCCTGATTGACATTCTAAGTTCTCAACTAGGCAGGACAACTGGTATAGTCACCACAGTGCATACAGACCCCAATTTACCACAGCTATGTTGTGTGCACTATATCATACCAAGTTGATAGCTTTTTCAGTGTTTGAGTTCACCATAACAAAACGCTGTGAAGACCACAGGGTGAGGGGCCCGCCCAGGTCGCATGTACAGCAGCACTTAGTACGGCGTGCGTAGACGTCATCAGCCGAGACGTTTTAAAACAAGTGGTCATTAAGGTACAGCCGGGCACCGGGGCACGGGGGGGGGGGGCTCCCAGACAGTGCTCCTCATCTCTGCCCCAACCTGCCTGCAGGATCTCCATGCTTCTGGTCTTATCTCTGCCTCTGCCCCAAACTGCCTGCAGGATCTCCATGCTTCTGGTCTTATCTCTGCCTCTGCCCCAACCTGCCTGCAGGATCTCCATGCTTCTGGTCTTATCTCTGCCTCTGCCCCAACCTGCCTGCAGGATCTCCATGCTCCTCGTCTCAGCTCTGCCTTAGCCCCAACCTGCCTGCTTCTCGTCTTATCTCTACCTCTACCCCAACCTGCCTGCGGGAACTCGATGCTCCCTGTCTTAGTTCTACCTCCGCCCCAAACTGCCTGCAGGATCTCCATGCTTCTGGTCTTATCTCTGCCTCTGCCCCAACCTGCCTGCAGGATCTCCATGCTTCTGGTCTTATCTCTGCCTCTGCCCCAACCTGCCTGCCAGCACCTGATATCCATAGCTATTTGTTAATCTATATTTTAGTCTATCTAAGATATGTTCAGGTATATGTGAGGGAGAGTTTTGGTGGATTTTAATGCCGGCCTGCACACTATTTTCAGCCCACCACCTCTTTGAACTACAGAAAAATGTCTTTTCACTAAAAAGGGAAATTCATTCCTGACACCACCATCTGGAGAGATCAACTTATTTCTGATAATGACCACCCCTTATGACTCCCCTTTTCTAGGCACTGCTTGGCCCTCTGCTGCCTTCCCCATTCATGTGGCTGTTCTCAAGCAGAGAGGGCAAATGAATGGGACATAAATCAGCATTGGTTCCTGTCTACACCAATAGGGGACACCCTGTGGCCCTAGTCAATGGTAGTCCTCTCATACACCTACTAGGGGGCGCACAGGGGCCAGGTTTGGGAACTGTTACGGTGTACCTGGCAACATTTCTAACACTGGGGAGATCTAGGCCCCATCCTGGCTGTCTCCGGGCATGTCTTTGCTGCCGTCACAGTGACACCCCTACCCGTCCCTGCCTGTGGGAACACTCTGCCAATACATCTGCTCCTTGTTTAGACTGTCGAGAAGTCCCTGGCCCAGTGGGCACAACACCACTTAATAAACGTTGCCTGAGTGGCTAGTGAGATTGCAGCCCTTACTAGCAATTCAGGCAACACTCAGTAGTAGGTTAAGCTCTGATTACTATTATAGTGAAAATGTATAAAGCCTTTATATTGAACAGAATCATTATAACATAGTCATAGATGCATACCATACTAATTACTTGCATAGTTCTAACATTTTCATGACACTTTTAGACCTACCAAAAGTAAACTTATTAAAGCACTGACTATCAAGCATCTATGAAGTGATGCACATGCAGCACTGCATAAGGAGGCCTTACTAAGTGCAGCAATGTAGCACTGATTAGTAGCTGCAGCTGCAGGGCTGCAGTAGCAGTACTTATTAAGGGCTGTTTATGTAGTGCCTACTAAGCCCTGCAGAGTAAGTCCCTATAAGTCAGTGTTTTGACATAGCGTAATAAGGGCTGGTTTTGCAGTGTTTAGTAAAAGCTGCACGTAAGCCCCTATTAGTAGCTATAACTGGAGAGCTTCAGATGTTGGACTTCATAAGGGCTACTTACGATGCTATTTTTAAGAGCTGCATATTAAGAACTTATTAGTCAGTGCTTGGACATGTCTTAATAAGGGCTAGTTTGGCAGTGTGTAACAAAAGCTACATTTGGCCCTAATTCAAGACTTATTAGTCAGTTGCTTAGTAAGGATTGAGCATTTGGCTGTATTTTGTGGGTTTGTACACAACATGAGAGAAGGGAGGGGTAGGTAGGAAGATGTGCAATGTATTTCTGGGTTTGTACACGGAATGAGAGAGGGGAGGAACAAGTAGGAAGGTGGGTAATGTATTATTGGGTTTGTACACGGAATGAGAGAGGGGAGGGGCAGGTAGGAAGGTGGGTAATGTATTATTGGGTTTGTACACGGAATGAGAGAGGGGAGGGGCAAGTAGGAAGGTGGGTAATGTATTATTGGGTTTGTACACGGAATGAGAGAGGGGAGGGGCAGGTAGGAAGGTGGGTAATGTATTATTGGGTTTGTACACGGAATGAGAGAGGGGAGGAACAATAGGGAGGTTGGCTATATCCTTTGGACATTCATTTCTCATAATATTCATTTATAACTTGCAGTACTCACTAGCCACTTGGGCAACACTCACTATAGTAGCTAAGGGCTTATAGGGAAGTTGGCCCTGGCTCTGTGGATTACTGCACACAAGAAGGAACAAGAGGGACACATAGGAACGTGTGCCATGTATTTCTGGGGTTATACACAAAATGAGAAGCATACTGGGCACTTGTTTCTTTTATGATATTAATTTATATCTTGCAGCACTCACTAGCCATTCGGGCAACACTCACTAGCAGGGCAAAGTTTAAGGTCTGGTGACCTAGTTCCTACTAGTGCAGGCAGCATGCAGAGGCATGTGGCTGCTAACAATAACATACAGTTAATCCATGGCTGGTGAATGGGATGGGATGGGGTGGGGTGAGGTGGGGGAGGGGGTGGATGGGGGGGGGGGGTGGATGGGGAGGGGGGGTCCCCACCAACTGCCAATTCTCCCATTCAAACCAACCCCAACCTCTGGAGCATCCACACCAGTAGCTCGCACTGGAGTAATTTATACTAGCTGTTTTATGTTGGTAAGTATTTAAATCTTTATATTAGAGCATAATAATCATAGCCTACTATATCCTACAATTTATAGCATCCTATGGACTGACTTAGTAGTGTATGTATGGGTATGTATATGGGCCTGATGGGAAATTGTAGCATGTTTATGCCCTTCCTTTTGTTTAAACACAAATGACTGCAAGATAAATTTAATCACCCTTTATATTAATCCTTGATATTTGTATGTTTCCAGACAATGCTGATCATATATGTCAAGGGATATATCACAGGATCACATTTAAGCTAGGCCAAGCAAAAATCAGGGAAAAAAACACAAGGATGGATGCATAGTAAAAACATCAAATTGATGACCCATACAATAAAGCTTTCCCCAATGAAGGTGGTTCCAATAACAATATGAATTACTATTATGAAGTATAAGCCCTTTTAAAATAGCTCTTCTGATGCCTTTATTACCTGGAGAATTGAAGGGATAAATAAGTGCTAGAGACTACTGACTAATAGCCACTACATTATAGGGCTATCTAGTATATCATTTTAGCACACAAATAAGCCCTTAATAATAAATGCATATGATGCCCTTAATAAGTGATGATACAAAGCTTTTATTAAGCACTGGCCAGTAGCCCTTAATATGTCCTTATTTGTAGGGCGTAATAAGTGTTGCAGATTAGGTGACTAATAAGGGCTGAACATGAAGTGCTTTGCAGGGCAAGCTAGCATATCATTTTAGCGGGCTAGTAAGCACTTCGGTGCAGGGCTTACTAGTCACTTACTAAGTGGTGTCGTGCCCACTGGGGGGTCGTTATGAGGCACCGTCCCATGCTGCAGCGGCCTCCTTGAATAGCAAGGGTTTCCCTGCTTTTCTGCTGACTCAACGCTCTGATGTAATAGTGGGATGAGAGATTGGCGAAAGTCATGTGATCAAACAGTTGGAAGAGGAATCTATTCATAGAAGGTTATATGTTAATGACGTCAAATGCCCATATATGGACAGCGAGTTGGGGCCAGAGGGAACAGCACCTTATAAACCTTAGACCAGGCGACACGGGAGAGATCTTTGTTTGGCTCGATAAACTACTCTTCATTGGAGGTTTGCCTTGGCAGCCCTGTCAATAGCAGCATTTGTGATTGGATATTGAGCCGCGCCCCGTTAGCGGGTAATTACAGCTGCCGGGTATAAAGGAGCCTTGTCTGCCGCCTATACTGCAGCTCACAGACACGGACGGCACATGTTGGGGTGAGTCAACAGGCACCAAGTGCGGGCCACATATTTGTACAGACAGACAAAGGAGGAGGCAATGCGGCAGCATAATGGCAGTCTGTGACAGTGACAGTGACAGTGTGTGACAGTGTGTGACAGTGTGGTCAAAAAGTTTTGAACAAAGTTGTAGTACATATTACGGCATTTCATGTAAATTGCACCGCTCATCCCCTTAGCCCCCCCCCCCCCCTGAAGATATTTAAATTAAGAATTATTATATTAATATAAATTGCCATGATATACCTCATAGCTTTAATTTCATACAGAGAATTTCATAGAGAATGATTCACAGTTCACTCTATCCCTGAATACAGTAACTAGTGGAGGCACATATTTGGGGCCTCATCCTATTAAGTGTAGAGTATGAGGACCAGGCTGTATCAGGTGGTGGCTGCATGAGTTGTGACCACTAGGTGGGGTGCTGCATGTTTGTGTAGGTTGTTACTCATGAGCCGCCCGCGCCTGGGGAAATAGTCTGTGCTGTATAGTTGATGTATCTGTCACCAGGGGTGTTGGGACAGTACAAGTCACTTAATTTCAAGGGGTTAGCAATTGACAGGCTCCATCCGCCCTCATGGAAACCGAATACAACTAAATGCATACACTCAAGGGTACCCTCATAAGGTCATGTACATAGCTCATATCTCAATGACAATTGGTCAAGGAAATAAAACTTTAAATGCAATTTACCACTTTTTCATATATGTGTGCGAGTTGAATGTGAGGAATGTTATTTATGGTTTAATGCTGTGGTTCATTTAACCAATAAATGTTAAGTAACAATGGGTTAAGAAACGATTTGTACAATTGGCAAAATATCTGTTGCCAGGCAACCTCTAGGCTGACATTGTTGGATATTTAATGAGATGACTACATTTAGGAGCAATACAAAATATGTATACTGTGTATTAGGTTCTGACATGTTAAGGGGTGGCTCCACCTGTTGGCACACAGCAGATCTAAATGGTAGGACAAGAAAACACTGAGCCTCTTTGTGTAGTCTACTTTGACATCTTCTCACAATGTAATTGTGATTGATCAATGTATGGTTTATGCATACATGACATCTGAATATCATATTGTATGTATCTACCAATTCAGACTTTTTAAGTCTTATAATAAAACTGAACTAAATAAGAATTAAATAAGCAAATTATGCTTGGAGAGTGACCAAACATATGTGTAGAGAGTGAACAGGTTGGGGACAGAACCACTATTCTAGTACGCCCTAAATGAGCTGTATTTGTACTCACTACCTAGGGCATACTAGTATAAGAGCCTGCCCACCAGGGTAAGTGTATCTAAGCATGTATATATGATTTATCTGACACTCTTGATATATTATATATCATGTATGGTACCATTGGAAAGAGGTTATTTCAATCTATAGACTAGTCGATTTACAAACTACAATGATTTGTAATTATTCAGATATAATGCATTGAAGTTGCCACACTCATAAAACCCTCTCATAATGACCTAGCAAAATCTATTTCCGAATTTTCTGTTAGATTTGCTGATAAATCTAATTACACAGGTTAATAGAATGGATACTGATCTATCCCTCTACGTTTTGGTTTTACCTCCTAAAGGAATGGTAAGGTCATTAATAGATAAAATCTTTAAAAAAAAGCTGGTGTTTTCTCCCCCACCGATGCCCCCAGTGTTGGTATAGCTAAGACCCATCCCAGTCAGCATTGGTTACTGGGGCCCATACGGGTCTAAAGGTGGGCCGTTAGGTGGGACCCACGTCCCTTAGTCCATATTGGGCCCACCACATTTTTGTCCTGGGCTAACTGCTGGGACCAAGATGGGCTTGCCCAGATTTTAATTGAGCGTATTCACATGGGCTTAGGCTGGGGCCCATTTGGGCTTTCTTTTCTTGGGGGGGGGGGGGGCAGGGGGTGATATAGGGTTGTTAACTCTACTGTAGTTTTTTGCCATTATTTGATATCCCGATGTTATAGCCCATGTCCTAACCACGTTAGTTCCTCCATATAGGTAGGAATCTTCCTCTACCATTTAGAGGGTAGAGAAATGCATCCTTTAGCTGTGCTGATTTACTTTTGGCCGGGATATTTCTTAACATGTGTGATACAGCCAGCAGGCTGACAGTGTGTGTGAGAGCTCAGTCAGTGGCAGGATTATATGTTGTTATTACATTCAGGTAACAGGTGTTTGTATCAGGGTGCTGCTTGTTTCCATGTTCATATTCAGAATGGGGTTATAAAGCATGGCATTCCAAGAATCTACTATGAAATCTGTTATATTCCCAACCATTCTGGAATTATTGAGAAACCATAAACTTTTCTAATCCAATTATAAAAAGCTCTGTTGAGCATTAATGTGGTATCACTTTCAACGAGGACAGCTAGTGGTTTGTTCAAGAACATGACTTGCCCACTTGACCCAGGTCCAGCCCAGATGAATCCCATCCATGAGAGGGAGTGGGATTTGAAAAGTAGCCATGAAAGTTAAGTTGATGGCCTGAGCCCAGAAAGTTAGATGGCGGGCTAACCCAAATGGGACCCACCCTACAGTACATTCAAAGCCCATATAATGCCCACTGATCCTTTAGCCCACTTTGCCCCAGTCCATCCCAAGTGAAACCCATCTTGATATAACAACATCGCAACTTTACTTTAAAAAATTTATTTCAAAGAATCGCTTCTGACGGACACAAGTTAAAGTATTTCAAATGTAGTTAAATGATTATATTTGAAGTTTGGTCTGTGGGCTGAGCCCAGCTGGGGCCCATCTAGCAGCCCAGATTTACTCCCATAGAAATCCCAAGGAAATCTAGCCCACATTAACTATATCTAGCCCAGGCAAAACCCACTTTAATACAAAGCCATGAAAGTGGTACTTTAATTTATAATTTCTAAGAACAACCAAAGATGAGTATGTTTCAAAGTATGCACAACATATTTTAGGAAAAAATTATTGGTGGGCCTGGCCCATCTGGAATCTTTCTGGTAGCCCTGGACAAAAATGAGGAAAACCCAGATATGGGCAAACCCAGCAGGCCCAAGTAAAACACAAATGGGCCCCATGGACCAATGTTATCTGGGATTGTTCTATGAGTACTGCAGACCCACCCATGGGGGTCAGTATTCTAGTACAGCTGGCTGTTCATCGTCTAATGATCACACAACATGTACCAGTTAAATGGTACGCCCCAAAACCAGGCATAGTACCACAATAACGGTATGGTCTAATTGACAGGACTGTACCACAAGAGTGGTACGTCCTAAAAAGGTATTCCTGTCCCCTACCTGGTGAAAGGAGAGTCAGTGAACCACGACTAATTGGAGCTTTCTTCACACCTGTATAGCCCTTATTGGTCCTAGCCCGGCCCTTATCTCTACTATCTACCATATCTCACTCATCCCAGTGGGCACAGCACCACCTACTAAACGTCTAGTAGCCATCTCCCTGCAACGAGTGCACCATTTACTAGCTGGCTAATTTGGTGGCTAATGCAACACCTTGCAGCACTTACTAGTTGGGTTTTTGCAGCACTGCAAAATAAGCCCTTAGTAGTAGCTGCTTATACAGTGGTTATTAGTCACTGCAAGTGCAGCTACTATTAAGAACTGTGAATGCAGCACCTACTAGCTGGCTAATTTTGTGGCTAATGCAACACCTTGCAGCACTTACTAGTTGGGTTTTTGCAGCCCTGCAAAATAAACCTTTGGTAGTAGCTGCATATGCAGTGGCTATTAGTCACTGCAGATAAGCTACTATCATAAGCTTCAAATACATCACTTAGTAATTGACTACTTGGTGGTTAATGCAACACTAGTAGTCAACCTGGCCAAAGGTGTGATTTAATTATGTAGTATATGACCTTTAAGTAATATACTATTACACACAGAAATGGTGTTTCAATCAAATTTGGTTGTGATCTATGTTATAAATCATGCCTAAGCATATCTTAAGTCTTAGCAATTGATGTATGTTCTATGTTTACACATTTAGCACATTTTGGTACACACATGACTAGTATATGTCATTAATATAATGATATCAAAAGGTTCAAAGAGTATAAAACTTCAAAAAAGAAATACTGCTGCCACCTACTGGCAACTAATGCATGCCTCGGCAACAGCTAATAAGCCTTTATTATGCAGCAGCTAGTAAGCCCTGCAATAGCTGCCCTTAATAGTCAGTGCTTCTGCCGCCCTGCATTTTGCAGCTTCTAATAAGAGTTTACTAGCCACTGCAAAAACAACAGTTATTAGCCTATGTTAAGCAACAGTGGTCTGGTGAATTTAAAAGCTATCTAACTCATCCAATCTTGTTGACTATGCGATTTTCATTGATTAAAAAACCCATTTTGTTCATTCAGTATTTGAAGAAATTGAAAATGATGTCACATGCATTGATTCTATTGCATTAATCAGGGCTATCTAAGTCTGTGGAAATTGCTATGCATAACATAGTGTTTGCAGCCCTGGGTGGATATTTAAGGAAAATCACCAATTAACCCAAATACTGAGGAATATCCTGCTCATGATTTAACACATATGTTATAAGGCACCACATGGACTGATAGATTTTGATATTTAGACACCCATTCAAGTTATAATCCTCATTTTCAGTTGTCTATGGGGATTAACACTAACTTGAGTTTATGTGTATTTTGTGAAATATCTAGACAGAGATAGCTGTTGGTCATATGAAATATAGAAAACTGGAGGGGTAAAGCATGATACAACCATGTCTCATTGAAAAATATTGTGTGGTTTCTGTGCATTCAGGAGAAAACAATGAGTGATAATAGGGGATATTGAAAGCACATGGTCTTCAGTAACCCTGCATTTGCAGCAACTAATAAAAGCTGCTGTGCACCATTTACTAGCCACTGCAAGAGCTATAGTTAGGCAACAGTTAATAAGCCTTTCTTAAGCAGCAACTATTAAGCCCTGCATTTGCAGCCCTTAATATTCAGTGCTTCAGCAGCCCTGCATCTGCAACTACTAATAATAGTTGCTTTACACCGGCAACTATGTACTGCAAATTAAGCCCTTATTTAGCTGTGTCAGGCAACAACTAGTAGTCCCTCAAATGCAGATACTAGTAAGCCCTGCATTAGCATCCCTTAATAGTCAGTGCATCTGCAACCCTGAATTTGCAACTACTAATAGGAGCTGCTATGCACCATCTACTAGACACTGCAAATGCAGCCCTTATAAAGCTCTGTTATGGAACAACTAGTAATCACCTAAAATGCAGATACTAGTAAGCCCTGCATTACCATCCCTTAATAATCAGTGCATCTGCAGCCCTGAATTTGCAACTATTAATAAGAACTGCTATGCACCTGCTACTAGGTACTGCAAATGCATCTCTTATTAAGCGATGTCAAAAGAACAGCTAGTAAGCTCTTAATTTGTACCAACTAGTAAGCTCTCCATTAGCTGCGTTTAATAGCCAGTGCTTCTGCAGCCCTGAAGTTGCAGCTACTTATAAACACTGCTCTGCTGCAACTAGTAGCAGTTGCGTTTGCAGCACTGCAATGCACCAGATAGTAATAACTTAATAAGCACTACTCAGAATTATGCCAATTTAGCTCAAAAAGGTTGATGGTTGCATGAGTGACTAGTAAACGTTGCAATGCAACTAGTCACTCAAGCAACGGCTAGTAGCTGGTGCAGCCGGATGGTGTGCCCACTGGGATAGGGTGAGAATAGGCGCGAGAGTTGGTGTCCACCAAGATGTCCGCCTACTGTGAGAGGCTCCACTTTGGTATTATTATAACATCCTCTGGCATTCCCAGTGGGCACTAAATTCAGTTCAACGTTGAGTCAACATTGAATTAACATTGAATCAACATTGCCAACCATTGGTCAATGTTAATTCAATGTTCTGTGCCTACTGGGTTGCTACAGTAATTGGTACTGTTGCTATGCATAAGTTGCAAAATATGCCTGTTGCTAGGCAACCATTGGGTATGGTGAAACAGGAACCACAGCACCAGATTCTCTGTACAGTTAGTGGGGATTAGGAGTAGTTAAATTGTTGATAGCTCCACTTTCTAAAAAGAAAGACATGCAGTCAGCGAGAACTACAGTTAATTATGTAATTAGACTAAAATAGCTCAAATAGTTAAAATCTAAATTAGAGTGGTATCCCATCTTTTTCAGCACCCTTCAAACTATATATATTCCAGTTAAGAGACTATTATGTTGATGATATTCCTCCAGCATTACACTTACCCACCCACGACATGTGAGAGTCCCGCTCACCACACAGGATGTGCGCAAAACTCAAAACCTGCTTACAAATCTTACTGCAGAAAAACACATTCTAGTGACTGGACTAGGTTTTTACCTTCCTTTACTAACGTTTCAATGTGCTTTTCTTAACATCCAGGTTGAATTTGGAACACATCAAATCAGAAATCAAACACCATCTCTCCCATCAGCACAATCCATTTGGGTCCAGTTGCCTGCAGCCTGCCTTCAGCCAAGACGGGTTTAAAACCATTCATCATCATCACCCTCTCTCTCATCTTCAAATATAACCCTGATTGGCCATAAGAACTATAGGGCCCACGACGAAAGGCTGTTGGAGGTCATAAGGCCCATAAATCCCCAGTACAGGTAAAGGATTGGGTACAGACTGGCCACAAGATGGAACTCCTGTGAAAATGAGACAAAAGCCATACATGATGACCTTACCCAAATCTATTAATGAAGAAACTTCCTTTATTTATGCCCTTACATATATGTCCCTGTATATGTGGGTGTGTTACTAATGAAACACACCAGCATAAAACGGGCCATTAATGGCTCAGTCTCATGAGTTTGTAACATTTCAAACGTCTTTGACCGGTGCCGTCTTTGACCGGAGCCGTCTTTGACCGGAGCCGTCTTTGACCGGAGCCGTCTTTGACCGGAGCCGTCTTTGACCGGAGCCGTCTTTGACCGGGTATGTGATTAAAATGAAGAAAAAAGTAGTGTATAGTAAAGAAATGGGTAAATATTTTGTATAATATGTTATAACACATCATTTCGAGGCATTATCTAAAATTGATATATTTCATATATTTATGTTACTGGCTCAGTCTCATGAGTTTGTAACAGTTGAAACGTCTTTGACCGGCGTCGTCTTTGACCTGTGACGTCTTTGACCTGCTGAAGAAAAAAAGCCCAAAAGGAACCCTTAATATGTGTATTAAAATATATTTTTTTAATTGGGTAAAACAACCATAGACTGTTTATTACATGAAGATGTTGAAGCTTAAATTTCTTTACTATATACTACTTTTTTCTTCATTTTAATCACATACCCGGTCAAAGACGCCACCGGTCAAAGACGCCACCGGTCAAAGACGCCACCGGTCAAAGACGTTTGAAATGTTACAAACTAATGAGACTGAGCCTAATACTATTAGTAGGTACCACAGGTATTTTGAAGATAAATGGCCTAGAGATTCGGCAATAGTATTGTTAGAAAGCTTGAAAAGAATGCGAAGGAAGGACATCAGTTATGTTGAGATCCTTTGAACGGTTGATTTATTATGATTTTTTTAAGAAAAAAAGTTTTACCTTACATTTGTCTTTTTTTCCTAACGGGCCAATTTAGCATTTTTAGGTTGGTCATACATCAAATATAACACAGCCAGATTGTGCTTGATAGCAATTTCATGATAAACCATATGCTCCCTTTGGGAAATGATCTTGGTATGACATCTGTTTGCACACCACTTGACATGACATGCCCCTCAAAATGCTACTTTGCACAGGAAAAGCTTGTGAAAATAGGCATTCTTCCATTTTCAGGCCATATACAACTTCAAGGGTTTTAGGCTGAGCACCTTTATATTGTGGAAAACATATGTACAACTGGTAAAGAGTGTCTTGAATTTTTTTTCATCACATTCCCATTGAGATTTAATGACCTACTGGTGTTTAAAAATGACAAAATCACTTATTTACAGCCTTGTCCCAATCATAAGCCAGTGGTCACCTGCAGGCCCATCCTATAAAAAGGGCGATAGAATCACAACCAGTGGTCGGATTGTCTTGAAATTCGAAACAGAGTATATCTTAAGAAGAGATTTTGGGAGAGGACCCACAAACAATTCCGCCCCCCAACCCCCCCCCCCAAAAAAGAAAAATTTCCAAATTTCTCAGAGCCTATATATTTCTATGGATAAAGGAACGCAAATAAATTTTGCACTTTCGGGGGGCAGATTCCCCTTTTCAGGAAGGGGTGGTTGTATTGAAATTCCACCATCTGCTCTATTCCCCTACTCTACCATGGAAGTCAGCACACAATTATATCTTAGGAGTCTATTTTAGATCATAATGAAAGCAGGGTTGGTATCATAATGCTTAAACTATAGAAAATAATAAAGATTACAAAGTGGTGTTTAGCTTGGTTTTATAGTAAACATATACACAGGTAGTGGGAGTGGAGTGGTGGTGGCTGCTAGCCCCATTCACCTGTCCTCTGCCATGCATGAGTGCACCTGGCCCCTGCAGTAAGTCCAGTAAATAAAGGCACTACAGTCAAACTAATGGCAAAATAAGTTTGAATATTGGTTTTCACTTACTTCATATGAGTATGCGGCAAGAAAATTATACACCACATTCATCTCTAGGAGTGCCTCCAAAACCAATATGGCCACAACTAAACCAGGTCAAAGTGAGGGAATGATGCATGTATGGGATATATATATATATATATATATATATATATGTATATATATATATATATATATATATATATATATATATACAGGGGTAGACACTAACTTTTTCAGCTGTGGGCCACCCGGGCCCGTACCTCCAAAAATCTATGGGCCCGGACTTTTAGCTGTGGGCCAGCGAATATATTTTGCTTTTTTCAAAGAGAAAATCATATAATTTCCTGATTTACCAATGTTAAAATGACACCAAATTGCTTCATTTCCTCACATTTTTCTCTTTCCAACGACATATTACATGTCTATACTGATCAGTTATATTCCTCTCAAATATCTTGCAAAATATCCTGTGGGCCAACCGGGCCCATGGGAAGGTAATTCTGAAGAAAACTAAGGGCCCGGACCCAAAATTACGGGCCATTGGCTCCCGGGCCAGTGTTAGTGTCTACCCCTGTATATATATATATATATATATACTGATATCACCCGGTTTGTGAGGTCTCAGCTGTAACCCAGTGATGTGGGATCCCATAGAACTAACAGACATATGAAGAAAATAATTACATTTTTGTAAACATCTAAATTAATAGAAACAGAATCTGACCAAAGAATTTTGAAATATGAATTTTTTTAAATGCAATATTGTGGGATCCCCTTGTGGGGTCCCAGATGACCTTGAACTATGACCTCTGTCAGGACCCCACAAAATGTTTAACTATATCTATCATACAACATTGTGAGATCTATTTGAGAATTCACTTTATAGAATTACATGGAGACACATTCACTTTTACGAACTCACCAGATGCATCCATACATTATATGTATATTGATTAAAAGCACAAGAATGTGATGTTGGACCTTACTTTTGGTTCTGCTATTGGATTATGGGGTCTTGTATCTGTTCTAACCCTCTATTGTGGGGTCTTTCACACTTATTCATTTTATTGATTTTTTCAGAGTAGATGAAGCCAATTATCACTTTGGGGACATATTCCCTTTGTTATTATGTCCAGAAGAATTAACTAAATTAATGTGTGACTGTATTTGATATGGGTAAATATATCCTGCTGTTGCCAACCCTATTTGTGAATGTAAACAAATGCTTATATTATCTAGGTCAGGCTGTTCCCCAACAATAAGAGCCAAAAGTTTGGTGGTCATTTAACTGCTGTCCCTTGACCTAATTTGGCCTAGTACAGGGGTATGTTTATTTAGTGTTGGCTTTGGATTAGCAAAGGGTACATAGGGAGGGGGACCAGAACTCCCATCTGGGATACTGCCTTTAGCTGTATTCAACAACCAACTCTGTCTCTACTCAGGCTTCAGGAATATATTTTCAAGTAGTCTAATTGTAAAAGGTGTGTCTTATGTATCAAACGAAATAGAATACTGCATCTACTGCATTATGGGGCATTATTGTAGTCAGTGAGTTGCAACCCAGGCCTTTAGAAACATGAAACTTCCCCACCTTATGTAATAACAAATACTTGGTAAATACACATTATAACATATACTCTGGTAGTGATCTGCAATGTGCTACACCATTGACATCCTCTGCTGTCTAATGCACCCTGCCACACCTCCTGACATCCTCTGCTTGATCTGCAATGTGACACAGCCCCTGACATCATCTGCTGTAATCTTCATCCTGCCACACCCCCTGACATCCTAAAGTCAGCATCTCCACCCTGCCACACCCCCTAACACCCTCAAGTCAGCATGTACACCCTGCAACACCCCCTGACATCCTCAAGTCGGCATCTCAACCCTGCCACACCCCCTAACACCCTCAAGTCGGCATGTACACCCTGACACACCCCCTGACATTCTCAAGTCGGCATCTCAACCCTGCCAGACCCCCTGACATCCTCAAGTCGGAATCTACACCCTGCCATACCCCCTGACATCCTCAAATCGGCATCTCAACCCTGCCACATCCCCTGACATCCTAAAGTCGGCATGTACACCCCCCCCCCCCCCACACACCCTGACATCCTCAAGTCGGCATCTACACCCTGCCACACACCCTGACATCCTCAAGTTGGCAAGTACAACCTGTCACATCCCATGACATGGTTAAGTCGGCATCTACACCCTGTCACACCCCTGAAAACCTCAAGTCTGTATCTACACCTTGCCACTCCCCCTTGCATCCTCAAGGGGGCATGTACACCCTGTCACTCCCCCAAACATCCTCAAGTCCATATCTACACACTTCCACATCCCCTAACATCCTCAAGTCGGCTTCTTCATCCTGCCACACCCCCTAACATCCTCATGTCGGCATCTACACCCTGTCACACCCCATGACATCCTCAAGTCGGCATCTGCACCCTGCCACATTCCCTGACATCCTCATTTAATGTACCTCCTGCCACACCCCCTGACACTTCTCAGTCTTCATCTGCACCCTGCCACACCCACTAACATCCTCAAGTCGGCATGTACACACTGCCACACCCACTAACATCCCCAAGTCGGCATGTACACACTGCCACACCCACTAACATCCTCAAGTCGGCATGTACACCCTGCCACACCCCCTGACATCCTCAAGTCGGCATGTACACCCTGCCACACCCCCTGACATCCTCAAGTCGGCATGTACACCCTGCCACACCCCCTGACATCCTCAAGTCGGCATGTACACACTGCCACACCCACTAACATCCTAAAGTCGGCATCTACACCCCGTCACACCCCATGACATCCCCTAGTCCCCATCTACACCCTGCCACACCCCATGACATCCTCAAGTTTGCATGTACACCCTGCCACACCCCCTGACATCCTCAAGTCGGCATGTACACACTGCCACACCCACTAACATCCTCAAGTCGGCATCTACACCCCGTCACACCCCATGACATCCCCTAGTCCCCATCTACACCCTGCCACACCCCATGACATCCTCAAGTTTGCATGTACACCTTGCCACACCCCCTGACATCCTCAAGCCGGCATGTACACCCTGTCACTTCCCCGGATATCCGCGAGTAGGCATCTACACTCTCTCACACCCCTGACTTCCTCAAGTAGATATGTACACCCTGACACACCCCCTGACACTCTTCAGTCGCCATCTACAACCTGCCACACCCCCTAACATTCTCAAGTTAAAAACTACATCCTGTCACACCCCTAAAAACCTCAAATCGGTATCTACACACTGCCACACCCCATGACATCCTCTAGTAGGCATGTACACCCTGCCACACTCCCTAACATCCTCAAGTCGGCATGTACACCCTGCACCACCCCCTAACATCCTCAAGTCAGCACTTACACCTTGTCACACCCCCTGATACTCCTCAGTCGTCATCTACACCCTACCACACCCCCTGACATCCCCAAGTCGGTATCTACACCCTGTCACAGCCCTGAAAACCTCCAGTCGGCATCTACACACTGCCACAACCCCTTACATCCTCAAGTCAGCATCTACACCCTGCCACACCCCCTGACATCCCCAAGTCGGTATCTGCACCCTGTCACAGCCCTGAAAACCGCCAGTCGGCATGTACACCCTGCCACACCACATGACATCCTCAAGTCGGCATCTACACCCTGTCACACCCCATGACATCCTCAAGTCGGCATCTACACCCTGCCACACCCCCTAACATCCTCAAGTCGGCATGTACACCCTGCCACACCCCCTAGTATCCTCAAGTCGGCATGTACACCCTGCCACATGCCCTTATATCATCAAGTCAGCATGTAGGCCCTACCAAACCCCCTTATATCCTCACGTTGGCATGTACACCCTGCCACACACCCTGATATCCTCTAGTTGGCATGTACACCCTGCCACACCCCCTTACACTCCCCAGTCTTCATCTCCAGCCATCCACATTCTTTGACCCTCCTTTCACCTGATAGGTATGTCCATCTTACCTCATCCACCATAATATAACCTCAATCTGTCATGCTAATGTATACTATTTTAGATATGATTCTGTGAATTTCCTGATAATTATGAGGTTTTGCAAAGAAATATACCACAAACACTTGGATTTTACTTAAACCAGTACACACAACTTCATCAAGTCCTCATCCACATCACACCCATCTCACCTACACCATCCTCACCTACATATCACCCTCACCTTATCAATGTAAGCCTCACTTATCCACATCACCCTCACCTCATCTATGTCAACTCCCCCCTCTCCTCATTGTGTTTAGACCTAAGCTTGTGGGAGTTTCAATGGGAACCTAGGATCCCACAAGTCAAATCAGTATATATATTATTTATGTGCATGTATTAGTGTGTGTCAGTTCTGCTCCTAGATAATGGGATCCTTTGTAATTTGTCTCCAGCGGTTGTCCCATTGTCCCATAAATACCACATATGGAATGGTTATTTGTTAAAATCCTCAAGTCTGCATCTACACCCTGCCACACGCCCTGACATCCTCAAGTTGGCATCTACACCATTTCACATCCCATGACATGGTTAAGTCGGCATGTACACCCTGCCACACCCCCTGATATCCTGTAGTCGGCATGTACACACTGCCACACCCCCTGACATCCCCCAGTCGGCATCTACACCCTGCAACACCCCCTGATATCCTCAAGTCGGCATCTACACCCTGCCACACGCCCTGACATCCTCAAGTTGGCATGTACACCCTTTCAGATCCAATGACATGGTCAAGTCGGCATCTACATCCTGCCACACCCACTAACATCCTCAAGTCGGCATCTACACACTGCCACACCCCCTGATATCCTCAAGTCGGCATCTACACACTGCCACACCCCCTGATATCCTCAAGTCGGCATCTACACCCTGCCACACCTCCTAACATCCTCAAGTCGGCATCTACACCCTGCCACACCCCATAGTATCCTTAAGTCGGCATCTACACACTGCCACACCCCCTTATTTCCTCTAGTCAGCATGTACACCCTGCCACACCCCCTGATATCCTCTAGTCGGCATCTACACACTGCCACACCCCCTGATATCCTTAAGTCGGCATCTACACACTGCCACACCCCCTAGTATCCTAAAGTCGGCATGTACACCCTGCCACACACCCTTATATCCTCAAGTCGGCATCTACACCCTGCCACACACCCTTATATCCTCAAGTCGGCATCTACACCCTGCCGAACCCCCTTATATCCTCAAGTCGGCATCTACACCCTGCCACACTCCCTGATATCCTCTAGTCGGCATCAACACCCTGCCACACACCCTTATATCCTCAAGTCTGCATCTACACCCTGCCACACCCCCTGATATCCTCTAGTCGGCATGTGCACCCTGCCACACCCCCTGATATCCTCAAGTCGGCATCTACACCCTGCCACACGCCCTGACATCCTCGAGTTGGCATGTACACCCTTTCAGATCCCATGACATGGTCAAGTCGGCATCTACATCCTGCCACACCCACTAACATCCTCAAGTCGGCATCTACACACTGCCACACCCCCTGACATCCTCAAGTCGGCATCTACACCCTGCCATACCCCCTAGTATCCTCAAGTCGGCATCTACACCCTGCCACACCCCCTAACATCCTCAAGTCGGCATCTACACCCTGCCACACCCCCTTATTTCCTCTAGTCAGCATGTACACCCTGCCACACCCCCTGATATCCTCTAGTCGGCATCTACACCCTGCCACACACCCTTATATCCTCAAGTCGGCATGTACACCCTGCCACACCCCCTTATATCCTCAAGTCGGCATGTACACCCTGCCACACCCCCTGATATCCTGTAGTCGGCATGTACACACTACCATACCCCCTTATATCCTCAAGTCGGCATGTACACCCTGCCACACCCCCTGATATCCTCTAGTCGGCATCTACACCCTGCCACACACCCTTATATCCATAAGTCGGCATGTACACCCTGCCACACCACCTGATATCCTGTAGTCGGCATGTACACACTACCACACACCCTTATATCCTCAAGTCTGCATTTACACCCTGCCACACCCCCTGATATCCTCTAGTCGGCTATGCACCCTGCCACACCCCCTGATATCCTCAAGTTGGCATCTTCACCCTGCACCACCCCCTAACATCCTCAAGTCGGTATCTACACCTTGTCACACCCCCTGACACTCCTCAGTCGTCATCTCCACCCTGCCACATCCCCTGACATCCTCAAGTCTGCATCTACACCCTGCCACACCCCCTAGTATCCTCAAGTCGGCATGTACACCCTGCCACACCCCATAGTATCCTCAAGTCGGCATGTACACCCTGCCACACCCCCTAGTATCCTCAAGTCGGCATGTACACCCTGCCACACCCCATAGTATCCTCAAGTCGGCATGTACACCCTGCCACACCCCCTAGTATCCTCAAGTTGGCATGTACACCCTGCCACACCCCCTGTTATACTATAGTCGGCATCTGCACCCTGCCACACCCCCTTATATCCTTAAGTCGGCATGTACACCCTGCCACACCCTCTTATATCCTCAAGTCGGCATGTACACCCTGCCACACCCCCTGATATCCTGTAGTCGGCATGTACACACTGCCACACCCCCTGATATCCTCTAGTCGGCATCTACACCCTGCCACACCTTCTGACACTCCTCAGATGCCATCTACAGCCTACCACCCCCCCCCCCCCCCCACACTCCTCTAGTCGGCATGTACACCCTGCCATATGCCCTTATATCATCAAGTCAGCATGTAGGCCCTACCAAACCCCCTTATATCCTCACGTTGGCATGTACACCCTGCCACACACCCTGATATCCTCTAGTCGGCATGTACACCCTGCCACACCCCCTTACACTCCCCAGTCTTCATCTCCAGCCTGCCACATTCTTTGACCCTCCTTTCACCTGATAGGTATGTCCATCTTACCTCATCCACCATAATATAACCTCAATCTGTCATGCTAATGTATACTATTTTAGATATGATTCTGTGAATTTCCTGATAATTATTAGGTTTTGCAAACAAATATACCACAAACACTTGGATTTTACTAAAACCAGTACACACAACTTTATCAAGTCCTCATCCACATCACACCCATCTCACCTACACCATCCTCACCTACCTATCACCCTCACCTTATCAATGTAAGCCTCACTTATCCACATCCCCCTCACCTCATCTATGTCAACTCCCCCCTCTCCTCATTGTGTTTAGACCTAAGCTTGTGGGAGTTTCAATGGGAACCTAGGATCCCACAAGTGAAATCAGTATATACAATATTCATGTGCATATATATATTAGTGTGTGTCAGTTCTGCTCCTAGATAATGGGATCCTTTGTAATTTGTCTCCAGGGGTTGTGGTATCCTGACATTGTACCATAATTATCATTCATGGAGTGGTTATGTGTTTGAAAAAATAATACTAAACAAGTCTAATTTCATTTCTTATTGATTAAGTCCATATATGGTGGTATTAGACAGTATATATGATATTTGTGATTTCTCCCTCTATTATGAGATCCTGATATACCATCTTCCCTAAGGCAACTTGACCTTCATGTGCTCACCCAAGCATGACCACACAGGATGTATATATATATACTCTGGCTGTGGTTTGTGATGGGTAGAGACACCTGGGAGCAGGTTAGGGAATCAATAATAAACTTGAAAACATTGTGGGGTTTTCATAAAAAAATGTTTTTAACCAAAAATCTTTCCATATCATAGAACATAGGATCATTTTAGCCTGGATGGGTTGCGGGGTCTTGCAAAAGATCCCACAATTTTGGAATGACCCCACTACGTGGGTCTGAGAACGACGAAAGAACCCACAAACCGGGTTGCATGTATGTATGTATATATATATATATATATATACATATATATATAGAGAGAGAGAGGGTCAAAGTGAGGGAATGATGCATGTATGGGATATATATATATATATATATATATGTATATATATATATATATATATATATATATATATATGTATATATATATATATATATACATATATATATATAGAGAGAGAGACAGACAGACAGAGAGAGACAGACAGACAGAGAGAGACAGAGAGAGAGATGAAAATATCTATTCTATCAACCTTATTTTGAGTTTTATGTACTAGAGTCGAAACACCTGGTACCATATTCCATTTTACCAGAGAGTGTGGGGAACAGGGAGAGGGCTAATAGGGACCTTTAGCAACCACTTGAAAGCTCATAAAATGCAGATGTAGCAGTGCTCAAGGCATAGGATGCATCTGGGTTAAATGAGCTACGTCGGGTTTGCTAAAGGTCCCTAACAGGGAGCTGATGGTTACCACTTCTCCCAGTCAGATTAATCGAATTACTCTTTATTCCTGAAAAACTTAAGAATCCTGAAGGGTATAAGTATTATTATGCACCCCTGTCCCCCTCATCCCTGGTTGCCATGCTGCCATTCATAGTGTTAGATTCCGACCATTTGAGTAGTACATTACAAACAGGTGACGGTACATTCTGACAGTGGTTCATTCAGGCAGTGGTACATACTGGCTAAGGTTCCTCTAAACCCACCACTGACCTTCAAAAGGTACATTGGCCCCTTGGCCTCATTGTTAGCATGTCTGACTTCAGATCTGAGGGGAACACCATTGTAGGTTCGAATCCGGGTGGAGCTGTCTGTGAGACAAAAAAGTTTGTTTGCTAAAAAGAAAAGGGCTTTACTTTTTTTTCGCTCCCCTCCCCCCTCAAGAGGGGTCAGGATTTTACACACTGCCCCCCCCCCTCAGGAGGGCTAAACTCTTTTACGCCCCAAACCCCCAATTCGCTCTATTACAATGAAAACAATGACAAGGTCTACAGACATTTCAAAAACGTTTTTTTGCAAACATTATTTTTGGTCAACGTTTTTACATTTTCCAAACATTGGGAAAACGTTTGTAAAAACCTCCTGCAAATGTTTTCCAACCGTTAGGAAAATGTTATTTGTTAGCTGGGTAAGAACCATATGAGAAACTTTTTCTTGCAATTTTGTTGACTCTAAGCTATATTCTTTCCCTTCACTTCCTGGAATGTGGGTCTGTATTGAGGGCCTGTACCTAATTGTGCTCCCATACACTGACAGTGCATACACCTACCAAATCTAGGACATGGCCAGAGGGTGATCATAATTATTTTACAAAGATTATTTCCTAGATTTAGTCTCGCATCGGCCCCATCCATCGAATTGCATAGCTGTTTCAACATGGGTATTCTAGATAATCTGAGCTTTATGGCATGGTGCGGCACAATCAATTCTTTTGAGAATTACTTGTCCATTTAAGATGTTTTATTATTATTATTGCAGCCATAATTTCAATAAGATTTATTCATAATTGTGCCGGGGATACAAATAAAGGTTTGAATCATAGCTATCCAAAGTTGCTCATATTGTATAGGTCCAACCCATGGTGACATCGCAAGACCACTGGAAAGGAAAGTCAGGAAAATAGCCTAGTAGAAAACAGGTGACAAAGTGTCTAAATGATAGGAAATGAGCTTTCAGCAAAAACCTATTTTCATAGACTAAGGCTGCACAAAATTGAGAGCACTGATAATAGATGGGACCAGGTGATCCATATCTTTCCGATAAGTGGTCTGTTATTGCTGTATGATTATCGGTCTGGCTGTGAAGAGCATGTAAAGATTGCTCTTATGCTCTGAGATTTGGGCCTTTTCACGGGAGCGCAGCGCTCCTCTGGGGTACCTAATATTATTAATACACATATACTCAATTATCCTGATTGAATATAAACAATATGTATACTAACCTATTTCTGGTCCTTACGTGATTATTAGCACTAGTAAAAGATTCTAATACCTTAGACTTTATAATCAACCCAGATAGGTAGGTCATGCATAGCAAGAACATGCACCCAAATGTGCATTTTCTTGTTATATTATTATGTGAAATAGGCTCAATTGCCTATATTGATTTCCGCCCATCAGGAGAATGCCGGTGTATGCTTAAAACGGTCTTCCAGGCCCTCCATACCTGCCAGGATAAATACATGAAATACAAACAACAAACAACTCTACCAAACTATTAGAATTTACCTGCATTAAACCGTGGGGCGCTATGTTGGGGCAGAACGCCAATTTGCCATACACTAGGGCGACACTGGTGTCTGGGAAACATTGCGATCTTTTTTTATGTTTTGTTTTGCATTTCGCTCCTTTTAACTCAATTTTGCCCTGGTTTCGCCCTATTCCTGGCGTTCCTTGAAGCGACACTGCCGCGAAATGAAGCGAAATGAGGCGAAATATATAAAAACAAACATTAGAGGGATCGCCTCGTTTCGCAGGGACCTGTGTCGCCCTAGTGGAGCCCAGGCTTTTGTATTATGACCCTGTTCCGTACGTGGCAAGGACAGGTGGAAGCACTCTTCTTACTGGTGTCGTCAAACCGTGGTGTGGTTCAGCCGTAGTACAACAGGTGGCACCACTGCAGGCATATATTACGGAGAGCCAAAGGCTCCTTCCACGAATATTCCAAGGATGAGCTCCCACCCCTTTCGAAACCTTTGTTAGTGTACCTACATCCTCTAAACCATTTGAACCAGCCTACCCCGGGAGGCTGTAGATGTTTACGTATGTATGCCATGTGACACCATATCTATACACATTGGTCTGTATATATGCGTTTATAAACCATATTCCCAAGTTTGTAAACGTATTCTATAACCTGAATAAACACCTGTTGCATTTAATTGCAGAATTGGAACCTGTTTTTGTTTATTACTTTTATGACTCCTACGCAGGTAACAAGTTGAGGTTGTTTAAACGTTTATTTAATGTCATTTAAAGAGTGGGATAACGTGCATTTTGAGTTAACGTTAATTTGGCATTGAACTATGGTTGGAACCAACCTTGAGTTAACACATAAATTCTAATGTAAAAGTGGTCAATGTACAACGACATATGTCTTATGACTTTGATTTGATTTTGCTTTTTATGTTTATTAGGTATATTTTCCTTCAACCTATTTCTTCTTTACAAAGAGGTATGCCTATAGGCCTCCGTTTTTCAAAAAGGCCCATCACTCTTACACATTTCATGTAGGGTGCATTAATTCATAGACATATATGTGAAATAGCTTTGATTTATCTATTTCTCAATGCCGCACAATGGGTGTTTAACATACCATACATCTCAATAATGGCAACGTATTACTATTTGACCAACCTATTTATCATAGATTGATTCAAAGTGTAAATCAGAGGCGTAGGAGGCAAATCTTCATTGGGGGGCCCGAGGGGGCCCCCCATCCTACCAAACAAGTATCGGTTTTTATGCATGATGTATCATATACACGCTTATATTAGATTGTATGGAAAGTAGTATTTGAACCCCCTTTAGTTCTGATTTGGGGGCCCAGCCCCCTTTACCCCCATTTTTCCCAATGCGAGAGAGGTAAGGATTGAAAATTGTGTGTATCAAATTGGAGGTCTTGACCAATTTCTTTTGGGGGGGGGGGGGCAAACATATTCAGGCCCCCCCTCCAGGGGCATTGGGGTGGGGGCCAGGGCCCCCCTGGCCCCCCTTTTCCTGCGCCTATGTCTATGAATTAATGCACCCTACATGAAAAGTATTACGATCTCGCATATATTTGTATACAGCGCACTGGAGATTGGCGTTCTGCGCCGATTGGCTAATAGCGCCCAACATCTCTGTCAGCCTAGTTACATAAACCCCCACCAGGTGGCTGCATGTCTGTGTCAGCCTAGTTACATAAACCCCCACCAGGTGGCTGCATGTCAGCCTAGTTACATAAACCCCCACCAGGTGGCTGCATGTCTCTGTCAGCCTAGTTACATAAACCCCCACCAGGTGGTTGCATGTTTCTGTCAGCCTAGTTACATAAACCCCCACCAGGTGGCTGCATGTCAGCCAAGTTACATAAACCCCCACCAGGTGGCTGCATGTCTCTGTCAGCCTAGTTACATAAACCCCCACCAGGTGGCTGCATGTCTATGTCAGCCTAGTTACATAAACCCCCACCAGGTGGTTGCATGTTTCTGTCAGCCTAGTTACATAAACCCCCACCAGGTGGCTGCATGTCAGCCTAGTTACATAAACCCCCACCAGGTGGCTGCATGTCTCTGTCAGCCTAGTTACATAAACCCCCACCAGGTGGTTGCATGTTTCTGTCAGCCTAGTTACATAAACCCCCACCAGGTGGCTGCATGTCAGCCTAGTTACATAAACCCCCACCAGGTGGCTGCATGTCTCTGTCAGCCTAGTTACATAAACCCCCACCAGGTGGTTGCATGTTTCTGTCAGCCTAGTTACATAAACCCCCACCAGGTGGCTGCATGTCAGCCTAGTTACATAAACCCCCACCAGGTGGCTGCATGTCTCTGTCAGCCTAGTTACATAAACCCCCACCAGGTGGCTGCATGTCTATGTCAGCCTAGTTACATAAACCCCCACCAGGTGCTGCATGTCTCTGTCAGCCTAGTTACATAAACCCCCACCAGGTGGTTGCATGTTTCTGTCAGCCTAGTTACATAAACCCCCACCAGGTGGCTGCATGTCTATGTCAGCCTAGTTACATAAACCCCCACCAGGTGGCTGCATGTCTATGTCAGCTTAGTTACATAAACCCCCACCAGGTGGTTGCATGTCTCTGTCAGCCTAGTTACATAAACCCCCACCAGGTGGCTGCATGTCTCTGTCAGCCTAGTTACATAAACCCCCACCAGGTGGCTGCATGTCTCTGTCAGCCTAGTTACATAAACCCCCACCAGGTTGCTGCATGTCTCTGTCAGCCTAATTACATAAACCCCCACCAGGTGGCTGCATGTCAGCCTAGTTACATAAACCCCCACCAGGTGGTTGCATGTCTCTGTCAGCCTAGTTACATAAACCCCCACCAGGTGGCTGCATGTCAGCCTAGTTACATAAACCCCCACCAGGTGGCTGCATGTCTCTGTCAGCCTAGTTACATAAACCCCCACCAGGTGGCTGCATGTCTCTGTCAGCCTAGTTACATAAACCCCCACCAGGTGGCTGCATGTCTCTGTCAGCCTAGTTACATAAACCCCCACCAGGTGGCTGCATGTCTCTGTCAGCCTAGTTACATAAACCCCAACCAGGTGGCTGCATGTCTCTGTCAGCCTAGTTACATAAACCCCCACCAGGTGGCTGCATGTCTCTGTCAGCCTAGTTACATAAACCCCCACCAGGTGGCTGCATGTCTCAGTCTGCCTAGTTACATAAACCCCCACCAGGTGGCTGCATGTCAGCCTAGTTACATAAACCCCCACCAGGTGGCTGCATGTCTATGTCAGCCTAGTTACATAAACCCCCACCAGGTGGCTGCATGTCTCTGTCAGCCTAGTTACATAAACCCCCACCAGGTGGCTGCATGTTTCTGTCAGCCTAGTTACATAAACCCCCACCAGGTGGCTGCATGTCTCTGTCAGCCTAGTTACATAAACCCCAACCAGGTGGCTGCATGTCTCTGTCAGCCTAGTTACATAAACCCCCACCAGGTGGCTGCATGTCTCTGTCAGCCTAGTTACATAAACCCCCACCAGGTGGCTGCATGTCTCTGTCAGCCTAGTTACATAAACCCCCACCAGGTGGCTGCATGTTTCTGTCAGCCTAGTTACATAAACCCCCACCAGGTGGCTGCATGTCTCAGTCTGCCTAGTTACATAAACCCCCACCAGGTGGCTGCATGTCAGCCTAGTTACATAAACCCCCACCAGGTGGCTGCATGTCTATGTCAGCCTAGTTACATAAACCCCCACCAGGTGGCTGCATGTCTCTGTCAGCCTAGTTACATAAACCCCCACCAGGTGGCTGCATGTTTCTGTCAGCCTAGTTACATAAACCCCCACCAGGTGGCTGCATGTCTCTGTTGTGCGATATTTGCCAATCGGCGCAGAATGCCAATATTGACATTTTGCGCTGCGCAATTTGCAAAGGGCGCAAGATCGGAGCCCTGCAGAACGCCAATCTTCGCGGAATACAAATATCAGTGGGGCTGCGAGCACCTTTTTCATTTATAAGTCTCTGGATCATTATCACCTAAATTAGTCGAAATAAAAGAGGGACGCCATGAACTTTGATGGAATGTAAGCCTTCATCCATCTAAAATGTCATAGGCATAGACATTTTATTCTGGGTAAAATAACTTGATTAGAAACTCGCAGACATTTGTACTCTGCGCACTGTAGATTGGCATTCTGCGCCGATTGGCGAATAGCGCACAACATCTCTGTCAGCCTAATTACATAAACCCCCACAAGGTTGCTGCATGTCTCTGTCAGCCTAGTTACATAAACTCCCACCAGGTGGCTGCATGTTTCTGTCAGCCTAGTTACATAAACCCGTACCAGGTGCTGCATGTCTCTGTCAGCCTAGTTACATAAACCCCCAGCAGGTGCTGCATGTCTCTGTCAGCCTAGTTACATAAACCCCCACCAGGTGGCTGCATGTCTATGTCAGCCTAGTTACATAAACTCCCACCAGGTGGCTGCATGTCTCTGTCAGCCTAGTTACATAAACCCCCACCAGGTGGCTGCATGTCTCTGTCAGCCTTGTTACATAAACCCCCACCAGGTGGCTGCATGTCAGCCTAGTTACATAAACCCCCACCAGGTGGCTGCATGTCTCTGTCAGCCTAGTTACATAAACCCCCACCAGGTGGCTGCATGTCAGCCTAGTTACATAAACCCCCACCAGGTGGCTGCATGTCAGCCTAGTTACATAAACCCCCACCAGGTGGCTGCATGTCAGCCTAGTTACATAAACCCCCACCAGGTGGCTGCATGTCTCTGTCAGCCTAGTTACATAAACCCCCACCAGGTGGCTGCATGTCTCTGTCAGCCTAGTTACATAAACCCCCACCAGGTGGCTGCATGTCTCTGTCAGCCTAGTTACATAAACCCCCACCAGGTGGCTGCATGTTAGCCTAGTTACATAAACCCCCACCAGGTGGCTGCATGTCTCTGTCAGCCTAGTTACATAAACCCCCACCAGGTGGCTGCATGTCTCTGTCAGCCTAGTTACATAAACCCCCACCAGGTGGCTGCATGTCAGCCTAGTTACATAAACCCCCACCAGGTGGCTGCATGTCTATGTCAGCCTAGTTACATAAACCCCCACCAGGTGGCTGCATGTCTCTGTCAGCCTAGTTACATAAACCCCCACCAGGTGGCTGCATGTCTCTGTCAGCCTAGTTACATAAACCCCAACCAGGTGGCTGCAAGTCTCTGTCTGCCTAGTTACATAAACCCCCACCAGGTGGCTGCATGTCTCTGTCAGCCTAGTTACATAAACCCCAACCAGGTGGCTGCAAGTCTCTGTCAGCCTAGTTACATAAACCCCCACCAGGTGGCTGCATGTCTCTGTCTGCCTAGTTACATAAACCCCCACCAGGTGGCTGCATGCAACTTAGCTTGTTTCGGGCAACTACCCGAATTATCGTTACATGACAAACCAGCAAGCAACTTGTCCCTGTGATCAACATGTTGCAACTAGAAGTTCGCCAGAGTTCTCGGTTTTACTCTCTTAACAATGCTAATTCCTGGCAAGTGTGTGGAAGTCTGTTACCAGGCTGAAGCTCACATGGCATCCCATGAGGTATGTTATAGCAGTGAGTTGATCCGGCTCTACTCTGTTTGATGGAGAACCAGTGCCGTATCCATCAGGGAAAGGTCACGAGAAACAGAGGGGTTCGTGAAAATAGGGTTGGGGAGTCTTTCAGAAGAAAGCATATTGAAATATATAGGAACATATTAGTATGTACATCACTTTCTCTCCCTCAGACTTGTCTCAACCACTTCACTACATCTAGGTATAAACAACATTGTATTTAATAGCGATACATTAAAACATTCTCTATGAATTAATATACTGTTATATAGTATTAAGATAATATGTTTTAAACAAAACCAAACAGACACTTCCCACACTTGAGGTCTAGTTTGGTAGTTTCTGGTCTGTGGGTACTTCTAGCCCATCACCACACGGGTCATCACACGGGTCATCACACAGGTCATCACACGGTTTGGCCATTCGTAACACAAAACGGATAAAATATTCCCCATCTGTCAAGGCATCAACTATTTTGGATACCTAAGTCAATGTGTAGTTTAACTTCGGCAAATAGCAGCTTTGTGTAAACCTGTATTGTTTGGTTCACACATGTTGCTGTTATTTGATTACACATCTCGGCAGTTGTTTTTAAGTTTCCTATTTTTCTATAATATGGTAATCATACATACATGTGTGTGGTTGTCTTCTTAAGCATCAACCGTGCTATATAGTTCAAAGTTCAACTTTGGCCAGCTTTGGCTCCATAGTCCTCTTTCGATATCAATACTAGTGCAACTAGATTTTATTTGGATATCATCTACTAAAATTCTTATAAAGAAAAACAACAATGCATCAAATTAAAATTCTGAATTAATGAGCTTTATTGTACCATTACAGGACCCGAAAATAACTACATAGCCGATATTGTATATTTATAACCCACTGGCAATGCCACACTTAGTAAAGTACCACATTGAATTGTGGAAGTAAAACTTTCAACTGTTATCTACGATGCCCTTAACCTGTGATTGTCAATATATTCATCTTGCTGTGGTAATTTCATGCCTATTATAATAAAATGTCTACTATCTGATCAAAGCTTATACAACGTTCGCTACCATCACCAAATACCATGGTGTTATCCATAATCAAAAGAAATACCCTTACAAAAAAGTGACCCATCACTTTATATTGATGTGAATCCATTCGTTTATACAACTGGAGAGAGTAAATATCGAAGCATGACAGTCTGCATAATGGTGTATGCTATACATGTATTATGATCACATAATTGTTTTTATGACAATCATTTATAAATAAAGATACTCCTACAAACTAAAAGAAACCTTTCAGGCAATCAAAGTATTTGACACATATGTCTTTTGAACTCATAAGAGCTATGGTGAAATTAATGGCGCATTTAAAACAACCCTGAAAATAAATGATTATGTAGCTTTGAGACCTTGATTTAGCATTGATTGTATTCTCCATCCAAGTGTGCATGGTGGCAACAGGTCATCCACCAGCCCCCATTACTGTCGTATCGGTACGTCTCATGGCCTTCATCCACATCACATGTAGGTACTTTGCACATCTCCAATTCGCCAAACACGTGCCTCTCTCAGAACTGTACTGGGGCATCTGGGAGCTGAATCATGAAAAAGGAAGGGGTAAACATTGTAATTCACACCAGAAAAATAGACTGAAAGGAGTAACCCACAAAATGGTCTTCAATTATTCTCTTTCTGATGTTCTGCTGCAATCTACAATGTTTTTAAAGAATGATTCTATTTATTGCTCTTATGGGCGTAGAATGAGAAAATATCACTATGTAAGAAATACTATAAACAAAAGGGGCTGGGAGTATTAATTGATTGGTCTGTGATGTGGTGATGAATATTACCTGCATAGATTTGTTGGGGAAAGAAATAAGAATCTCCATATTGGCATTAGATACAATATCGCTTTTACTCCAAGAGATGGTCCCCAATATCCTCATACTATCCTTAAACTTTATGAGTTAGCCCCCAGATGATGATTATATATTGATGATGATTTATGCAAGATTTAGGTCAATTCACATTAGACATAAAATGCTGAAGTTACCATTTGTGAAGGGATACATTATTTTAGAAGTTTAAATAATTCACCGTGCAAATGCATACCTACACTATTCATATTGGCAACGGAAATCCACAAGTAGATATTTATTTACCCCATAACAAGGGTCGCCAGCCAGGTTTTGGTAACTAACTGGCACGTGGCAGCTCTGTTGACTATTACACCTAAGACATGAAACAGACAATACAGATTGATTAAATCACCTTAACCACATGCATTCACTGTAAGAACAAAAGACTAGTAAGGGGGTCACTTTTGGCGAAAAAATTGTTTTCATCTAGATTCTCCACGAATTGAACCCCAGTCTCTGGCAGCATTTTTAGTATGCTAATTAGACCATGGGCCTGCCTGTCACCTATACCTGTCCACCAATACTGGGTTGATACTGGATGGGACCCTAGTGTTTCACCTCTTTGGGTTTTCCACCAGGGTGCTAGGCACTGGCCATTTTGGTTTAATATTGCTCCAATGAAGAACAATTTAGAGAAAAACATGTTATGTTACCGTAAACTAAACTCTATAGTGCTTAACTTAGTTAGTTTTTAGCTGCACATCCCGAAACCAAAGTGTTGAACTTACATACGGGACACAATCTCCATGGTAGCTCCACAACTGCACAGGCCCTCATAGGGACCCTTGTTACAGTAGTCCATACGTTGCCGCCCATAGAAGGCCATTACGACCCTGATGATGCTATACGTAGGGCAGTGGATGTCCATTGTTAGCTGCTGGAACTCACAGGCATGAAGCGACTCAACTGGTGAGACTAACAGACATAATGAATTAAGCTTCTATTAGAGTTTCATAATAAACTTGGATGCATCGATCAGATGGTCTTAGAACAACTGTGACATTCCCTCTAATATGGCAAGATTCTTAGGTTTTATTGAAGATCGATATCAAAGACTATACAGACAGTCATTACCATGTTCAGAGGCAGTGTTAAAATATATATTCTGCTTTATTTTACATCAAAGAAATGTTATATAACATTACACTATAGCAAGGAGCCTTAGAGACACTTTTATAACCTTCATAAACTGTTCATGCACAAACAAGTAGAAGACTTATAACTTAGGATTGGGCGTTCATTTATTCCCGACAACCTCTGGAGATAATTACAGCGGCACTAACCAGCAATACAAACATAATAATAATTATAAAAATAAAGAAAAAAGTTCAGTGTCTCCACCCCGGTAACCAAGCAGCCACAGGCCAGGTGCGGTCCAGCCCCGGCCCAGTGCCTACCTGCAGGTCCAGGTGGAGCCATAGGTCCCTCACTGCCCTGCCCCCCTGGTGAATAAGTTGGCAGTTCCATTTTTTAGGCTCATAGAGACCGCGTCTCTCTATGCACATATTAAATGATGTATAACTATTTTTGGTTAACTGGGATGTTCACCATGAATTACTCAATAGCTTCAAATAAAGCAATCACAAGTTTCTACTCACTCTCACAGTTCAAGCCGATGTATCCGGGTTTGCATGTACACTTGTATGAGTTAACAGCGTCAGTGCATGATCCACCATTTCTACATGGGGTTGACTCACAATCATCGACATCAGCTGGATTAAAGTTACTACATCAGATGTGTGGGACAAAGAAAAAAATTCCCTAAAAATGAGTCAGAATGTTCACAAATAATATATTTGGCGTCCTATCTGTTCCGTTCCCCCCAATTCCCTCCGATTTTGCTCTAATTAGATTTTATATCCCAAAATGTGGTCATTCTAGAATAAAAGCGTGCACTCTTTTATTCCCCCCATTGAAGATACACAATTAAAGCCCATGGTTTGGGGACATTGAATCCCTTTGTGACCTATTAACACCCGATTCTTGACATTTGATTGGCATCTATTCTCTAAATACCATGCCTTTACAGTGTTTAGAATGCATTTGAGGAAGATTTAGAATTTGAAGAAAAATTGGATGTACCTATTTTAAAATAAAGTACATCAATGAAATTCACATGTACAACTGTATGATCTACCATTTCTACATGTGCTAGACAAGCATTCATCAGTTGGATTAAGACAACATCTATGTCATGATGATTGTAGGTGCGCATTCTCGTTAGGGCACTATAAATACTTCTAGGGTAATGTTTAAAAATAGGATGGATAGCACTGTTAAGGTTATTCTAGAAAATTTAAAAAATATTACATGTTCAAAAATGCTAACTCACTTTCACAGTTTACACCAATGTACCCAGCGGCACATGTACATGTGTAGGAGTTCACACCATCAATGCACGATCCACCATTTCTACACGGGCCTGACTCACAATCATTGATGTCAACTGGATTAAATGTGAATAAACAGATAGTATATCAATGAAGCTGAAGCTGATTGACATCTCGGTAAGTTAGAGTTTAATTGATATAACACAAGTTATTATAGTGGGACATTAAGTAAAGATTTGCGCATGTTTGTCATAACCATGACACAGAAAATCTTTTGAAACATAAGTAAAGAAATCATTACTCATGATTGTATGAATGATGAAGGTAATTGACTTAAATCTGAACTGATGACAGATTTTATGTTTTGATGAGATCTAACTTTTCAGATTTTGATTTGTAACCGAGGAACCATAGGCAATACATTCAGAAAGTCGATGTAAAATGTTTCCTGTAGTACCACCATCAAAGTTCTTTAAGTGCAATAATCAATAAAAGTGAAGATTAAAAATGCCAACTCACTCTCACAGTTTACACCAGTGTACCCATCTACACATGCACACGTGTACGAGTTAACATTGTCAATGCACGATCCACCATTGCTACACGGGCCTGACTCACAATCATTCATGTCAGCTGAATTAAAACATGTAGCATTTTAATAAAGTTAACTGATATAATAGAGCTGCAATAGGGTCTATCTTCAGAAGTTAACATTAAACTTTGTTGCAATTGGTTGGTAGTCTATACTTGTCTAGTAGCAAGAGTGCTGTCATATATCATAGATGACCAATTTGATTGATGACGTGCATGTTATCATCATAATTCAAAATCAAGTCTTATTATCAAAGTCCCTATAATTAGAAATATATAGTAAAAATGATATAATCAGACAACCTACTCACTTTCACAGTTTGCCCAAGTGTATCCATCTACACATGTACAGGTGTATGAACCCTCACCATCAGTACACGACCCACCGTGTGCACACGGGGACGACAAGCACTCATCTACTGTTTCAATCGAAATATTCAGCGTGAATGTATTAGTGCATGGATGTCATTATAGATCAAGTAGCGTATGGGAACACAGATATAAATCAATTTTTTAATCCCATCTTTTAGCTTTAACTGTAAGGAAAAGGGTATATAAATATCAATGTGAATGGCAACATCATCCTTGCCAATTAGGTCTGGTTGATGGTCATTTCTGGGGTATAGATGGGTGTCCCCATAGTGCATATCAATTTTAAGGAATGGCCATATCACATGTCCTTGTCACTTAATGATGCTAATTTCCCATGTTGATTTTAAGAAATCTCCATGTCCCTGTCACTATATTTTATAGCCGCATGCCCCATGTCACCAGGACTCATGTTGCATGTCAGTTTTAAGAAAAGGCCATGTCACCATGTCGAATTTAGGGGTCTACCCCCATACTTTTTGTGATGTTGCAAGCCTATACACTACTTCACACCAAATGCAACAGGGGACAGGGCATACATGAGTTTTGTATGTTTAGTAAACAGATGTTTGTATTGTCATTTAATACAAATGTGATGAATAACTTAATAAAGGTTCAGCAGTCACATAAAATCATGAAAATGATGTGACCAAGTTGAAACAAAAAAAAAAAAACTTACAATATGTAGTAGTGGGTGTTGCAGTGGTGGTATCAGCGGTGGTAGGTTTGGCTATGGTCGTGGTAACCAGCTTGGAAGGTAGTGGGTGGAAGTACTGGTAGGTTTGGCTGTGGTCGTGGTAACCGGCTTGGTGGGCGGGGAGTTGGAAGTACTGGTAGGTTTGGCTATGGTCGTGGTAACCAGCTTGGAAGGTGGTGGGTTGGAAGTACTGGTAGGTTTGGCTGTGGTCATGGTAACCGGCTTGGTGGATGGTGGGTTGGAAGTGCTGGTAGGTTTGGCTGTGGTCGTGGTAACCGGCTTGGTGGGCGGGGGGTTGGAAGTACTGGTGGGTTTGGCTGTGGCCGGGGGAGTACACCGCAGGGTGACGGTGCACTTAGGGTTTGGATGTCGTGGACACTGGTCCTGGGCTGCCTGCTGTGGTGTGGTGACTGGGGGTGGGGCTGCCTGCTGTGGTGTGGTGACTGGGGCTGGGGCTGCCTGCTGTGGTGTGGTGACTGGGGCTGGGGCTGCCTGCTGTGGTGTGGTGACTGGGGCTGGGGCTGCCTGCTGTGGTGTGGTGACTGGGGCTTGGGCTGCCTGCTGTGGTGTGGTGACTGGGGCTGCCTGCTGTGGTGTGGTGACTGGGGCTGCCTGCTGTGGTGTGGTGACTGGGGCTGCCTGCTGTGGTGTGGTGACTGGGGCTGGGGCTGCCTGCTGTGGTGTGGTGACTGGGGCTGGGGCTGCCTGCTGTGGTGTGGTGACTGGGGGTGGGGCTGCCTGCTGTGGTGTGGTGACTGGCGCTGCCTGCTGTGGTGTGGTGACTGGGGCTGGGGCTGCCTGCTGTGGTGTGGTGACTGGGGGTGGGGCTGCCTGCTGTGGTGTGGTGACTGGGGCTGCCTGCTGTGGTGTGGTGACTGGGGCTGCCTGCTGTGGTGTGGTGACTGGGGCTGCCTGCTGTGGTGTGGTGACTGGGGCTGGGGCTGCCTGCTGTGGTGTGGTGCCTGGGGGTGGGGCTGCCTGCTGTGGTGTGGTGACTGGGGGAGGGGCTGCCTGCTGTGGTGTGGTGACTGGGGCTGCCTGCTGTGGTGTGGTGACTGGGGCTGGGGCTGCCTGCTGTGATGTGGTGACTGGGGGTGGGGCTGCCTGCTGTGGTGTGGTGCCTGGGGGTGGGGCTGGGGCTGCCTGCTGTGGTGTGGTGACTGGGGGAGGGGCTGCCTGCTGTGGTGTGGTGACTGGGGCTGGGGCTGCCTGCTGTGGTGTGGTGACTGGGGCTGGAGCTGCCTGCTGTGGTGTGGTGACTGGGGCTGGAGCTGCCTGCTGTGGTGTGGTGACTGGGGCTGCCTGCTGTGGTGTGGTGACTGGGGCTGGGGCTGCCTGCTGTGGTGTGGTGACTGGGGCTGGAGCTGCCTGCTGTGGTGTGGTGACTGGGGCTGCCTGCTGTGGTGTGGTGACTGGGGGTGGGGCTGCCTGCTGTGGTGTGGTGACTGGTCCTGGGCTGCCTGCTGTGGTGTGGTGACTGGCGCTGCCTGCTGTGGTGTGGTGACTGGGGCTGGGGCTGCCTGCTGTGGTGTGGTCACTGGGGCTGCCTGCTGTGGTGTGGTGACTGGGGGTGGGGCTGCCTGCTGTGGTGTGGTGACTGGGGGTGGGGCTGCCTGCTGTGGTGTGGTGACTGGGGGAGGGGCTGCCTGCTGTGGTGTGGTGACTGGGGCTGCCTGCTGTGGTGTGGTGACTGGGGCTGGGGCTGCCTGCTGTGGTGTGGTGACTGGGGATGGGGCTGCCTGCTGTGGTGTGGTGACTGGGGCTGGGGCTGCCTGCTGTGGTATGGTGACTGGGGCTGGGGCTGCCTGCTGTGGTGTGGTGACTGGGGCTGAGGCTGCCTGCTGTGACAAGGTGACCGTGGCTGGGGCTGCACCCGTCTGCTTCTTGGGCATTGCCGCTTCCCTCAGCGGTAATGTACCAGTTAGAACTGCAATTGCTTAAATAGCAAAATAAGCAAAATAAAGTTACACCAAATGATACCATTGTTTCTTATCACCAAGCCATGAGAAATATAATGACAGTGAGCCAACCCGAGGGGAGGGCTATACCAGGCGGAGAGACCACACTCTACCGTATGACGGACAAGCCAGGGTGAGCTGCCTTATATAGGGGTCTCCCAGGTCAGTTTCACCCTTGTCCATGAGAAATATAATGAGGGCGCTTTTTTTTTGTTTTGCTAAGGGATAAATAAGTTGGAAAATTTAGACTCTAACCAAACCTTATTCACATAATGAAAAGATAAATTGATCCATGCAAATCGTGGATACGGTCTTTCCCATCACTTTTGCAGCACCCTTAGCTTCAAAATTATGTCAAATATACCCATATTTGTTTATAATTATCTGTGTTCTTATTTCATTACAATTTGAAGAAAAAAGTCAAAACACGATTTTGGGGAAATGCGGTAGAAATAAGGATATTATTTGGATTGGCCTTATGGAGTAATATCTAGGAGCAACCAGGAATAGAGACAAAACATTGCTCCATGACAAGTTACCATACACTCGAATTTACCTACTTAGGGGCGGCAGGTGCTGTCTGCTTTTCACCCCTGTCACTTATGATGAAAAGTACATGCTCGAATACGCTGGCTCTTACTAGCAACAAAATATAAGCGTATAAAGCACTGACTCTGAATTGCATCTTTTAAATTATACCACACCCTATTCCTCGGTGCTTAAATGATAGAAATAGTCGCCCAAACCTACAGACTGACTGTGTTTGTGATTGCTTTATTTTTTTGGCTTTCTCTTTAGTGTCCTTAGATCTACACAGAGACTGGATATACTGATATTTCCAAGAGCTTAAGGAGACGGATTGAATGCTGCATGGCAACCATGTTTATGCAAGATAAAAGAGGCAGTAGTTTCACTGTACTGCAAGTAGGAACCACTTAAATCTGACTTTAAGGATGGAGCTCAAGATCAATACATATGGTGTTGATAGTACAGAGGCGTGGGAAGCATATATCTTTATTGGGTAGGGGGCACTCTAACCAACTTAAGATATGAGCTTTTACCATGATGTATCATGTGCGCATTCGTATAGTGTATAGTACAGAGAAAAGAAGTATTTAAGCCCCCTTTAGATGAATTGGTCCCCAGCACTACGTAATTTCCGATTGGGGGCCTAGGCCTCTCTGTCCCCACTTTTTCCTTTGCAGAAGAGGAAAGGATTAGAGATTGTGTGAATTTTATTCAGCCCCCACACCAAATGGTGTAGGGGGTGTAGGTTTGATGGCAGTATTTTTGTAGGCAGACAATGATCGGAGAGAGCTGTTGACATGTTTCAGATTAACTCCCAGGGACTAACCATGTTTTTCGTAAAATATATTCTCAATTCTACCACATGATTCGGGAATGTTTCAACCTAAAATGGCTTTAACTAGTGGAGCTCGGGATAGGAAGGGTAAAGTTTGTCGTTTCAATTCTCCCAAACTCATCAATATCCTCCACTGGCCGCCACTGTGTTCTAGTCAAAACCAAACATCTGCTGGCGAGTGAAGCCTACTTTGGTGAACTGAAGTGCACAGAGATAGGATTCAAGAGAATGGGCAGAGATATCTATCGTCAATATCTTACCAGGTAGGGGACAAGAGTTTTAGGACGTACCATTATTGTGTCCTGTCAATTAGACCATACCAGTATTGTGGTACTGTGTATGGCACTAAGGCGTACCATTTGACTAGTACATTTGGTGTGACCATTAGACCATGAACAGCCAGCTGTACCACAATACTGACCCCATGGGTGGGTCTGCAGTTGTCATAGTACAATGTGTCTTAGCTATACCAACATTGGGGGCAGGGCGGGGAGAAAACACCAGCTTTTTTGGAGATTTTATCTATTCATGACCCTTACATTCCATTAGGAGGTAAAACCAAAACCTAGAGGGATAGATCAGTATCCATTCTATTAACCTGTGTGATTAGATTTATCAGGAAATCTAACACAAAATCCAGAAATGGGTCTATATAATATCATTTTATGCTTGTGTTACATTTATAAATTAATGCATGATATTTGAATAGATATAAATGATTTTAGTTTGTGTTTCAGCCAGTGTACGGATCGCGATTTTCTGTTTTCAATGGTACCAAACATGATATAATTGATTGTGCCCATGTCAGAAATATAATGTAAATGTCTAAATACACTGATGCTGGTGGGCAGGCCATTATACTGGTACACTGGTACACCCTAGATGGTGAGTACAAGGACAGCTCACTTAGGGCGTACAAGAATAGTGGGTATGTCCTAAACCCAAGAAGTGTATAGGGTAGGAGGTCTGACTTAGCACCTCGCCTATGGGCATAGTGTGACAAGCCTCCCCCCTCTAGCCCCATCTACCCCCCCATGAAAGTGGGCGACCTTGTGTGCTCACTATTGAAAACTATGGAGAATAGTGTGTTTCATGTGGTTCTTTTGAGTCTTTATTAGAGTGATACCAAATGAAAAGTAGGGGTTCGAGAGCGAGAGGTGGCTTCTTTTTACTTTGGTTTAGATGTCAGGGGATAGCGTGGACGCTGGGCACCGGAGTCTCCCACATTTGGGATGATGGCAAGGGTCAACCCAACCGTAGTGCAATGGAGGGGCCTCGCCCCAGCAGAACTGTCGCATAGATCACGGTGTCTGCTGTGCCAGGTAAGTATGAGCTGCTGAGCTCAGTGCTAGGCTATGTAGAACGTTTTTCACCACGGATGTGGTATCAAAGCCGTACGACAGGGAACGTGTGTCCTTTGTCGGCCTCTGCTCCCACACGCATGGAGAATCTACATGGCTGATCTACCGTGAGCCGCTTTCAGCAGACACTTATGCTGGGGCGACTACTTTATGCCTGCTTTAAGGCGTCGAATTTGCCCAGCTGGCTTGGGAATTATCTCCAGACTGGATGGTGCTGCCATCTGGGGAGAGAGAGCGGAACCAGCTTTGCAGCACTGCAGTGCCATCCACTGCCACCATGCCCTGCCCTCTGGTGTGGGATTCGGCAACTGACCAGCCCACTAGACTTGTGCTCTGGTCAGACCGAAAAGGCTCTGTACATACTGAAACAGCCCAGGACCACGGATAGAATGTGAATCCATAAAGGAAATGATAGTGGCAATGCCCAATGGAGCAGTGGGGACATTTTATTTTGCACATGAGGTATGTTACATGATATCGTTCCATAAGACCGGCCGTGGCAAGGAGCAGGCCTGGCCTCAAAAGGGCACTCCTGGTATTTTAGCAGTGCTATGCCTGCCTGATGGCATCGGAAGTACATAGAGAGGGGTGGGAGGGGCATGCTATCATTCATGCTGGTGCCGAGAATGGAATATATATATGTACAAAGTCATATGGGCCCACGTTAACATTTACACTGTGCTAGAACGGCGGACGCGCGGCTCCGGGAGCGCTACGGCCAGGGCAATGAGCGCAGCATCTTCTACGGGAGCTGTTCTGCAATGTCCGATTCCTTAGCTACGTCCCGGATTTCGCGGATTTCAAATCGGACAAATATCAAGGTCTACAGAGGCGGGCGAACACGGCAGTTTGGAATCAGGGATTGGACATTTGTGCGTGCTGAATCGACGTGCCCGGGAACGGGGTTCGAGAGCGAGAGGTGGCTTCTTTTTACTTTGGTTTAGATGTCAGGGGATAGCGTGGACGCTGGGCACCGGAGTCTCCCACATTTGGGATGATGGCAAGGGTCAACCCAACCGTAGTGCAATGGAGGGGCCTCGCCCCAGCAGAACTGTCGCATAGATCACGGTGTCTGCTGTGCCAGGTAAGTATGAGCTGCTGAGCTCAGTGCTAGGCTATGTAGAACGTTTTTCACCACGGATGTGGTATCAAAGCCGTACGACAGGGAACGTGTGTCCTTTGTCGGCCTCTGCTCCCACACGCATGGAGAATCTACATGGCTGATCTACCGTGAGCCGCTTTCAGCAGACACTTATGCTGGGGCGACTACTTTATGCCTGCTTTAAGGCGTCGAATTTGCCCAGCTGGCTTGGGAATTATCTCCAGACTGGATGGTGCTGCCATCTGGGGAGAGAGAGCGGAACCAGCTTTGCAGCACTGCAGTGCCATCCACTGCCACCATGCCCTGCCCTCTGGTGTGGGATTCGGCAACTGACCAGCCCACTAGACTTGTGCTCTGGTCAGACCGAAAAGGCTCTGTACATACTGAAACAGCCCAGGACCACGGATAGAATGTGAATCCATAAAGGAAATGATAGTGGCAATGCCCAATGGAGCAGTGGGGACATTTTATTTTGCACATGAGGTATGTTACATGATATCGTTCCATAAGACCGGCCGTGGCAAGGAGCAGGCCTGGCCTCAAAAGGGCACTCCTGGTATTTTAGCAGTGCTATGCCTGCCTGATGGCATCGGAAGTACATAGAGAGGGGTGGGAGGGGCATGCTATCATTCATGCTGGTGCCGAGAATGGAATATATATATGTACAAAGTCATATGGGCCCACGTTAACATTTACACGGTGCTAGAACGGCGGACGCGCGGCTCCGGGAGCGCTACGGCCAGGGCAATGAGCGCAGCATCTTCTACGGGAGCTGTTCTGCAATGTCCCATTCCTTAGCTACGTCCCGGATTTCGCGGATTTCAAATCGGACAAATATCAAGGTCTACAGAGGCGGGCGAACACGGCAGTTTGGAATCAGGGATTGGACATTTGTGCGTGCTGAATCGACGTGCCCGGGAACGGGATTCGAGAGCGAGAGGTGGCTTCTTTTTACTTTGGTTTAGATGTCAGGGGATAGCGTGGACGCTGCGCACCGGAGTCGCCCACATTTGGGATGATGGCAAGGGTCAACCCAACCGTAGTGCAATGAAGGGGCCTCGCCCCAGCAGAACTGCCGCATAGATCACGGTGTCTGCTGTGCCAGGTAAGTATGAGCTGCCGAGCTCAGTGCTAGGCTATGTAGAACGTTTTTCACCACGGATGTGGTATCAAAGCCGTACGACAGGGAACGTGTGTCCTTTGTCGGCCTCTGCTCCCACACGCATGGAGAATCTACATGGCTGATCTACCGTGAGCCGCTTTCAGCAGACACTTATGCTGGGGCGACTACTTTATGCCTGCTTTAAGGCGTCGAATTTGCCCAGCTGGCTTGGGAATTATCTATAGACTGGATGGTGCTGCCATCTGGGGAGAGAGAGCGGAACCAGCTTTGCAGCACTGCAGTGCCATCCACTGCCACCATGCCCTGCCCTCTGGTGTGGGATTCGGCAACTGACCAGCCCACTAGACTTGTGCTCTGGTCAGACCGAAAAGGCTCTGTACATACTGAAACAGCCCAGGACCACGGATAGAATGTGAATCCATAAAGGAAATGATAGTGGCAATGCCCAATGTAGCAGTGGGGACATTTTATTTTGCACATGAGGTATGTTACATGATATCGTTCCATAAGACCGGCCGTGGCAAGGAGCAGGCCTGGCCTCAAAAGGGCACTCCTGGTATTTTAGCAGTGCTATGCCTGCCTGATGGCATCGGAAGTACATAGAGAGGGGTGGGAGGGGCATGCTATCATTCATGCTGGTGCCGAGAATGGAATATATATATGTACAAAGTCATATGGGCCCACGTTAACATTTACACGGTGCTAGAACGGCGGACGCGCGGCTCCGGGAGCGCTACGGCCAGGGCAATGAGCGCAGCATCTTCTACGGGAGCTGTTCTGCAATGTCCGATTCCTTAGCTACGTCCCGGATTTCGCGGATTTCAAATCGGACAAATATCAAGGTCTACAGAGGCGGGCGAACACGGCAGTTTGGAATCAGGGATTGGACATTTGTGCGTGCTGAATCGACGTGCCCGGGAACGGGGTTCAAGAGCGAGAGGTGGCTTTTTTTTACTTTGGTTTAGATGTCAGGGGATAGCGTGGACGCTGCGCAACGGAGTCGCCCACATTTGGGATGATGGCAAGGGTCAACCCAACCGTAGTGCAATGGAGGGGCCTCGCCCCAGCAGAACTGCCGCATAGATCACGGTGTCTGCTGTGCCAGGTAAGTATGAGCTGCCGAGCTCAGTGCTAGGCTATGTAGAACGTTTTTCACCACGGATGTGGTATCAAAGCCGTACGACAGGGAACGTGTGTCCTTTGTCGGCCTCTGCTCCCACACGCATGGAGAATCTACATGGCTGATCTACCGTGAGCTGCTTTCAGCAGACACTTATTTTTTGAGTTTAAGGTTTTTATTGTCAAGCACAACGTAAGCAATAGTAGTGGTAGGATGACAATGGTGGTCCTTATTTTTTTTACCAATAATTTTCCATTTTGTTAACACATATCTTATGATGGAACCAAGATGAAATATGTACAATGATACAAAGATGAGACATACAAATCAGAATAAGAAAAACAGGTAAATATGTACAGATTGGAAGACAGGTAATAAAACATTTAAACATTTAAAACTTTTGGGCATGTGGTATTAACAATCAGTAACGCGAATCAGCTATTTCTCAAGGCAGGGACAGCCTCCGGCAATCTCAACCTTTGACGTTTTATACAGTATACAAATAGGGTGCAATTAAGGTATCAAGCTCTTATAACACAAAACTTACAATGATATGTTTCTACAGGGATCTACTCATTGGGTTGCCAGTATTGTTAGGTGCTGTCTCTACAACAGCTCCCACACTACTGACTGGCCCACATTGACCTCCCACAAGGTGATGTCATTATAACACCTCCCTGTAGAAGTCTGCATTAAACTCCGTAGTGACCAAAAAACACAAGAGGTTAACTAGATTGTATTAGATTACAAAACCTCCACAGCAGCCCCTACAGGATTTGCCGTGACCTTTTCTAAATCGGGTATCTTCAACAGTCTCTTTTTGAAGGTTAGTTTATCCTTAGATCTCTGATACCACGATCCCAGATTATTCCATAAAGCCGCGCCTCTAAACAAGGGGGAGTTGTGTATTCCCCTATTTCTTGCACGTGGTAACTTGAAACGTATTTGTTCTTCAGATCTCATACCCGGTCTGCGTTCTCGATCGTCTACCCAGGAGGGAATCAACGAGAGTTTCAGCATGTAACTCAGGAGCAAGTCCTGTCTCCTCCGGGCTAGTCTTGGCATGCCTGACTGCTTGTACATGGTTTCCTCAGTCATTACCTTGCCCCGATAGCATATCTTAAGGCCCCGTTTTTGCAATTTATCTAACTTTAACAGTAAATCCTTATTTGCACCATCATATGGTTGATTCCCACGAATCGTTTCTAAGTTCCCTGACAGGGGGGTCCAAAATAGACATAGGAGTAGGGTCAAAACCTTTAGTATTCATATAGTACAGGTGTTGGTGCATAGGCCTCATATATTTGGGTAGGTTAAATATCCATAGTAAATCTACAGTAGGGGGGCAAAGTTGAGTGTGCAGATAGCGAGTGGAAACACCTGACGCCCTGGTCATATCTCCAACCACACAGCTTTTTCATATCTGTAAGGCCATATACCATCAATGTTATGTATTATAATTGATATAGACACCCTTACCTAACATGAAAATGACTTAAGATGTAGGTATTAACTGATTTTAGTGTATTTTTGGTCCTCGGCATAATGCTATTGGATTGTAAATAAAGGGAAATCTCTACACTACTTGTTTTCAAACTAAATAATTCAGTCAAACTATGGCATATATGGTGCCTATGTCTTTTATCCATTACTACAATTTCATATCTTCATTTTAGTATACAGATTGTAAGGTCTGGGGTGATTAAACAAGTGCTAGGGCTCAAGGAAGCGGGCGTCAGGTGTTTCCACACGATAGACAACATTTATCTCCTTCAGCTTAGTATAGGACATGCTTCCTGCAGTCTTTTATATCATATTGGAAGCATATTAGGGGTCCTTAATTGCTATAGATTTGTGTCTTTACACTTCCTCTGCCTTATATTAGTGGTGGAACCCTATATTTCGGCTCAGAAATATTTTTTTTCATGTTTTCGGAAGAAATTGTTGAACTTTTGGCAAGAAATTGGATCTAAATCATACTTTCTGGACAGTAGTTGTTGTATTTAACCTTAGATATCCTGCCAACATGCCAGATACACATGCTTAGTCGATAATAAAATGATTTGGGGTGGTTGAATATCTTTATGTAGGGTACAGAGGGCTAAACCCAGGGCGTCAGGTGTTTCCACGCGACACGTCCAGTATGTCTTTAGTATAGGGCATGCCTCCCGCAGTCCATTCTATCATGTTGGAAGCATGTCAGTGGTTCTTAACTGCTACAAATACTTTGCACAACACATCCTCTGCCTCATATTAGTGGTGGAAGCCTATATTTCGGCTCAATTTTTTTTTTTTCATGCTTTCTGAAGAAATTGTTGACATTTTGGCTATTAATTGGATTTAAAACATCACTTTAGACCAGTGGTCACTATATTTACCCTTAGATATCCTGCCAACATGCCAGATACACATGCTTAGTCGATAATAAAATGATTTGGGGTGGTTGGATATCTCTATGTAGGGTACAGAGGGCTAAACCCAGGGCGTCAGGTGTTTCCACGCGACACATCCAGTATGTCTTTAGTATAGGACATGCCTCCCGCAGTCCATTCTATCATGTTGGAAGCATGTCAGTGGTTCTTACCTGCTACAAATACTTTGTACAACACATCTTCTGCCTTATATTAGTGGTGGAAGCCTATATTTCGGCTCAAAAATTATTTTTTTTCATGTTTTTGTAAGAAATTGTTGAAATTTTGACTAAGAAATGGATCTAACTTATACTTTTTGGCCAGTAGTTACTATATTTACCCTAAAATATGGTGCCAACATGCCAGATACACATGCTGTTTCCATAATAAAATAATTTGGGGTGGTTGGATATCTTTATGTAAGGTACAGAGGGCTAAACCAAGGGCGTCAGGTGTTTCCACACGACGATCTGGAATTTACCATGCAGTGTATTCTATGATGCTGGATGTACCTTAGTGGTTCTAAACTGCCCCAGATAAGTTCCTGTTGATTTGTGTTGCCTTACATTAGTTGTGATAGCCTATATTTCAGCTCAAAATATATTTTTTCTATGTTTTCTAAAGAAATTGTAGAAATTATGACAAATAAATGAATGTAAATCGTTTTTTTTATATAGTTATATCTTTATTCAACCTTTAATATGCTGGATACATGCCAGGTATACCTGCTTAGTACATTATAACTAGCTTTAGGGTGGTTGGAAAGCTGTATGTACTACATAGAAGACCATAACCAGGGCGTCAGGTGTTTCCACTCGATACCTCATTCATTTTTATTATAGGCTATACCTCCTTTAATCTATTCTATGATGCTGGAATTATGTTATCTGTCCTAAAGTCATACTACTGTGGTCCTGTATACTTCATTTGTCTTCTATATATTTGTGCACTGGCTACTTCTTATACTTTCTTTTGCTCCTTCTGGTGTTGCTGGAGGATCTTCCACCTCTTCCTTTTGTTTCTTTTCTTTTTTTCTGCCTTACCCTCAGTTCTGCCAAAGGGACTAGAGGCAGATCGTCATCCGCATCCTCCTCCTGGGCTTTGATGACCGCCAGGGATACACCGTCATCCTCAGAGTCCGCGGAGGTGTCTTCAACAGACGCTGCGGTCTTGACGACGGGGCCGTCGGCCGACCTGGGAGTCGGTCCGTCTTCAACAGACGCTGCGGTCTCGACGACGGGGCCGTCGGCGGACCTGGGAGTCGGTCCGTCTTCAACAGACGCTGCGTCAAGGAGGTGTGACAGAGGGAGGTCGTCGGACGTCTCGTAGCCGGTAGTCAGTCCGTCTTCAACAGACGCTGCGGTCTCAACGACGGGGCCGTCGGCGGACCTGGGAGTCGGTCCGTCTTCATCAGACACTGCGGTCTCGACGACGGGGCCGTCGGCGGACCTGGGAGTCGGTCCGTCTTCAACAGACGCTGCGTCAAGGAGGTGTGACAGAGGGAGGTCGTCGGACGTCTCGTAGCCGGTAGTCAGTCCGTCTTCAACAGACGCTGCGGTCTCGGCCGACCTGGGAGTCGGTCCGTCTTCAACAGACGCTGCGGTCTCGGCCGACCTGGGAGTCGGTCCGTCTTCAACAGACGCTGCGGTCTCGGCCGACCTGGGAGTCGGTCCGTCTTCAACAGACGCTGCGGTCTCGGCCGACCTGGGAGTCGGTCCGTCTTCAACAGACGCTGCGGTCTCGGCCGACCTGGGAGTCGGTCCGTCTTCAACAGACGCTGCGGTCTCGGCCGACCTGGGAGTCGGTCCGTCTTCAACAGACGCTGCGGTCTCGGCCGACCTGGGAGTCGGTCCGTCTTCAACAGACGCTGCGGTCTCGGCCGACCTGGGAGTCGGTCCGTCTTCAACAGACGCTGCGGTCTCGGCCGACCTGGGAGTCGGTCCGTCTTCAACAGACGCTGCGGTCTCGGCCGACCTGGGAGTCGGTCCGTCTTCAACAGACGCTGCGGTCTCGGCCGACCTGGGAGTCGGTCCGTCTTCAACAGACGCTGCGGTCTCGGCCGACCTGGGAGTCGGTCCGTCTTCAACAGACGCTGCGTCTTCAACATCGGCATCATCTGCCAGGAGGTGTGACAGAGGGAGGTCGTCGGACGTCTCGTAGCCGGACTCTACCTCGCTTATGTCAAACTCGACATCACTGTCGACATCTTCCTCTACCTCTTCCGCATGCATCACGATCTTGGTCTCCATCCACCCTGGGCAGTTTGGGACCACCTCCCCGTTGATGAAGCAGCATTCTTCATAACAGGAGGTGGCCTTGACATGCACTTTCCCCTCGTACACCGCTGCCTGGTGCATGGTGCTTATTCCCCTTACTTCCGGGGACTCCCAGGCATCCACCTCCTGCTGGCACTCATCGATTTGAGCTTGGGTGGTATGGATTAGGTGCATCCGGGTTTGTGGGGACACCTCTTTGACGAAATCTTCTGCTGACTGGATCAGCTTCCGGCCTTTGACGATCCGGTCTGCAAGGTGCTTTATGCTCCCTCCGGCCCCGTCGCAAGGCCCCTTGCCATGGCCGGCTTCCAGCCAATTCCATATGGCGACGAGACCGAAGGTGGCGCAGAAGCGGGCTATCATTTGGACCGTGAACCGATTCCTGTACTGGGAGCTAGGGCTATCGGTCACGAAGTGGATGTGCGTCAGGAAGGGATTGTCTGCCTTCAGCTGTTTAATCAATTGCTTTAGAAAAGCATAAGTGGTGGGGAACTTGTGATTAGTCACATTTGTCACTCCCACAACAGTCGTGACCAGCAGCTCCTCGTGTCGTTGAATTTTGATAACCATGGGGTGCAGCGTTATCTGATCCTTTGAATAGTACGCTGCGGATACTTCCTCCAAGTAAGAGCAGCACCAATTCTCTGCATAGTCCATCTGGACTATGCAGTGCCCATGTGGGAGGTTTTCAGCCAACACGCGCATCTGGTGGAATTGTACCTCCACGCGGTGACAGTGCTCCCGGAAATCTGGTAGGGTTTTCTTGAACAATGCGACGAATTCAGCCTTGGACACTACATTGGTCGTGATCTTGGTGTGGCTGGTGACCTTTTTGTTCACGAGCTTAGTAACCTTTTCCCAGGCCTCATATGTCACTGATTCCAATGTGATCTTTTCCACCTCCTGTAAAATTGCTTCATCAGTGTTATCCTTGATAACTGCAGTTGTAGATTTGGGGAGAGACGGGACCCGCTCAATCATCAGTGCGAAGCTCGCATGGGGCTCGCACAAGCAGACTGATCGCTTCAGGAACCTGTTTAGCTTTATCCATTTTTCCCTTCCTCTCATGAATGTTGACAAACCCATGGTCTTCTCGGGGTACTCTGCACAGTATTTCATGTGCAAATTTGTCATGGTGTCACCTAAAGCATACTCTTGGATCTTCCCTCTCTTCTTTTGATGTTTTTTGTCCGGCAGCATGTAGCTGTTGTCTTCACGGGTGAGGAAGGCGATGATCTCTTTCTTTCTTGCCTCCTCTTCATCTTTCCTCTGGTGGGCTACCTTCTTCTCTTTGAAGATATACTGAGGTGACATACCCACCGCTGCAGCCAGACGGCCCACCTGTCCATAGACAGGAGCACTAGCCGGTTTTTCAAACATTTGCTGTTTGATGTCGATGTTACTAACTTCAACCTGCTGCCTAATGGTAGTCAAGGTAGTGATGCACTGTAGTACTTTCTTGGTTTGTTCAATGCCCAGGTAATCACATGTCTTCCGGGTCTCTGTGGTGGGTGAATCCATCGCTGTTGCTTTGGTCTTCTGCTTGATCGGAGTGCTCGGGGTCTGTAAACCAGTTGGGGCACTCGTAGAGGGCAGCCGCACCACATCCGCAGACGGTCCGTCAGCAGATGTGGTAGTTGGTCCGTCTTCAACAGACGCTGCAGTCTCGACGACGGGGCCGTCGGCGGACCTGGGAGTCGGTCCGTCTTCAACAGACGCTGCGGTCTCGGCCGACCTGGGAGTCGGTCCGTCTTCAACAGACGCTGCGGTCTCGGCCGACCTGGGAGTCGGTCCGTCTTCAACAGACGCTGCGGTCTCGGCCGACCTGGGAGTCGGTCCGTCTTCAACAGACGCTGCGGTCTCGGCCGACCTGGGAGTCGGTCCGTCTTCAACAGACGCTGCGGTCTCGGCCGACCTGGGAGTCGGTCCGTCTTCAACAGACGCTGCGGTCTCGGCCGACCTGGGAGTCGGTCCGTCTTCAACAGACGCTGCGGTCTCGGCCGACCTGGGAGTCGGTCCGTCTTCAACAGACGCTGCGGTCTCGACGAAGGGGCCGTCGGCCGACCTGGGAGTCGGTGCGACCTCAACACAGCGAGACGTGGGAGTCTCGACGACTGCGGCACTGGCTTTCCTTTTAGATGGTCCTGTGCTCGAAGGTGGTGTCTTTGCCAGCTGGCGCCTCAGCTGTTGTACCTCTTCTCGTGCAGAATCAAGGGATGTTTTGAGGTGCCGCGCCTTCTTCTGCTTGGAGAAGGGCAGCTGAACTACAAGGCTGAGAGGTAGATAAAGAGATAATGCAAACTGTAAGTATTGTATAATAAAAGAGAGAACACAGTTATTTACATAAATATATTTCACATCTTTTATTCAAAGTGTCAAAGCATCAAATATAGATAGATGTTTGTTTAAATTATTTCACTACTGCTTAAAATAGCTTTATTCTGCCTTCCTTTACAATATACTGTTATAAGTTATAACAGATCTCTGGCTTAAACTGATCAGCTTGGTTAAGCTGAGAGTGGATATCTACTCCCAGTATAACCAAGCTGATCAGATTAAGCCTGTGGTGGTCGCCACTTATACAATATGTTGCATATTGAAAATGTGTCTATAATATATTAGGGTATACCTATGCCTTAACCTACTACATAAACCAAACTAAGCTAAATGAAAGAACTGTGTCCCTGCCAGTGAAAAATACAATGTTAATTAAGAGTTACACAGTTACAATACTTCTGTCTCTGTCATCAGTGTCCCAATATTAAAAATGTGTCTATAATATATTAGAATATACCTATGCCTTAACCTACTACATAAACCAAACTGAGCTAAATGAAAGAACTGTGTCCCTGCCAGTGAAAAATACAATGTTAATTAAGAGTTACATAGTTACCTATGCCTTAACCTATTACATAAACCAAACTAAGCTAAATGAAAGAACTGTATCCTGCCAGTTAAAAATACAAATATAATTAGTTATGTTATTTTATGTTAGAGAGGCGTCAGTGTCCCAATGACACGCGGCTCCTGAGGTCCTGCATCGGTGGCCAAATCAGAACTGAAAGAAAGAAAAATAATATGTAACACAAACTCAAATGCAACATGAAGTAAGATATGATTCAAAATAAATTAACATGAAGATAAAACTCTAAGTGAGGAAAGACCAAGCAGCTTTAATTTGAACATGGGTTCATTTTGCTGATACTCACTGAGTAGGGGCAGTTGGCTCCGCAATCCTTCTCCTCTTCTCTGGAAGGGGTAGGGCCGGCTCAGCCTCCGCTCCCTGCTGCCTGGTAGACTTGGCCCTATGCTGGTTGGCCACTGCATCTTGGTAGTCAGCCACATAGTCTTCCGCTTCCCGAGCTGCAATGCCAAAGTAAAAACTTGATTATTGGGCCATCACATGTTTCCACACACTACCTAATTTTAGATATGCTGCCAACATGCCAGGTACACATGCTTAGTCCATAATAAAATGATTTGGGGTGGTTGGATATCTTTATGTAGGGTACAGAGGGCTAAACCCAGGGCGTCAGGTGTTTCCACACGACACCTCCAGTATATCTTTAGTATAGCATAGAGCCAGAAGATTACCATGGTATAAGGCTCTACCCACAGCACTGCACAGAGGTTACTGATATGTTTTTTGAAAGCTTTTATCAGCCATATAATATATTTACTGTAATAGATAGAGTACCTTTCTTTAACTCTAGTTCCTGCCTCCTCTTCTCCGCCATGTACCTCTTCTTTGACTCCCTTATGGCAGCCTGCTTGTCTGCTGGGAGGTCCGCTAACTTTGGTCGCTTAGCATTGGCCTTCTGCAAAAATAACAATAAAGGTGTATTTAATAAATGGAATAATATGCAACATTAAAAGGATGAGGAAAATCCACTAGGCACCATCTAATGTAGCTGAAGCAGTCCAAAAATGATCATTTAAACCAGCAAAAGACCCATTTTTATATTTAAGGTAAAGAACTTTTGTATTAAATATACATATATATAACTATACATATATATATATTTTAAATATATATACTTACATCCTGTTTATCCTTTTTAGCCTCCTCAAAGGCAGCTTCGCCCTTGTGGGTCGCCTCATATCGCCTCTGCCTGGCGTTGTCCACAAGCCTGCCAGCCGGATCCGTGGGCTTCTTTCGCGGCATCTGTAGATGAAGAAATAGATATATTTTTAATTAAACATCATATATGTTACCGCTAAAGTAAGGCAGAAGATGTGTAGTATGTATATTTGTAGCAGTTAAGAACCACTGACATGCTTCCAACATGATAGAATGGACTGCGGAAGGCATGCCCTATACTAAAGACATACTGGACGTGTCGCGTGGAAACACCTGACGCCCTGGGTTTAGCCCTCTGTACCTTACATAAAGATATCCAACCACCCCAAATTATTTTATTATGGAAGCAGCATGTGTATCTGGCATGTTGGCACCATATTTTAGGGTAAATATAGTAACTACTGGCCAAAAAGTATAAGTTAGATCCATTTCTTAGTCAAAATTTCAACAATTTCTTACAAAAACATGAAAAAAAAAAATTTTTGAGCCCAAATATAGGCTTCCACCACTAATATGAGGCAGAGGATGTGTTGTACAAAGTATTTGTAGCAGTTAAGAACCACTGACATGCTTCCAACATGATAGAATGGACTGCGGGAGGCATGCCCTATACTAAAGACATACTGGACATGTCGCGTGGAAACACCTGACGCCCTGGGTTTAGCCCTCTGTACCCTACATAAAGATATTCAACCACCCCAAATCATTTTATTATCGACTAAGCATGTGTACCTGGCATGTTGGCAGCATATCTAAGGTTAAATACAACAACTACTGTCCAAAAAGTAAGATTTAGATCCATTTCTTAGTCAAAATTTCAACAATTTATTCTGAAAACATGAAAAAACAAAAAAATTAGAGCCCTCACCAGGGTATAAGGACTAATATAAGGCAGAAGATGTGCTGTATATACTATTTATAGCAGTTAAGAACCACTGACATGCTTCCTATATGCTAAAATACAGTGCGGGAGGCATGTCCCATACTAAGGCTATGGAAGCCACAGTTTGGGTTGTCGTGTGGAAACACCTGACGCCCTGGGTTTAGCCCTCTGTACCTTACATAAAGATATCCAACCACCCCAAATCATTTTATTATGGAAGCAGCATGTGTATCTGGCATGTTGGCACCATATTTTAGGGTAAATATAGTAACTACTGGCCAAAAAGTATAAGTTAGATCCATTTCTTAGTCAAAATTTCAACAATTTCTTACAAAAACATGAAAAAAAATAATTTTGAGCCAAAATATAGGCTTCCACCACTAATGTAAGGCAGAAGATATGTTGTACAAAGTATTTGTAGCAGTTAAGAACCACTGACATGCTTCCAACATGATAGAATGGACTGCGGGAGGCATGTCCTATACTAAAGACATACTGGACGTGTCGCGTGGAAACACCTGACGCCCTGGGTTTAGCCCCCTGTACCCTACATAAAGATATCCAACCACCCCAAATCATTTTATTATTGACTAAGCATGTGTACCTGGCATGTTGGCAGCATATCTAAGGTTAAATACAACAACTACTGTCCAAAAAGTAAGATTTAGATCCATTTCTTAGTCAAAATTTCAACAATTTCTTCTGAAAACATGAAAAAACAAAAAAATTAGAGCCCTCACCAGGGTATAAGGACTAATATAAGGCAGAAGATGTGTTGTATAAACTATTTATAGCAGTTAAGAACCACTGACATGCTTCCAATATGCTAAAATACAGTGCGGGAGGCATGTCCCATACTAAGGCTATGGAAGCCACAGTGTGGGTTGTCGTGTGGAAACACCTGACGCCCTGGGTTTAGCCCTCTGTACCCTACGTAAAGATATCGAACCACCCCATATCATTTTATTATCGACTAAGCATGTGTATCTGGCATGTTGGCACCATATTTAAGGGTAAATATAGTAACTACTGGCCAAAAAGTATAATTTAGATCCATTTTTTACTCAAAGTTTCAAGAATTTCTTAGGAAAACATGAAAAAAAAAAAAATTGACCCGAAATATAGGCCAACACCACTAAAATAAGGCAGTACAAGTGTATAGGTACATGGTTATGGCAGTTAAGATGCTTCCAATATGATAGAAATGACTGCGGGAGGCATATGCTATGCTAAGCCTATGGAAGCCATAACATGGCTTCTCGTGTGGCGACGTGTGGAAACACCTGACGCCCTCTCCGAACGCCAATGTACTAAGACCAATGGATATCCCACCCTACCCGTTTGAGTGGAAACACCGAACGCCCTTACCGGTAGTTTGCGCCGAATCATTAGGGTTAAATATAAAAATTTTGTGTCTTACAGCTTCTCAGGTACATAATTTCAATAAAATAATATACAATTTTGCTTCATGAAGCCTAATTTAGGGGTAATTCATCATTTTCTTACCTTTTTTGCGGATCGAGGCGAACGCTGAACTTGTTTTGATGCGTCCAGACCGCTTGGTACCGTATTGATACGATAGGCGGCGCTCGGGGAGGTTAGTTCCAGTTGTTGACGCTAGGCGTCAGGTGTATCCACGGCGTCAGGTGTTTCCACTCGCACTCGTTTGTGGGTATTTCATAAGCTATGCAAGGTGTTCAATAATGCCAATGCCATGGAATGTTTCTTTGATATTAAGGTATTTTAATAGAATAGTATGGTTAATTAAATATAATAATGATGAGAGATATGAAAGAATGTTGGGCGTCAGGTGTTTCCACGCGAAAACTGCCCAAACTAACCTATAGAAAGTGATTGCGCTCTGATGGGTATTGTAATAGACTTTTGTTTTTTTTTGTTTTTTTTTCATGTATAGGAACATGTTAGGCATTACCATGGCATATTTTATTAGTATGTGTTATCTTTTGATAGCAGTGTAGTGGTCACATTATTGGGCGTCAGGTGTTTCCACACGAAAACTGCCCAACTGCATTGAGCCACACAGGATCCATACAATAGTGTTCACATGTGCATAACTGGTCCTAAAAAAATTGTTACTATATTGGGAAACTGAAAAGTGAAATAAATGAACATAAAGTGGTAGTATTCTATTAATGCATTAGGTTGCAATAATGGTCTTTATGTTTTTTCTGTGAAAAATGGCCATTTTGGGGTGGTTATCGACCTCCAGCTCCTTAAATAAGGGTCACAGATAGGCAAAACCATGGTTCCCCTTGGAGCCCTACCTGATCCCAACCAGAATACATAGAAAAAAAAACTACATCTCCTACATGGAACAATTTATAGGGTGGAGAAGAAATAATGTCTACTTAGAAACGATTCGTGGGAATCAACCATATACAAAACTCGTATAATCAAATAAACTTAAAACAGTGGATCTGTATACGGATATGCACAAATTCTCTGTCAAATTATTTCTTAAAACACCCAACCTAAATAGTCTATGGTTGACTTTACAACATAAGTCTTTGATAGCTGGCTCGAAAGTCAGACAGTCATCAATTTTTAGTCCTAGGTAAGTGTAATTCTGAACAGTCTCCAGGTGATTACCCAATAAAGTATAATCTACACCTTCACACATTGCCAGTTTCTGCTTAGAACCAAACCACGCGACCTTTGTTTTGTCAGTGTTGATTGTTAATCTTTTTTGACAACACCATGTCCCGACATTGTCAATTGAGCGCTGCAGTTTATTGGCTATATGATCTATTTTATTACCAGAAGTATAGAGAACCAAATCATCTGCATACAAATAAAATTTACAATCTCCTATAATATTCTCAACATCATTGATGTATAGAATAAACAATAGGGGTCCGAGGACCGAACCCTGTGGCACTCCGTACTCAACTGGTTGTGTGGTGGACATGAAACCTCCTATCTTTGTGTACTGGCTTCGACCGGTGAGATAACTCATTAACCAATTCAAGCTGGCGTCATGCAAACCCAACCCCCCAAGGAGCTCTATCAAGTAGGAATGGTTGACACTGTCGAAGGCCTTTTTTAGGTCTAAAAAACAGGCCCCAGTGACGTGACCTCGATCCCTGCTTTCATATATGTCACTTAGGAATGCAAAAATTGCATCCCCAGTGCCCCTTCCTGACCGGTATCCATACTGCCTATCCGACAAAGAATCCTCCAATTCTAGTACTCTAGTCAAGTGGATGTGCATCAGCTTCTCAGCTATTTTTGACTGAACAGGCAGGAGTGATATGGGTCTCCAATTTGTCACCAATTTGGTATTACCATGTTTTGGGATCGGGTTTACACGAGCAGCCTTCCAAGAATCCGGGAAAATACCTGAGTTGAACGTAAGCTGGTACAACCAGGTCATCTGAGGGATCAACTCCAGCAAACCCAGTTTCAGAACATCACACCTGATGCCCGGTATGCCTGAAGTCTTATTAACATTGATCTCATTGACAAGTATCTGCACCAACTCCCGCTCAACCCGTACACCTCCATGTCTGGATGCCTCAGGTTCATCAAAAACAGTTCGGACAGGATGACCACTATCAGTCAAATTAGAGCACAGGACCTTTCCAATATTGGCAAAATATTCATTTAGGTAGTCCACCGATTCCTGGTTTGACTTTATGTAACCGTCATGACCAATAAGTTCTGGTGGCTGGACTGGCATTTCAGGCTTCAGGACGCCGTTAATAACTCGCCAAAACCTTTTCGGGTCATTCTGTGTTTCCTCTAAAGAAGACCTTACAAGGGCAGCCTTGGAGTACCGAATAGCTCTATTTATCTGGCACCTAAGACTCCTGGCTCTGTTTAGATAGAACTCATCTCTGCTTCTCATGAAGTGATCAACCATGTCCTCCCTGTCTCTTATCAAACCTAAAATCTCAGGTGTCATCCACTTGTTTCTACGGTCCACCACCTCTATCTCAGTCCATGGACAGTGAGTGTTCAGGAAAACCTCTATATGCGATTGGATAAAGTTCCATGCATCATCAGGATCAGCTTGGTCATAGAAAAGGTTCCAGTCAGCCTCACACAGCCAGTCTTTGAAGAGTTCTTCATCAAAATCCCCATATTTTCTAATTGTGATCTTTTTCTTAATATATACTATTTTCGATTTGGTTTTAACCGCAAAGACTGGCAGGTGGTCACTAACTAGAAAATTCAAGACACCACTAGCGATCTCATGTTGGAAATTTGTTAAGACATTGTCTAGACAGGCCACGTTCTTTTTGAAAGGTCTGGTGCATTGATGTAGGAGTTTGTGATAGCCCTCATCACGGCAGAGATCACCTAAGCGTATACTTGACGCCTGGTTTTCTCTCAGAGTATTTATGTTTAGGTCACCCATGAACCACTGCTCGGTGCCTTCCCTCTCCCCTACCTTCATTAGGCGTTCCAAGTGTTCAAAAAACTTATTCGTTTTACCAGACGGGGGGCGGTATAGGGTTACCAAGCTCATGGTGGGAGCATTTTTGAATTTAAGGTCAAGGACAAAACATTCCAAGTCACTGTTCCTAAAATTCAACTCTTGCCTGACTACTACTTCAACATCCAAATCATCTCGCACATAGACTGCTATGCCACCACCTTTCTTGCGTATTCTGTCCTGTCTGTACAAGTCCATACCTTCCCAGTGGATTAAATCATCATCATATGACCAAATGTCACAGATCGTCCTGATTTGAACTTTTTTCCTTCTCTAATCAATAAAATGTTCCAAATGTCATATAAGGTTATCTTTTTGGTCTAGTATGGTCGGGCTTGGATAGATCTACGAGGGAAACCATGGTTTGACCTATGTCAGACCCTTATTTAGGGGACCAGGGGGGCAAAAACACCCAAAAATGGACCTTTTTTGACAATAAAAAAAATAATTTGACATTATCCTGTAAGTACCCCTCTATAAATAGAGCTATCTGCACATATTGTTTTTTTGCCTGTTCCCCAATATGGTACGGAACATTTTAAGACCATTTAGGCCTATGTGATATGTTTAATAAATATTATGTATGATCAAAAGTGCTGGGGTAGTTTTGCATAGACACGACTGAGCCCAAACAAAACATGGCCCTGCCTAAATATAAATGTAGTATGAACATAGTAAAGCTGTTGCAGAAAAAGCCGAAATTATGTACCTATACAATAAAAAAAAAATTGTAAGTCTACCTCCAATAGCATATCCTGTAGGGCCCATTGACCTTTGACCATGTTCCAGGGGTAGTTTGACCATAGACACGACTGAGCCCAAGTAGATACGACTGAGCCCTTTGATGAAAAGACACTAAGGGGACCTATTATGCACCTCTCAAGTTATTTCTATTATAACTTATAATGTATTATTCATATTTAAAAAGAAATTTCCTGGTAGTTTTGGCTTATAGATCAGAATACTTTGTTATACACCAGTTATCACAGTAGACACGACTGAGCCCTCCTTATAAACCTTTCAATCCATATAACATGCTCCAAACCATGTACAGTCAATTCCTACCTTACTGTAGCCATTCTAGTACAAAAACCCTATAAATTACTGTAAGTGGACGGGATCCCTATAAAATGCACCATTTTTCATAGGGAATTATCCCTACACTTTATAAAGAGGGCTCAGTCGTGTCTATGCACCTATATATGACCCTGTACTGTAGATTTAATAATGATATTTAACCTACCCAAATATATGTTCTATAATCCCCAACAACTATACTATTTGTATAAAAAAATTTGAAATCCTATTCAAACATTTACTTTTGACCCCCCTGGCAGCTCAAATCCAGACGATTCATGACATTTGGTCATATTCAGGATGCAACCACGTCTCACTCATTGACACAAAATCTGCCCCATCAAGTTGATCAAAGATGTCATGCCTCTTGTTAAACATGCTTCGCGTATTAATATGTACCATCTTAAAGCCCTTCAGCCTCATGAAATCAATTACACGAGTTGTAGTCATGTTGAACAACTACCAAAAGGGTAATACAAATATACACAGTCTTCCAATACAGCACACAATTGAAAAGAAAAACAATGAAAAACAACAATAAATATTATGTACAGAAAATAAATAAATGAAGGGCCCAGCTACTACCGATCTGGACCCAAGATAATCCCCCTGCAGATTCCCCAACTTAATGCTCCGCGAGGCGATTTAAATAGTTGCTGAGCAGGCAGCTAGTGGGCAACTATGAGCAAGAATTTAAGATATACCCTGCTCCAGTGATAATTCTTTCATGTTTAAGAATACAGTCAAATCATCGTGTGGACTAACTTTCACCATCTTGTTATATATCACTGATAGAGTAGAATGGAGAGTAGTTTTGGAGATACAATACACATAGAATTAAGAAAAAGGTACAATCAGATGATAAAAGCAGTTAAAAAAAAGAGAGAAACATAATTTAAACTGTGCAACCCTTTAGTGATTCTTGGTTCAGAGTGCAGGAACCTATAACAACTAGTACAGATTAATTTCTCACAATCTTTACGTGATTTTCAAAATAAAACAAAACTAAACAACAATCGTGCAGCAGCACAAATAATAAGTATTGATATTAATCCTTAATACCCCTATAATATAATATAATATAATAGCCCATACAACTGGACTCTACTCTGCTGATCCTAATCACCGATCACCAATATGGTTTTGCGACTAGCTAGGGGATCAGTCAGGGGCACAGAGAGATAGGATAGGAGCGAAACATGACTAGAAAACAGAAACAGAAACCATCAAAACACACAAACCGTTAGCAACACATTTCCAGGAGGTATTAGATGTACCCGTGAACAAGACATCTACAATTTATAATACACACTTTATGTTCAATCTGGCTCCTTAACGCTCAGTGTTAATAGATAATCTTTACCTCATTCTATTAATCTAGGAAATCCAATTTAAATTTAAATTAAAATCTAAATTTAAGGTAGACTTGAAACACACTTGAAGATACACAGGAAGCCCAAACATCAACATGAGTATAAGCCCCAAAATTTTCTTAAACTTCTAAACATATATAATCGGCTCACAGTAAGTAAAATAAATAAATCAGTCAATCAATCAACCCGTATCACAAAACTTTGATGTTTACCGGTAGTCAGCGCGAATACATGTTTTTGCAGTCTCATAGATCAGAGCGAATTAGATACTAGCGTATACACTTATCAGTTTCTAAGTGAACATTGTTACTCTAATACCAACAGGAGTCTTTCAGTATTAGTATAATCAACCCTTGTCCCCAGACTTTTGGGTTTACCGGTAGTCAGCGTAAAAACAGATTTTTAAAGTACAGAATCACAGAAAAACAGAATCAGACTCACTCGTCATACTATAGCACAACAAAACAAATGAAAGACCTGCACCGTCCACATTGATTGTACTTACAACGTCTACTTGTCTGTTTCAAACCATGTGGTGATTATCCAAGTTAATGCTTATCGACACAAAACACCCAGGAGGGTCTGACCCCTACTACACGTATCAAAACCTGACATTCAACTTAACTTAAACAAACAGTATTGCTTGACATTATGATAATAACAAGCACAATCTAAGTTCCTGGTTACCGGTACATCAGGAATTTCATGGTAATAACAATCAAACTTCATAGTAATAACAATCAAAAGAAATATAAATCCCGGGTTACCGGTACTTCATGAATGATACAAGAATTGTGCTGGCCGATTACACACATAGGGATAAACCAGCTACAGGTTTGTAAATTTTAGTCACATGATCATCATCAGTAGGCAGTCTTACAAGAACATTCAATAATAATAGAAGTCAAGATTTCCCAAATTACATTCAAATAACTAATGTTTGGTGATTTTTTCTAGAATAAATGAAACAGTATCTAGGACAGTTGGCTTCGACCAGAAATGACAAGAGTTGGGCTGTAATCTTTCGGTTTTGCACGGACAATTTCTCAACTCAGCTGCTCGAGTCTCATGTTCTCTTCAACCTTGACACATCAAAGGAAGGGTCATCGATGTTATAGCACAATTGAGTCAGCTTTAGTAGTATTTCTTGGGTGATTACTCAACACATTATGCCTGATTGAAATCTTTTGCAGGTAAAACTTTCGATTTTAAAGCCAATTGGTTAATTAAGAATACCGGTAATTATAATTTCAGCGTTTATTTCAGAGCGTTTACTTCTATGCTAGATGTGGGGTGGTCTACAATATTAATTATATTAAATTACATTCAATATTTTATATTTTAATCAAGATTTATGTCTACAGAGTTACCAATACACACTCCCACACCATGCACTGTACCTACTTGACTTTATAAGGCCACCCGGTGAGGATCGCCAGTGGACTGGAAGACAACACTGTGCAAGGACCCTGGTACCGTACGTCCACTTGACTTTACAAGGCCACCCGGTGAGACTCGCCAATGGGCTGGAATACAGCACTGTGCATGGACCCTGGTACCTATGTCCGCCTGAAAATAGCTATTTTACAAAAGAAACAGCCCTATCTGTCCTAAGACAGCTAGTACATTGGATATTTAGGTTGTAATTATTACTCCTCCATTAGTATATAATTATGTGTGTTATTTTTTATGGTAGGGTGTGTTGTAGGATGAAAAATTAATAAGCACTTAATACTGCGGTGTTTTAGTTTTGAGCCTATAGTGATCAATATTATTGTGAGTCTACAATTACACACCCCACTCGTACTTACTTGACTTGACTTAACGCTGGTCCACGAGTCTGGTAACATGGGGCACCTAAATAGTCACCTCGTGTCAGTCTGAAAAATATTCTTGGAAGAGAAGACAAAAACAGCCATGTCTGTTAACAGGGTACACTGCTGGCAATTTACCTCTAGATATGATCAGCCCTAATCAGGTGAGATCACAACGAATCTCTCCCGAGTGTGTCTTGGTACTTTATGTGTCTAGACAGATTTTATTCATCTGGAGTGTGACCTCGTCCCATTCATACTCATCATCATCAGAATCTTTTTCAGTTCCCTGCGCAAGGGGTTGATTTGCTGGGAGACATTTCTTTACTGTTTCAGCAATTCTTTCCGCTGATTTCATTTTGTATGATTTAATTGGGTGACACCCGTCTCTCATTTTGTTTATCCCATACTGGCCCACAAATCTTGAGCTAGTACCTACCTTGCGGCCTTTTTTCCCTTTGTTCCACCTATTCTTATGGAATAGTTGGTGTAGGCGGCACGTCGGTGTAGAATGGATTCTGTTCAGGTACTGAATATCACTTTTGAGTTTTTTTATGGCCTGGTCTACGATGTCCTGTTTGGAGTCAGGTATTTTACTGCCATTAAATGTGGCCAGGTCTAGTCCATAGACAGTGCATACAGATACAATAATGCTCGGGTGAAGTCTACGTGTTTCCTCTACAAATTTACTGAGCCTGACAGCTACTACTGCACGAGCTTCAGCAACTGACTGGTGCTTTACATAAATCACTCTTTTCCCATCAACATATTTCTTTGATGTGAGGTCGCATAATCCTGCCATGAAGATAATGCAATCATAGTCGGGGTCATTTTGTAACTCATGCATGACATGCTCCTTCGTTGTTTTTATACTCCAGCTGGAGTCGGCAATTTCCTTGACTTGATAAATTCCAGGAGGCAATTTATCCTGAACCAATTTGGCCATGCCCAAGGCTCTAGAGTCACCCGCTATGATTACTTTCATCATTACTCGTAGTTGAAACTTGTTTCTTTTCAGTATTTACAGTGTCGATGATTAGCGGGGAGCGGGGTGTTTTTAAAGGAAATTCATTTAACGCTACCCGTCACTACAGTGTCATTTGGTTTTAGCGCTATCGTTTTCAAATTTCTGGTAATTTATACTATTAGTCAACCGTTTGTCTGTGTGCCCATTCCCATCAATCTATACTTATCTCTCACTTCTCCCAGGATGGTACCATGGAGGTTTTGTCCAGGGAATTTCTCCTCTCCGTCGTACTTGCTGTTGTTGGTTTTCGTGTCCCAGGGTCAGCCCGTGCCCCACTTCCGGCTCCCAGTGCACTCAGCCAGAACTCTCGACCCAGTTCTTGTCAGTTTGTCTAAAATGTCCTTATTTTGGCCAAATTTGGCTGTCAGCAGGTCTGACATCAGTTTTCTTTCAATGCTGTGAAATGCATGATCTTTGGCGATTTTAAAGCTGTCTCCGTAAGCTTTTATCTCGCGCGGGTCCGACATCAAGAGTATTTTGACTGCCACTTCCGGTTTCCCGATTGCTAGTGACCGCACATGGAAGAAGCCTTGCTCAACCGATGAATACACATATGATTCCCCCAAATAATCAAACTCAATCTTACAGTTGTACCAGTTAGAGAGATAGGCCCCCTTTCCCTGATAGATGATCCCCTGTTTTGTTTCTTGAACATGAGTTTCAGAATCTAGTTTCTGTTGACGTTCAGTTTTGCGCTGGTCTTTGTTTTTGTGGGGCTCGTCGGGGGTTGGTGGTCCCGTTCCGTCTCTGACTAGGCGTTTATATTCATCTGGCAGTTGTGCTAGATTTCCATAGAGATACTTTGTACCATCAATTGTGATGCCATCTTTGTCAAAGTTAGCTTCAATATTGGTTTTTCTTGCCTCATCCACAACAGATCGACCGTAGGTTCTCATCTTTTTGATTTCTTTGCTCTCATCGGGGGCAATCCAAATTCTGGATTTTTCATTCCTATTTCTGTTTCCTGATTCATCATTTTTCAGTTTCCACCTTCTTGATAAGATGGTGGTTCTTATTGATAGATTTCCACAGCACAGGAGAATAGGTACCCTCTCTTTGGGCGGTTGTTCATTGTCAGTCAGGGTAACGCGTTTTCTCAACCTTATAGCTCCAATGAAGTCACCTTCTTTGTATTTCACTTCCATTTTGTCTAGCAAGGCTTCCACTATGCTTTGCACTTTGTCATTCTGTGTGGATTCTAACCCATAGAAGACTAGGTTTCTTTCTGGTGTGCTAACATTATGTGACGCTGTTCTCATGGTACTAATTAATTGCACCATACTTTTTCCAGCTAGGCCCTCTAAAGAACCACTACTTGCAACAGTTTCAACCCGAGCTGTGACCTTTGTTAGGTTTCCCTGGGCGAATTCAATCTTCTGTTCTGCTACTCCTACCCTCATACTGAGATCTCTGTTTACTTCCTGTATATGTTGGTTAATCTTGTGTGTTTCTGAGTTTAGTTTATTGTGCATATTGGAACTTGAATTTTGAATTGATCTGTGTAGGGTTCCTACTTCGTTGTCTATTTTTGAATCTAGGCCCTCTACCCTTCTGTCTACTCCTAAAATGAGGTCCCGTAATCTTTCTTCCATTTCCTGCATTCTCTTTTCCTGGTCATCAAATCTGGCATCAGCCTCATTTTCAACTCTTTTGAGTTCATCTGCCTGGATCCTAAAGTCTTCTTTAAGACTAGCTCTGTTGTTTTCTGAGAGCCTAAACTTTTCATCATAGTCTTTGTGCTCCTCTTCTATTGTGTCAATTCTATAGCCATGATTTGAGTTATGAACCTCATTCTCAAGAGCATCTAGTCTTGCATCTACATTCGATCTTTGGCTATCTAGCAGTTTTGCAAATTCTTTTATAATATCAGCTTTAAAAGCATTACCCCAAGACGGGATTCCCATCCCCCCACCCCCTGAGGCGGTATCTCCACTACCACTCAAAATCTCCTCCTCTCCAGTCTCTCCATCTATAGTCTCATCTAGATCTTCATCTACATTTTGTCCTATTTTAGGATCATCTACACTTCCAATATCATTTTCAGTGCCAGCTTGCAAGAAGTTAGCCTCTGCAAGGTTCGTCGCGGTTTCGGATATTAAACTCTCAGTACCCCTTACGAGCTCCCTTTCAGCATTCCTAGTCGCAAGGGGGTTTCCCTCTGCTGGTGACGTCATAGCTCCGAACGCTGGGGGTATTTCCCCGGGATTCCCTTTTGGCGCCTCGCTGGCGGGGATTTCATCTTTTCTTACAGTAGATATGCATATGCCCTCTACATGTCTTTCAAATATATCTACATTCGGTCTTTTGTTGTCTGGTGTAAGGGAGGTACAATCTGGGGAGTTCTGTCTTTCAGTCTCACTCCTACTTCTCTTACCAGCCGGTGTGTTTACATAACCCTTGTCCGCCATGACCTACTTCTCAGATTTACCTGCCACTCGACAGGTAGGAATTTTTTTCTCCAAACTAGCCTTCTAAGGCAGGGTAACCCTTATTTATATACAATACACATTCACTGTATGCTTATATATAAGTATGCTAAGTTATATACTTACCACTGGCACGGAAATTGAACAATTTACAATAATCACAGGAGCGGGATCGCGTGTGTGTTTACTCAATCATAGCTGCCTGCTACCTTGGGGCGACTACTTTATGCCTGCTTTAAGGCGTCGAATTTGCCCGGCTGGCTTGGGAATTATCTCCAGACTGGATGGTGCTGCCATCTGGGGAGAGAGAGCGGAACCAGCTTTGCAGCACTGCAGTGCCATCCACTGCCACCATGCCCTGCCCTCTGGTGTGGGATTCGGCAACTGACCAGCCCACTAGACTTGTGCTCTGGTCAGACCGAAAAGGCTCTGTACATACTGAAACAGCCCAGGACCACGGATAGAATGTGAATCCATAAAGGAAATGATAGTGGCAATGCCCAATGGAGCAGTGGGGACATTTTATTTTGCACATGAGGTATGTTACATGATATCGTTCCATAAGACCGGCCGTGGCAAGGAGCAGGCCTGGCCTCAAAAGGGCACTCCTGGTATTTTAGCAGTGCTATGCCTGCCTGATGGCATCGGAAGTACATAGAGAGGGGTGGGAGGGGCATGCTATCATTCATGCTGGTGCCGAGAATGGAATATATATATATGTACAAAGTCATATGGGCCCACGTTAACATTTACACGGTGCTAGAACGGCGGACGCGCGGCTCCGGGAGCGCTACGGCCAGGGCAATGAGCGCAGCATCTTCTACGGGAGCTGTTCTGCAATGTCCGATTCCTTAGCTACGTCGCGGATTTCGGGGATTTAAAATCGGACAAATATCAAGGTCTACAGAGGCGGGCGAACACGGCAGTTTGGAATCAGGGATTGGACATTTGTGCGTGCTAAATCGACGTGCCCGGGAACGGGGTTCGAGAGCGAGAGGTGGCTTCTTTTTACTTTGGTTTAGATGTCAGGGGATAGCGTGGACGCTGCGCACCGGAGTCGCCCACATTTGGGATGATGGCAAGGGTCAACCCAACCGTAGTGCAATGGAGGGGCCTCGCCCCAGCAGAACTGCCGCATAGATCACGGTGTCTGCTGTGCCAGGTAAGTATGAGCTGCCGAGCTCAGTGCTAGGCTATGTAGAACGTTTTTCACCACGGATGTGGTATCAAAGCCGTACGACAGGGAACGTGTGTCCTTTGTCGGCCTCTGCTCCCACACGCATGGAGAATCTACATGGCTGATCTACCGTGAGCCGCTTTCAGCAGACACTTATGCTGGGGCGACTACTTTATGCCTGCTTTAAGGCGTCGAATTTGCCCAGCTGGCTTGGGAATTATCTCCAGACTGGATGGTGCTGCCATCTGGGGAGAGAGAGCGGAACCAGCTTTGCAGCACTGCAGTGCCATCCACTGCCACCATGCCCTGCCCTCTGGTGTGGGATTCGGCAACTGACCAGCCCACTAGACTTGTGCTCTGGTCAGACCGAAAAGGCTCTGTACATACTGAAACAGCCCAGGACCACGGATAGAATGTGAATCCATAAAGGAAATGATAGTGGCAATGCCCAATGGAGCAGTGGGGACATTTTATTTTGCACATGAGGTATGTTACATGATATCTTTCCATAAGACCGGCCGTGGCAAGGAGCAGGCCTGGCCTCAAAAGGGCACTCCTGGTATTTTAGCAGTGCTATGCCTGCCTGATGGCATCGGAAGTACATAGAGAGGGGTGGGAGGGGCATGCTATCATTCATGCTGGTGCCGAGAATGGAATATATATATGTACAAAGTCATATGGGCCCACGTTAACATTTACACGGTGCTAGAACGGCGGACGCGCGGCTCCGGGAGCGCTACGGCCAGGGCAATGAGCGCAGCATCTTCTACGGGAGCTGTTCTGCAATGTCCGATTCCTTAGCTACGTCCCGGATTTCGCGGATTTCAAATCGGACAAATATCAAGGTCTACAGAGGCGGGCGAACACGGCAGTTTGGAATCAGGGATTGGACATTTGTGCGTGCTGAATCGACGTGCCCGGGAACAGGGTTCGAGAGCGAGAGGTGGCTTCTTTTTTACTTTGGTTTAGATGTCAGGGGATAGCGTGGACGCTGCGCACCGGAGTCGCCCACATTTGGGATGATGGCAAGGGTCAACCCAACCGTAGTGCAATGGAGGGGCCTCGCCCCAGCAGAACTGCCGCATAGATCACGGTGTCTGCTGTGCCAGGTAAGTATGAGCTGCCGAGCTCAGTGCTAGGCTATGTAGAACGTTTTTCACCACGGATGTGGTATCAAAGCCGTACGACAGGGAACGTGTGTCCTTTGTCGGCCTCTGCTCCCACACGCATGGAGAATCTACATGGCTGATCTACCGTGAGCCGCTTTCAGCAGACACTTATGCTGGGGCGACTACTTTATGCCTGCTTTAAGGCGTCGAATTTGCCCAGCTGGCTTGGGAATTATCTCCAGACTGGATGGTGCTGCCATCTGGGGAGAGAGAGCGGAACCAGCTTTGCAGCACTGCAGTGCCATCCACTGCCACCATGCCCTGCCCTCTGGTGTGGGATTCGGCAACTGACCAGCCCACTAGACTTGTGCTCTGGTCAGACCGAAAAGGCTCTGTACATACTGAAACAGCCCAGGACCACGGATAGAATGTGAATCCATAAAGGAAATGATAGTGGCAATGCCCAATGGAGCAGTGGGGACATTTTATTTTGCACATGAGGTATGTTACATGATATCGTTCCATAAGACCGGCCGTGGCAAGGAGCAGGCCTGGCCTCAAAAGGGCACTCCTGGTATTTTAGCAGTGCTATGCCTGCCTGATGGCATCGGAAGTACATAGAGAGGGGTGGGAGGGGCATGCTATCATTCATGCTGGTGCCGAGAATGGAATATATATATGTACAAAGTCATATGGGCCCACGTTAACATTTACACGGTGCTAGAACGGCGGACGCGCGGCTCCGGGAGCGCTACGGCCAGGGCAATGAGCGCAGCATCTTCTACGGGAGCTGTTCTGCAATGTCCGATTCCTTAGCTACGTCCCGGATTTCGCGGATTTCAAATCGGACAAATATCAAGGTCTACAGAGGCGGGCGAACACGGCAGTTTGGAATCAGGGATTGGACATTTGTGCGTGCTGAATCGACGTGCCCGGGAACAGGGTTCGAGAGCGAGAGGTGGCTTCTTTTTTACTTTGGTTTAGATGTCAGGGGATAGCGTGGACGCTGCGCACCGGAGTCGCCCACATTTGGGATGATGGCAAGGGTCAACCCAACCGTAGTGCAATGGAGGGGCCTCGCCCCAGCAGAACTGCCGCATAGATCACGGTGTCTGCTGTGCCAGGTAAGTATGAGCTGCCGAGCTCAGTGCTAGGCTATGTAGAACGTTTTTCACCACGGATGTGGTATCAAAGCCGTACGACAGGGAACGTGTGTCCTTTGTCGGCCTCTGCTCCCACACGCATGGAGAATCTACATGGCTGATCTACCGTGAGCCGCTTTCAGCAGACACTTATGCTGGGGCGACTACTTTATGCCTGCTTTAAGGCGTCGGATTTGCCCAGCTGGCTTGGGAATTATCTCCAGACTGGATGGTGCTGCCATCTGGGGAGAGAGAGCGGAACCAGCTTTGCAGCACTGCAGTGCCATCCACTGCCACCATGCCCTGCCCTCTGGTGTGGGATTCGGCAACTGACCAGCCCACTAGACTTGTGCTCTGGTCAGACCGAAAAGGCTCTGTACATACTGAAACAGCCCAGGACCACGGATAGAATGTGAATCCATAAAGGAAATGATAGTGGCAATGCCCAATGGAGCAGTGGGGACATTTTATTTTGCACATGAGGTATGTTACATGATATCGTTCCATAAGACCGGCCGTGGCAAGGAGCAGGCCTGGCCTCAAAAGGGCACTCCTGGTATTTTAGCAGTGCTATGCCTGCCTGATGGCATCGGAAGTACATAGAGAGGGGTGGGAGGGGCATGCTATCATTCATGCTGGTGCCGAGAATGGAATATATATATGTACAAAGTCATATGGACCCACGTTAACATTTACACTGTGCTAGAACGGCGGACGCGCGGCTCCGGGAGCGCTACGGCCAGGGCAATGAGCGCAGCATCTTCTACGGGAGCTGTTCTGCAATGTCCGATTCCTAAGCTACGTCCCAGATTTCGCGGATTTCAAATCGGACAAATATCAAGGTCTACAGAGGCGGGCGAACACGGCAGTTTGGAATCAGGGATTGGACATTTGTGCGTGCTGAATCGACGTGCCCGGAAACGGGGTTCGAGAGCGAGAGGTGGCTTCTTTTAACTTTGGTTTAGATGTCAGGGGATAGCGTGGACGCTGCACACCGGAGTCGCCCACATTTGGGATGATGGCAAGGGTCAACCCAACCGTAGTGCAATGGAGGCGCCTCGCCCCAGCAGAACTGCCGCATAGATCACGGTGTCTGCTGTGCCAGGTAAGTATGAGCTGCCGAGCTCAATGCTAGGCTATGTAGAACGTTTTTCACCACGGATGTGGTATCAAAGCCGTACGACAGGGAACGTGTGTCCTTTGTCGGCCTCTGCTCCCACACGCATGGAGAATCTACATGGCTGATCTACCGTGAGCCGCTTTCAGCAGACACTTATGCTGGGGCGACTACTTTATGCCTGCTTTAAGGCGTCGAATTTGCCCGGCTGGCTTGGGAATTATCTCCAGACTGGATGGTGCTGCCATCTGGGGAGAGAGAGCGGAACCAGCTTTGCAGCACTGCAGTGCCATCCACTGCCACCATGCCCTGCCCTCTGGTGTGGGATTCGGCAACTGACCAGCCCACTAGACTTTTGCTCTGGTCAGACCGAAAAGGCTCTGTACATACTGAAACAGCCCAGGACCACGGATAGAATGTGAATCCATAAAGGAAATGATAGTGGCAATGCCCAATGGAGCAGTGGGGACATTTTATTTTGCACATGAGGTATGTTACATGATATCGTTCCATAAGACCGGCCGTGGCAAGGAGCAGGCCTGGCCTCAAAAGGGCACTCCTGGTATTTTAGCAGTGCTATGCCTGCCTGATGGCATCGGAAGTACATAGAGAGGGGTGGGAGGGGCATGCTATCATTCATGCTGGTGCCGAGAATGGAATATATATATGTACAAAGTCATATGGGCCCACGTTAACATTTACACGGTGCTAGAACGGCGGACGCGCGGCTCCGGGAGCGCTACGGCCAGGGCAATGAGCGCAGCATCTTCTACGGGAGCTGTTCTGCAATGTCCGATTCCTTAGCTACGTCCCGGATTTCGCGGATTTCAAATCGGACAAATATCAAGGTCTACAGAGGCGGGCGAACACGGCAGTTTGGAATCAGGGATTGGACATTTGTGCGTGCTGAATCGACGTGCCCGGGAACGGGGTTCGAGAGCGAGAGGTGGCTCTTTTAACTTTGGTTTAGATGTCAGGGGATAGCGTGGACGCTGCGCACCGGAGTCGCCCACATTTGGGATGATGGCAAGGGTCAACCCAACCGTAGTGCAATGGAGGGGCCTCGCCCCAGCAGAACTGCCGCATAGATCACGGTGTCTGCTGTGCCAGGTAAGTATGAGCTGCCGAGCTCAGTGCTAGGCTATGTAGAACGTTTTTCACCACGGATGTGGTATCAAAGCCGTACGACAGGGAACGTGTGTCCTTTGTCGGCCTCTGCTCCCACACGCATGGAGAATCTACATGGCTGATCTACCGTGAGCCGCTTTCAGCAGACACTTATGCTGGGGCGACTACTTTATGCCTGCTTTAAGGCGTCGAATTTGCCCAGCTGGCTTGGGAATTATCTCCAGACTGGATGGTGCTGCCATCTGTGGAGAGAGAGCAGAACCAGCTTTGCAGCACTGCAGTGCCATCCACTGCCACCATGCCCTGCCCTCTGGTGTGGGATTCGGCAACTGACCAGCCCACTAGACTTGTGCTCTGGTCAGACCGAAAAGGCTCTGTACATACTGAAACAGCCCAGGACCACGGATAGAATGTGAATCCATAAAGGAAATGATAGTGGTAATGCCCAATGGAGCAGTGGGGACATTTTATTTTGCACATGAGGTATGTTACATGATATCGTTCCATAAGACCGGCCGTGGCAAGGAGCAGGCCTGGCCTCAAAAGGGCACTCCTGGTATTTTAGCAGTGCTATGCCTGCCTGATGGCATCGGAAGTACATAGAGAGGGGTGGGAGGGGCATGCTATCATTCATGCTGGTGCCGAGAATGGAATATATATATGTACAAAGTCATATGGGCCCACGTTAACATTTACACGGTGCTAGAACGGCGGACGCGCGGCTCCGGGAGCGCTACGGCCAGGGCAATGAGCGCAGCATCTTCTACGGGAGCTGTTCTGCAATGTCCGATTCCTTAGCTACGTCCCAGATTTCGCGGATTTCAAATCGGACAAATATCAAGGTCTACAGAGGCGGGCGAACACGGCAGTTTGGAATCAGGGATTGGACATTTGTGCGTGCTGAATCGACGTGCCCGGGAACGGGGTTCGAGAGCGAGAGGTGGCTTCTTTTAACTTTGGTTTAGATGTCAGGGGATAGCGTGGACGCTGCACACCGGAGTCGCCCACATTTGGGATGATGGCAAGGGTCAACCCAACCGTAGTGCAATGGAGGGGCCTCGCCCCAGCAGAACTGCCGCATAGATCACGGTGTCTGCTGTGCCAGGTAAGTATGAGCTGCCGAGCTCAATGCTAGGCTATGTAGAACGTTTTTCACCACGGATGTGAGTAGTATAGTATGTATCGGAACGGGACTATAGTTAAGTACTGTTTATTACTCAATCGATATGCAGCCAATCAGAGGCCTCCATTTGGTCACGTGACCCGTTGCCATGGTAACGTGACCTACTTAGGGCTCTCAGCCAATCAGAAGCCAGCATTCTGGGTGACCTACTGACCTACTTAGAAGCTCTCAGCCAATCAGAGGCCGGCATTCTGGTAACCATGGTAACGTGACCTACTTACGTCACGTGACCTACTTCGGCTCAGCCAATCAGAAGCCGGCATTCTGGTAACTAGGGTAACGTGACCTACTTAGGGTTTGTTTGTAAACAACACCACGTGGCTCTCTTGTTTGTAAACAACACCACGTGACACGTGACTGTTTGTAAACAAACAAACGAAAAAAAAGTTATGTAGCTTGTATTATAGAAATAAAAACACAACAAGATAATTTCTTTTCTTTTCATTTTATTCTTTATTTTCATTTCAATCAGAAAAAACACACAAGTTTATGCTTTTTTAGCTTGCTTCTTCGATTTGCAGCAACTCAACAGGCCGCAAAGTCTCACGCCGCCGTCACTCGCACCACCACACCCCGGACGAGTTCTCTCCAATACACATTGCACGACTTTGGATAAATCCAACACCATTTCGGCAAGGCAGAGAATCTTTGCTTCCATGAAACGGCCGCCATCGCAACAACCCGTCACAACAGCATCATCGATAGCTTCTGTCTCACGACCCGGTCGCTCAGCTTTGGGATTCTGCTCATGCGCATGACGCACTTCTTGGGGTTTCTTGTTCGACATGCTTCAATTAGGAAATGAACGCAATGAGGTCCACAGGTGTCAGCAGAAGTGTCTTGTAGTTGAATGCGGTTTCTTTGCCACTTGAACGGAGCAGAGCGTTCCACGAAGGACAAGAACTCCGCACTCAGCGGCGGTAAGCCGAAAGAATCAAAGTAGTACACTTCACCCGTGCTCGACACGTAAAACGCCACCCAATGCTGACCTGGTAAATGTTGCGGATCTGTGTTGCTCACGAAACAAGTGTCTTTGATAGGGTGCTTCGGAATAGTGTCACAAGAGAAAACGCCCAGGAAACGATGTTTTGTGTGAACGTTTTCCTTCAACACTCTGCTTATTTCAAGCGTGTTCATACGATACGCCAAGTACCGCGGTCTTGTCTTCAGTTCATGTGGTAGTCGGTGATGGGGTGTCGATCTCGGGTCAGCTCGACGACGTTGTCGTACACCAAGTAGAGTAGCACGGTTGTTGTCGCTAGTAGCGCCGAGCGGAAACTGACTTCCACCCTCAGCTGACCCGCTCTTATAAGGTTCACGCGACACCCGTCGTGCGATCTGTCTGGGGTTAAGTCGAGGGGGAACACCGTGTAACCGTTCAAGAATTGATCGTATGAAATACCGCAAGAGCGCGCGCCTTCGTACATCCCCGTTTCCGTGTGTAGCGCCAAGTACTCTCTCACGGCCGCTTTGGTCTTAAAGTCGGGCACATACGCGTCGTTCGGCACTTTCTGATCGTTCACTATCACTTGAAGCGAGCTGATGTCGTAATGCTTCATCTCGAACGGGTTCTTGGTGAAGCTACCGTTGAAGGCGTCGTGGTCCAGGAAGCAAATCATCATCGACTTGGGAAGCTGGCCTGTGTTGGAGTGCGTGTAGCTGTGATCTCTGTTACCTTGAGGGATGGCGTACGTCGTCACTTCCACTCTGTTCACCGGGTAGTCGAAGGGTCCGTGTTCTATCACCGCTCTCTCGTGCGTTTCCGCTACAGCGTCCGCCACCAACACGCGTCGCACGTAGAGCTTTGCTTTGTAGATCTTCAAGCTGTAGCCTCCGTCAGCGGCGCACATCAGATAGAAAGAGGGCGCCGCCTGTTTCAGAGTGAGATTGATTTCCGTCTCTCCAACGATGAGCTTCGGTTGATGAGCCAGGTCAAAGTGCAGTCGCGCCATCAGCGAAAAGCGCTTGTTGGAGATTAGCTTCTTGCGCGCTTTGTACCCCGCATTCGCGTCAGTCAACGTGTCAAACTGACCGGGCGTATCTTCATGCCACCCCTGGGCGCTCATGACGCCGTCCTTCACGTCTTTGTTGTAGTTGAGTAACCCTTCCAAGTAAGCTCGGTAAGGGTAGGTCTCGGTGTTGCCAGACACTTTGAAACCGCCGATGGAGACTTGCACGTCTTTGAAGAGCGAGTGAGCCAAGTTGTTCACCGGAGCTACTGCGTCGGTGTCATCGATCGCCGTTCCGTTCGCTTTCAGCACTTGACATTCCAGATGAAGGTAATTCTCGTTGAGGTCTGTGTACTCTTGCGACTTGTTGATGGTGAAATTTATGTTACCTCCATCCTCTAAAGAGTTTTTTGTTTCTATCCCCAGGAAAGACGACTTTAAGATAGTAGTCTGAGTCGGCGCTACGGTGTGCAGGTCGAGCTCAGAGAGCGCGCACTCGTTACTGCTCTCGTGTACGTAAGCCATTGTGTTCTCTCTTCACGCGGCCGACAGACTGACGCCGACCGCCTCCAGTCTTTTTATTTATACCTGAACGCCTAGGCGCTTACCGGTCGAATACATCCCCTCTACGTCTCTTGCAAGAGCCACCACCCGTCTGAGGGGAATGCCCACGACGACGTTTCGACCCTTTCTTAGACGCGACAGTCGTCTTTCCTCCCGAGAACGCCGTACTCGCCAGTCTCTTCAGAGCGCCTGCGCCTCGGTCTTTCACGCTGCTCTTTAAAGTCCGACCCGCCAGCACATCTTTAGCTACGCCCACACCGGCGCGGAGCAGCGTTTTTCCCACCGACTTCAACAGCGGGGTAGCCGAGCGCATCAGACCTAACAGAGCGCCGCCCAAACCGTGCCCGCTCTGGAAAGAGCGCCCGCTGTACACGGTCACGCCGTTGCCCAGCTGCGCGTTGTAGTAATCGCTGTACCCTCTGCCGAAGTCGGTGCGCCTGGGTGGAAAGTACGGAACGCGTTGACGCATCATTTTTCTCTCTTTCAGCGCTCAATAGGTCTCAGATGAAGTGTCACGGTCACCTCGCCTCTACCGAATGGGATGGAATGACCGGATCGGTCTCTTAAATAGATGCCGACCTCGGTGAACCTCTTGGATTTCAAGGGGAAATAATCCAAATGGGGAAAACTGATAGCTTGCACGCCACCTCGACGCTTTCCGCCTCTGTCCACCGCCACACAGCGCAACAGCGGCACTTGCATGTCGCCCACACGTCTCTCTTGGATCATGTCGGTGTATATGTACACAGAGTGCACGTCTCCGTAAACATCCATCGAGTAGGCGCCGGTAGTCGGCGACGCGAAACGCGTCTTCTCTCCGAAGCCTAGAACGCATGCGAGATGCGGAGTCAGCAGGACAGCGCAGTGTCTCGGCGGTTTGATGGTGACGCGTTTCGTCTTGGCGTCGTACGATAAGATCCGCATCGGTTTGAGCAAGAAGCTCTCGCCCTCTAGTCTGTCATCTCGCATCGTCTCACTCAAGCGCTCGACTAGGGTGTGGTTGCTTCCGGTGAAAATAGGAGGTATCTGGAATATGTTTGGCATGAAACTGCGCACGCCCATGTGTTTCTCCATCTCTTCGATCATATGTCTTGCTTGATCGCTGATCGCCTTCTTCTTCACCGCCGGGGACAAGAACTTCTTGTATACGGCATTCGTCTGTCTCAAGTCGACCTCTCTCTTGAACCTTTTTGTTTCCGGTTTCAATTGCTGCTCTTCCGCCGTGTCTGATATCTCTTCCACCGTTACATAGCTCGCTTCCTTCCAGCTCAGCGGGAAGTCTGAGCTGAACGTTAGCTTGCTCAGACCGTTCGCGTTTCTCATTTCCCGCCAGGCCACCTGTGGTTTTTTTCCTTCGGCGAATTTAGTGTCTTTTAAAACCTGGATCGCCTCCTCTAGCGAACCCTTGGTGCGCAGAGGAACAACGATGATCAAGTCGTCGTCGTGCACGTTAGTCCATTCTGTAGGGAGGATGATCTCAGTCAGAGCCGCTTCGTACGCTTCGGGCAGAAGGAGCGGCGAGTCGAAGTGAGTTCGGAAAGACGTCAAGCTGTTGTCAGGATAATACTCCATAGAGCTGTTGCTAGGTAGAGTGATGTTCATTTTGTTACGTTATTTTTTTGACGGGGATCCACTCGTCGAACTTGTCGTCGTAACCTAACCAACGTACGAAAGCTAACTCTTTACCGTCGACGGTCTTGCGGCGCAACACCTCGTCTATCAGGTAGTTCTTGTCGTAACGACTCTTGTACACCTTCTGAACCTCTTCCGGGTAGAAGACGCCTTTTATCTCCTCGCCCTTGTCGTCTTTCAGCTCGAACCCTCTGCTTCCCAACGTCTTAGCAACGTCGACCACTTCCTCGCGCCAGTTTCCCTCGTACCCTTTGTCGAAGGCGCCTTTGGTTCTCAACATCCTCACTCTGTCACCCGGAGCGATGACGTCGACGGCGGACGTCTTTGTTTTTTTCTTCTTTTTCCATATTTCGTCGATTTGTTTGTTAGTTGGGAGATCTTGTCGGTAGAAAACCGTTTCGCTGTTTTCCGAGCTGACTTGAGCCGGCGCCATTTTCAACGTCTTGTGGTGAGTGCGATTGTAAGAAGACACTACATGGTGCAGTACGTCTACGTAGCGATACGTGCGCTTGTGTGTGAAATAACGCCACAGCTTCTCCTTCAGACTGCGGTTCAAGCGCTCCACTAGACTAGCTTTGATGTCGTCGTTCTCGCCAGTGAAGAACTCTATGCCCTCGCTCTTCAAGTGATCTTGAAAGATCTTGTTCAAAAACTCTTTCCCCTTGTCTGTCTGAACAGTGCGCGGTCGTCTCTCGCCAGGGCCTGTCATCTCTCGGAAGGCCTCGGTGACATCAGCGCCGCTCTTGGATTTAATGGGAACGGCCCACGCGTACCTAGAGAAAACATCGATCGCCGTCACCACGTACCGGAAGCGGTCGTTGTGAGACGCCAAAGCTTGCATGTCCATAAGATCTATCTGCCACTGCTGATCGATTGCGCCGGTTATAGTCTTGTTCCTTGCGAATTTTCTCCGAATGGGTTTATGTTTAGTGTAGGCGTCCAGCGACACTAAAGCATCTCGGATGACGGCCGGGTTCAGGTGGCGAAAATGCTGTTTCTGGAGTTTAGTCACGCTAGTGAAACTGGAGGGCGCTTTGACGTCGGTATATCTAGCTACTACGCGCTTCTTTTCTTTTTCCTTCTTGGTCAGTCTCTTCACTGGTTTGCCCATCGCGGGTCTGTTGAGGGCGTGAAAGACGAGCTCGCCGCTAGGCGGTTGCGCCCTTTCCTTTTCTTACGTGGCACGCTCCTATAGGAAGTCGGAGTTTGGAAAAGTTCACGGTCGTCCTCCTCGTCGTCAGAGGATTGATCGTCCACCACCTGCAGAGAAGAGTCTGCTGCTGCTACTGCTGCTGCTGCTTCTCCTTCTTCCGATTCGAAGCTCGGTCGTTTCCGACCTCTGTCAGCAAGCCGTGTGTCCAAACTTTGGCCAGGTCCGCTCGCTTTATACAGATGGTTTCCGATCAAAGCGTCTGTGGTGGGAACCGCTTCGCGCAGCGCTTTCGTGAACGGCGAGTAGCCCGCCGGTCTGGGCGCCGTCTTCCTGAACCTGGCGGCGTCGTTCAGTAAGTCCACTATGTTGATGCGATGCTCAGGTGGTATTCTCCGACCCGACATCTCGCGCACCGCCCCGTCCTCGTTCCACTTGATCACTCCGGATTTCTCCAATTGTTTGTACAGCTCCACGGTCCGGCGGCGATTCCTCTTGGGAACTTGGTTCGCCAACCGCTCGAGTAGGGACGCGCTGGCCTCTTCAGCAGACTGACGGAGGTGAGCCGGGGGCGAAGAAGAGTAGGACGAAGAGATGTTGCTGTTGTGGGGATTCGCGAGAAAAAATTGCAATCTATTCAACAACCTTCGGTATTTCAACATTTTCTCGCGCGATTCCAAAGTGGGGTCGTTCAACACTAAATCCAAGTCCCTGTAGATAAACTGTAGCACCTGGTGCAAGGCCGCGTCGGGATGAAGGGACTGCTCTGCCTGCTTGTGGTAATAGGCCATGTCGGCGGGTAGGCGGGCGGCGGTGGCAGGAGCGGAACTCTCGTTCTTTTCAGTGCGCTCATCAGGAAGAGGAGGAAGGTTTGGAGCAGTAGAAGTACTAGCAGCAGCGACTGCAGTAGTAGCAGCGCTAGTAGTAGCAGCAGCAGCGGGCACATGATGAAGTAGACCTGCTCGTGATGATTTGTAGAGCTTCTCAGGATCCACGAGCGCTAAACGTTTGTAGTGTTGTTGCTGCTCTGAGTCCGTCATGGGGACGACGGTGGCAATGACGCTGGTGGTGGCGGTAGTGGTGGTGCTGTCGGCGAGTAGGTGTCGAATGACGTGTCTCATATACGGAGAATGCTCTTTATAAGCGGTAAGGCCATCCCTATGAGAGCCGGAATGAGGAAACCTCCCTCTTGTACCAAGACGCGTCTCTTTTTTTTGATGGGCGTAGATTTTTTGCCGACCTCCCTCAACACGTCAGCCGATTCTCGAAGCTTGTCCAGTTGTTTGTCGCTGAGCGGGATGTTCCCTACCAGTAAATTGTGACAGATCTCACTCAACGCTGCGATCAGCTCGTCGCTTCCAGAGTCTATTAGATGCGAGCAGTCCTTTGGCGAGCACTTAGCTAAGTGCTTGAGAGTACCAAAGTGTCTTTCGAGTAGATGAGAAGACATTTTTCTTTTGCTACTGCTTTCTGTTGTTCTTTTTTTTGTCTAGCGGTACGAACACTAGCTGAGAGTGTATGGCCGTCAAAGAGGAGCGTATTCTCAGATCGTCAGGTGTTGACTGCTTGAAGTCCAGGAGGAGGTATGAGTGAGGTCGCTTGAGTTCATGGGTAAATATACTAGAGAGAGCCGCCGCGTTGGACGGAAACACCTGGCGAGACAGACTAGCTATTTGCCCCATGTCGCGCGGGTTCTTGAAAACGATCATGTAGTGAGCGTTCAGACTCATAAATCGAAAGTCGGGTGATTTCTGGAAGAGGTTCTGAGTGATGTATATGACGCTCACGTTCCAGTGATGCGAGTATTTAGTAAAGATGTCGGCTACCACTTGCTGATTGGAACTGCTCATCAGATCGTCCAATATCAGTAGAGTGTGGGGTCGTAAAGCGTCTTCTGCTACTTCCACGTCTCCCGCTATAGACTCTTTGCTAGGAAGACCTTCTCTGAATTCCACACCGTACCGATTTTCCATTTTTTCAAACAGAGGTTGCCACTCGCCGTAATGGTAAAAAGTCTTTTCCACCGGCGGCGTGACCAAATTGTTCACGTCGCTCAGAAATTGATCCACCAAGCGCGATTTTCCACAACCCGACGGACCGCTAATGATACAACTAAAGGGTCCTTGTAGTCGAGCGTCGAAATGAATTTCTGTGAAGAGTTTGCTTTTACTACTGGACATTTTTCAGGACGCGTCAGAGAGCGGTTGTGTGTGTGACTGTCTGCTGTGTTTCTCACTCGAACGGTCGGTGGTGAATGGTTGTGGAGAAAAGTCCGCCGACCTTTTTATTGATTCCGGCCGGTGTCACAGTAGCAGCGGCAGAAGTGTCTTTTTTTTCTTTTTATTTTTTGCGATAAAATTCTATTTTCACTCAATAGTCATAAATGTTTTGTATCAGACTCCAGAGGAGTCTGATACAAATATTTATTTTTTAAAAAAAAAGAAGAGAGAGAGGAGGAGGAGGAGGAGGAGGAGGAGGAGGAGGAGAAAAGCGCAGATTAATTTTTTTTTTTTTTTTTTTTCTTTAGGCAAAGCTCGTCGCTTTGCCGCTTTCTTTTCTATTTCTGTGTTGTGACAGGATCGTCTCGAAAAAGCAATAAGGTGTGTGAGCGCGGCGGTGACAAACACATATCGGTGCGTATGGTATGAAATAGTGCGTCCCTATCTTCTTCCATTCGGCTGCGTTGCAATAAGCGGGATAACAAGTGACGACGTCGAAACTTTTAGTTACCGTGTTCACGTCGGCCACAACGCGCGCCCACCGAGTGGGAGCTGCAGTCACTCCCAAGAATCCGATCGGTTTGCGGAATCGTTTCATAGCGCTTATTCTCACTATATAAGAAGAGGCGGGGTGAGGAGAGTGGCGGCGCTCTTTCTGTTCATGAAACGCCCAACGAGTGGGGGCGCTGAGAGCGGATATTATGCAACGGTAGAGTAAATATGGTTCTGAGAAGACGGCTCTCGGCCATGCCGCTACGTTTTCCTTTTCCGCTCTTGTATAACGACGATGGCGCTCAGCTTTGCATTTCTCGAGAATTTTGTACGCTTCAAAAGAAGCGTGAACCTCAACTACGTGACGCTCTCTCCTTTGAGATAAAAAAATAGCCGGGCAGTTAAGGAGGGCGCTTTGTTCGCGCGATCGTCTTTTGGAAACTCGCGCCCTCTGCAGCGCCATATTTCTTTCCTCCGAAACAAAAAAAAAGACTGAGTGAAAATTAAAAAAAAATTTAAAACAAAAAGCTCAAAGAAAAAAAAATAAGCAATAAGCAGACTCAGCTCGAAATTCCCTGCCGGCGTGATGACGGTGTCTGCAGGCGGTGGCGGCGGTCGGCTGGCGATGGGCGGTGGCGGTGTCGGCGGCGATGGTAGTAGAAGGGCGTGTGGAAAGAGAGAGAGACGCATCTCAGTCTTTTATAGGAGCAGCGAGTGTGACATTTTCAGCTGTCGCATGCTGACCTGCTGCTATCATAAGTGAAACAAAAGCCCTAATCACACTTTTCAGCTGGATCCTTCCACCCCGCCAGACATGGATCCCAGATGGGAAGGCGGTTTAAAATTAAATCCGTGTACCGACTGTCATACAATAGGGTAATTAGTTGAACGCGTGTTACCTGTATAAAGGATTAACGGGTCATGGGCTCAGCGTGTGTATAGAAAAACAACTACAGGTAGCGTGAACAAAGCGACCCCCTCCCTTTCTGTCACTCTGTCTGTGACTAGAGGGTGCGCGTGTGGTAAGCGGCTTATATCTAAAGAAAAAAACAAATCACCCTCGCCTGTCGTCAGCAGACAGCCGGCCGGCGGCTGGAAAATGCGATTAGAGGGATGATGAGCCACGTAGTAAGCGACTTAAGGCTGATCTAAAGACCTGCCGTGAAGGGGCAGCTGGCCGGTGGCTTGAAAAAAGGCGGGGCGTAAGGGTATATAAGGGGAGTGAAACCACATTCAGCATCGTCATCATCGTTCACGCTACTACTACTACTACTAATACTACTACTACTACTACCACCACCAGCAGCGCGCCTCAATTTGCAGATCCTCGTGATGGAAAGTTGCTACCGTGACATGAAGCGGAATGACGAAGCGGCGCGCGAATGTGAAGCTGATGCTGTAGCCTCTGCTACTGCTGCTGCTAGTGCTGCTCAGCGTGCTACTGCTGCATTTACTGCGGCTGTTAGTGACGCGGGTCGTGATGACGTTGTTGTTGTTGCCGCTGCGGCTGTGACTGCTGCTGTTGCTGCCGCCGATGCAGCTACTCATGCCACCGATGCCGACGCTGCTGCTGCTGATGCTGTTGCGGCTGCCGATGACGCCGCTGATAACGCTACTAGTGCCCGCTCTGCCGCCCTTGCTACTGTCGCTGCTGCTGTTGTTGCTAATGCTCACGCTACTGCTGCTGCCGCTGCTGCTGCTACCGCTGCTGCCGAGGCTGCTGCCGCTGCTGCCGATGCTGCTGCCGATGCTGCTGCCGATGCTGCTGATGCTGCTGATGTTAGCAGTCGCGTCGACAAAGAATCGTCATTTGTCACTCTTAAAGCCGCTCCAGTGGAACGCGCGACGGGTAGTAGGGCTACCAACGCGACGGCCGGATGGTGCAAATGGTGTCGTCGCTTCTGCTCGTGCGCTTGCTTTTCTTCCGGTCCTACCTGCTGCTGCTACGGTATGATAGTGTTATAGTGTTTGAATGAGAACGCGCGTAGTTACACATAGACGCTGTTACAGATGTGCTTTTTTATTCGAAAATATAATTTTAACATAAGATGGAACTTGTTGTGTTTTTTTCTATATAAAAGTTGTTTGTTTACAAACAGTCACGTGTCACGTGGTGTTGTTTACAAACAAGAGAGCCACGTGGTGTTGTTTACAAACAAACCCTAAGTAGGTCACGTTACCCTAGTTACCAGAATGCCGGCTTCTGATTGGCTGAGCCTAAGTAGGTCATGTGACGTAAGTAGGTCACGTTACCATAGTTACCAGAATGCCGGCCTCTCATTGGCTGAGAGCTGCTAAGTAGGTCAGTAGGTCACCCAGAATGCTGGCTTCTGATTGGCTGAGAGCCCTAAGTAGGTCACGTTACCATGGCAACGGGTCACGTGACCAAATGGAGGCCTCTGATTGGCTGCATGTCGATTGAGTAATAAACAGTACTTAACTATAGTCCCGTTCCAAAACATACTATACTGCTGATGTGGTATCAAAGCCGTACGACAGGGAACGTGTGTCCTTTGTCGGCCTCTGCTCCCACACGCATGGAGAATCTACATGGCTGATCTACCGTGAGCCGCTTTCAGCAGACACTTATGCTGGGGCGACTACTTTATGCCTGCTTTAAGGCGTCGAATTTGCCCAGCTGGCTTGGGAATTATCTCCAGACTGGATGGTGCTGCCATCTGGGGAGAGAGAGCGGAACCAGCTTTGCAGCACTGCAGTGCCATCCACTGCCACCATGCCCTGCCCTCTGGTGTGGGATTCGGCAACTGACCAGCCCACTAGACTTGTGCTCTGGTCAGACCGAAAAGGCTCTGTACATACTGAAACAGCCCAGGACCACGGATAGAATGTGAATCCATAAAGGAAATGATAGTGGCAATGCCCAATGGAGCAGTGGGGACATTTTATTTTGCACATGAGGTATGTTACATGATATCGTTCCATAAGACCGGCCGTGGCAAGGAGCAGGCCTGGCCTCAAAAGGGCACTCCTGGTATTTTAGCAGTGCTATGCCTGCCTGATGGCATCGGAAGTACATAGAGAGGGGTGGGAGGGGCATGCTATTATTCATGCTGGTGCCAAGAATTGAATATATATATGTACAAAGTCATATGGGCCCACGTTAACATTTACACGGTGCTAGAACGGCGGACGCGCGGCTCCGGGAGCGCTACGGCCAGGGCAATGAGCGCAGCATCTTCTACGGGAGCTGTTCTGCAATGTCCGATTCCTTAGCTACGTCCCGGATTTCGCGGATTTCAAATCGGACAAATATCAAGGTCTACAGAGGCGGGCGAACACGGCAGTTTGGAATCAGGGATTGGACATTTGTGCGTGCTGAATCGACGTGCCCGGGAACGGGGTTCGAGAGCGAGAGGTGGCTTCTTTTTACTTTGGTTTAGATGTCAGGGGATAGCGTGGACGCTGCGCACCGGAGTCGCCCACATTTGGGATGATGGCAAGGGTCAACCCAACCGTAGTGCAATGGAGGGGCCTCGCCCCAGCAGAACTGCCGCATAGATCACGGTGTCTGCTGTGCCAGGTAAGTATGAGCTGCCGAGCTCAGTGCTAGGCTATGTAGAACGTTTTTCACCACGGATGTGGTATCAAAGCCGTACGACAGGGAACGTGTGTCCTTTGTCGGCCTCTGCTCCCACACGCATGGAGAATCTACATGGCTGATCTACCGTGAGCCGCTTTCAGCAGACACTTATGCTGGGGCGACTACTTTAGCCTGCTTTAAGGCGTCGAATTTGCCCAGCTGGCTTGGGAATTATCTCCAGACTGGATGGTGCTGCCATCTGGGGAGAGAGAGCGGAACCAGCTTTGCAGCACTGCAGTGCCATCCACTGCCACCATGCCCTGCCCTCTGGTGTGGGATTCGGCAACTGACCAGCCCACTAGACTTGTGCTCTGGTCAGACCGAAAAGGCTCTGTACATACTGAAACAGCCCAGGACCACGGATAGAATGTGAATCCATAAAGGAAATGATAGTGGCAATGCCCAATGGAGCAGTGGGGACATTTTATTTTGCACATGAGGTATGTTACATGATATCGTTCCATAAGACCGGCCGTGGCAAGGAGCAGGCCTGGCCTCAAAAGGGCACTCCTGGTATTTTAGCAGTGCTACGCCTGCCTGATGGCATCGGAAGTACATAGAGAGGGGTGGGAGGGGCATGCTATCATTCATGCTGGTGCCGAGAATGGAATATATATATGTACAAAGTCATATGGGCCCACGTTAACATTTACACGGTGCTAGAACGGCGGACGCGCGGCTCCGGGAGCGCTACGGCCAGGGCAATGAGCGCAGCATCTTCTACGGGAGCTGTTCTGCAATGTCCGATTCCTTAGCTACGTCCCGGATTTCGCGGATTTCAAATCGGACAAATATCAAGGTCTACAGAGGCGGGCGAACACGGCAGTTTGGAATCAGGGATTGGACATTTGTGCGTGCTGAATCGACGTGCCCGGGAACGGGGTTCGAGAGCGAGAGGTGGCTTCTTTTTACTTTGGTTTAGATGTCAGGGGATAGCGTGGACGCTGCGCACCGGAGTCGCCCACATTTGGGATGATGGCAAGGGTCAACCCAACCGTAGTGCAATGGAGGGGCCTCGCCCCAGCAGAACTGCCGCATAGATGACGGTGTCTGCTGTGCCAGGTAAGTATGAGCTGCCGAGCTCAGTGCTAGGCTATGTAGAACGTTTTTCACCACGGATGTGGTATCAAAGCCGTACGACAGGGAACGTGTGTCCTTTGTCGGCCTCTGCTCCCACACGCATGGAGAATCTACATGGCTGATCTACCGTGAGCCGCTTTCAGCAGACACTTATGCTGGGGCGACTACTTTAGCCTGCTTTAAGGCGTCGAATTTGCCCAGCTGGCTTGGGAATTATCTCCAGACTGGATGGTGCTGCCATCTGGGGAGAGAGAGCGGAACCAGCTTTGCAGCACTGCAGTGCCATCCACTGCCACCATGCCCTGCCCTCTGGTGTGGGATTCGGCAACTGACCAGCCCACTAGACTTGTGCTCTGGTCAGACCGAAAAGGCTCTGTACATACTGAAACAGCCCAGGACCACGGATAGAATGTGAATCCATAAAGGAAATGATAGTGGCAATGCCCAATGGAGCAGTGGGGACATTTTATTTTGCACATGAGGTATGTTACATGATATCGTTCCATAAGACCGGCCGTGGCAAGGAGCAGGCCTGGCCTCAAAAGGGCACTCCTGGTATTTTAGCAGTGCTATGCCTGCCTGATGGCATCGGAAGTACATAGAGAGGGGTGGGAGGGGCATGCTATCATTCATGCTGGTGCCGAGAATGGAATATATATATGTACAAAGTCATATGGGCCCACGTTAACATTTACACGGTGCTAGAACGGCGGACGCGCGGCTCCGGGAGCGCTACGGCCAGGGCAATGAGCGCAGCATCTTCTACGGGAGCTGTTCTCCAATGTCCGATTCCTTAGCTACGTCCCGGATTTCGCGGATTTCAAATCGGACAAATATCAAGGTCTACAGAGGCGGGCGAACACGGCAGTTTGGAATCAGGGATTGGACATTTGTGCGTGCTGAATCGAGGTGCCCGGGAACGGGGTTCGAGAGCGAGAGGTGGCTTCTTTTTACTTTGGTTTAGATGTCAGGGGATAGCGTGGACGCTGCGCACCGGAGTCGCCCACATTTGGGATGATGGCAAGGGTCAACCCAACCGTAGTGCAATGGAGGGGCCTCGCCCCAGCAGAACTGCCGCATAGATGACGGTGTCTGCTGTGCCAGGTAAGTATGAGCTGCCGAGCTCAGTGCTAGGCTATGTAGAACGTTTTTCACCACGGATGTGGTATCAAAGCCGTACGACAGGGAACGTGTGTCCTTTGTCGGCCTCTGCTCCCACACGCATGGAGAATCTACATGGCTGATCTACCGTGAGCCGCTTTCAGCAGACACTTATGCTGGGGCGACTACTTTATGCCTGCTTTAAGGCGTCGAATTTGCCCAGCTGGCTTGGGAATTATCTCCAGACTGGATGGTGCTGCCATCTGGGGAGAGAGAGCGGAACCAGCTTTGCAGCACTGCAGTGCCATCCACTGCCACCATGCCCTGCCCTCTGGTGTGGGATTCGGCAACTGACCAGCCCACTAGACTTGTGCTCTGGTCAGACCGAAAAGGCTCTGTACATACTGAAACAGCCCAGGACCACGGATAGAATGTGAATCCATAAAGGAAATGATAGTGGCAATGCCCAATGGAGCAGTGGGGACATTTTATTTTGCACATGAGGTATGTTACATGATATCGTTCCATAAGACCGGCCGTGGCAAGGAGCAGGCCTGGCCTCAAAAGGGCACTCCTGGTATTTTAGCAGTGCTATGCCTGCCTGATGGCATCGGAAGTACATAGAGAGGGGTGGGAGGGGCATGCTATCATTCATGCTGGTGCCGAGAATGGAATATATATATGTACAGAGTCATATGGGCCCACGTTAACATTTACACGGTGCTAGAACGGCGGACGCGCGGCTCCGGGAGCGCTACGGCCAGGGCAATGAGCGCAGCATCTTCTACAGGAGCTGTTCTGCAATGTCCGATTCCTTAGCTACGTCCCGGATTTCGCGGATTTCAAATCGGACAAATATCAAGGTCTACAGAGGCGGGCGAACACGGCAGTTTGGAATCAGGGATTGGACATTTGTGCGTGCTGAATCGAGGTGCCCGGGAACGGGGTTCGAGAGCGAGAGGTGGCTTCTTTTTACTTTGGTTTAGATGTCAGGGGATAGCGTGGACGCTGCGCACCGGAGTCGCCCACATTTGGGATGATGGCAAGGGTCAACCCAACCGTAGTGCAATGGAGGGGCCTCGCCCCAGCAGAACTGCCGCATAGATCACGGTGTCTGCTGTGCCAGGTAAGTATGAGCTGCCGAGCTCAGTGCTAGGCTATGTAGAACGTTTTTCACCACGGATGTGGTATCAAAGCCATACGACAGGGAACGTGTGTCCTTTGTCGGCCTCTGCTCCCACACGCATGGAGAATCTACATGGCTGATCTACCGTGAGCCGCTTTCAGCAGACACTTATGCTGGGGCGACTACTTTATGCCTGCTTTAAGGCGTCGAATTTGCCCAGCTGGCTTGGGAATTATCTCCAGACTGGATGGTGCTGCCATCTGGGGAGAGAGAGCGGAACCAGCTTTGCAGCACTGCAGTGCCATCCACTGCCACCATGCCCTGCCCTCTGGTGTGGGATTCGGCAACTGACCAGCCCACTAGACTTGTGCTCTGGTCAGACCGAAAAGGCTCTGTACATACTGAAACAGCCCAGGACCACGGATAGAATGTGAATCCATAAAGGAAATGATAGTGGCAATGCCCAATGGAGCAGTGGGGACATTTTATTTTGCACATGAGGTATGTTACATGATATTGTTCCATAAGACCGGCCGTGGCAAGGAGCAGGCCTGGCCTCAAAAGGGCACTCCTGGTATTTTAGCAGTGCTATGCCTGCCTGATGGCATCGGAAGTACATAGAGAGGGGTGGGAGGGGCATGCTATCATTCATGCTGGTGCCGAGAATGGAATATATATATGTACAAAGTCATATGGGCCCACGTTAACATTTACACGGTGCTAGAACGGCGGACGCGCGGCTCCGGGAGCGCTACGGCCAGGGCAATGAGCGCAGCATCTTCTACAGGAGCTGTTCTGCAATGTCCGATTCCTTAGCTACGTCCCGGATTTCGCGGATTTCAAATCGGACAAATATCAAGGTCTACAGAGGCGGGCGAACACGGCAGTTTGGAATCAGGGATTGGACATTTGTGCGTGCTGAATCGAGGTGCCCGGGAACGGGGTTCGAGAGCGAGAGGTGGCTTCTTTTTACTTTGGTTTAGATGTCAGGGGATAGCGTGGACGCTGCGCACCGGAGTCGCCCACATTTGGGATGATGGCAAGGGTCAACCCAACCGTAGTGCAATGGAGGGGCCTCGCCCCAGCAGAACTGCCGCATAGATGACGGTGTCTGCTGTGCCAGGTAAGTATGAGCTGCCGAGCTCAGTGCTAGGCTATGTAGAACGTTTTTCACCACGGATGTGGTATCAAAGCCGTACGACAGGGAACGTGTGTCCTTTGTCGGCCTCTGCTCCCACACGCATGGAGAATCTACATGGCTGATCTACCGTGAGCCGCTTTCAGCAGACACTTATGCTGGGGCGACTACTTTATGCCTGCTTTAAGGCGTCGAATTTGCCCGGCTGGCTTGGGAATTATCTCCAGACTGGATGGTGCTGCCATCTGGGGAGAGAGAGCGGAACCAGCTTTGCAGCACTGCAGTGCCATCCACTGCCACCATGCCCTGCCCTCTGGTGTGGGATTCGGCAACTGACCAGCCCACTAGACTTGTGCTCTGGTCAGACCGAAAAGGCTCTGTACATACTGAAACAGCCCAGGACCACGGATAGAATGTGAATCCATAAAGGAAATGATAGTGGCAATGCCCAATGGAGCAGTGGGGACATTTTATTTTGCACATGAGGTATGTTACATGATATCGTTCCATAAGACCGGCCGTGGCAAGGAGCAGGCCTGGCCTCAAAAGGGCACTCCTGGTATTTTAGCAGTGCTATGCCTGCCTGATGGCATCGGAAGTACATAGAGAGGGGTGGGAGGGGCAAGCTATCATTCATGCTGGTGCCGAGAATGGAATATATATATGTACAAAGTCATATGGGCCCACGTTAACATTTACACGGTGCTAGAACGGCGGACGCGCGGCTCCGGGAGCGCTACGGCCAGGGCAATGAGCGCAGCATCTTCTACGGGAGCTGTTCTGCAATGTCCGATTCCTTAGCTACGTCCCGGATTTCGCGGATTTCAAATCGGACAAATATCAAGGTCTACAGAGGCGGGCGAACACGGCAGTTTGGAATCAGGGATTGGACATTTGTGCGTGCTGAATCGAGGTGCCCGGGAACGGGGTTCGAGAGCGAGAGGTGGCTTCTTTTTACTTTGGTTTAGATGTCAGGGGATAGCGTGGACGCTGCGCACCGGAGTCGCCCACATTTGGGATGATGGCAAGGGTCAACCCAACCGTAGTGCAATGGAGGGGCCTCGCCCCAGCAGAACTGCCGCATAGATCACGGTGTCTGCTGTGCCAGGTAAGTATGAGCTGCCGAGCTCAGTGCTAGGCTATGTAGAACGTTTTTCACCACGGATGTGGTATCAAAGCCGTACGACAGGGAACGTGTGTCCTTTGTCGGCCTCTGCTCCCACACGCATGGAGAATCTACATGGCTGATCTACCGTGAGCCGCTTTCAGCAGACACTTATGCTGGGGCGACTACTTTATGCCTGCTTTAAGGCGTCGAATTTGCCCGGCTGGCTTGGGAATTATCTCCAGACTGGATGGTGCTGCCATCTGGGGAGAGAGAGCGGAACCAGCTTTGCAGCACTGCAGTGCCATCCACTGCCACCATGCCCTGCCCTCTGGTGTGGGATTCGGCAACTGACCAGCCCACTAGACTTGTGCTCTGGTCAGACCGAAAAGGCTCTGTACATACTGAAACAGCCCAGGACCACGGATAGAATGTGAATCCATAAAGGAAATGATAGTGGCAATGCCCAATGGAGCAGTGGGGACATTTTATTTTGCACATGAGGTATGTTACATGATATCGTTCCATAAGACCGGCCGTGGCAAGGAGCAGGCCTGGCCTCAAAAGGGCACTCCTGGTATTTTAGCAGTGCTATGCCTGCCTGATGGCATCGGAAGTACATAGAGAGGGGTGGGAGGGGCATGCTAGGGTGGTCCTATCGTTCATGCTGGTGCCGAAAATGGAATATATTTATATATATGGGCCCGCCTTAACATTTACACGGTGCTAGTACGGCGGACGCGCGACTCCGCCAGCGCTACGTCCAGGGCAATGAGCGCAGCGTCGTGTACGGGAGCTGGGCTGTGATGTCCGATTCCTTAGCTACGTGCCGGTGATCGTATGGGGGGCATTTAAAATACATTCTCTGTCTGGCTATGGTTGCATGGGACAGCGCGCTCCTACCATATGAAACTTCAATATATTAGAATAGAGCCAAACAAAACAATTGTTTCTATACATGATACATTTTAAATGTCGTTATTACATACAATACATACAGTATATATGCCATCAATACCTTGAGGAGACAGGAAATAATTATAGTGTAATACATTTTAATTGATTAATTAATTAATTTTCGGTATTCAAGAGTGATATACAAATACACAGGGCAAAAAGGTTGCGATCAGCTGTTTTTAATTCTTAACCTGCTTATTATCCGGTTGCCCACTCTATAGTATTATGTAAGTAACAACCTGAATGTTTACATTTCTGTTTTGATTGCACTTGTGTATACCTTAGTGGGACTATAGGGCATATGCACCCACAGCTCAGAGCCTCCCGAGACAGAGCTATTAGGTAAGGGAAAAACAGTATGAATCTTATACATGGTCGATTAAATGTACAAATTTTACCTTAATTAATTAAATTAATTAAATTAATCCAATTTATTTACTTGCTCCAGTGACCCTTTTCGTCGCTGAGCCTATTAGACCTAGCATACGGTTTTGCAGCCGGACAGAGTCATTGTTCATTTGTGGCTTTAGGCCTCTTTCCGCTTTGCCATATTTCTTCGTCTGGTGGTTGTTCAGGCAGGAGTAATCACAGTTGAGGTTTCATGAATCATTTTGGTTTTGATTTGGGGAGCTGTGGACAGTAGCATTACCATGTCTGTCCTGCAAGTCCTGCATTGATATTGGTTTGCCTAACACTGCACGAACTTTGGGTTTTACAACATGTAATTTCCATGTAAAACAATGTAAATTTCCTGAGGATTCTGTGCAAAGATGGTGCTCGATATTTGCACCAATTTACCTGGCCTTTACTTAGATTGATATTTACATGTACTTACCACTTCAGTAAATTCCAAGGAAAAATGCTGTAAATCTTTGTAATTCTGATTGTAAATCGATTCACAGATTGTGCTCAAAATTTACAATAATCTACTTGGAATTTACATCAATTTATAATTACATGCATTTACCATTCCAGTAATATCCAAGGAAAAATCTTTGTAATTCTCAGAGTAAATATGTGTATGGGTAGTGCTTAAAATTTACACAAATCTACCAGGCCTTTACATGGAGTGATATTTACATACATTTACTTATCTGTAAGTGTCACTCTAATACAAAACTTCTGTCAAAAGGCGCCATGAAAAGGCTAGGCCAGGGCTAGGCCAGTGCTAGGCCTGTGCTCTTTCTTATCAGGGGAAGTATGGGAACGCTCAGCCCGATATTAAACATTGTTTTGAAAGCATCTACAGGGGTACAACCCGGGATATTATTCAGGGGGGTATGGGAACCCTCAGCCCGTTATTATACATTATTTTGAAAGCATCTACAGGGGTACAACCCGGGATATTATTCAGGGGGGTATGGGAACCCTCAGCCCGTTATTATACATTATTTTGAAGGCATCTACAGGGGTACAACCCGGGATATTATTCAGGGGGGTATGGGAACCCTCAGCCCGTTATTATACATTATTTTGAAGGCATCTACAGGGGTACGACCCGGGATATTATTCAGGGGGGTATGGGAACCCTCAGCCCGTTATTGTACATTATTTTGAAGGCATCTACAGGGGTACAACCCGGGATATTATTCAGGGGGGTATGGGAACCCTCAGCCCGTTATTATACATTATTTTGAAGGCATCTACAGGGGTACAACCCGGGATATTATTCAGGGGGGTATGGGAACCCTCAGCCCGTTATTATACATTATTTTGAAGGCATCTACAGGGTTACAACCCGGGATATTATTCAGGGGGGTATGGGAACCCTCAGCCCGTTATTATACATTATTTTGAAGGCATCTACAGGGGTACAACCCGGGATATTATTCAGGGGGGTATGGGAACCCTCAGCCCGTTATTATACATTATTTTGAAGGCATCTACAGGGGTACAACCCGGGATATTATTCAGGGGGGTATGGGAACCCTCAGCCCGTTATTATACATTATTTTGAAGGCATCTACTAATCAAATTAGTTTATAGAATTAGTCATAGAATTATTTATTAATCCGCCCCCCCCCCCCCCCCAGACACACTCACTCTCTACCATGGCATCAGGCCCGTCTGGAGAAAGCTGTGAACGCCGCAGTGGCGTCCAGGGCATGCGGGCTGTCCCCAGGCCATAGCAACAGCCCAAGTGGTGGCTGTAAGACAATAGAGCTGAGCTCCCCCTAGCGCCCGATTTGGCCTAGATATCTTACTTGGTGGTCAACATATGCATACAGGTACTGGTCACAGTGAGGAGAGGTTGTGTGCTGGCTACAACGAGGTAAGTATTTTGTCTATTGTATTGTATTTACTATCATAAGCTATGTTTAATGAGGTATGAAATATATAGCTTTCATATATTATAGTATTCATCTATTGATTGTAATTATTTATTATCAAAACCACGATAAATCACATACATACATGTACTTAATTTGTTTCATTTTATCTACAGGTTAACTGGAGCTCCAGCTGTAGTACTGGAGCTATTCACCACATTGTCTTTGATACCGCAACTCTGTGCTATGATATAATCCCAGGTCTTTGGTCTTGAAGTTTAGTCTAAATAATATTATAATACCTGTTATGACTAAGTAGTATGATTAAAAGAGTCCTCTCACACCTCACTCGGTCATAGCTCACACATCAGACTGAGGCTAGCTGCATGGTGACGGGTTGGGGGCAGGGCCATTGTCTTAGGAGTGCATTGTTGTGTGGTCGCACCTACACCCCTATCACAATGGGCGCCATGGTGGCGTGTTCACAGCTACCTCCAGACAGGCCTGTCACCATGACATGTGGATAGGGGTGTGTTTGGGGGGGGGGGTAATAACCAAGTAATATAGTAAAATTCCTGTTTTATTATAAACATGGACCTATAGACTATATGAACGTTCATGTTATAAATGAGTTGTCAACGATAGTATTATCTAGTTCAATACATTGTTAGCACAATGTTCGTATTTTCCTTTCTGTCCTCCTAAGATGTATAGCACAGAATATATGAGTTAGGTAAGTAAGAACAGAGTACGGTTAGGATAGGGCTGTGTCTCACGACCTTGGGCCAATGTTTTTGTCTCTGACCGGGTGCCGTCTCTGACCAGGTGCCGTCTCTGACCAGCTGTCAGAAAAAAAGGTGTTTAAAATACAAATATACTCATATATATAAGGATTTGTGAAAACTGCTGTTGGTATTTTGACCTTATAAAGCCAAGCCGGTCAGAGACGGCACCTGGTCAGAGACAGCACCTGGTCAGAGACGGCACCTGGTCAGAGACGGCACCTGGTCAGAGACGGCACCTGGTCAGAGACAAAAACATTGGCCCAAGGTCGTGAGACACAGCCATAGGGTTAGAGGAGTAAAGATGAAACGAGGCAAGTTTGGAAAGATTGACCTGAGGTATGACGGAGTGAGGTGTGAGAAATATCAATGGTATGTTTGTTGAAGATCCACCACATCTCATACTGTACTGCTATGGTGTAAATCAGAATACATTTGACAACATGGAAAAAGACATATACATTGGAATAGCGTCTCCCTGTAAGTACATAACTATAATTATAAACCTCAATTATATAACCTTCACTCTCAGTGTTGGTATGTTATAAATATAAATGCATAACTTTTTTTTTTATTTCCCACAGGAAAGATTACAGCAGGAGCCGACCATGCTTTCCAGAGATCGTCCATGCATTCTGGAGATCGACCATACCTTCCAGAGACCAACACCGGCCTCCAGGGGGCGGCCCCGGCCTCCAGGGGGCGGCCCCGGCCTCCAGGGGGCGGCCCCGGCCTCCAGGAGGCAGCCCTGGTCTCCATGAGAATTAAAAAATGAAATTGATGAATGAATACCTGCCATAAATAGTGATGATATTATGTGTATTGAATGATAAACATACCCAACAACCCATACCAATTGATGATACCCAATAACCCACACAAATAGTTTACAGTATGAGCTTTGTTATGGATTTACAATGATGTAAAGTCGGGGCTTGCAGAGATTTGTTATGGATTTACACTGGTGTAAAGTCGGGGCTTGTAGGGCTTTGTTATGGATTTACAATGGTGTAAAGTTGGGGCTTGTAGGGCTTTGTTATGGATTTACAAAGGTGTAAATTTAGGGCTTGTAGGGCTTTGTTATGGATTTACATTGGTGTAAATTTGGGGATTGTAGGGCTTTGTTATGGATTTACAGTGGTGTAAATTTGGGGATTGTAGGGCTTTGTTATGGATTTACAATGGTGTAAATTTGGGGATTGTAGGGCTTTGTTATGGATTTACAGTGGTGTAAATTTGGGGATTGTAGGGCTTTGTTATGGATTTACAATGGTGTAAATTTGGATTTACAGTGGTGTAAATTTGGGGATTGTAGGGCTTTGTTATGGATTTACAATGGTGTAAAGACGAGAATTGCAGACATTTGTGGGATTTTAAATTATGTGTCAATACAGCCATTACGAACTTTGATCTGGGTGTAAAGCCTGTACAAAGAGCCGTCTTGATCAGCTTTACATTTTTTGGTAAATTCTGTTGTAAATGTCTGTAATATTCTGTAAGTATCTGTAAAATCGGCCTTTACATCAGATGTAAGCCCATTGTAAATCCCTAAACTCGTGCAGTGTAACTTCTGCTCAGTAGCAGAGGGGGATACAGTAGTAATAGCCATACACGTATTGTCAGGTGTTGTTACCTCAGTTCTGGCCACTATAATTGCTGGGGCAGCTGCTGCAGTTGTTGTTGTTGCTGTTGTGGTGTTGACGTCTGGGGTTGTTGTAGTAGCAGTAGAATAATATGTATCGGAACGGGACTATACACAGTACTGGTTTTTACTCACTGGAAATGCAGCCAATCAGAGGCCTCCATTTGGTCACGTGACCGGAAGTGACGTCACATGACCTTATTAAGGGAGACCGGAAGTGACGTTACGTGACCTACTTAAAGGTTACGTGACCGGAAGTGACCTGATAAACCAATCAGTGACCTCCATTTTGGTCACGTGACCAGAAGTGACGTCACATGATCTAATTAGAGGATTAGCGTTACGTCACATGCCCTATTTAGGGAGACCGAGGGTGACGTCATGTGACCTACTTAAGGGTCAAGTGACTGGAAGTGACCTGATTAACTAGACATGCAACTAATCAGTGACCTCCATTTGGTCACGTGACGGGAAGTGTCATCACGTGACCTACTTAGGGGATTAGCGATGACCGGAAGAGATTGAAGTGACCCAATTAAAAAAAAAAAAAAAGGCCACCGGACCGAAAGTGGCTTACTTAAGGTGTCATGTGACTGGAAGTGACCTAATTAACTGGGGGAGGAGGAGAAGGGGGTGCATAGGGGGAGAGGGGGGAGGGGGGGTCATTTGGGATGGGGGGGTCTCTCGGGCTGTATGGGGAGGGGGGGAGGGGGCACTTTGGGGGGCTCTTTGAGAGTGAGCGTCTCTTTGGGGAAAAAAAAGAATTCTCACTCACCTCCTCTCCCTGGGGAGGTGAGTCTCTCTATTTGATCACGTGACTAGAGGTGACGTCACGTGACTTACTTAGAGATTAGCGATGACCGGAAGTGAGGTCACGTGATGTCCTTAAGGGGGGCGCATGACCGGAAGTGACCTAATTATGGGTCACGTGACTGGAAGAGACCTACTTAAGAGATCACGTGATCAGAAGTGATCACAATTAAACGTGACACACCCTCTTAACCAATGAGAACCCCCCATTTACACTAAAGTGACCTCGCATTTTGCATAACGGTTGTTTTAGACCACATGACCACTATTATACAATAACATCACATGACTCAAATTTGAATAGACTAAATCTGAGGCGAGCGACTCTCTTTTTTATTGGGCGGGAAATTAAAAAAAAATTAACGACGATGATGAGTCGATTAGTCCAAGTAAAGAGTACGTATGAAAATAAAAACACAACAATATACGACGACGATGAGTCGATTAGTCTAAATAGAGAGTACGTATGAAAATAAAAACACAACAATTTTCATTTTTATTTTTTTATTTTTCACTCCAATCAACAATTTTTTTTAAACACTCGAGCAGACCGCAAAAAAAAGTCTCAGCTTGTCAGTCTCACATGCATTGATGATATACTAAACACTCTTTGAAAACACACACTCAATGAATCAAACCGTCTTAAAGAACAATAACAATAACAACACACACCTATTAATTTCCAAGTGAAAAATAGAGATCGCAAGCAAGCAAGCAAGCAAACAAGCAAGTACGCGACGCTGTTTTGTTGCGTGTTTTTTTCCAACACCGATACACTTCTTTTTTTTCATAACTCTAAAGGACTCGTTGTCACTCCAGAATGCACGCAACGCTTAAAATATAAGTATCGCACTCCAGTTTTCTCTATTGTGTAAGTAACCATTTTGTTTTGTACTACTTTGAAATTTCTATTAACAGTAAGGATAGATTTTCGGTTGGAAAGAACATCCAAGAAGTCTTTCGGGTTTTTAAGGTTTTGTTTTTTCTGTATATCTTTTGCACTCCATTTTTTGCAGTTTCTGTCACCTGTTGAGTCTTTATCTTAGCAAATGTAAGTCTTAGGGTTGAGACTTAGAATCCCGTCACCTTCCCACTCGGATTTCAAAAGCCCGAAGTTCTCAGATCGTGAACGTAACGTGTCTCACAACAACCCCTGGGTGGAGGAGCCATTCTTGCACACCTTCTGTTTTTATCTTTACGAAAAGGTCTAAGTGATCGTCGCACACCGCTGTTGGAAACCACTTTCGTTTCTCTCTGAAGTACGTTTCTCTCAGGTCGGGTTTTACCAGGTCATCCAACGTTTCACCGCTGAGAGCCATGTAAAGACTGTCGGTGTCCATTTGACAAAGAGCATAATCGTGCCGATCGATGAATCTATCCAAAAAGTCGTATGTGAACTCCATTATTTTCAACTTAGCGTACAGGTACACCATGAACCCTATTTGAATAGGGAGGTTGTTCTTGACCGTTTTTGGTTGCAGTTCGACTTCAAAGAGATCAGAGGTCAACTCGGCCCCCTTTTTGAAGCGCCACGAATTGGCCAATAATTCGAACTTTCGACTGTTAGTGTATTTCACAGTGGTGTGTCTTTCTTTGTTGCAAATTGTTTTACCGTACGTGGCATTTCCCATTAACTTGACAGAATTTTCTCGTTCGCATTCACGTCGCCACGTCTTCGCGCTGCGGTTACTTCGTCTGCGAAACCGGCAAAGGGTCGTCTAGGAAGGTTTTCTCCAAACGGCTGACTATTAAACCGTGATCCAAATACCACTGAAGAAGCGGCGTTCCCAAGAGAATATTTTTTCCGTGGTAACTCCCTTCAGACTTCTCTGAGGTGTGTTCAACAACTTTTCTTCCTTCGCAAAGTCTGACATGTGAGACGGATTTCGAAATGTTTACGTTCTTGAAAACGGGAGTCATCTCTTCAAAGTATTCTCGTAGGTGAGGCGGTGTAGTGATGTCCACTTGAATTAAAACGAACATTTTCCCGTCTTTGACAGCGGAGAAGATGTCGCTCTCGGTCATGGCATTTCGAGACACTTTCAAAGCATCAACCTTCCAGTGTTGTTCGGATGCCTCAAACTGTTGATCTCGACGTTTCATCTGTCTCCATTCACACTCCCACATGACGATCAGCTTGCAACCTAGTGCTTTCAAGTAAGCGCTTACTATAGCCGTTCTGTCGCGTCTCTCGTCCCTGAGTGAAGCGCACGTATATCGGTGCAGCGGTATGCACTCTTGAGGGTGGAACCGACCCCCATGAAACTGGAAAACCGTATTAGAGACCGGGTGAAACCCGTTGACGTGAATTCTTGGGCAACCTAGAATCATCTCGCCGCCGTTGAAAGCATGGCACAGTTTCACATCGCGAGCGTGCTCTACGAAGCGTAGCCACTCCAAAGCGCTCTGAGAGTGTTTTTGTCTAATTTCAGCTTTGAACCAGGTCTCAGGTCGTCTTACCACGTAATTACCCGTGCAGTGCGCTTCGCTCATGCAGCGCAAGTACAGAGAGTTAGCGTCTACTCCCAGGATGTGCTCGCACGTTCTTGCTTCTTCGCCGTACTTGTGCTCCCTTATCCGCGTGGCATCCTTCTCGTGAAATCTATGGAAGATTATCGAAGGACCGCCGACTAGATTTTCTTTGATCAGAGAGTGGAGGTGGGCATGGAACTGGAGAAACGTTACGAACATCGCCTCAGTGTTTTGGAAGAGGAATCGTAAAGTCAAACCCGGAAGGGAGACTCTGTCTTTGAACATGTCAATTCCGCGATCTAATCTCTCACAGTTTGCATGTTCTGTTCGGACCAAACTTTTCCACATTTGGCGTAGTCGGATTCGGTCATCTTGGTACAGGTCAGTTTGCTGTCAAAAGCCGATCTCGGTGGTAGTGTTCTGTTTTCCATTTTCCTGGTAGACGTCATCCATTCGTAAGGAAAGTGACCTTTCTCTTGATTTCTGGTGAAAGCTAGCAAATAATTTGCGTAGTTGTAACCGGGTGCCAAATAGTTTACTACGTCCAAGAAAACTGTGTGCTGCGTGTAAACTGCCAAGTATTGGGTACTTCTCTTTATGACGCTGAATGCTTCCTTATTTCGGTCTTTGGAGACGAAGAACGCGTGAAGCTGTATTTTGATCAGGTTCAAGTCGTAACGCCCAGAGTTGAAACCTACGACCCAAACTTGACGGAGATATCTCAAAAGCCTCTGCATCAGTTGAACTAACCGGTGTCTGTGCTGAGTTGCAGTGAAGTCGTGGTCACCACTGCCGCCGCCGCCTCTACCGGGAGAAAGCCTGAACACCGCCTTCTAGCAGGAGAGCTTCACCTATTGCTGCATCTAACTTCGCTAACGTCGGTCGGTAAACTTCTAGCATCCTTGCCCCGATGACTTTGGCGGTGTCGTTTATGTGATTTAAAACTCTGTCCAACAAGGGGTCGGAATCTGCGTTGGATTCTCTCACAAAGCAGACCAGACCTTCCCACCTGGGAAAGTCGGATGCGACGCTAGCCGACAAAGGGACGTGATCCCACAGCACAGACACATGCTCGGTGGATGGTTCTTTGGACAGTCTGAAGAAAGCCTCGAAATCGAAGGTGATCTTGTAAGGGTACATTCCGGAATCGTTGTCGGTAGGAAAAATGGAGAAATCTGCTAACGCTTCAAAAATTGTTTTCGAATTGTGGTAGATTCCACCCACGTTTCTCAACTTGACTTGTCGGCAAGAGGAAAGCTGGTTCCTGTGTCTTTTCAGTAAGAACTCGGTGATGAATGCTGCCTTACACTTGCAACACTTGTAGATGCCTGTGTATGCGTTGAAATCCGTAACCAGAGACACATGCAAACCGTCCTTCGCCGTCAGGTGTAGGTTGACTTTACCTCGGGCGGCCAGAGTTTTCGAAGGTGGTCTGATCAGAGTAACTCGTCATTTCAACTTCTGTCCTCTCACTGCACGAGTGGTGTAAAGCGCTATTTGTATATCAAACAAGTTATCTAACGCGGGTAAGTTGCAGATGTTCAAACCCGAAAAGGTTTCAGGTTTGGCAGCGGGATCGAACTGACGTAACAATTCCGAAGCATGTCTGCCAGTCTTATATAAGTGAAAGGAAATGCAGCGAAAGATGCATAGTTTGTCCGCGTTGGGAAAATCTAACACACCGCTTCTCTTTCCAACTCGACCCGAATGGGTAACCCTACCACCTACGGGAAATTCCCCAGGTCCCATGTAAACGCAAATGTTCGTGCCACTTGGTGTCAGAGTCGCAAAGTTTCCATACTTCTTCGCAAGCGATGGTGTTTTGCTTGAGCGAGAGGAGCTCTTCTAAAGTTTCTGAATTAGTTATGGTTGGGAGCGGTTGTATAAGAGTTGCGTTGTTTTGGGAGGAGTGAAAGTAGCGTAGTTTGCTTTTGTCTTCTTTGTGTTGTAAGATTAAGCCTACTTTGTATCTGACTCTTTGCGTGAAGTGAGTGTGTCGCATAGTATCTACAGCGTCACTCAACTCGGCGGTTGGAAGTCTTAAGTTTGTGACACTCACGCGAGTCCCGTGCACCCTGACACCTGTTTGTATGGCAGACTAATTTGCGATGAATATTTCCTCACCGTTCCGTATAGCGCATATCATCGGGGGGATAGTTACTCCGTTGAGAGATTTGCGTTGACAGGTGATTTTTCGGCAAGTACCTTCGCCACATAGAGGGCAAAACCTAGGTATTACTCTACATTGTTCCACGTGCCTGTCATGATTGTACAACCTTTTAAAACTTTTAAAACACTTTTCGCAGACGTACTGGGTCATGTTTTCACTGAGTTACCAATATAATATGTGAAGAGAAATTATTTTATTTTATTTTTTCATCTACCTAGCTGTCTATTGCTAGCTATCTTTTTCTAACTATCCATCCATCTATCAATCTATCTATCTATCTCTCTATCCATCTCTCTTATTCTTTCCGTCTACGCATCCGTCAAACACTATCTCGCGTGCGCGTGTGTGCCCGTGCCTCTCATTCCAGAGCAATTTCAGAATGATCTCTCTTTTGTCATCCAACTCTTTGAGTGCCTTGTTGGACAGCGTCACCCCCTCCAGTGTGGGGGTTTTGTCGAGGCCTTCGTACTTGCGCATGTGAATCACGTTCTTACCCTTGTAGTAGCTGACAGCTGCGTACACTTCCCTTTCCCCGACCAGCACCATAAACCAGGGTTTGTGATAGGGGAGACCTTGCGTAGCCGTCGCGTGGCTTATCCGTGCCACCTGGTGGATGTTGGCAATGTTCACTATTAGCTTGAGCAGTGCGTTGACGGTGAAGTGCACTTGCTTAGTGGGGATTGGAGTCGTGTGTTTGATGCTGTAGCGCTCCCTAGACAGTCTAACCACGTCCAACCAGATCTTCAGCTTCAAACCGTCGAAGAAGAACTCTAACATACGGATACCTGTGACATCTTTCTCTGCTTCTTCTGCTCCTTCTTCTCTTTTTCTCTTCTAGGAGCTTGGGTCACGACCCTCCTTAGAAGGTTTCAAGACAAGAAGAGTATCACCATGAGGGTGAGCTGAATCAGCAGCAGAGCCAACAACAGAAGCAACGTCCGCAACGGTAGCCATGAGGGCGTCGTCATAAGCCAAGGAGGGGGAGCACGGAAAAAACACCTGAACCTCCTCCTCTTCCTCCTCACCCCCCTCCTCGTCCTCTGTCTCCTCCTCCTCCTCGCCCTCATCCTCGTTTTCGTCCTCTGTCTCCTCCTGAATCTAATGACAAAGAGTCAGCAAATCTGATGGCAAATGGCCAGTTAGTCTAATGGCAAATAGTCAGTCAGTCTAGTGGCAAATCATCAGTGAACCTAATGGCAAATGGTCAGTTAGTCTAATAGCAAATGGTCGATCAGTCTAGTGGCAAATCTTCATGGATACTAATGGCATATGGTCGGTCAGTCTAGTGGCAAATCGTCAGTGAATCTAACACCAAATGGTCTGATAGTCTAATGGCAAATTGTCGGTCAGTCTAGTGGCAAATCTTCAGTGAACCTAATGGCAAATGGTCAGTTAGTCTAATGAAAAATAGTAGGTCAGTCTAGTGGCAAATCATCAGTGAATCAAATGGCATATGGTCAGTTAGTCTAATGGCAAATGGTCTGTCAGTCTAGTGGCAAATGGTCAGCGAATCTAATGGCAAATGGTCTGTTAGTCTAATGGCAAATGGTCAGTCAGTCTAGTGGCATATTGTCAGTGAATCTAATGGCATATGATCGGTCAAAGTAGTGCCAATTGGTAGGTGAATCTAATGGCAAATGGTCAGCGAATCTAATGGCAAATGGTCAGTTAGTCTAATGGCAAAATGGTTGGTCAGTCTAGTGGCATATTGTCAGTAAACCAAATGGCATTCGGTCGGTCAGTCTAGTGGCAAATGGTCAGTGAATCTAGTGGCATATAGTTGGTCAAAGTAGTGCCAATTGGTCAGCCAATCAACGGTAGCCATGAGGGCATCGTCATAAGCCGAGAAGGGGGAGCACGGAAAAAACACCTGAACCTCCTCCTCTTCCTCCTCACCCCCCTCCTCGTCCTCTGTCTCCTCCTCCTCCTCGCCCTAATCCTCGTCTTCGTCCTCTGTCTCCTCCTGAATCTAATGACAAAGAGTCAGAAAATCTAATGGCAAATGGTCAGTTAGTCAAATGGCAAATGGTCAGTCAGTCTAGTGGCAAATCATCAGTGAACCTAATGGCAAATGGTCAGTTAGTCAAATGGCAAATAGTCAGTCAGTCTAGTGGCAAATCTTCAGTGAAACTAATGGCATATGGTCGGTCAGTCTAGTGGCAAATCGTCGGTGAATCTAACACCAAATGGTCTGATAGTCTAATGGCAAATTGTCGGTCAGTCTAGTGGCAAATCTTCAGTGAACCTAATGGTAAATGGTCAGTTAGTCTAATGGAAAATAGTAGGTCAGTCTAGTGGCAAAACTTCAGTGAATCCAATGGCATATGGTCGGTCAAAGTAGTGCCAATTGGTCAGTGAATCTTATGGCAAATGGTCAGCGAATCTAACGGCAAATGGTCAGTTAGTCTAATGGCAAATGTTCTGTCAGTCTAATGGCAAATGGTCAGTGAATCTAATGGCAAATAGTCTGTTAGTCTAATGGCAAATGGTCAGTTAGTCTAATGGCAAATGGTTGGTCAGCCTAGTGGCAAATCGTCAGTGAACCTAATGGCATATGGTGGGTCAGACTAATGGCAAATGGACAGCGAATCTAATGGCAAATGGTCGGTTAGTCCCGTGGCAAATATTCAGTGAATCTAATGGCAAATGGTATGTTAGTCTGATGGCAAATGGTCGGTCGGTCTTATGGCAAATGGTCAGAGAATCTAAAGGGACATGGTCTTTTAGTCAAATGGCAAATGGTCAGTCAGTCTAGTGGCAAATCGTCTGTGAAAATAATGGCAAATGGTCAGTTATTCTAATAGCAAATGGTTGGTCATTCTGATGGCAAATAGTCAGTGAACCAAATGACAAATGGTCAGTTAGTCTTATGGCAAATGGTCGGTCAGTCCCGTGGCAAATATTCAGCGAATCTAATGGCAAATGGTCTGTTAGTCTGATGGCAAATGGTCGGTCAGTCTTATGGCCAATCGTCAGGGAACCCAATGGCAAATGGTCAGTTAGTCTAATGGCAAATGGTCTGTCAGTCTAGTGGCAAATGGTCAGCGAATCTAATGGCAAATGGTCTGTTAGTCTAATGGCAAATGGTCAGTCAGTCTAGTGGCATATTGTCAGTGAATCTAATGGCATATGATCGGTCAAAGTAGTGCCAATTGGTAGGTGAATCTAATGGCAAATGGTCAGCGAATCTAATGGCAAATGGTCAGTTAGTCTAATGGCAAAATGGTTGGTCAGTCTAGTGGCATATTGTCAGTAAACCAAATGGCATATGGTCGGTCAGTCTAGTGGCAAATGGTCAGTGAATCTAGTGGCATATAGTTGGTCAAAGTAGTGCCAATTGGTCAGCCAATCAACGGTAGCCATGAGGGCATCATCATAAGCCGAGAAGGGGGAGCACGGAAAAATCACCTGAACCTCCTCCTCTTCCTCCTCACCCCCCTCCTCGTCCTCTGTCTCCTCCTCCTCCTCGCCCTAATCCTCGTCTTCGTCCTCTGTCTCCTCCTGAATCTAATGACAAAGAGTCAGAAAATCTAATGGCAAATGGTCAGTTAGTCAAATGGCAAATAGTCAGTCAGTCTAGTGGCAAATCATCAGTGAACCTAATGGCAAATGGTCAGTTAGTCTAATGGCAAATGGCCGATCAGTCTAGTGGCAAATCTTCAGTGAAACTAATGGCATATGGTCGGTCAGTCTAGTGGCAAATCGTCAGTGAATCTAACACCAAATGGTCTGATAGTCTAATGGCAAATCGTCGGTCAGTCTAGTGGCAAATCTTCAGTGAACCTAATGGCAAATGGTCAGTTAGTCTAATGCAAAATAGTAGGTCAGTCTAGTGGCAAATCATCAGTGAATCTAATGACATATGGTCTGTCAAAGTAGTGCCAATTGGTCAGTGAATCTTATGGCAAATGGTCAGCGAATCTAATGGAAAATGGTCAGTTAGTCTAATGGCAAATGGTCTGTCACTCTAGTGGCAAAGGTCAGCGAATCTAATGGCAAATGGTCTGTCAGTCTAATGGCAAATGGTCAGTCAGTCTAGTGGCAAATCGTCAGTGAATCTAATGGCATATGATAGGTCAAAGTAGTGCCAATTGGTAGGTGAATCTAATGGCAAATGGTCAGTGAATCTAATGGCAAATGGTCAGTTAGTCTTATGGCAAAATGGTTGGTCAGTCTAGTTGCATATTGTCAGTAAACCAAATGGCATATGGTCGGTCAGTCTAGTGGCAAATGGTAAGTGAATCTAATGGCATATAGTTGGTCAAAGTAGTGCCAATTGGTCAGCCAATCTAATGGCGAATGGTCGGTCAGTCTAGTGGCAAATAGTCAGAGAATCTAAAGGGAAATGGTCTTTTAGTCAAATGGCAAATGGTCGGTCAGTCTAGTGGCAAATCGTCTGTGAAAATAATGGCAAATGGTCAGTTATTCTAATAGCAAATGGTCGGTCATTCTGATGGCAAATCGTCAGTGAACCCAATGACAAATGGTCAGTTAGTCTAATGGCAAATGGTTGGTCAGTCTAGTTGCAAATTGTCAGTGAACCTAATGGCATATGGTCGGTCAGACTAATGGCAAATGGTTAGCGAATCTATGGCAAATGGTCAGTTAGTCTAATGGCAAATGGTCGGTCAGTCCCTTGGCAAATATTCAGCGAATCTAATGGCCAACACTGCACGAACTTTGCCTTTTACATTGGATTTACATTTGGGGTAAAGGCCGATTTTACAGATCATTACAGACAGTTACAGACATTTACAATAAAATTTACCACAAATGTAAATCTGATCAAAATTGATCTTTGCATAGCTTTACTACCTCGATCAAAGCTCGTAATGGCTGTATTTACACGGTGTGTAAGGGGCTGTAAAGTTGAGTAATTTCGACCATTACACCTTGTACAAAGCTCTGTAAAGGTCAGTAATTTCGACCATTACACATTGTACAAAGCTCTGTAAATGTGAGTAATTTCGACCATTGCACCTTGCACAAAGCTCTGTAAATGTGAGTAATTTTGACCATTGCACCTTGTACAAAGTTCTGTAAATGTGAGTAATTTCGACCATTACACCTTGTACAAAGCTCTGCAAATGTGAGTAATTTCGACCATTACACCTTGTACAAAGCTCTGCAAATGTGAGTAATTTTGACCATTGCACCTTGTACAAAGCTCTGTAAATGTGAGTAATTTCGACCATTACACCTTGTACAAAGCTCTGTAAATGTGAGTAATTTCGACCATTACACCTTTTACAAAGCTCTGTAAATGTGAGTAATTTCGACCATTACACCTTGGACAAAGCTCTGTAAATGTGAGTAACCCTGAGGTAAATTCATTGTAAAACCCTGGGAACCCCTAGTTTTTAGAGAATGGACATATAACCCTTAAGGGAACATTTTATTCATATTCATCAATTAAAACATAATTTGCGGGATGTTTATGGGCATTCAAGGCCCTGGGTCATTGGTCCGCCTACAAAGCCCTGGGTCCGCCTACAGAGCCCTGGGTCCGACTACAGAGCCCTGGGTCCGCCTACAGAGCCCTGGGTCCGCCTACAGAGCCCTGGGTCCGCCTCCAGAGCCCTGGGTCCGCCTCCAGAGCCCTGGGTCCGCCTCCAGAGCCCTGGGTCCGCCTCCAGAGCCCTGGGTCCGCCTCCAGAGCCCTGGGTCCGCCTCCAGAGACCTGGGTCCGCCTCCAGAGCCCTGGGTCCGCCTCCAGAGCCCTGGGTCCGCCTCCAGAGACCTGGGTCCGCCTCCAGAGACCTGGGTCCGCCTCCAGAGGCCTGGGTCCGCCTCCAGAGACCTGGGTCCGCCTCCAGAGGCCTGGGTTAGGGTGGGGGGACAGGCTAGGGGAGTTAGGACGTGGAGTTAAGGAGTGAGGTGGGTGAGGAGGGAGTGAGTCACGTGAGGGGAAAGTGAGGAGGGAATGGTTCTATGTTATCCAGTGTGTATTCGTCTTCACCTGAAAGGTCATAAAAAGTACATTTAGATTCATTGTTTCTATAAGACGTCATACATTAGGGAGTAATATAGTACTGCAACTTGATACTGGTAGATAGCCATTAAGCTCAGTGAGATTCAATCTATGACTTTAGTATGATACTGAATTTCAGATTTTATAACACAATTAGTTTTATATAAACCATATTATAAAATAATAAGATAGATGATACTCACCTGATGCTGCACATTCTACCATGAACAAGGCAGGGTCTATAGCACAACATGCTGTGTTTGTGTCCAGTGGCTGAGTGTGTAGGTGAGTCTGTATGTGGGACAGCTATGTAGGTCAGAGGTCGTCACACCTGGCCGCCCACCTATTGTCTTACTAGTAGTGTGCGGCGGTATCACCTTGGTTACCACCTGTAGTCTGGCCAGTGAGCGGTGGGGGCACATGTCTGTGCACGTGTGGCAGTGTGTGTGTGGTAATGGTGGTGGGGGGGGGGGTACATATAATAATATACATGCACTACTATTAGGCTTGTTATACTCTTATTCCCGGGATACATGTGCCACAGACAGTTTGGTTGGAAATAGATAATGTGATATTCGGGATACTGACATAATTTTCATTTATTTTAATGGACAGATAACATGTACAAAATCCTATTTTTGAATTAATGATATTTAGTGGATATTTTCATTGATTGTAACAGTTGGAAGTTATGGTATTTGGTATAGAACTTTGACTCGATATATGCCCCTGAAAGAATAATAGAGAGATATTTAAATCAACCACCCTTTTACCAAAAACGGCACACCATGTATTATGTGTATTATATGGCCAGTGCTGCCCAGCCAACAGCACTCAACTGTCCAGGGGAAGCGGACCACAGCTTCTGAAGCCCCTCCTGGTGGCTCTCAAAGGCCACAGGGGCCGTGAAGAAACATGTGAAGTACCATAGTAAAAGAAAAGGTAGTCATAGATTTCGTTCCTAGCATCTTTTTTGACCAATTAGGTGTAAATTACCAAACACTTATTCACAGCGAAGCATGTTAGATTTCTTCACGTTTTATCATCTCTATTTAATGTATATTGTCATACAATCAAATATTTTCATCAGAAACGAAGGAAAACTGATAGATAAGCATATATAAACCGGTAAGCAGTAATCAATTGGATATACATACTCCAACAATTATCTGCCCCCCCCCCCACCCTAAACCCCTATTGGCGTCAGGGCTGTCTGGGCAGAGCCTTGACTCAGCCACCACGGCACCTGTTGTGATAATAGTGAGAATTACAAAATGTGTAAATGTATGTAAATATCAATCGATGTAAAGGCAAGGTAAATTGATGTAAATTTGAAGTACTATCTGTGCACAAATTTACAATGAGAATTACTTAGATTTACACGATTTTTACTTGGGAATTACAGAAGGGGTAAATACAAGTAAGTATCAATCCATGTAAAGGCCAGGTAAATTGGTGTAAATCTCAAGCACCATCTTTGCACAGGATCCCAAAGAGATTTACACCTCTTTACCTCACATTTACCTGTCGTAAAACCCAAAGTTGGTGCAGTGCAAATGGTCTGTTAGTCTGATGGCAAATGGTCGGTCAGTCTTACGGCAAATCGTCAGGGAACCCAATGGCAAATGGTCAGTTAGTCTAATGGCAAATGGTCTGTCAGTTTAGTGGCAAATGGTCAGCGAATCTAATGGCAAATGGTCTGTTAGTCTAATGGCAAATGGTCAGTCAGTCTAGTGGCAAATCGTCAGTGAATCTAATGGCATATGATCAGTCAAAGTGCCGATTGGTAGGTGAATCTAATGGCAAATGGTCAGCGAATCTAATGGCAAATGGTCAGTTAGTCTAATGGCAAAATGGTTGGTCAGTCTAGTGGCATATTGTCAGTAAACCAAATGGCATATGGTCGGTCAGTCTAGTGGCAAATGGTCAGTGAATCTAGTGGCATATAGTTGGTCAAAGTAGTGCCAATTGGTCAGCCAATCAACGGTAGCCATGAGGGCATCGTCATAAGCCGAGAAGGGGGAGCACGGAAAAAACACCTGAACCTCCTCCTCTTCCTCCTCACCCCCCTCCTCGTCCTCTGTCTCCTCCTCCTCCTCGACCTAATCCTTGTCTTCGTCCTCTGTCTCCTCCTGAATCTAATGACAAAGAGTCAGCAAATCTAATGGCAAATGGTCAGTTAGTCAAATGGCAAATGGTCAGTCAGTCTAGTGGCAAATCATCAGTGAACCTAATGGCAAATAGTCAGTTAGTCTAATGGCAAATGGTCGATCAGTCTAGTGGCAAATCTTCAGTGAAACTAATGGCATATGGTCGGTCAGTCTAGTGGCAAATCATGGTGAATCTAACACCAAATGGTCTGATAGTCTAATGGCAAATTGTCGGTCAGTCTAGTGGCAAATCTTCAGTGAACCTAATGGTAAATGGTCAGTTAGTCTAATGGAAAATAGTAGGTCAGTCTAGTGGCAAAACTTCAGTGAATCCAATGGCATATGGTCGGTCAAAGTAGTGCCAATTGGTCAGTGAATCTTATGGCAAATGGTCAGCGAATCTAACGGCAAATGGTCAGTTAGTCTAATGGCAAATGTTCTGTCAGTCTAATGGCAAATGGTCAGTAAATCTAATGGCAAATAGTCTGTTAGTCTGATGGCAAATGGTCAGTTAGTCTAATGGCAAATGGTTGGTCAGCCTAGTGGCAAATCGTCAGTGAACCTAATGGCATATGGTGGGTCAGACTAATGGCAAATGGACAGCGAATCTAATGGCAAATGGTCGGTTAGTCCCGTGGCAAATATTCAGTGAATCTAATGGCAAATGGTATGTTAGTCTGATGGCAAATGGTCGGTCGGTCTTATGGCAAATGGTCAGAGAATCTAAAGGGACATGGTCTTTTAGTCAAATGGCAAATGGTCAGTCAGTCTAGTGGCAAATCTTCTGTGAAAATAATGGCAAATGGTCAGTTATTCTAATAGCAAATGGTTGGTCATTCTGATGGCAAATAGTCAGTGAACCAAATGACAAATGGTCAGTTAGTCTTATGGCAAATGGTCGGTCAGTCTTATGGCCAATCGTCAGGGAACCCAATGGCAAATGGTCAGTTAGTCTAATGGCAAATGGTCTGTCAGTCTAGTGGCAAATGGTCAGCGAATCTAATGGCAAATGGTCTGTTAGTCTAATGGCAAATGGTCAGTCAGTCTAGTGGCATATTGTCAGTGAATCTAATGGCATATGATCGGTCAAAGTAGTGCCAATTAGTAGGTGAATCTAATGGCAAATGGTCAGCGAATCTAATGGCAAATGGTCAGTTAGTCTAATGGCAAAATAGTTGGTCAGTCTAGTGGCATATTGTCAGTAAACCAAATGGCATATGGTCGGTCAGTCTAGTGGCAAATGGTCAGTGAATCTAGTGGCATATAGTTGGTCAAAGTAGTGCCAATTGGTCAGCCAATCAACGGTAGCCATGAGGGCATCGTCATAAGCCGAGAAGGGGGAGCACGGAAAAAACACCTGAACCTCCTCCTCTTCCTCCTCACCCCCCTCCTCGTCCTCTGTCTCCTCCTCCTCCTCGCCCTAATCCTCGTCTTCGTCCTCTGTCTCCTCCTGAATCTAATGACAAAGAGTCAGAAAATCTAATGGCAAATGGTCAGTTAGTCAAATGGCAAATAGTCAGTCAGTCTAGTGGCAAATCATCAGTGAACCTAATGGCAAATGGTCAGTTAGTCTAATGGCAAATGGCCGATCAGTCTAGTGGCAAATCTTCAGTGAAACTAATGGCATATGGTCGGTCAGTCTAGTGGCAAATCGTCAGTGAATCTAACACCAAATGGTCTGATAGTCTAATGGCAAATCGTCGGTCAGTCTAGTGGCAAATCTTCAGTGAACCTAATGGCAAATGGTCAGTTAGTCTAATGGAAAATAGTAGGTCAGTCTAGAGGCAAATCATCAGTGAATCTAATGACATATGGTCTGTCAAAGTAGTGCCAATTGGTCAGTGAATCTTATGGCAAATGGTCAGCGAATCTAATGGAAAATGGTCAGTTAGTCTAATGGCAAATGGTCTGTCACTCTAGTGGCAAATGGTCAGCGAATCTAATGGCAAATGGTCTGTCAGTCTAATGGCAAATGGTCAGTCAGTCTAGTGGCAAATCGTCAGTGAATCTAATGGCATATGATAGGTCAAAGTAGTGCCAATTGGTAGGTGAATCTAATGGCAAATGGTCAGTGAATCTAATGGCAAATGGTCAGTTAGTCTTATGGCAAAATGGTTGGTCAGTCTAGTTGCATATTGTCAGTAAACCAAATGGCATATGGTCGGTCAGTCTAGTGGCAAATGGTAAGTGAATCTAATGGCATATAGTTGGTCAAAGTAGTGCCAATTGGTCAGCCAATCTAATGGCGAATGGTCGGTCAGTCTAGTGGCAAATAGTCAGAGAATCTAAAGGGAAATGGTCTTTTAGTCAAATGGCAAATGGTCGGTCAGTCTAGTGGCAAATCGTCTGTGAAAATAATGGCAAATGGTCAGTTATTCTAATAGCAAATGGTCGGTCATTCTGATGGCAAATCGTCAGTGAACCCAATGACAAATGGTCAGTTAGTCTAATGGCAAATGGTTGGTCAGTCTAGTTGCAAATGGTCAGTGAACCTAATGGCATATGGTCGGTCAGACTAATGGCAAATGGTTAGCGAATCTATGGCAAATGGTCAGTTAGTCTAATGGCAAATGGTCGGTCAGTCCCTTGGCAAATATTCAGCGAATCTAATGGCCAATGGTCTGTTAGTCTGATGGCAAATGGTCGGTCAGTCTTACGGCAAATCGTCAGGGAACCCAATGGCAAATGGTCAGTTAGTCTAATGGCAAATGGTCGGTCAGTCCCTTGGCAAATATTCAGCGAATCTAATGGCCAATGGTCTGTTAGTCTGATGGCAAATGGTCGGTCAGTCTTACGGCAAATCGTCAGGGAACCCAATGGCAAATGGTCAGTTAGTCTAATGGCAAATGGTCTGTCAGTTTAGTGGCAAATGGTCAGCGAATCTAATGGCAAATGGTCTGTTAGTCTAATGGCAAATGGTCAGTCAGTCTAGTGGCAAATCGTCAGTGAATCTAATGGCATATGATCAGTCAAAGTGCCGATTGGTAGGTGAATCTAGTGGCAAATGGTCAGCGAATCTAATGGCAAATGGTCAGTTAGTCTAATGGCAAAATAGCTGGTCAGTCTAGTGGCATATTGTCAGTAAACCAAATGGCATATGTTCGATCAGTCTAGTGGCAAATGGTCAGTGAATCTAATAGCATATAGTTGGTCAAAGTAGTGCCAATTGGTCAGCCAATCTAATGGCAAATGGTCCGTTAGTCTAGTGGCAAATTGTCAGTTAACCTTATGGCAAATGGTCTGCGAATCTCATGGCAAATGGTCAGTTAGTCAAATGGCAAATGGTCTGTCTGTCTAGTGGCAAATGGTCAGCGAATCTAATGGCAAATGGTCTGTTAGTCTAATTGCAAATGGATGGTCAGTCTAGTGGCAAATTGTCTGTAAAAATAATGGCAAAATGTCAGTTATTCTAATAGCGAATGGTCGGTCATTCTGGTGGCAAATCGTCAGTGAACCAAATGACAAATGGTCAGTAAGTCTAATGGCAAATGTACAGTCAGTCTAGTTGCAAATGATCAGAGAATGTAAAGGCAAATTGTCTTTTAGTCAAATGGTAAATCTTCAGTGAATCTAATGGCAAATGGTCAGCGAATCTAATGGAAAATGGTCAGTTAGTCAAATGGTAAATGGTCTGTCTGTCTAGTGGCAAATGGTCAGAGAATCAAATTGCAAATGGTCTGTTAGTCTAATGGCAAATGGTCGGTCAGTCTAGAGGCAAATCGTCTGTGAAAATAAATGCATATGGTCAATTATTCTAATAGCAAATGGTCGGTCATTCTGGTGGCGAATCGTCAGTGAACCAAATGACAAATGGTCAGTTAATCTAATGGCAAATGGTTGGTCAGTCAAGTTGCAAATGGTCAGAGAATGTAAAGGCAAATGGTCTTTTAGTCAAATGGTAAATCTTCAGTGAATCTAATAGCAAATGGTCAGCGAATCTAATGTCAAATGGTCAGTTAGTCTAATGGCAAATGGTCGGTCAGTCGAGTGGCAAATGGTAAGCGAATCTAATGGCAAATGGTCAGTTAGTCTAATTGCAAATGGTCGGTCAGTCTAGTGGCAAATTGTCACTGAACCTTATGGCAAATCGTCAGTTAGTCTAATGGCAAATGGTCAGTCAGTTTAGTGGCAAATGGTCAACAAATCTAATGGCAAATGGTCTGTTAGTCTAATGGCAAATGGTCAGTCAGTCTAGTGGCAAATCCTCAGTGAATCTAATGGCATATGATAGGTCAAAGTAGTGCCAATTGGTAGGTGAATCTAATGGCAAATGGTCTGCAAATCAAATGGCAAATGGTCGGTTAGTCTAGTGGCAAATCGTCAGTGAACCTAGGGGCAAATGGTCCGTTACTCCAATCGCAAATGATCGGTCAGTCTAGTGGCAAATCGTCAGAGAATCTAATAGCAAATGGTCTGTTAGTCTATTGGCAAATGGTCGATCAGTCTAGTGGCAAATCGTCAGTGAAACTAATGGCATATGATCGGTCAAAGTAGTGCTGATTGGTAGGTGAATCTAGTGGCAAATGGTCAGCGAATCTAATGGCAAATGGCCAGTTAGTCTAATGGCAAAATAGCTGGTCAGTCTAGTGGCATATTGTCAGTAAACCAAATGGCATATGTTCGATCAGTCTAGTGGCAAATGGTCAGTGAATCTTATGGCATATAGTTGGTCAAAGTAGTGCCAATTGGTCAGCCAATCTAATGGCAAATGGTCCGTCAGTCTAGTGGCAAATTGTCAGTTAACCTTATGGCAAATGGTCTGCGAATCTAATGGCAAATGGTCAGTTAGTCAAATGGCAAATGGTCTGTCTGTCTAGTGGCAAATGGTCAGCGAATCTAATGTCAAATGGTCTGTTAGTCTAATGGCAATTGGATGGTCAGTCTAGTGGCAAATCGTCTGTAAAAATAATGGCAAATTGTCAGTTATTCTAATAGCAAATGGTCGGTCATTCTGGTGGCAAATCGTCAGTGAACCAAATGACAAATGGTCAGTAAGTCTAATGGCAAATGTACAGTCAGTCTAGTTGCAAATGATCAGAGAATGTAAAGGCAAATTGTCTTTTAGTCAAATGGTAAATCTTCAGTGAATCTAATGGCAAATGGTCAGCGAATCTAATGGAAAATGGTCAGTTAGTCAAATGGTAAATGGTCTGTCTGTCTAGTGGCAAATGGTCAGAGAATCAAATTGCAAATGGTCTGTTAGTCTAATGGCAAATGGTCGGTCAGTCTAGAGGCAAATCGTCTGTGAAAATAAATGCATATGGTCAATTATTCTAATAGCAAATGGTCGGTCATTCTGGTGGCGAATCGTCAGTGAACCAAATGACAAATGGTCAGTTAATCTAATGGCAAATGGTTGGTCAGTCAAGTTGCAAATGGTCAGAGAATGTAAAGGCAAATGGTCTTTTAGTCAAATGGTAAATCTTCAGTGAATCTAATAGCAAATGGTCAGCGAATCTAATGTCAAATGGTCAGTTAGTCTAATGGCAAATGGTCGGTCAGTCGAGTGGCAAATGGTAAGCGAATCTAATGGCAAATGGTCAGTTAGTCTAATTGCAAATGGTCGGTCAGTCTAGTGGCAAATTGTCACTGAACCTTATGGCAAATCGTCAGTTAGTCTAATGGCAAATGGTCAGTCAGTTTAGTGGCAAATGGTCAACAAATCTAATGGCAAATGGTCTGTTAGTCTAATGGCAAATGGTCAGTCAGTCTAGTGGCAAATCCTCAGTGAATCTAATGGCATATGATAGGTCAAAGTAGTGCCAATTGGTAGGTGAATCTAATGGCAAATGGTCTGCAAATCAAATGGCAAATGGTCGGTTAGTCTAGTGGCAAATCGTCAGTGAACCTAGGGGCAAATGGTCCGTTACTCCAATCGCAAATGATCGGTCAGTCTAGTGGCAAATCGTCAGAGAATCTAATAGCAAATGGTCTGTTAGTCTATTGGCAAATGGTCGATCAGTCTAGTGGCAAATCGTCAGTGAAACTAATGGCATATGATCGGTCAAAGTAGTGCTGATTGGTAGGTGAATCTAGTGGCAAATGGTCAGCGAATCTAATGGCAAATGGCCAGTTAGTCTAATGGCAAAATAGCTGGTCAGTCTAGTGGCATATTGTCAGTAAACCAAATGGCATATGTTCGATCAGTCTAGTGGCAAATGGTCAGTGAATCTTATGGCATATAGTTGGTCAAAGTAGTGCCAATTGGTCAGCCAATCTAATGGCAAATGGTCCGTCAGTCTAGTGGCAAATTGTCAGTTAACCTTATGGCAAATGGTCTGCGAATCTAATGGCAAATGGTCAGTTAGTCAAATGGCAAATGGTCTGTCTGTCTAGTGGCAAATGGTCAGCGAATCTAATGTCAAATGGTCTGTTAGTCTAATGGCAATTGGATGGTCAGTCTAGTGGCAAATCGTCTGTAAAAATAATGGCAAATTGTCAGTTATTCTAATAGCAAATGGTCGGTCATTCTGGTGGCAAATCGTCAGTGAACCAAATGACAAATGGTCAGTAAGTCTAATGGCAAATGTACGGTCAGTCTAGTTGCAAATGGTCAGAGAATGTAAAGGCAAATTGTCTTTTAGTCAAATGGTAAATCTTCAGTGAATCTAATGGCAAATGGTCAGCGAATCTAATGTCAAATGGTCAGTTAGTCAAATGGTAAATGGTCTGTCTGTCTAGTGGCAAATGGTCAGAGAATCTAATTGCAAATGGTCTGTTAGTCTAATGGCAAATGGTCGGTCAGTCTGGAGGCAAATCGTCTGTGAAAATAAATGCAAATGGTCAGTTATTCTAATAGCAAATGGTCGGTCATTCTGGTGGCCAATCGTCAGTGAACCAAATGACAAATGGTCAGTTAATCTAATGGCAAATGGTTGGTCAGTCTACTTGCAAATGGTCAGAGAATGTAAAGGCAAATGGTCTTTTAGTCAAATGGTAAATCTTCAGTGAATCTAATGGCAAATGGTCAGCGAATCTAATGTCAAATGGTCAGTTAGTCTAATGGCAAATGGTCGGTCAGTAGAGTGGCAAATGGTAAGCGAATCTAATGGCAAATGGTCCGTTAGTCTAATTGCAAATGGCCGGTCAGTCTAGTGGCAAATAGTCACTGAACTTTATGGCAAATGGTCAGTTAGTCTAATGGCAAATGGTCTGTTAATCCAATGGCAAATGGTCGGTTAGTCTAGTGGCAAATCGTCAGTGAACCTAGGGGCAAATGGTCCGTTACTCCAATTGCAAATGATCGGTCAGTCTAGTGGCAAATCATCAGAGAATCTAATGGCAAATGGTCTGTTAGTCTATTGGCAAATGGTCGATCAGTCTAGTGGCAAATCGTCAGTGAATCTAATGGCATATGATCGGTCAAAGTAGTGCCGATTGGTAGGTGAATCTAGTGGCAAATGGTCAGCGAATCTAATGGCAAATGGCCAGTTAGTCTAATGGCAAAATAGCTGGTCAGTCTAGTGGCATATTGTCAGTAAACCAAATGGCATATGTTTGATCAGTCTAGTGGCAAATGGTCAGTGAATCTAATGGCATATAGTTGGTCAAAGTAGTGCCAATTGGTCAGCCAATCTAATGGCAAATGGTCCGTCAGTCTAGTGGCAAATTGTCAATTAACCTTATGGCAAATGGTCGACGAATCTAATGGCAAATGGTTAGTTAGTCAAATGGCAAATGGTCTGTCTGTCTAGTGGCAAATGGTCAGCGCATCTAATGGCAAATGGTCTGTTAGTCTAATGGCAAATGGATGGTCATTCTGGTGGCAAATCGTCTGTAAAAATAATGGCAAATTGTCAGTTATTCTAATAGCAAATGGTCGGTCATTCTGGTGGCAAATCGTCAGTGAACCAAATGTCAAATGGTCAGTTAGTCAAATGGTAAATGGTCTGTCTGTCTAGTGGCAAATGGTCAGAGAATCGAATTGCAAATGGTCTGTTAGTCTAATGGCAAATGGTCGGTCAGTCTGGAGGCAAATCGTCTGTGAAAATAAATGCAAATGGTCAGTTATTCTAATAGCAAATGGTCGGTCATTCTGGTGGCGAATCGTCAGTGAACCAAATGACAAATGGTCAGTTAATCTAATGGCAAATGGTTGGTCAGTCTAGTTACAAATGGTCAGAAAATGTAAAGGCAAATGGTTTTTAGTCAAATGGTAAATCTTCAGTGAATCTAATGGCAAATGGTCAGCGAATCTAATGTCAAATGGTCCGTTAGTCTAATGGCAAATGGTTGGTCAGTAGAGTGGCAAATGGTCAGAGAATCTAATGGCAAATGGTCCGTTAGTCTAATTGCAAATGGTCGGTCAGTCTAGTGGCAAATAGTCACTGAACCTTTTGGCAAATGGTCAGTTAGTCTAATGGCAAATGGTCAGTCAGTTTAGTGGCAAATGGTCAGAGAATCTAATGGCAAATGGTCTGTTAATCAAATGGCAAATGGTCGGTTAGTCTAGTGGCAAATCGTCAGTGAACCTAGGGGCAAATGGTCTGTTACTCCAATTGCAAATGATCGGTCAGTCTAGTGGCAAATCGTCAGAGAATCTAATGGCAAATGGTCTGTTAGTCTATTGGCCAATGGTTGGTTAGTCTAGTGGCAAATCGTCAGTGAATCTAATGGCATATGATCGGTCAAAGTAGTGCCGATTGGTAAGTGAATCTAGTCGCAAATGGTCAGCGAATCTAATGGCAAATGGCCAGTTAGTCTAATGGCAAAATAGCTGGTCAGTCTAGTGGCATATTGTCAGTAAACCAAATGGCATATATATCCTTAGGAGCGCCAGTGCTTTCTGTAGTGGGACAGCCAGAGCGTACTGATGTGGGGTCTTAAAAGGGCCCTCCAAACGCCAGTGCTTTCTGTCAGGGGACCCCCAGAACGTACTGATGTGGGGTCTAAAAAGGGCCCTCCAAAAGCCAGTGCTTTCTGTCAGGGGACCCCCAAAACGTATTATGAGTAATGGATTTTTCAAGTTTTTGGCTCCCAGAACGTAATGATGTGTATTCAAGGACTGATTTTCCTCTTTATTTAATGTAAATGCCCATGCCTAATACTCATTGGTACACTCTGAAAGTTCTAGCTGGAAAACCAAAACGTTTTAGAACGTTTTGGCACTTCTGTTATGAAACAAATTAGATAAACATTATCTGGTCTAATATATGTTCCAAATACACATTGGTACACTCTGGAAGTTCTACTTGGAAAAGCAAAACGTTTTAGAACGTTTTGGTACTTTTGTAGAGTATACATTATCTGGTCTGATATAGGTTCCAAATACACATAAACCCACTGTGGCAGCAAATTTGCCAAGAGAAAACGTTTTAGAACGTTTTGGCACTTATGTAGAGTATACATTATCTGGTCTGATATAGGTTCCAAATACACATAAACCCACTGTGGCAGCACAGTTACCAAGACAAAACGTTTTAAAACGTTTTGGCACTTATGTAGAGTATGTACATTATCTGGTCTGATATAGGTTCCAAATACAGTTAGTATAGGATATGTTCTGACGCTGGTATGGCCTTGCTCGGATGTTAGTATGGCCTGTGCTCGAATGTTGCTATGGCCTGTGTTTAGACGTTAGTATGGCATGTCTTAGGACGTTAGTATGGCATATGTTGGGATGTCAGTATAACATGTGTTTGGACATTAGGGAAATGGCCTATTGTCTAGAGGGCTCACAGTCATGGGGACCATCTGTCATAGGGCCGACTGTCAGGAGGTCAATCCTCATGTGGCTAAAAGGCAGAGGGCCTGTTGTCCTAGGGCCGATTGTCATGAGGGCCCCTGAAATGGATACCATATATATGCATAATGAGGCATTATATAGGTACATGATCGGATGTAAGTATCAACTATGTTCAGACATTAGTATCACTTATGCACGGACGTTAGTACCAGTTGTGCTGGACGTTAGTATCACTTATGTTTGGAAGTAAGTATCACCTATGCTCGGACAATAGTATCACCTATGCTCGGATGTTAGTATCACTTATGGTTGGACATTAGTATCAACTATGCATGGACGTTAGTATCACAGATGCTCGGATGTTAGTTTCACCTATGCTCAGACATTAGTAGCATCTAAGCTTGGACATTAGTATCATCGATGCTCAGATATTAGTATCATCTATGCTTGGACGTCAGGATACCTATGCTTGAATGTTTTTATCATTTGTGCTCGGATGTTAGTATAACTTATGTTTGACCTTAAGTATCTCTTGTGCTCAGATGCTAGTATCACCTATGCTTGCATGGTAATATCACCTATGCTCAGACATTAGTCCAGACACAGGCCATACTAAAGTCTGAACATATGCCATACTAATCCCCAAACACATACCATACTAATGTCTGAACACAGGCCATACTAACATCTGAGCACATACCATACTGATGTCCGTGCACAGGCTATACTAACATTCAAACACAGCAGTACCACCTGTGCTCGGACGTTGGTATCCCTTGTGCTTGGACGTTAGTTTCACTTATGCTCGCATGTTAGCATCATCTATGCTTGGATGCATACTAAGCATACACATACTAAGCCATCCTAACGTCTGAACACAAGCTATACTAACATCCGAGCACATGTTTGAATGGCATGTAATGGGATGTTAGTATCACTTATGCTCAGACAATAGGCTCTATGACAATCGCCCCCCATGACTGCAAACCCTCTGGACAATAGGCCATGCCCCTAACCTCCAAACACAGGTCATACTAAGGCCAAAAAAAAGAAGGTTTGTTTCAGGTCACCCGACCGACCCTATCTAAACAGGGCCGACCCTACGTTTTTTGACGCAAGTTTGAAGAAATTTTCATATTTTTATACTTTTTTGGGGTCACTTAACTTGGGGTTTACAAAATTTTGGGGGAAAATCTCCCCATTTTTACACTTTTTTGGGTCAATTTTAAAGGGAAAGTAAAAAAAAGAAAGTGAAAAAAAAAAAATCCGACCTACCGACCCTAGAGTTTCTTACCTGAAACAAAACTTTTATTTTATTTAGCCTAATGTCTGAACACTTCCCAGCTAACAAAGAAACGTTATTTTACGTCAAAATAACGTTCTAAAATTGTATATAACGTTATACCATAGTAAGGAGCCTTAGAGAAACGTTATATAACGTTAAATAACATTACAAAATGTTGTATAACGTTTTTTGTTTACTGGGTTACCTTTATCGCGTTCTCTGTTTATCCCATTCTCTGTTTATCCCGTTCTCCATTTATCCCGTTCTCCATTTATCCCGTTATCCCATTCTCCGTTTATCCCATTCTCTGTTCATCCCTTTCTCTCTTTATCCCATTCTCTGTTCATCCCATTCTCCATTTATCCCATTCTCCGTAATATTTAATGGAGAAGGGGATAAACGGGATAAAGGGAGAAGGGGATGAATGGAGAAGGGGATAAACGGAGAAGGGGATAATCGGAGAATGGGATAAATGGAAAGCGGGATAAAGGGAGAACGGGATAAACAGAGAACGGGATAAATGGGGGAACGGGATAAACAGAGAACAGGATAAATGGAGAACGGGATAAACGGAGAACGGGATAAAGGGAGCACAGGATAAAGGGAGAACAGGATAAAAGGAGAACGGGCTAAAAGGAGAACAGGATAAACAGAGAATGGGATAAATGGAGAATGGGATAAATGGAGAATGGGATAAATGGAGAACGGGATAAATGGAGGACGGGATAAAGGTAGAGGGGGATAAAGGGAGAGGGGATAAAGGGAGAACAAGATAAACGGGATAAAGAGAGAAGGGGAAGAATGGAGAAGGGGAAGAACAGAGAACAGGATAAACAGAGAACGGGACAAGCAGAGAACGGGATAAATGGAGAACGGGATAAATGGAGAATGGGATAAAGAGATAAATGGAAAAGGGGATAAATAGAGAAGGGCATAAATAGAGAAGGGCATAAATAGAGAAGGAGATGAACGGGATGAAGGGAGAGGGCGATGAACGGAGAAGGGGTTGAATGGAGAAGGGCACGAACGGAGAAGGGGATGAACGGATAAAGGGAGAACGGGATAAAGGGAGAGCGGGATAAAGGGAGAACAGGATAAAGGGAGAACGAGATAAACGGTGGCTTTGGGCGTCAGCGCCGAGCAGTGTGTAACCGCTGGTTTACGTCTCGGCCGAAAAGCTAGTCGATCGGAGCGTCGGAGGATAAAGGAAGAACGGGCTAAAGGGAGAACAGGATAAACAGAGAATGGGATAAATGCAGAATGGGATGAAGGGAGAATCGGATGAATGGAGAACGGGATAAATGGAGGACGGGATAAATGGAGAACAGGATAAATGGAGAACTGGATAAATGGAGAATGGAATAAAAGGAGAACGAGATATAGAGATAAATGGAAAAGGGGATAAACAGAGCAGGGCATAAATAGAGAAGGAGATGAACCGGATGAAGGGAGAGGGTGATGAACGGAGAAGGGGATGAATGGAGAAGGGATAAAAGGAGAGCGGGATAAAGGTAGAACGAGATAAACGGGATAAAGGGAGAAGGGGAAGAATGGAGAACGGGATAAACAGAGAATGGGATAAGCAGAGAATGGGATAAGCAGAGAACGGGATAAACGGAGAACAGGATAAACGGAGAACAGGATAAACAGATAAAGGGAGAACGGGATGAAGGGAGAATGGGATGAACGGAGAAAGGGATAAACAGAGAACAGGATAAACAGAGAACAAGATAAACAGATAAAGGGCTAAACAGATAAAGGGAGAACGGCCAAAGGGAGAACAGGATAAAGGGAGAACGCGATAATGGGAGAACACAAAAACTGAATCATGAGCAGGGGGATCGGAGGCAGGGACGTCCGACCGACACGGCGAAACCGAAAACGGAGATGCCGTCGCTGTTGACGCTTCGATCGACTCGCTTTTTGGCTGAGACGTAAAACAGCGGTTACAAACTGCCCGGCGCTGACACCCTTAGCCACCTGCTCGCCCCCAGCCACCTGCTTTCCCACAGCCACCTGCTCACCTACAGTCTGACCGACATGGCGAAACGGAAACGGAGATGCCGTCGCTGTTGACGCTCCGATAGACTCGCTTTTCCCCGTTTCGTAAATCCTTTCTACAGATCGTTCTGATATGTTCTGGCATGAGCAACTGCATGGGAGTTTTTGGTCATCCAGCTGCCAGAACGTTCTGAAACGTTTTCCTATCAAAAAATCCTTTCTACAGAACGTTCTGATACGTTCTAGCATGAGCAACTGCATGGGGTCTTTTAGTCATCCAGCTGCCAGAACGTTCTGAAACGTATTCCTATCAAGAAATCCTTTCTACAGAACGTTCTGATACGTTCTAGCATGAGCAACTGCATGGGATCTTATAGTCATCCAGCTGCCAGAACGTTCTGAAACGTATTCCTATCAAAAAGTCCTTTCTATAGAACGTTCTGATACGTTCTGGCATGAGCAGCTGCTCTTGAACATCCAGCTGCAAAAACGTATTAAAATGTTTTACTGCCATCCCATACAGACCACAGATAGAAGTGCCAGATCCTGCTAATGTGTATTAGAAACAAATGCTAATTAGCTTGAAATTAATCACATTATATCGTATAATCGATAAAATTCTGACATGATGCTCAACTAGAAGCATTTAATCATAGTGACAACTCAAAATAACTCTAATTGAGCTATTATATCATGACGAGATGTACTACTATATTTACCATGTTATTACAAATATTTCAAATTTAGGATATTATCGATTTTCAAGGTTAATTACTACCATTAAGGAATCAAGTTATAAAATATGGTAAGGCAGTATTCATATTACTTTTTATCATAGATATATATCATGGGAGAAGCAATAACATTCTAGTGTAATCTAGGCCTTCTATGCTACATTGAAATCCTTGAAATGTGTGAAAACTACTGGCGTTTGGGTCCATCATCCATTCAGATTTCTGGCATTCAGAGGGCCCTTTATACACCCCACATCAGTACTCTCTGGGGGTCCCATGATAGAAAGCACTGGCGTTTTGAGGGCCCATTTTACACCCCACATCAGTACACTCTGGGGGTCCCAAGACAGAAATCACTGGCATTTTGAGGGCCGTTTTTACACCCCACATCAGTACGCTATGGTTGTGCTAAGGATATGTTCGATCAGTCTAGTGGCAAATGGTCAGTGAATCTAATGGCATATAGTTGGTCAAAGTAGTGCCAATTGGTCAGCCAATCTAATGGCAAATGGTCCGTCAGTCTAGTGGCAAATTGTCAGTTAACCTTATGCCAAATGGTCTGCGAATCTAATGGCAAATGGTCAGTTAGTCAAATGGCAAATGGTCTGTCTGTCTAGTGGCAAATGGTCAGCGCATCTAATGGCAAATGGTCTGTTAGTCTAATGGCAAATGGATGGTCATTCTGGTGGCAAATTGTCGGTAAAAATAATGGCAAATTGTCAATTATTCTAATAGCAAATGGTCGGTCATTCTGGTGGCAAATCGTCAGTGAACCAAATGTCAAATGGTCAGTTTGTCAAATGGTAAATGGTCTGTCTGTCTAGTGGCAAATGGTCAGAGAATCGAATTGCAAATGGTCTGTTAGTCTAATGGCAAATGGTCGGTCAGTCTGGAGGCAAATCGTCTGTGAAAATAAATGCAAATGGTCAGTTATTCTAATAGCAAATGGTCGGTCATTCTGGTGGCGAATCGTCAGTGAACCAAATGACAAATGGTCAGTTAATCTAATGGCAAATGGTTGGTCAGTCTAGTTGCAAATGGTCAGAGAATGTAAAGGCAAATGGTCTTTTAGTCAAATGGTAAATCTTCAGTGAATCTAATGGCAAATGGTCAGCGAATCTAATGTCAAATGATCAGTTAGTCTAATGGCAAATGGTCGGTCAGTAGAGTGGCAAATGGTAAGCGAATCTAATGGCAAATGGTCCGTTAGTCTAATTGCAAATGGTCGGTCAGTCTAGTGGCAAATAGTCACTGAACCTTATGGCAAATGGTCAGTTAGTCTAATGGCAAATGGTCAGTCAGTTTAGTGGCAAATGGTCAGAGAATCTAATGGCAAATGGTCTGTTAATCAAATGGCAAATGGTCGGTTAGTCTAGTGGCAAATCGTCAGTGAACCTAGGGGCAAATGGTCCGTTACTCCAATTGCAAATGATCGGTCAGTCTAGTGACAAATCGTCAGAGAATCTAATGGCAAATGGTCTGTTAGTCTATTGGCAAATGGTCGATCAGTCTAGTGGCAAATCGTCAGTGAATCTAATGGCATATGATCGGTCAAAGTAGTGCCGATTGGTAGGTGAATCTAGTGGCAAATGGTCAGCGAATCTAATGGCAAATGGCCAGTTAGTCTAATGGCAAAATAGCTGGTCAGTCTAGTGGCATATTGTCAGTAAACCAAATGGCATATATATCCTTAGGAGCGCCAGTGCTTTCTGTAGTGGGACAGCCAGAGCGTACTGATGTGGGGTCTTAAAAGGGCCCTCCAAACGCCAGTGCTTTCTGTCAGGGGACCCCCAGAACGTACTGATGTGGGGTCTAAAAAGGGCCCTCCAAAAGCCAGTGCTTTCTGTCAGGGGACCCCCAGAACGTATTATGAGTAATGGATTTTTCAAGTTTTTGGCTCCCAGAACGTAATGATGTGTATTCAAGAACTGATTTTCCTCTTTATTTAATGTAAATGCCCATGCCTAATACTCATTGGTACACTCTGAAAGTTCTAGCTGGAACACCAAAACGTTTTAGAACGTTTTGGCACTTCTGTTATGAAACAAATTAGATAAACATTATCTGGTCTAAAATATGTTCCAAATACACATTGGTACACTCTGGAAGTTCTACTTGGAAAAGCAAAACGTTTTAGAACGTTTTGGCACTTCTGTAGAGTATACATTATCTGGTCTGATATAGGTTCCAAATACACATAAACCCACTGTGGCAGCACAGTTACCAAGACAAAACGTTTTAAAACGTTTTGGCACTTATGTAGAGTATGTACATTATCTGGTCTGATATAGGTTCCAAATACAGTTAGTATAGGATATGTTCTGACGCTGGTATGGCCTTGCTCGGATGTTAGTATGGCCTGTGCTCGAATGTTGCTATGGCCTGTGTTTAGACGTTAGTATGGCATGTCTTAGGACGTTAGTATGGCATATGTTGGGATGTCAGTATAACATGTGTTTGGACATTAGGGAAATGGCCTATTGTCTAGAGGGCTCACAGTCATGGGGACCATCTGTCATAGGGCCGACTGTCAGGAGGTCAATCCTCATGTGGCTAAAAGGCAGAGGGCCTGTTGTCCTAGGGCCGATTGTCATGAGGGCCCCTGAAATGGATACCATATATATGCATAATGAGGCATTATATAGGTACATGATCAGATGTAAGTATCAACTATGTTCGGATGTTAGTATCACTTATGCACGGACGTTAGTACCAGTTGTGCTGGACGTTAGTATCACTTATGTTTGGAAGTAAGTATCACCTATGCTCGGACAATAGTATCACCTATGCTCGGATGTTAGTATCACTTATGGTTGGACATTAGTATCAACTATGCATGGACGTTAGTATCACAGATGCTCGGATGTTAGTTTCACCTATGCTCAGACATTAGTAGCATCTAAGCTTGGACATTAGTATCATCGATGCTCAGATATTAGTATCATCTATGCTTGGACGTCAGGATACCTATGCTTGAATGTTTTTATCATTTGTGCTCGGATGTTAGTATAACTTATGTTTGACCTTAAGTATCACTTGTGCTCAGATGCTAGTATCACCTATGCTTGCATGGTAATATCACCTATGCTCAGACATTAGTCCAGACACAGGCCATACTAAAGTCTGAACATATGCCATACTAATCCCCAAACACATGCCATACTAATGTATGAACACAGGCCATACTAACATCTGAGCACATACCATACTGATGTCCGTGCACAGGCTATACTAACATTCAAACACAGCAGTACCACCTGTGCTCGGACGTTGGTATCACTTGTGCTTGGACGTTAGTTTCACTTATGCTCGCATGTTAGCATCATCTATGCTTGGATGCATACTAAGCATACACATACTAAGCCATACTAACGTCTGAACACAAGCTATACTAACACAGGTCATACTAAGGCCAAAAAAAAAGAAGGTTTGTTTCAGGTCACCCGACCGACCCTATCTAAACAGGGCCGACCCTACGTTTTTCACGCAATTTTGAAGAAATTTTCATATTTTTATACTTTTTTGGGGTCACTAAACTTGGGGTTTACAAAATTTTGGGGAAAAATCTCCCCATTTTTACACTTTTTTGGGTCAATTTTAAAGGGGGAGTAAAAAAAAGAAAGTAAAAAAAAAAAAAATCCGACCTACCGACCCTAGAGTTTCTTCCCATGTTACCTGAAACAAAACTTTTTTTTTATTTAGCCTAATGTCTGAACACTTCCCAGCTAACAAAGAAACGTTATTTTACGTCAAAATAACGTTCTAAAATTGTATATAACGTTATACCATAGTAAGGAGCCTTAGAGAAACGTTATATAACGTTAAATAACATTACAAAATGTTGTATAACGTTTTTTGTTTACTGGGTTACCTTTATCGCGTCCCCGGTTTATCCCATTCTCTGTTTATCCCGTTCTCCATTTATCCCGTTCTCCATTTATCCCGTTATCCCATTCTCCGTTTATCCCATTCTCTGTTCATCCCTTTCTCTCTTTATCCCATTCTCTGTTCATCCCATTCTCCATTTATCCCATTCTCCGTAATATTTAATGGAGAAGGGGATAAACGGGATAAAGGGAGAAGGGGATGAATGGAGAACGGGATAAATGGGGGAACGGGATAAACAGAGAACAGGATAAATGGAGAACGGGATAAACGGAGAACGGGATAAAGGGAGCACAGGATAAAGGGAGAACAGGATAAAAGGAGAACGGGCTAAAAGGAGAACAGGATAAACAGAGAATGGGATAAATGGAGAATGGGATAAATGGAGAATGGGATAAATGGAGAACGGGATAAATGGAGGATGGGATAAAGGGAGAGGGGGATAAAGGGAGAGGGGATAAAGGGAGAACAACATAAACGGGATAAAGGGAGAAGGGGAAGAATGGAGAAGGGGAAGAACAGAGAACAGGATTAACAGAGAACGGGACAAGCAGAGAACGGGATAAATGGAGAACGGGATAAATGGAGAATGGGATAAAGAGATAAATGGAAAAGGGGATAAATAGAGAAGGGCATAAATAGAGAAGGGCATAAATAGAGAAGGAGATGAACGGGATGAAGGGAGAGGGCGATGAACGGAGAAGGGGTTGAATGGAGAAGGGCACGAACGGAGAAGGGGATGAACGGATAAAGGGAGAACGGGATAAAGGGAGAGCGGGATAAAGGGAGAACAGGATAAAGGGAGAACGAGATAAACGGTGGATTTGGGCGTCAGCGCCGAGCAGTGTGTAACCGCTGGTTTACGTCTCGGCCGAAAAGCTAGTCGATCGGAGCGTCAACAGCGACGGCATCTTCGTTTTGGTTTCGCCGTGTCGGTCGGACTCCCCCTTCTCCGATCCCCCCCAGTCGATCGCCCTGCCCATGATTCAGTTTTCGCGTTCTGCTTTTATCGCATTCTCCCTTTTTCACGTTCTCTGCTTATCCAATTCTCCGTTTGTCCCGTTCTCTGTTTATCCCATTCTCCCTTTATCCAGTTCTCGTTTATCCCGTTCTCCATTTATCCCGTTCTCCATTTATCCCATTATCCAGTTCTCTGTTCATCCCCTTGTCCCTTAATCCTGTTTATCCCCAATCACCTTCCCCCGCCCCGGTCCCGGCTGTAGGTGATCAGGTGGCTATCGGAAAGCAGGTGACTGGGCGCAAGCAGGTGGCTGTGGGCGTCAGTGCAGTGCCAAAAAGTGAGTCGATCGGAGCGTCAACAGCGACGGCATCTCCGTTTTCGGTTTCGGTGTGTCGGTCAGACGCCCCCGCCTCTGACCCTCCCACCTCCAATTCCCCTGCCCATAATGGAGAATGGGATAAAGGGAGAACGGGATAAACAGAGAACGGGATAAATGGGGGAACGGGATAAACAGAGAACAGGATAAATGGAGAACGGGATATACGAAGAACGGGATAAACGGAGAACGGGATAAAGGGAGAACAGGATAAAGGAAGAACGGGCTAAAGGGAGAACAGGATAAACAGAGAATGGGATAAATGCAGAATGGGATGAAGGGAGAATCGGATGAATGGAGAACGGGATAAATGGAGGACGGGATAAATGGAGAACAGGATTAATGGAGAACTGGATAAATGGAGAATGGAATAAAAGGAGAACGAGATATAGAGATAAATGGAAAAGGGGATAAACAGAGCAGGGCATAAATAGAGAAGGAGATGAACGGGATGAAGGGAGAGGGCGATGAACGGAGAAGGGGATGAATGGAGAAGGGATAAAAGGAGAGCGGGATAAAGGGAGAACGAGATAAACGGGATAAAGGGAGAAGGGGAAGAATGGAGAACGGGATAAACAGAGAATGGGATAAGCAGAGAATGGGATAAGTAGAGAACGGGATAAACGGAGAACAGGATAAACGGAGAACAGGATAAACAGATAAAGGGAGAACGGGATAAAGGGAGAATGGAATAAAAGGAGAACGAGATATAGAGATAAATGGAAAAGGGGATAAACAGAGCAGGGCATAAATAGAGAAGGAGATGAACCGGATGAAGGGAGAGGGCGATGAACGGAGAAGGGGATGAATGGAGAAGGGATAAAAGGAGAGCGGGATAAAGGGAGAACGAGATAAACGGGATAAAGGGAGAAGGGGAAGAATGGAGAACGGGATAAACAGAGAATGGGATAAGCAGAGAATGGGATAAGTAGAGAACGGGATAAACGGAGAACAGGATAAACGGAGAACAGGATAAACAGATAAAGGGAGAACGGGATAAAGGGAGAATGGGATGAACGGAGAAAGGGATATACAGAGAACAGGGTAAACAGAGAACAAGATAAACAGATAAAGGGCTAAACAGATAAAGGGAGAACGGCCAAAGGGAGAACAGGATAAAGGGAGAACGCGATAATGGGAGAACACAAAAACTGAATCATGAGCAGGGGGATCGGAGGCGGGGACGTCCGACCGACACGGCAAAACCCAAAACGGAGATGCCGTCGCTGTTGACGCTTCGATCGACTCGCTTTTCGGCTGAGACGTAAAACAGCGGTTACAAACTGCCCGGCGCTGACACCCTGCCACCTGCTCGCCCCCAGCCACCTGCTTTCCCACAGCCACCTGCTCACCTACAGTCTGACCGACATGGCGAAACGGAAACGGAGATGCCGTCGCTGTTGACGCTCCGATAGACTCGCTTTTCCCCGTTTCGTAAATCCTTTCTACAGATCGTTCTGATATGTTTTTGGCATGAGCAACTGCATGGGAGTTTTTGGTCATCCAGCTGCCAGAACGTTCTGAAACGTTTTCCTATCAAAAAATCCTTTCTACAGAACGTTCTGATACGTTCTAGCATGAGCAACTGCATGGGGTCTTTTAGTCATCCAGCTGCCAGAACGTTTTGAAACGTATTCCTATCAAGAAATCCTTTCTACAGAACGTTCTGATACGTTCTAGCATGAGCAACTGCATGGGGTCTTTTAGTCATCCAGCTGCCAGAACGTTCTGAAACGTATTCCTATCAAGAAATCCTTTCTACAGAACGTTCTGATACGTTCTAGCATGAGCAACTGCATGGGATCTTATAGTCATCCAGCTGCCAGAACGTTCTGAAACGTATTCCTATCAAAAAGTCCTTTCTATAGAACGTTCTGATACGTTCTGGCATGAGCAGCTGCTCTTGAACATCCAGCTGCAAAAACGTATTAAAACGTTTTACTGCCATCCCATACAGACCACAGATAGAAGTGCCAGATCCTGCTAATGTGTATTAGAAACAAATGCTAATTAGCTTGAAATTAATCATATTATATCGTATAATTGATAAAATTCTGACATGATGCTCAACTAGAAGCATTTAATCATAGTGACAACTCAAAATAACTCTAATTGAGCTAGTATATCATAACGAGATGTACTACTATATTTACCATGTTATTACAAATATTTCAAATTTAGGATATTATCGATTTTCAAGGTTAATTACTACCAATAAGGAATCAAGTTATAAAATATGGTAAGGCAGTATTCATATTACTTTTTATCATAGATATATATCATGGGAGAAGCAATAACATTCTAGTGTAATCTAGGCCTTCTATGCTACATTGAAATCCTTGAAATGTGTGAAAACTACTGGCGTTTGGGTCCATCATCCAATTCAGATTTCTGGCATTCAGAGGGCCCTTTGTACACCCCACATCAGTACTCTCTGGGGGTCCCATGACAGAAAGCACTGGCATTTTGAGGGCCCATTTTACACCCCACATCAGTACACTCTGGGGGTCCCAAGACAGAAAGCACTGGCGTTTTGAGGGCCGTTTTTACACCCCACATCAGTACGCTATGGTTGTGCTAAGGATATGTTCGATCAGTCTAGTGGCAAATGGTCAGTGAATCTAATGGCATATAGTTGGTCAAAGTAGTGCCAATTGGTCAGCCAATCTAATGGCAAATGGTCCGTCAGTCTAGTGGCAAATTGTCAGTTAACCTTATGGCAAATGGTCTGCAAATCTAATGGCAAATGGTCAGTTAGTCAAATGGCAAATGGTCTGTCTGTCTAGTGGCAAATGGTCAGCGCATCTAATGGCAAATGGTCTGTTAGTCTAATGGCAAATGGATGGTCATTCTGGTGGCAAATCGTCTGTAAAAATAATGGCAAATTGTCAGTTATTCTAATAGCAAATGGTCGGTCATTCTGGTGGCAAATCGTCAGTGAACCAAATGTCAAATGGTCAGTTAGTCAAATGGTAAATGGTCTGTCTGTCTAGTGGCAAATGGTCAGAGAATCGAATTGCAAATGGTTTGTTAGTCTAATGGCAAATGGTCGGTCAGTCTGGAGGCAAATCGTCTGTGAAAATAAATGCAAATGATCAGTTAGTCTAATAGCAAATGGTCGGTCATTCTAGTGGCGAATCGTCAGTGAATCAAATGACAAATGGTCAGCTAATCTAATGGCAAATGGTTGGTCAGTCTAGTTACAAATGGTCAGAGAGTGTAAAGGCAAATGGTCTTTTAGTCAAATGGTAAATCTTCAGTGAATCTAATGGCAAATGGTCAGCGAACCTAATGTCAAATGATCAGTTAGTCTAATGGCAAATGGTCGGTCAGTCGAGTGGCAAATGGTAAGCGAATCTAATGGCAAATGGTCCGCTAGTCTAATTGCAAATGGTCGGTCAGTCTAGTGGCAAATAGTCAGTGAAACTTATGGCAAATGGTCAGTTAGTCTAATGGCAAATGGTCAGTCAGTCTAGTGGCAAATCGTCAGTGAACCTAATGGCATATGGTCAGTTAGTCTGATGGCAAGAGGTCAGTCAGTCTAGTGGCATATCGTCAGTATACCTAATGGTAAATGGTCGGTCAGTCTAGTGGCAATTCCTCAGTGAATCTAAAGGCATATGGTTGGTCAAATAAGGGCCAATTGGTAGGTGAATCTAATGGCATATGGTCAAGAAATCTCATGGCAAATGGTCAATTAGTCTAATGGCAAATGGTCAGTCAGTCTAGTGGCAATTCATTAGTGAATGTAATGGCATATCGTCGATCAATCTAGTAGCAAATCATAATTTGTCTAATGGCAAATGATCAGTGAATCTGCCGGCAAATCGTCAATTAGTCTAATGGCAAATGGTCGGTCAGTCTAGTGGCAAATGGTCAGAGAATCTTAAGGGAAATGGTCTTTTAGTCAAATGGCAAATGGTCGGTCAGTCTAGTGGAAAATCGTCAGTGATCCTAGTGGCATATGGTCAGTTAGTCTGAAGGCAAATGGTCGGTCAGTCTAGTGGCAAATTGTCTGTGAACCTAATGGCATATGGTCAGTTAGTCTGAAGGCAAATGGTCGTTCAGTCTAGTGGCAAATGGTCAGTGAACCTTAGGCCATATCGTCCGCGAATCTACGAGCAAATGGTCAGTTTGTCTACTGGCAAATTGTCTGTTAGTCTAATGGCAAATGGATGGTCAGTCTATTGGCAAATCGTCTGTAAAAATAATAGCCAATTGTCAGTTATTCTAATAGCAAATGGTTGGTCATTCTGGTGGCAAATCGTCAGTGAACCAAATGACAAACGGTCAGTAAGTCTAATGGTTAATGTACGGTCAGTCTAGTTGCAAATGGTCAGAGAATGTAAAGGCAAATTGTCTTTTAGTCAAATGGTGAATCTTCAGTGAATCTAATGGCAAATGGTCAGGTACTCAAATGTCAAATGGTCAGTTAGTCAAATGGTAAATGGTCTGTCTGTCTAGTGGCAAATGGTCAGAGAATCTTATTGCAAATGGTCTGTTAGTCTATTGGCAAATGGTCGGTCAGTCTAGAGGCAAATCGTCTGTGAAAATAAATGCAAATGGTCAGTTATTCTAATAGCAAATGGTCGGTCATTCTGGTGGCGAATCGTCAGTGAACCAAATGACAAATGGTCAGTTAATCTAATGGCAAATGGTTTGTCAGTCTAGCTGCAAATGGTCAGAGAATGTAAAGGCAAATGGTCTTTTAGTCAAATGGTAAATCTTCAGTGAATCTAATGGCAAATGGTCAGCGAATCTAATGTCAAATGGTCAGTTAGTCTAATGGCAAATGGTCGGTCAGTCGAGTGGCAAATGGTCAGAGAATCTAATGGCAAATGGTCCGTTAGTGTAATTGCAAATGGTCAGTCAGTCTAGTGGCAAATAGTCAGTGAACCTTATGGCAAATGGTCAGTTAGTCTAATGGCAAATGGTCAGTCAGTTTAGTGGCAAATGGTCAGAGAATCTAGTGGCAAATGGTCTGTTAGTCTATTGGCAAATGGTCGATCAGTCTAGTGGCAAATCGTCAGTGAACCTAATGGCATATGGTCAGTTAGTCTGATGGCAAAAGGTCGGTCAGTCTAGTGGCATATCGTCAGTGAACCTAATGGTAAATGGTCGGTCAGTCTAGTGGCAATTCCTCAGTGAATCTAAAGGCATATGGTTGGTCAAAGAAGGGCCAATCGGTTGGTGAATCTATTGGCATATGGTCAGCAAATCTTATGGCAAATTGTCAGTTAGTCTAATGGCAAATGGTCAGTCAGTCTAGTGGCAATTCATTAGTGAATGTAATGGCATATCGTCGATCAATCTAGTAGCAAATCATAATTAGTCTAATGGCAAATGATCAGCAAATCTGCCGGCAAATCGTCAATTAGTCTAATGGCAAATGGTCGGTCAGTCTAGTGGCAAATGGTCAGTAAATCCAATGGCATTTGGTCAGTCGAAGTAGTGCCAATTGGTCAGTGAATCTGTTGGCAAATGGTCAGCGAATCTAATGGCAAATCATCAGTTAGTCTAATGGCAAATGGTCAGTCAGTCTAGTGGCAAATGGTCAGAGAATCTAAAGGGAAATGGTCTTTTAGTCAAATGGCAAATGGTCGGTCAGTCTAGTGGCAAATCGTCAGGGATCCTAGTGGCAAATTGTCCGTTAGTCCAATGGCAAACGGTCGGTCAGTCTAGTGGCAAATCATCAGAGAATCTAACGGCAAATCGTCTGTTAGTCTAATGGAAAATGGTCGATCAGTCTAGTGGCAAATCGTCAGTGAACCTAATGGCATATGGTCAGTTAGTCTGAAGGCAAATGGTCGGTCAGTCTAGTGGCAAATTGTCTGTGAACCTAATGGCATATGGTCAGTTAGTCTGAAGGCAAATGGTCGTTCAGTCTAGTTGCAAATGGTCAGTGAACCTAAGGCCATATCGTCCGCGAATCTACGAGCAAATGGTCAGTTTGTCTACTGGCAAATTGTCTGCAAGTCTAGTGGCAAATCTTCAGTGAATCTAGTGGCAAATGGTCTGTTAGTCTAATGGCAAATGGTGGGTCAGTCTAGTGGCAAATGGTCAGAGAACCAAATGGCAAATGGTCAGTTTGTCTAATAGCATACGGTTGGTCAGTCTAGCGGCAAATCGTCAGTGAACCAAATGGCAAATGGTCAGTTAGTCTAATGGCAAATGGTCGGTCAGTCTATTGGCAAATTGTCAGTGATCCTAAGGGCATATGGTCAGTCAGACTAGTGGCAAATCGTCAGTGAATCTAATGGCAAATGGTCAGCCAATCTAATGGTGAATCGTCAGTTTGTCTAATGGCAAATGGTCGGTCAGTCTAGTGGCAAATGGTCAGTGAATTTAACGCAAATGGTGTGGTAGTTTAGTAGTAAATGGTCGGTCAGTCTAGTGGCAATTGTTCAATGAATCTATAGCATATGGTCAGTCAAAGTAGTGCAAATTGGTAGGTGAATCTAATGGCAACTGGTCTGCAAATTAATGGCAAGTGGTCTGTTAGTCTACAGGGCAAATGGTTGGTCAGTGTAGTGGCAAATGGTGATTGAATCTAATGGCATATGGTCGGTCAAAGTAGTGCCAATTGGTAGGTGAATCTAATGGCAAATTGTCAGCGAATCTAATCACAAATGGTCAGTTTGTCTGATGGCAAAAGGTCGGTCAGTCTAGTGGCATATCGTCAGTGAACCTAATGGTAAATGGTCGGTCAGTCGAGTGGCAATTCCTCAGTGAATCTAAAGGCATATGGTTGGTCAAAGAAGGGCCAATTGGTAGGTGAATTTAATGGCATATGGTCAGAAAATCTTATGGCAAATGGTCAGTTAGTCTAATGGCAAATGGTCGGTCAGTGTACTGGCATATCATCAGTGAATGGCAAATTGTTGGTCAGTCAAGTGGCAAACAGTCAAATGGTCAGCAAATATGATGGCAACTGGTCAGTTAGTCTAATGACAAATGGTCCATGGGTCTAGTGGCAAATTGTCAGTGAACATAAGGGCATATGGTCTGTCAGACTAGTGGCAAATGGTCAGGGAATCTAATGGTAAATGGTCAGCAAATCGAATGGCAAATGATCAGTTAGTGTAATGGCAAATGGTCGGTCAGTCTCGTTTCTAATGGTCAGAAAATCTAATGGCAAATGGTCAGTTAGTCTAATGGCAAATGGTCAGTCAGTCTAGTGGCCATACATTAGTGAATGTAATGGCATATCGTCGATCAGTCTAGTAGCAAATCGTAATTAGTCTAATGACAAATGGTGAGCGAATCTAACGGCAAATCATCAGTTAGTCTTATGGCAAATGGTCAGTCAGTCTAGTGGCAAATGGTCAGTGAATCCAATGGCAAATGGTCTGTTAGTCTAATGGGAAATGGTCGGTCAGCCTAGTGGCAAATCGTCTGTGAATCTTGTGATATATGGTTGGTCAAAGTAGTGCCAATTGGTAGGTGAAACTAGTTGCAAATTGTCAGTGAATCTAATAGGGCAGCAGCAGACCCTCCAAAAGAGCCTTATTTTAGGAGTTTAATGCATGGAAATACTGATGGCTAAAAACTTTTTTTTTGTGTTTGGGAATGTCTCTGGATACAGAAAAGTGAACTTGTGCTATCAAATTCATGTACCGATTTTTCTGGGGTCTCAAAAAGTAGATAAATCAACTTCTCCTGACATGAATATTGACTGTAGGAAGATTTCTATGACACCTACCCCCCCTAAATCAGACCCAAGGAATCCATTGGTGCTATTATCTCATTGCTAGGACAATTGGTTGCTTAGCAACGGCTGTTTTTCATAGCAATCGACCCGATCAGAGATTAGATTATTGGTCAATTATAATCGCAGAGGAATTCCATGATCATACTGATGACTAAAAACTTTGTTTTTATGTTTGGGAATGTCTGTAGATACAGAAGATTTCAATGATACCTACCCCCCCCTTTAAGGGTAAATGTCACTAAAAGATGACATTTGTTGTCATGATGCACCAATGCAACCCTGGCAAGTAACTTGCTAGTGCTGCATTGGTGCATCATGCTGACCCTTCGGGGATGTCAGAACTCTGTAGGGTCAAGTTGATGCTTGAATGCAGCACTGGTGATTTACTTGCCAGAGCTGCATTTATACATCACGATGACCAAGGGCATGATGCATTAAGGCATTATGTCGTCCTTAAAGGGGTAAATAATTACCCTCAAAGCCAAGTCCCATCATTTTACTTACTCATACTGTCTCCTTCACCTTGTAAAACCTCAAAGAGACATAATCATACACTCTTACTTACCTCTAGTGCTTGCCTTTGTCATGTTCTCTCCTATGAACTGCCCCTTCTGCATCCCCTTCTGTAGGGTGAGATTTCTACTCACCTTATTGCCTGCTCTACATCCAAAATCTCCCACCATGGCCTCCCACAGACATGGTATGGTTAGTGCTATGGTGTATACACAGTATTGTTATATGTTTATCCTTGTTGATATATCGAGAGCTGTACATAGGATACTAACTTCTCAATTAGGATCATAAATACCTGATAACTGAGATCCTCTAGAGGCGTGTGTCCTGTGCAGGTCCCCTGTTCTCTTACTAGAGAACTCCAAACCTCTCCTCATATCAGGGAGGAGGAGGTGAGCAATGTGGAGGGGTTGCAACAGCCACTGACTGTCAGGAAAGGCTAACATCACATAACATAACCCTTTTTCTGGAACTCTACACTGTACTAACATTCTCATTAGGTTTTGATGGTCTACAGATTGATTATCTCCCAGAGACATCTTCTGTTGCCTCCAGATATGTGCACAACCTTGCAGAAATATCTTCTACTCACCTCTACTGCCTCGATGTAGATTTACAACCTCCCAAAAACATTTCTTTCCCTCCTAATATATGATAGCAGGGAAGGGAACTACCACAACAACTACAGGGGATTATACAGCCATATTTTGCCTTGGAGTAGTTATTGGTAAAGGTTGGAGCAAGCTGCTGTGAAGAAAACAATATGAGAGGAAGAATCATTATGTCCCAATATTTGCAAAGTTTGTAAATATTGATGAGTTGTGGCTGGAGACAAGAACTGTTATAACAAGCAAAGATCTCCATCCCTACCATAAGGGCCTGACTGTTCTTGGATTCAGAATTATCTCTACAGGGGATGTTGCCTTTGCTAAAAGCTGAGGCCAGCTTTCAGCAGCATATCAGAGGGAGAAGATGCATTCTCCGTACATTTCATGGGCCATGCTCTATAGAGAAAATGCATGGTCTGGATTGTGAGTGTAGTGACAGACAGGAGTGACAATAACAGTTGTACTTGCACCCAAACTGGGATTCCATCACAGAAGAATACTTCAACAAATGTACTGAATCTGTCCAGGATAGTCCCTAATTGTATAAAAGGAGAAAGCATACACAGTATAAGCATAATCTTTGTGCTGTATTGTATATTGTTTTGATCTGTCAGTAAGGGGCATAACTTTCTCCATAGTTTACAGATACAGTCAACTCCCTCCTAGGGGCCACACCTCTAATGCAGACACCTCATCATTATGGCCATTTTTCCAAAGTCCCTACCATTTTTCCCATTATTTTGATGTAATAAACTCCCTCTAATATGGCCACCCCTTTAATCTGGTCACATGCCCCCCTTGCAGCCACTCATTTTCCAGTCCCAATAGGTGTTTTATACTCTCTAATGTGGCCATTTCAACACTCCAAGAGTTGTCACAGATGGGTTTACTGAAAATCAACCTGAAATCCGATCAATTCCCCTTCTATCTGCCCCCCCAATACCTGCTCTTATACTTCAAATAAAATACATTTGTATATCCTGCCGGAGCGTCATACCTATTGCATTGTTATGGGTTTGAGAGGTGCTGTAGAATGTATTCCCCTCGTGCCATCTTTGTGTTGTCATTTGACAATAAGCAATACATGTAGCACTGGAAGGATGCAAGAGAAGCTGAGTGGAAGGTGTCAGTGGAAAGCCAGACTGGGGTATATCCCGGGTATACCATTAGTTGTAGCTTTAACATCTCACCTATAGCCATAACCCCTTGCCCGACAGCTACAGCACACACACATGGACAGAAATATGACCAGTCAGCATTCACACATTGCCTAATGAAACAATGGGGATGGACAACTAAATTCTGCATGCCTCTTTTATCCATGGCCCAAAGATTCGGAGAGGTTGCCTGGGATAGTAGCAGTACATCCAGGATACTGGTGGTTGGAGGAGGAGGGGGTGTTATAACTATTGACATTTGACTCCCTCTAATGCAGCCACCTCCCTAATGTCGCCATTTCTCATTTATAAGTCCCAAGAGTGGCCATAAACTAGAAAGTTGACAGTACAAATAATTTAAGTTGTAAGTTAAGTATAGGATCTTGTACCAATTGTTGTTATTCTGTAGCATGGGTTTATTACTTGATATTCTTATCAGAGTATTCCTCCGTCATCATTTTCTTAATACTCTTGCAGCAGGGTTAGACTATCTTTAATAAAAATACGCGAAATGTAATAACTTGCTAGATACACATTTGATGTCTTTGTTTCATCTGTGACACTACCATGCATATTTGCTGTTGTCGCTATGCAAAAGTTATGGTTGCTAGGCAAAATAAAACATTGTTATGCAATCATTGTCCATAGGGGAAACCTATTGGTACTGCAGGATTCCTTAGACTGGCTTAGAGAGGCTGGCTATGTATTGAAATTTTGACACCGCTATTTCATGTGAAACTGGAGTTCCATTGTTTGCTATAATGATCATTTTCATTTTCCTAGAAATAACCTGAAATGTGGAATTGTAATCAGAGCAGTGTGACTTTCTTATTTATGACCCTTTAAAATATGGAATCTAGTTGTAAAACTGAGATGATTACGGTATCCCAAGGGATTATGATTGGCCTATAATCTGTTCTCCGATGGGGCCGGTTGCTATCAAAAACAGGCGTTGCTATGCAACCAATTGTCCTAGCAATGAGATAATAGCACTAATAGATTCCTTGGGTCTGATTTAGGGGGGGGTAGGTATCATTGAAGTCTTCCTACAGTCAATATTCATGTCAGGATAAGTCAATTCATCTACTTTCTGAGACCGCAGAAAAAGAGCCTGAATTTGAAGAGGTAGTCGTAAAAAAGCGTTAATTCTGCAAAAACGGTGCATGAATTTGATAACACAAGTTCACTTTTCTGTATCCAGAGACATTCCCAAACACAAAAAAAAAGTTTTTAGTCATCAGTATGATCATGGAATTCCTCTGGGATCATAATTGACCAATAATCTAATCTCTGATTGGGTTGATTGCTATGAAAAACAGCCGTTGCTAAGCAACCAATTGTCCTAGCAATGAGATAATAGCACCAATGGATTCCTTGGGTCTGATTTAGGGGGGGTAGGTGTCATTGAAATTGTCCTACAGTCAATATTCATGTCAGGAGAAGTTGATTCATCTACTTTTTGAGACCCCAGAAAAAGAGCCTGGATTTGAAGAGGTAGTCGTGAATAAGCGTTAATTCTGCAAAAACGGTACATGAATTTGATAGCACAAGTTCACTTTTCTGTATCCAGAGACATTCCTAAACACAAAAAAAAATTTTTAGCCATCAGTATTTCCGTGCATTAAGTCACTCCTGAGGCCCCCCCTTGCTGCTGCCCTATAATGGCAAATGGTCAGTTAGTCTAATGCCCAACGGTCAGTCAGTCTAGTGGCATATCATCATTGAACCTAAGGGCATATGGTCAGTCAGACTAGTGGCAAATGGCTAGTAGTAGTAATAGAGGAGGCTCTAGGATGTCCCTTGGTTAAACTTGGTTAAACTTGGTTAAACTTAACTTTTGGTCGTAATACTCTCTGATGTCCCTTGGTTAAACTTAGCTTTTTGAGCTTAATACTTTGAATATGGAAATGATTCTTATATCATCATGTAGGGAATTTGTTAAGGAATCAGACTAAGTAAATAAAGTTTAAAGGATTAAAATATAAAAGGAGTAGTTTGATGAGATAACTTTATGTCATTCATATTTTGGTTCAAGCATCAATTGAGTGGAATCATTTGAGTGGAATGAGGTGGGGGTTTCCTATATGGTGCTTGACATGTGCATACATATGTATGTAAGATATCAAGATGCCTGGAAACATATTACTGGAGTTATTAAACATTAGGTATATTGTACAGTTGTTTATGTCTTGGTATCTAACATAACTGTCCCCAGTGGTAGGTGTGGTGTGGCTGGTGGTGGGTGAGGCAATGAGACTGTCTGCACAAACACCTGGTTGACCTTCATTCCGTCGGGGGTAAGGCATTCATTTAATTTGAATGGAGGATGTAGGTGACTCATATTTGAATGCAGCTGTCTGATTGGTTGAATATAGTCACGTGACAATTCAAATATCTATGTATCTAGTGGTAGGTGTTGTCTGACGGCTGTTGGGTAGACAATGAGGCAGTCTCCACATGGACCGGGGTGACCTGCATTCAGTTCAGTTTTGTTGGGGAAACCCCATGTCCCTTGGTTAAACTAGTTTTTTTGAACGTAATACTTTGACAATGGAAATGATTCTTATATCATCATGTAGGGAATGTGTTAAGGAATCAGACTAAGTATCAGATGTAATGGATTGAAATATAAAAGGGGTAGTTTGATGATATAACTTTATGTCAATCATATTTAGGTTAAAGCATCAATTGAGTGGAATTGTTTGAGTGGAATGAGGTGGGAGTTTCATGTATTGTGCTTGACATGTGCATACATATGTATGTAAAATATCAAGATGCCTGGATACATATAAGAGTTATTGATACTGTCGAGGTTCTGGCTATGAAATATGGACAAGGCATATATGGACTTGGGCCATGTAGAGAATAGTACGGCCTATTTATTATAACACATAATTCAAAAAAAAAAAAAAACACAAGCGAGCAATACATCAAATCATACAAGCACAAGAAGCACCCGACCGCTGCCGGTGACGCCAAGCAAGCAACTAAACATGGTAGCCAAGGCTCTAGCTTCCCTGGCAACCAGTAGTTCATATGAGCTCCACCAGGGGGTGGGGTGGAGCAGTGTGTAATACACTGAAGTCTAGTTCCTCCTACTACCACACGGTGTCCTGGCAGTGCTGTGGTTGAACCCCTCTAATCAATAACAGGAACAAGGCGTTGTTCCCAAACATTGATACTGTCGAGGTTCTGGCTATGAAATATGGACAAGGCATATATGGACTTGGGCCATGTAGAGAATAGTACGGCAACACCCAGAACATAACAGTATAACTATGACATAACACAATATGACTATTTACCAGCACTAATTGCGTCGCTAACCAACTGGTCCAGATTAATCCTAGAGGATAGTGGTTTAGCCAGATATATCAGGGCCGTCAAACTCGCCCAGTCACCAGTCTGCCTTATGTCCTCCAGTGGCACTCCACAATGATGGAGGTAAGCAGCGCCCGCTCTCCTCAGGGAATGAACACCTGAACCCGGTAAATCTAGCTGCACCGTTTTAAGCAGCCTCTTATAGAATTTCATGAGTACCGGGTAAGTCAAAGGGAGTACAGCTGCACCCTTTTTTAACAAAAACACTGGGTCGTATGGTGACCCCGACGGCACATTTGAAAAATGTTTCTTCAACAGTGATGCTGCACACAGTGGTGACCCTTTAGTATAAGTTACAGGAATAAGGTGGGTTCTCTGACCAAACTGTATCGTCTTTGAACTAGAAACTGTAAGTAATACTCCCCACTGGCGAAAGCGCAGAGAGCACCTCCTGAGGAAATGCCCCTCCAGCTTAAGACTATCTGGTATCAAATTACATTTACGAAGTAAAGACCTGAAGCTTGTAACTAAACAGGCCCACATACAACACTCATTATCATCCAACCAGTTTACAGTCAAAGACATATTCATTAAATCAGAAAGTGTTAGGGTCAGACGGGACGGCTCTGGGTCACCTAACACGCGCCTCAGGCCTTTCATAGTAGTAGAGAAGATGAAGTCTGACCTGATAAAGGATACATCATATCCAAAATAACTGTTGAGACTAATTACCCCTGACACATAATTGTCAATACTAACATAACACAGGGTATCAGAAATGTACACTACAAAGCGGCACATGTTGCTAACAGTTGTAGGAATTACCGGTAATAAAAATAAAGTGCAGAAAAGAATATATTTCCTCCACTGGGAAGCTTTAGTTTTCCAAGTAGATTGAGCCCAACATTACGACCTGACACGGGCTGCCTTACTATCCAACTTCTGTAGCAACTGGTCGGCATCTATAACAACAAAAACCATAAGGTACTTTATACTTTGTGTCAGAAATACGTGATAAAGCATCGGCATGTATATTTAAACTACCCGGTATATGGGAGGCCACGATATAACAGTTATTAATTACACACAACCAGAAAATGCGACGCAACAAAGACATGGCTACAATATTATCACTTTTACCTGAATTTAAACCCTCTACAACTTGGGTATTGTCAGAATTACACAAAACCCTACAATTTCTCCACAGATGCCCCCACCTCCACAACGACTCGACCATGGGGTACAACTCTTGGACATTTATATTATCGGGAATGTCAGTACCTGGGGAAGCACACAAATGATTATGAAAATCCCCGTCAGCAGTTAAACTCTTACTCCAACAACCTGGCAACCAGTCAGTACCGTAGATAGCACCAAACCCTGTACCTGAAGCATCCATGTAAACAGACACCTCATCTTTTACACGTCTACCCACCATCTTGGCCTCCCCGTTAAACCATTGAGCACAATTTTTCCACCAGTCTAGATCTTTGAAAAAACCCTTACTTAGAGTTATACGTCTCCTTGACGAGGTGAAATTTGTTAATAAAGCAATGACTCTGTGAGAAAAGGTCCTGCCCCCCCTGATAACAGTAGAGCAGTGACCCAAAATGCCGCACAACTTTTGGAGTTGCTTCCGTGTCGCCTGACGGCGACCATCAAAAAACTCGAGCTCTCTTTTAAGTTTCAACACTTTGTCTTCAGGCAAAATCAGCTTCATATTAACAGTGTCTATGTCTATGCCCAGATACCTTTGTACCTGGGCCGGAGATTGTACCTTTTTGTATGCAATATCAAAACCCAAACTACGTAATGTAGAATGTAGGGCCAGTTGAGCATCCCTGCAACTCTCCCAAGTGTCAGAAATTACGAGGAAATCATCTAGATAATTGTAACATTTAAAACCATAACTCCTCATGTACCTGGTAACAGAGTCCGTCAAACTATTGAATATATACGGTGACGCTCTTGTACCAAAAGATAAAAAATTGTCTTGAATGTATACATCCGAGCCACCAACAGTCCACTGTAACCCTTGATACTTCCTATCACATGGATGTATAAGGCATGATCTATAAGCTGCTGATATATCAGTGACCCCGAGGTAACAGTTAGGTGACAACTCTGCACATATCTCCTCCATGCTATGAAACTTGAAGTTTTGAAAGGTCATGGTCATATGATTGTTAATAGAAACCCCATCAGGTTTACTTGCGTCGGTGATGGGGCGATAACCACCCATAGATTTCTGAACGGCCCCCAGGGCATGGACACAGTGAGGCTTTCTGTCCATAGTAGAGAGTTTCCCTGACTCTAACTCACTCTCAATAATACTGTCAATAAAGTCAACTGCCTCAACCGTTGCAGACTTGTAATTTATACACTCATACGACTCCACCGCTGAGAAAGGGTCCACAATCTTGAAACCATGAAGTACGCCATCCAATAAATATAAGCTATTGTTATCCCAGCTGGGATAGGAGACACCCGGAGCCTCCCTAGACAGCATACGGCGCCAGCCATCAGGCTTGAGTTGTGAATAAACTCCTCCTACGGTATGAGTGACAGACGCACTCCACAAAGGAACATAGTCACTGTAAGTACTTAATATGTCATTTACACTAGGAAAACACACTAACTCCTCTGACTGTGTGTATCCGTATGACTCAAAATCACAACACCCCGCTACTGCGGATTCTGCCTCCCCCCCCCCTGCACAAGCGAGCAATACATCAAATCATACAAGCACAAGAAGCACCCGACCGCTGCCGGTGACGCCAAGCAAGCAACTAAACATGGTAGCCAAGGCTCTAGCTTCCCTGGCAACCAGTAGTTCATATGAGCTCCACCAGGGGGTGGGGTGGAGCAGTGTGTAATACACTGAAGTCTAGTTCCTCCTACTACCACACCGTGTCCTGGCAGTGCTGTGGTTGAACCCCTCTAATCAATAACAGGAACAAGGCGTTGTTCCCAAACATTAAAAATTAAGTATATTGTACAGTTGTTTATGTCTTGGTATCTAACATAACTGTCCCCACTGGCAGGTGTTGTGTGTTTGGTGGTGGGTGAGACAATGAGACTGTCTGCACAAACACCTGGTTGACCTACATTCCGTTCATTCATTCAATTTGAATGGTGGATGTAGGTGATTCATATTTGAAAGCATCTGTCTGATTGGATGGATATAGTCACGTGATAATTCAAATATCTATGTGCCCAGTGGCATGTGTTGTGTGACTGCTGTTGGGTAGACAATGAGGCAACCTCCACATGTATCATTCAGTTGAGATTTGGTGGTGAAATACCCACATTCAATTTGAATGGGGAATGTAGGTGCTTCATATTTGAATGCGGCTCTCCGATTGGATGGATATAATCACATGATGATTCAAATAACTAGGTCGTCCGATATCATTGACGGATAGTGATGGGATACAAGGAATGATTTATTGTGCAATAGCATGTGCTATCCTATTATTGGTCATCGAATTGGTCATGGGGGCGTGGTTCTACTCTTGAGTTTGGACTAAATAACCACCAAGCTGTAGGACTACTCATTAGTAACACTAACTCTGATGCTTAGGAATATACCTCAAACTCAAGAGATGCCTAGCATTTATCTTGAATCTGTAAGTATAAATTACTGAAAGTTAGAAATGTGTTGATATATACATGTATGTGAGAATATGTTATAATGTTTGTGTGAATTAGGAATTTTATAAGAACAACAGCATATATGTCTCGCTATAATATATCTTTTTTTCTTCAAGACAGATGATGAGGATGCTGTAGACAAGTCACAGAAGGACACTTCTGGTGCAGAAGCTATTGCCTCCGGTAATGTGCCAGCCCCTGCCCTGAAAGAGGAATACGGAACCTCAGAGAACCTATCATCAAAGAGGCATGTTGTGGGGTCTTTACACTACAATTCAGTCTTTAGACTACAAATTGATACCAATTTGTTGCGTAAAGACACACCACGGGTCTTTACACTACAAATGTGTCTTTCAAGCACAAATGTCTTTACGCTACAAATGTCTTTACACTACGAATGTCTTTACGCTACAAATGTCTTTAGACCACAACTGTCTTTACGCTACAAATGTCTTTAGGCTACAAACTGGGCACAAAAATCTGTCAGTCTTTATGCAACAAATCCTATCTAGTGGTCTCAGGAACCAAACTGGGCTTAAAAATCTGTCAGTCTTTACGCAACAAACCCTATATACTGTTCTATATAGCCAAACTTCACTTAAAGATCAGCCAGTCTTTATGCTACAAATCCTATATAGTGGTGTATGGTACCAAACTGGGTTTAAAGATTAGTCAGTCTTTACGCAACAAATCCTACATAGTGTTCTATGGTACCAAAGTGTGCTTAAAGGTCAGTCAGTCTTTACGCAACAAACCCTATATAGTGGTTTCAGTCTTTATGCAACAAATCCTATATAATGGTCTCAGGAACCAAATTGGTCTTAAAAATCTGTCAGTCTTTACGCAACAAACCCTATATAGTGTTCTTTATAGCCAAACTGCACTTCTAGATCAGTCAGTCTTTATGCTACAAATCCTACATAGTGTTCTATGGTACCCAAGTGTGCTCAAAGGTCAGTCAGTCTTTACGCAACAAACCCTATATAGTTGTTTCAGTCTTTACGCAACAAATCCTATATAATGGTCTCAGGAACCAAATTGGTCTTAAAAATCTGTCAGTCTTTACGCAACAAACCCTATATGGCCGTTTTTCACGAAACTGCTTTTTTTCATGCATTAAGGGGTCCAAATATAATGTAGGAGTATGCTTAAAACCTTTTGTGTCCATGTACCTTAGGGGGTGGGCCATACATCAGAAATATTGGGGTAGGTTAAATATATATAGCAAATGTATGGTAGAGGGGTAAAGTTGCATAGGCATGTTGCGTGGCTTCACGCCTAACGCCCTTTTCCCCTCAAGAAAGAGAACCTCTTATCATGTATAAGGGCATTTCTTTCATTAATATTATGTTATGATTTTGAAGAAAACATCCTAAACTGGGATAGGATTCTATTTATAGCTGTTGGATACCTTTTTGTACAGCACTGAGAGCTATTTATGAGGGCGTTAGGCGTGAAGCCACAATGCTCACTGACAGGGTTGATAGAGCCTATACCTGCCTAAGTTCATTGTAGCATGTTGGATTCATCTTTGGGTTTTTATTGTTTTTGATACATAGCTATACACCTCCCCTGCCTTATTCTAGTCATTTCAGGTTGGTTGGATATCATTTTGTACTGTACAGAGAGCTATTGGTGAGGGCGTTAGGCGTAAAGCCACGACGCTGCGCAACAGGGATATACCTGCTGAAGCTCATTGTAGCATGTTGGATTCATCTTTGGGTTCTTAATTGTTTTTGATACATAGCTATACACCCCCTCCCTTATTCTAGTCCTTAAACCATACATGAGGCTCAAAATATTTCTATGTTTTGGGTTCTTGTAAGAAATTGTTGATTTTTTGACTGACAAATCGTATTAAAACATGAATAAAATCTATTTTTTACGATAGTTAACCTTAGATATCCCATAGGAAGAAGGGTGGTACGAGGTGGTCTCTGCACACATTGATTCAGGTTGGTTGGATATCATTTAGTATAGCAGTGAGAGCTATTGGTGAGGGCATTAGGCGTGAAGCCATAACGCTGACCAAGATGGTTAATATAGGATATACCTGCCGGAGTTCATTGTAGCATGTTGGATTCATCTTTTGGGTTCTTTATTGTTTTTGATACATAGCTATACACCTCCCCTGCCTTATTCTAGTCCTAAAAGCATACATAAGGCTCAATCATTTGTATACTTTGTGGTTTCTCAAGGAATTGTTGACTTTTTAGCCGAAAAATGATATTAAAACATGATTAAAAGTTAATATTTACTATATTTAACCTTAGATATCCCATAGGAAGAAGCGTGGTACATGGTAGCACCCTCACACATCGATTCAGAGTGGTTTGATAGCATTTTGTACTATACAGAGAGCTATTGGTGAGTGCATTAGGCGCTAGGGCGTTAGGCGTGAAGCGGGCGTTAGGCGTGAAGCCTAAACATGTATAAATGCATAGCTTTTGCTACCCTTATAGCAGAATAATGCAATTAAACCAGAAACTAACCTATATATATAAGTTTATTTATGGCATAGTGAATATGGTTAAATATAATATCTTTGAATGCTACCACAGTATTAGATTGTATGTAGGGCGTTAGGCGTGAAGCCCGTAAAAGTTCCCCAACCTGCTCAATATCCTCTCTAGGCTACTGCAAATAACCCTCACTCTTAATTTTTTTTTTATTATTTAGGTATATGTTAGGCCTTACCATGGTACAGTTAGATACTTTGTCTATAGTTTTAACATCAGAGTAAGAGGGTATACATTAGGGCGTTAGGCGTGAAGCCAATAAAGTTCCCTTATACATATATGCCTACAGGACCTATACAATCCTACCTGTATGTCCATATTTGGTACTAAAAAATGCCTTGCCTTATTTGGGAAGTGGAATAATAAAGAAATAAGCACATAGCTATTTATTTTATTGATTATTTAGCTTGCAATATGGGTGATCATGATTTTCGGGTCGAAAAGGGCTGTTTTTCAGTACTTTTTGACCTCCAGCTCTCTTATTTTCACTCATAGATCGGCAAAACCAGGGTACCCTTGAAAGTCCTCATCTATCCTGACCAGAATACATTAAAAGGATTGATGTATCTATCATATTTGCAAAAATATAGGCAGGAGAAAAAAATAAGTGAAAAAAAGCAGTTTCGTGAAAATCAGCCATATAGTGTTCTTTATAGCCAAACTGCACTTCTAGATCAGTCAGTCTTTATGCTACAAATCCAACATAGTGTTCTATGGTACCCAAGTGTGCTCAAAGGTCAGTCAGTCTTTACGCAACAAACCCTATATAGCGGTTTCAGTCTTTACGCAACAAATCCTCTATAATGGTCTCAGGAACCAAACTGGGCTTAAAAATCAGTCAGTCTTTACACAACAAATCGTATATAGTGGTCTCAGGAACTAAAATGACTTAAAGATCAGTGAGTCTATATGCAACAAACCCTATAAAGTGGTCTATGGGACCAAACTGATCAAAGATGAGTCAGTCTTTATGCAACAAATCCTATATATAGTGGTCTCAGTCTTTACGCAACTAACCCTATATATATAGTGGTCTCAGGAACCAAACTGGGCTTAAAAATCTATCAGTCTTTACGCAACAAACCCTATATAGTGTTCTATATAGCCAAACTGCACTTAAAGATCAGCCAGTCTTTATGCTACAAATCCTATATAGTGGTCTATGGTACCAAACTGGGTTTAAAGATTAGCCAGTCTTTACGCAACAAATCCTACATAGTGTTCTATGGTACCAAAGTGTGCTCAAAGGTCAGTCAGTCTTTACGCAACAAACCCTATATAGTAGTTTCAGTCTTTACGAAACAAATCCTCTATAAAGACTCTGCGTAAAGACTGACTGACCTTTGAGCACACTTTGGTACCGTAGAACACTATGTAGGATTTGTTGAGTAAAGACTGGCTAATCTTTAAACCCAATTTGGTACCATAGACCACTATATAGGATTTGTAGCATAAAGACTGGCTGATCTTTAAGTGAAGTTTGGCTATATAGAACAGTATATAGGGTTTGTTGCGTAAAGACTGACAGATTTTTAAGCCCAGTTTGGTTCCTGAGACCACTAGATAGGATTTGTTGCGTAAAGACGGACAGATTTTTGTGCCCAGTTTGTAGCCTAAAGACATTTGTAGCGTAAAGACATTTGTGGTCTAAAGACATTTGTAGCGTAAAGACATTTGTAGCGTAAAGACATCTGTAGCGTAAAGACATTTGTGCTTTAAAGACACATTTGTAGTGTAAAGACCCGTGGTGTGTCTTTACGCAACAAATTGGTATCAATTTGTAGTCTAAAGACTGATTTGTAGTGTAAAGACCGCACACATGTCCCTAGGGAGGAGGACTTCATCACCCCAGTTCAGAAGAGAAAAAAGGTGCTCACTGAGATAAAGAAGAGGCAGCTGAAGGTGACCAAGCGAACCAAACTCTCCCTACAGATACCCAAGACGGTTGATGTGAATGATGATTTGAATGTTCCACATACACCTCAGTCTGGTGCACTGCCAACTTCTTCTTTTGCTGAAGTTAACTTGAGTGATGGTGAACTAGGCAAGGTCAGCAGGGTCGGCTACTTAGATGGTACTCATACAGCCTCATCCAACAACCCTGTACGTAAAGGTACAACTTATCTCTGTTCCAGGGAATGGAGGCGGAACACTGGTCTGGCCAATCAGAGTGGGAAGCAGGAATCTGGAGTTGGCAAGCTGTTCTACAGTTTAGGCGGTGGCTTTTATCTTGATAAGCCATACAGTAGTGCTGGCTACTGCTCAGCCAAAGCTGAAGTAGAATCTCTGAGGCTTGGATTGTGGCATGTCAATGGTATACAGAAACATCAACGTGCTGGCTCTCGTTACAGTGTCACACTTGACTTTGATGCCATACACATCCTCAAGTTTAATGCTGCAGAAATTGAGAGGGCAATGCAACTATGTGACTCAGAAAATTTTCTTGGATTCACAGCATCTCTTGGCCGAAGTTGGTTCCTGACTGTCGAGCATGACAACTGTTCTGTCACAATCCGACGTTGGTTTTTGTTGAATCAGAACCGCAGAGATCCAGAGGCTGAGCTCTTCCCTGGGAGAGATGGATTTAAGCTTGGTTATGATCAATTCAGAAAACTTCGACTCTTCTTGAAGAAGCACCTGGATCAGTACCTTCCCTGTTTCAAGTCCCATGTCTTTGCATGTTACAAGCCTGACCACACCCCAAAGACATGCCCCATATGCTCAATCCCATGCAGACTTCCACTAGAGCGAAACATTCAGCGACTACTTGGTAAGTTATATTAATATATATTCTGATTTATCCTGGAAACATGACATTTCACCATGAAAGCTACATGTTATGCTTATATTTTTTTTCTTCAAATGTCTAGTAGCATCAAATGGTGACAATCATATCAAATAATTGTGTTAAGAAAGTGTCCACATTTATATATATATATATATATTAACATGCTTAGTCATATCAGGTCTTATGACTCATTGCAGGGTTGGAGACGTGACTTCCTTGAACATGGAACCTGATAATACATTAGTTGATGTTGATCACCTATTGGACTATGGACATACCAAGTGTCAATACCCATGGGAAAAACTAGAAGAACAAGACTGTTTGAAAACTGCCTCATACGTTGCACCTGCCCCGAAAAGTGTTGCACCCTTGCTGGGATTTACATACCGGGAAATTCAGTCAATATCTGAGGATCATGTAGATGCAAGTTGTCTTATAAAAGCAACACACATGCTCATTCAATGGTGTCAACGTGTAGTTGATGATGCCAATTTAAATACTCTGACACATGCAGTGAAGTCTGGCATGAGAGATATTCTAGATGTGGATGAATTCCATATAGACTAATATGACAACTAGTTGATCCGTGGTACAGATTTGAAACAAGTCTATCTGAATGGATGACTTTTGACAAAAGCCAAACATGGGAATTTTGTGTTGACTGTTATAATTTAATGCAGAAAGATTTTGTCACTGAGATGCTGAGGTATGATGATAATTGTGAAACAATGGCATTGATGTCCATAGGCTTTTCGAAACTTCACTTTGTCATTGAACTCAAAACTGATAAAGGAGTTAAACATCACCCTGTACAGACATAACCTTAGAGTAGAAGAAGATGAGAAGTATATGTATAATGATGTATTAGAAATAGATCATTTTGACTCTACCGCAGTTAGAAAATATGCTGACAAGGATATAAATTTTCTTATTCTTTTCTACTACCCTACACTCACATTCACAATAAGAAAACAAAATGTAACATTGTACACTTGATGTTTATGATATAATAATAAAATGAATACACTCACTCTGGTGTGCATGTTATTATTACATTATTCAGTTGAACATATCTATGCATCAAAGGAATATAACACAGAGCAGACCAGACAAGATGATTTTCATTACTCAGGTTAAAATTTGAAATTCATTTTCCTGTTGAGCAATATTTCTGTATACAGTCAACTCCCTCTTAACGGCCACCCCTCCGGTGCAGCCAATCCCTCTACTGCAGACACTTTTGATAGTCCCAAACATACTACAATGTATAGAAATTGACTCCCCCTAATGCAGCCACCCCACCAATGCGGCCACTTTTTCATAGTCCCAAGGGTGGCCACATTAGAGGGAGTTGACTGTATAAAGATGATAGTAATAACATTAGTGGAGTTATTAAAGATTATATATATTGTATGTCTCAGTATGGAAGATGACTGTTCCCAGTGACTATTCCCAGTGGCAGGTGTTGGTGGTGGGTAAGACAATGAGGCTGCCCTATCTGGTGCACGGGGTTGACCTACATTCAGTTGAGTTTGGCGACAAGCCTTACTTCCAATTTGAATGATGGATGCAGGTGACTCATATTTGAATGCAGCTGTCTGATTGGAAGGATATAGTCAATTGATAGTTCAAATATCTATGTGCCCAGTGGCAGGTGTTGGGTGAGATAATAAACAAACCTCGCCATGCACCTTGTTGACCTGCATTCAGTTGAGTTTTGGCGGGAAGACCCACATTCAATTTGAATGATGGATGCAGGTGACTCTTATATAAATGGGGTTGTCTGATTGGTTGGATATAGTCACATGATATTTCAAACATGTAGTTCCTTGGACATGTTTGAAGGACAGTGTTGGGATACAAAGAAGGAGGAAATAATCATTAGCAGAATAAGTGAATAACATACATTTGACTGAGATTTTGCAGCAAGACCAAGTGTGCTGTTACAGTCAATTTCTTCTCTGTATGGTAACTGTCTTGTTTAGCTACTGGTGGTTAATGTATGTAAGCATTTGGTATTGAATATTGGTCAATAATCTGCTATAGATTTTAACCCCAAGAGGGGATTCCATAGTTGTAAAAAAGTAAATCAATGCAACTCAACTGCAATTAGTGTGGGGTGAAGAATTTGGCTGAATGAAAGGGTCATTAAGCTAGACATGGATTCAGATGACTACACAGGTTGCTCACCCTACACCTGGTAGGGAGTGGTGGCACTAGGGGTGGAATTGTGAATATTTAAGTGGTGGATAATGGGTGTTCATGAATAAGGATGTAATCTGATGAAATGTGCACAATTTTAAAGTGCTGATTAACTCTGGGGATGACATAGACAAGTTAAGGGATTTTCGTAAAGGGAGTAGTGCTTGATGGTGATGGGTTAACTGGTCACATGGTCTTGATATGCCGGAGGCACCCTGCCATTTAAATAGGTCAGTAAGGTTAATGAATTATGGGGATGTGCTTTGTACACTATGTTAACAACTGTTGATAGCTGATAATTAAGGCACTTTTGAATAGGTTAACCTTATATGCTAGAATTGTATTAGTGATTGGCATATTGGTTTGGTACTTTATCACACTATGATATATTTGTGAGTTATAAATCAGCATCATGTTGATAAAATGTGCAGAGTACTGTAATATTCAATGAGATATGTAAGTAACATCTGATTGCCACAATTAGGGGTTTGAAACTTAAAATATACATATTGATTTTGGGAACCCACTGTTCAATTACTGTAAACTACCTAGCCTTACATTTATATATATTCAGGACAACCAGTAGCCACACCTCAGTCAAAACAAACATCCAGTCATGACTCCAGTTATTTAGCATACATACACCTCCCATTGGGCACAACATTCAGTTCATCATTGTATCAACTTTGCATCAACATTGAATCCACATTGACAATCAGTTGTCAATGTGGAATCAATGTGTTGTGCCTACTGAGCCCAACCCTTTTTATTCAAGGCTTATGGCTTATGTGCCAAGGGGTATGTCATAATTGCCTGTATATGAATAGATGAAATGTATAGTGACATAGGAGACATCGTTAGAGGTTATGTATACAATCCCCCCCCCCCCACTGTCTGTCCAGTCCTATACTACTGGTCTGACAATTACTGACATGGGAGAGTATGTCTTAGTCTCTAGTCTAGTATAGTCTTTAGGTTATGTTAGGCCATGGTACATAATCTAAGACGGCAGGAGTTGTACTTGGTGATAAATCTAAGCAATGAGGTAAACAACCAATGCTCCTAGTTGACCTGTATTCTCATGAGTTTTGGCAGGAACTCAGTTGACATGCATGTAGTGGTAGATAGGTATATATGTAGGTAGATGAAGGCACATTGCAAGTTAAGGCAATAGCCAGGCATGCAGATAGAGGTAGGCATGTATAGAGGTAGGCAGAGATAGAGTAAGGCAAATAGGGAAATAAGCAGATGAAGAAGTAGGCATATACAGATAGTTATATAAGTATACATATAGTTATCATTTTAACTTATTCATTCATGTACAACATATTTTCTACAGATATCAATCAAATTTATATTCACCATATTAGTCTCAGTAAAGGTCATTCTAATGTGAGTCACCTGCCCCCACCTCAACAATACTCAACAGATTGTACCTCAATCAGGTGCATAGTAGGCTTCCCCATTGTCTGCATCCACCACCAGACACAACACATTCCACTGGTCACAGGCATCTTTTATTCTGAGTCCTATACAACAGTATTGTATATTTAAGTCCCTTAATAGAACTCTAATTGAAAGAGTTATCTTCAACAGCAATTGCACAATCCATCCCCATTCCCCAATATTTTTATCCAGGGCTAATGGACCTAGATATTTAAATTATATAATTGTAAAATAACAACACTCTAATTAATTGTGAGCCACCTGCACCTCTTATTCAAACTACATGCATATCATTAGTTTCTCTGACAAAACTCAATGAGATGTAGGTAAACTACGTGCACAGGTAGTTTCCCCCATTGTCATCAAAATGATGTAAAATTGCCATACCATGGCATTCAAGCTAACACCAAACTGCATAGAGTTATCATTTCAAACTTTTACTTCATGTACAACATTCTTTTTACATATACATATCAACTCTTCTGTCATATACTATACATAAATGATAGAAAATAGAAATAACTTTATGATACTATAGCATACTCAAAGGGAATGAATAATTTTGAAATAATGATTTATGTCTTATTGTCTTAATCATCTGTCACTATCTTTAGGTGTTAAATAGACATTTGTTCTTCCTAGACATTTGCAACACCATCTGAGAAGTAGGTTGAACGGCTGCATCTACTGTATAAGTTTATCGACTTCTGCATTGTTCTGGATGATGTTCTGGGTCATGGGAAGAAAGTATGGTTGTAGATAAAATGATTAAGTTTATGGAGAAATCAAGAACAAAGGAAGTTATTCAATCAGAGGTATGGCCGGAGGTAATGAGGTCACAGGTCTCATGTCAGACGTTGAGATGCTAACTAAGAGGTTAATGACATTGTGATGCTATAATCTGATTGGTCGATTCACTTTGAATGTTGCATCCTGATTGGATAAGTCAAAGTTATGCATAATTCTTGCAGGGTGTATCACTCTCGATAGATATACATTGAACATCAATTCTCCATTTAGCTCTGCCTATATATGTTAATGACATGGCTACCTCGTGCAAATTGATTGGTTGAATCATTCTGAATACTCCATTCTGATTGGATGAGATGTCATTGGACATAATTCTAGTGGTTAATACTGCTCTATATGGCCATACATCCATGCATGAAGTCAGGAGTGATCAGTTTCTGTGTGGAAGTCAAGCAAATATATCAAAGTGGTAGAATTCAATAACCACAATACATGAGATGGATCAGGAGGGAAAATTGGATATATTAAACAGGACAGGCTGTGATCTTGTCAAGCGAATAGGTAAGTTTAATTCTTATATTTTCAACTGTGTTTATTTTGTAGCAATATTGTTTAATGCATTATAAAAGTTTGAAATCAGTATGATATTTAAACAAGGATTTCTGAAAAGGATCAATGTCCTGTTGTTTGACATTTTATGTGTAATGTTACTTTTGCAGGAATCAATCCATACTTTATGGCTCATCTTGTGGCAAAGAGGGTGATCTCCCACTACCAGTCCTCTGACATCAATGTAAGTAGAAAAAGTGTTCTGTCATACTACATAAGTCAATTGTGTATGAATGATTCCTACAAAAATAGAATATAGTTTGACTTAGTTGGTCTATCTTCTTATAAAGTGATATTGATTGTTTCATTGCATGAGTATTTGGAGGTGTTAATGGACACATAATTTCTATACCTTTCTTCATTCCAGGCTCTCCAACTGCCGAGTCAACAGAGGTCTATGCTGCTACACAACCTGTACTCATTAAGCGTTGAGAAGTTCATAGAGTTCTGTATCATTCTGCACGAAGTACAAAGACGTAGCGATCTCAGACGAGAGCTGATGGGACTTAACATCAATGACCTAAGGGATCAGAAAAGTCAATTTTTAGTCCCGGAATAAAATAAATTGATTCAATACACAAGCCCACTAGAGAAAAGTATGTCAGTAGTTTGGATACGGTCGAAGAAGATTATTATTGTTGAGGCTGGGGAAATGGACAATTGATTACAAAATGGACAATTGATTTAAAATGATCATCACAACAGCAGCAAGAATTTTTATTAAAGTAGACAATAACAACTGGATGCCAAGGGAGGACACTACAGTGATATCTACTTGAATGGGAAGTGGACTAATGAAAAGTCTCCTTGGCGTCAGTTCCAGGGAGTATAGTAGGTTTTAGGCAAATGATAATACCTTTGAGACATGGGCATCTCAGCGCCCCTCCACACTTGTCGGAAGCACTGGCTAGATCAGTCAACAGCATCAACAGGATAACATGCATCTTTCCTGCAACAGAAAGAAATATTACAGCATGGTTAAATGAATAAGCATAAATTTCACAACATGAGTGTATGAATAATTGTTCGCACAGTATTAATTCTACTTTACTAAGCTAGTATAAAAATCTCCTGTACTATTCTCTAGCCAGAAATAAAAGTTTGAAATTCAACTTTGTCATGATAGTCTTATTATCACATTTTTTCTGCACTAGATTGTATATATCCGGCTGATGTAAATATATATTAGGCCTATAGTCAACCCTTTTTGGACAAGGACAGCATAATCGTGTATTTACTGTACTATACTATATACAGTAACACCTCCCCCTCCCACCTGGTGAGCAACCAGGATACATTTAGAAATAAGTAAATAGGCTTTAACCATGTCCTTACTTTTTTAGTTTAAAACAATATCTTCAACTCTGCCATTTGTTGTTGTTTTAATGCAAAATCTACTGCATCATGTTAGAGACACCGAAGCCAGTCCCATCAGGTAGCGCTTGTGTAGCATTCAGATGCATCTTTCCTGCAACAAAAAGAAATATTACAGCATGGTTAATTCACAAAGAAAATGGCCAAGCATAAATTTTACAGAGCAGAGATTATATATTAGCACAAAATGACTGTATGGTTAATTGTTTGCACAGTATTAATTCTACTTTACTAAGTTAGTATAAAAATCTCCTGTACTATTCTCTACCAAGAAAAAAAGTTTGAAGTTCAACTTTGTCATGATAATAATATCATCACATTTTTTTCTACACTAGATTGTATATGTCTGGTTGATGTAAATAAATATTAGGCCTATAGTCAACACTTTTTGGACAAGGACAGCATAATCATGTATTTAATGTACTATATTATGTACAGTAACGCCCCCCGCCCCTCCGGTGAGCAAGCAGGATAAGTTTAGAAATAAGTGAATATGCTTTAACCCTACCCTTACTTTTTAGTTTTAAACAATATCTTCAACACTGCCATTTGTTGTCGTTTTAATGCAAAATTTACTGTATCATGTTAGTGACACACAAGCCAGTCCCATCAGGTAAAGCTTGTGTAGCATTCATACGTTGTACTGACAAATGGTTATACCTTAATGCGTAGTTTGGCAGACTGACTCGCCAGCGATGCATTAGTGCATCATGTCGACAAATTGGTATGCTTTAATACATTAATGAGCTAACATTACACCCTTGCCCCGCATTAATGCATGATTTTCTACTGTGGTACTGTATCATATTATGTTACAGTGGTAAGTTATACATCAGCATCATGCCGACAAAATGTGCAAAGCCCTGCAATGTTTACTGTGTCACCTCAGGAAGTGTGTCATCTAAAAACATGAGGACCAATAGATAAGTGAGTTGAAACCTAAAAGCTATATATTGGATTTAGGAACACAGTTAAATCTAACTCAACCATCCTGAGACGATGTATACAGCACATCCACCCCACCTCATTCAATGCAATTCACCCCGTCGTGATTGCCCCAAACCTGTAATTAGGAGGACAATGTACAGCTGAACACTTTTTGTTACTGAGTGTTCCACACCAAGCCATCCCACTTCTATCTTCACGGTTATTGGCTAAACGCAGAATATTAGTCTCATGATTTTCCGGCTCTTCCCCAGGGTATGAAAATAAAATACATAGGCCTTCTGCCCACCCAGCCCACAACGTCTCCACTCTCAAAGGAAGTATACACCCTACTCTGGAGTAACCTTGCATCCCCCTCCTTCTTATAACACAACAATAGAGAAACACCCCCTTAAACTACGCATATCAATCCCAGCCAATGCAACAGAGATCCCAAAGATTGATGAGGCCCCTGCTGAGGATGGGTCTATCATCTCTTGTACTGGAGCTTCAGCAAACATACAGTAAGTACTTAATTAAATAAGATTATGCTTTTCATAAATTGCTAGGCTTTTTCAGAGTCAGTGAACATGAGAAAGACTTTTAAGAAGGTAGACATTTGCATTTGGATTTACCTAAATTCCTCTGGGATGTACATAAAGGGTTATATATACGGTGCAGTAAATTACATACCGTTGGGTAGGTCAGGGACAACGCTAATAGCCCCAGGTTGGGAGGGACGGTGACTGAATCACAAGTGTGTAAAGGGGTGCTGTGAAGATAGATACAGATATATTTACACACCAAATTACCTGTGCCCCTTTCACTGGATGAACTACAACTAATTTAGCTAACACATCTGAGTTAAATATATCCAGTAGGCAAGGTATAAACAGCACAGAGGTAGGGAATACTTTGAGTGTCCTTTTGTGTGAACCGTGTCAGGACCACGTGGTTCCAGGAGTGGGGGCAGTCAAGCATGACACAAATAGACTCCACCCCTTCACTCTATTGTAAGGGAAGACTAACCATTCTCGGCTAGCATCCCAGACTGGAAAAAACATACAGTCTACTCTTTTTTCTTTCCTACATTGAATTTTACATCCATGGGTCCAGGTTATATTTTGGAGTTATATTTGTTTATTCCCCAAGTTGATAAATTGCCCTGTTGATTATTTATAAACAACACAGGAGAACTATCAATTATACAGTTTACTCATTTCTACACCTTTTGGGACATTGTCAAGACATGCCTGGAGCAAAAACATGGCATTAAATTGGTGTGAGGGATGAATGGATATGATATTAGGCTTACTTTTGTAAAAAGAAAAAAGGTTTTGTGGACTATGATGTCTGGTCTTTTTGTTATGGCACACTTGTCTAAATATAGTTTAGGACAGGCCTCTCCGCATGCCGCACATGCAAGGTGAGTAGTGGTTGACACACTGGAGAGAGTCGATGGGAAAGTCCCTGAATTGAAAACAAGTTTAACTATCTATACTTTGAATTGAACAGTGTCATCTTAATGTCAATACAACAGATATTATATGTTTTGCATCTGGGGGAGAATGATGTCAATCTAATATATATTTTGTTAAAAATACAGGTTTTATGTTGGCAATCTAAACCACATTGTGAGAGAAAAAAAGGTACTATAGCCCCACCTATTTGGCTTGAGCATGCATGGTCGGTCAGTCTAGTGGCAAATGGTCAGCGAACCTAATGGGAAATGGTATGTTAGTCTAATGGTAAATAGTCGGTCAGTCTAGCGGCAATTCTTCAGTGTATCTAATGGCATATGGTCGTCAAAGTCCTGCCAATCAGTAGGTGAATCTAATGACAAATAGTCAGCGAATCTAATGGCAAATCATCAGATAGTCTAATGGCAAATGGTTGGTCAGTCTAGTGGCACATCATCAGTGAACCTAATGGCATATGGTCTGCCACTCTAGTGGCAAATGGTCAGTGAATCTAATGGCATATAGTTGGTCAAAGTAGTGCCAATCGGTCAGTGAATCTAATGGCAGATGGTCAGCCAATCAAATTGCAAATGGTTGATCAGTCGGGTGGGAAATCGTCAGTTGACCTAGTAGCAAATGGTTTGTCAGTCTAGTAGCAAATGGTCAGTTAGTCAAAAGGCAAATGGTTGGTCAAAGTAGTGCCAATTGGTAGGTAAATCTTATAACAAATAGTCAACAAATCTAATGGCAAGTTGTCTGTTAGTCTACAGAGCAAATGTTTGGTCAGTGTAGTGGCAAATGGTCAGTGAATCTAATGGCATATCTTCGGTCAAAGTAGTGCCAATTGGTAGGTGAATATAATGGCAAATTGTCAGTGAAGCTAATGGCAAATGGTCAGTTAGTCTAATGCCAAATGGTCGGTCAGTCTAGTGGCATATCCTCAGTGAACCTTATGGCATATGGTCGGTCAGTCTAGTGGCAAAAAAGTCAGTGAATCCAATGGCAAATGGTTCGGTCAATCTAGTGGCAAATGGTCAGCGAATCTAATGACAAATGGTTAGTCAGTCTAGTAGCAAATCATCAGGGAATCTAATGGCATATGGTTCGTCAAAGTAGTGCCAATTGGTCAGTGAATCTAATTCTAAATGGCAGTCTAAACTAATGGCAAATGGTAAATTAATCTTATGGCAAATGGTCCTTCAGTCTTGTGGCAAATGGTCCGTCAGTCTAGTGGCAAATCGTCAGTGAAACTAATCGCATATGGTCGGTTAGTCTAGTGGCAAATCATCAGTGAATCTAATGGCATATGGTTGATCAAAGTAGTTCCAAATGTTCGGTGAATCTAATGGCAAATGGTCAGCAAAACTAATGGCAAATGGTCAGTTAGTCCTATGGCAAATGGTTTGTTAGTCTAGTGGCAAATGGTCAGCAAATCTAATGGCAAATGGTCTGTTAGTCTAATGGCAAATGGTGGTTCAGTCTAGTAGCAAATAGTCAGTGAACCTAATGGCAAATGCTCATTAGGCTATTGGCAAATGGTCGTTCAGTCTAGTGGCATATCTTCAGTGAATCCAATGGCATATGGTCGGTCAAAGTGGTGCCAATTGGTCAGTGAATCTAATGGCATTTGGTCAGCGAATCTAACAGCAAAGGGTCAGTTAGTCTAATGGCAAATGGTCTGTCAGTCTAGTGGCAAATATTCAGCTATTCTAACGGCGAATTATCAGTTAGTCTAATTGTAAATGGTTGGTCAGTCTAGTGGTATATCATCAGTAAATCTAATGGCATATGGTCAGTCAAAGTAGTGCCAATAGTCAGCGAATCAAATGGCAAATCATCAGTGAATCTAATGGCAAATGGTCAGTGAATCTAACGGCAAATCATCAGTTAGTCTAATGGCAAATGGTTGGTCAGCCTAGTAGTAAATCATCAGCCAATCTAATGGCGAATGGTCTGTTAGTTTAATGGCAAATCGTCTGTCAGTCTAGTAGCAAATCATCAGTTAACCTAAAGGCAAATGGTCAGTTAGTCTAATGGCAAATGGGCTGTCAGTCTAGTGGCAAATAGTCAGTGAAGCTAATGACATATGGTCAGCCGATCAAGAAGCAAATAGTAAGTTAATCAAATGGCAAATTGTCAGTGAATCTATCTGCAAATCGTCAGTTAGTCTAATGGCAAATGGTTGGTCAGCCTTGTAGTAAATCCTTAGCCAATCTAATGGCAAATGGTCTGTTAGTCTTATGGCAGATCGTCGGTCAGTCTAGTGGCAAATCATCAGTGAACCTAATGGCAAATGGTCAGTTAGTCTTTATGCAAATGGTTGGTTAGTCTAGAGGCAAATGGTCACTGAACCTAATGGCATATGGTCAGTCAGTCTAGTGGCAAATGGTCAGTGAATCTAATGGCAAATGGTCAGCATATCTAACGGCAAATTGTCAGTTAGTCTAATTGCAAATGGTCGGTCAGTCTAGTGGCAAATGGTCAGTCAGTCTAGTGGCAAACTCATCAGTGAACCTAATGGCATATGGTTGGTTAGTCTAGTGGCAAATGGTAGGTCAGTCTAGTTGCAAATCGTCAGTAAACCTAATAGCATATGGTTGGTTTGTCTAGTGGCAATTCGTCAGTGAATAATTATGGCATATGGTCAGTCAAAGGAGTGCCAAATGTTCAGTGTATCTAATGGCAAATGGTCAGTTCGTCTAATGGCAAATGGTCTGTCAAAGTATTGCCAATTGGTCAGTGAATCTAATGGCAAATGGTCAGCAAATCTAACGGCAAATGGTCAGTAACTCTAATGGCAAATGGTCTGTCAGTCTTGTGGCAAATATTCAGCTAATCTAACGGCAAATTATCAGTCAGTCTAATTGTAAATGGTCGGTCAGTCTAGTGGCATATCATCAGTAAATCTAATGGCATATGGTCAGTCAAAGTAGTGCCAATAGTCAGCAAATCAAATGGCAAATCATCAGTGAACCTAATGGCAAATGGTCAGTTAGTCTTTATGCAAATGGTTGGTTAGTCTAGAGGCAAATGGTCACTGAACCTAATGGCATATGGTCAGTCAGTCTAGTGGCAAATGGTCAGTGAATCTAATGGCAAATGGTCAGCATATCTAACGGCAAATTGTCAGTTAGTCTAATTGCAAATGGTCGGTCAGTCTAGTGGCAAATGGTCAGTCAGTCTAGTGGCAAACTCATCAGTGAACCTAATGGCATATGGTTGGTTAGTCTAGTGGCAAATGGTAGGTCAGTCTAGTTGCAAATCGTCAGTAAACCTAATAGCATATGGTTGGTTTGTCTAGTGGCAATTCGTCAGTGAATAATTATGGCATATGGTCAGTCAAAGGAGTGCCAAATGTTCAGTGTATCTAATGGCAAATGGTCAGTTCGTCTAATGGCAAATGGTCTGTCAAAGTATTGCCAATTGGTCAGTGAATCTAATGGCAAATGGTCAGCAAATCTAACGGCAAATGGTCAGTAACTCTAATGGCAAATGGTCTGTCAGTCTTGTGGCAAATATTCAGCTAATCTAACGGCAAATTATCAGTCAGTCTAATTGTAAATGGTCGGTCAGTCTAGTGGCATATCATCAGTAAATCTAATGGCATATGGTCAGTCAAAGTAGTGCCAATAGTCAGCAAATCAAATGGCAAATCATCAGTGAATCTAATGGCAAGTGGTCAGTGAATCTAACGGCAAATCATCAGTTAGTCTAATGGCAAATGGTTGGTCAGCCTAGTAGTAAATCATCAGCCAATCTAATGGCAAATGGTCTGTTAGTTTAATGGCAAATCGTCTGTCAGTCTGGTGGCAAATCATCAGTTAACCTAAAGGCAAATGGTCAGTTAGTCTAATGGCAAATGGTCGGTCAGTCTAGTGGCAAATAGTCAGTGAAGCTAATGACATATGGTCAGACGATCAAGAAGCAAATAGTAAGTTAATCAAATGGTAAATTGTCAGTGAATCTACCTGCGAATCGTCAGTTAGTCTAATGGCAAATGGTTGGTCAGCCTTGTAGTAAATCCTTAGCCAATCTAATGGCAAATGGTCTGTTAGTCTTATGGCAGATCATCGGTCAGTCTAGTGGCAAATCATCAGTGAACCTAATGGCAAATGGTCAGTTAGTCTTTATGCAAATGGTTGGTTAGTCTAGTGGCAAATGGTCAGTGAATCTAATGGCAAATGGTCAGCGAATCTAACGGCAAATTGTCAGTTAGTCTAATTGCAAATGGTCGGTCAGTCTAGTGGCAAATGGTCAGTCAGTCTAGTGGCAAACTCATCAGTGAACCTAATGGCATATGGTTGGTTAGTCTAGTGGCAAATGGTAGGTCAGTCTAGTTGCAAATCGTCAGTAAACCTAATAGCATATGGTTGGTTTGTCTAGTGGCAATTCGTCAGTGAATCTTATGGCATATGGTCTGTCAAAGGAGTGCCACATGTTCAGTGTATCTAATAACAAATGGTCAGTTCGTCTAATGGCAAATGGTCTGTCAAAGTATTGCCAATTGGTCAGTGAATCTAATGGCAAATGGTCAGCAAATCTAACGGCAAATGGTCAGTAACTCTAATGGCAAATGGTCTGTCAGTCTTGTGGCAAATATTCAGCTAATCTAACTGCAAATTATCAGTTAGTCTAATTGCAAATGGTCGGTCAGTCTAGTGGCATATCATCAGTAAATCTAATGGCATATGGTCAGTCAAAGTAGTACCAATAGTCAGCGAATCAAATGGCAAATCATCAGTGAATCTAATGGCAAATGGTCAGTGAATCTAACGGCAAATCATCAGTTAGTCTAATGGCAAATGGTTGGTCAGCCTAGTAGTAAATCATCAGCCAATCTAATGGCAAATGGTCTGTTAGTTTAATGGCAAATCGTCTGTCAGTCTAGTAGCAAATCATCAGTTAACCTAAAGGCAAATGGTCAGTTAGTCTAATGGCAAATGGGCTGTCAGTCTAGTGGCAAATAGTCAGTGAAGCTAATGACATATGGTCAGCCGATCAAGAAGCAAATAGTAAGTTAATCAAATGGCAAATTGTCAGTGAATCTATCTGCAAATCGTCAGTTAGTCTAATGGCAAATGGTTGGTCAGCCTTGTAGTAAATCCTTAGCCAATCTAATGGCAAATGGTCTGTTAGTCTTATGGCAGATCGTCGGTCAGTCTAGTGGCAAATCATCAGTGAACCTAATGGCAAATGGTCAGTTAGTCTTTATGCAAATGGTTGGTTAGTCTAGAGGCAAATGGTCACTGAACCTAATGGCATATGGTCAGTCAGTCTAGTGGCAAATGGTCAGTGAATCTAATGGCAAATGATCAGCATATCTAACGGCAAATTGTCAGTTAGTCTAATTGCAAATGGTCGGTCAGTCTAGTGGCAAATGGTCAGTCAGTCTAGTGGCAAACTCATCAGTGAACCTAATGGCATATGGTTGGTTAGTCTAGTGGCAAATGGTAGGTCAGTCTAGTTGCAAATCGTCAGTAAACCTAATAGCATATGGTTGGTTTGTCTAGTGGCAATTCGTCAGTGAATCTTATGGCATATGGTCTGTCAAAGGAGTGCCACATGTTCAGTGTATCTAATGACAAATGGTCAGTTCGTCTAATGGCAAATGGTCTGTCAAAGTATTGCCAATTGGTCAGTGAATCTAATGGCAAATGGTCAGCAAATCTAACGGCAAATGGTCAGTAACTCTAATGGCAAATGGTCTGTCAGTCTTGTGGCAAATATTCAGCTAATCTAACTGCAAATTATCAGTTAGTCTAATTGCAAATGGTCGGTCAGTCTAGTGGCATATCATCAGTAAATCTAATGGCATATGGTCAGTCAAAGTAGTGCCAATAGTCAGCGAATCAAATGGCAAATCATCAGTGAATCTAATGGCAAATGGTCAGTGAATCTAACGGCAAATCATCAGTTAGTCTAATGGCAAATGGTTGGTCAGCCTAGTAGTAAATCATCAGCCAATCTAATGGCAAATGGTCTGTTAGTTTAATGGCAAATCGTCTGTCAGTCTAGTAGCAAATCATCAGTTAACCTAAAGGCAAATGGTCAGTTAGTCTAATGGCAAATGGGCTGTCAGTCTAGTGGCAAATAGTCAGTGAAGCTAATGACATATGGTCAGCCGATCAAGAAGCAAATAGTAAGTTAATCAAATGGCAAATTGTCAGTGAATCTATCTGCAAATCGTCAGTTAGTCTAATGGCAAATGGTTGGTCAGCCTTGTAGTAAATCCTTAGCCAATCTAATGGCAAATGGTCTGTTAGTCTTATGGCAGATCGTCGGTCAGTCTAGTGGCAAATCATCAGTGAACCTAATGGCAAATGGTCAGTTAGTCTTTATGCAAATGGTTGGTTAGTCTAGAGGCAAATGGTCACTGAACCTAATGGCATATGGTCAGTCGGTCTAGTGGCAAATGGTCAGTGAATCTAATGGCAAATGATCAGCATATCTAACGGCAAATTGTCAGTTAGTCTAATTGCAAATGGTCGGTCAGTCTAGTGGCAAATGGTCAGTCAGTCTAGTGGCAAACTCATCAGTGAACCTAATGGCATATGGTTGGTTAGTCTAGTGGCAAATGGTAGGTCAGTCTAGTTGCAAATCGTCAGTAAACCTAATAGCATATGGTTGGTTTGTCTAGTGGCAATTCGTCAGTGAATCTTATGGCATATGGTCAGTCAAAGAAGTGCCAAATGTTCAGTGTATCTAATGGCAAATGGTCAGTTCGTCTAATGGCAAATGGTCTGTCAGTCTTGTGGCAAATACTCAGCTAATCTAACGGCAAATTATCAGTCAGTCTTATTGTAAATGGTCGGTCAGTCTAGTGGCATATCATCAGTAAATCTAATGGCATATGGTCAGTCAAAGTAGTGCCAATAGTCAGCGAATCAAATGGCAAATCATCAGTGAATCTAATGGCAAGTGGTCAGTGAATCTAACGGCAAATCATCAGTTAGTCTAATGGCAAATGGTTGGTCAGCCTAGTAGTAAATCATCAGCAAATCTAACGGCAAAAGGTCAGTAACTCTAATGGCAAATGGTCTGTCAGTCTTGTGGCAAATATTCAGCTAATCTAACTGCAAATTATCAGTTAGTCTAATGGCAAATGGTGGGTCAGTCTAGTGGCAAATAGTCAGTGAAGCTAATGACATATGGTCAGCCGATCAAGAAGCAAATAGTAAGTTAATCAAATGGCAAATTGTCAGTGAATCTACCTGGGAATCGTCAGTTAGTCTAATGGCAAATGGTTGGTCAGCCTTGTAGTAAATCCTTAGCCAATCTAATGGCAAATGGTCTGTTAGTCTTATGGCAGATCATCGGTCAGTCTAGTGGCAAATCATCAGCGAACCTAATGGCAAATGGTCAGTTAGTCTTTATGCAAATGGTTGGTTAGTCTAGAGGCAAATGGTCACTGAACCTAATGGCATACGGTCAGTCAGTCTAGTGGCAAATGGTCAGTGAATCTAATGGCAAATGGTCAGCGAATCTAACGGCAAATTGTCAGTTAGTCTAATTGCAAATGGACGGTCAGTCTAGTGGCAAATGGTCAGTCAATCTAGTGGCAAACTCATCAGTGAACCTAATGGCATATGGTTGGTTAGTCTAGTGGCAAATGGTAGGTCAGTCTAGTTGCAAATCGTCAGTAAACCTAATAGCATATGGTTGGTTTGTCTAGTGGCAATTCGTCAGTGAATCTTATGGCATATGGTCAGTCAAAGGAGTGCCAAATGTTCAGTGTATCTAATGGCAAATGGTCAGTTCGTCTAATGGCAAATGGTCTGTCAAAGTATTGCCAATTGGTCAGTGAATCTAATGGCAAATGGTCAGCAAATCTAACGGCAAATGGTCAGTAACTCTAATGGCAAATGGTCTGTCAGTCTTGTGGCAAATATTCAGCTAATCTAACGGCAAATTATCAGTCAGTCTAATTGTAAATGGTCGGTCAGTCTAGTGGCATATCATCAGTAAATCTAATGGCATATGGTCAGTCAAAGTAGTTCCTATAGTCAGCGAATCAAATGGCAAATCATCAGTGAATCTAATGGCAAGTGGTCAGTGAATCTAACGGCAAATCATCAGTTAGTCTAATGGCAAATGGTTGGTCAGCCTAGTAGTAAATCATCGGCCAATCTAATGGCAAATGGTCTGTTAGTTTAATGGCAAATCGTCTGTCAGTCTAGTGGCAAATCATCAGTTAACCTAAAGGCAAATGGTCAGTTAGTCTAATGGCAAATGGTCGGTCAGTCTAGTGGCAAATAGTCAGTGAAGCTAATGACATATGGTCAGACGATCAAGAAGCAAATAGTAAGTTAATCAAATGGTAAATTGTCAGTGAATCTACCTGCGAATCGTCAGTTAGTCTAATGGCAAATGGTTGGTCAGCCTTGTAGTAAATCCTTAGCCAATCTAATGGCAAATGGTCTGTTAGTCTTATGGCAGATCATCGGTCAGTCTAGTGGCAAATCATCAGTGAACCTAATGGCAAATGGTCAGTTAGTCTTTATGCAAATGGTTGGTTAGTCTAGTGGCAAATGGTCAGTGAATCTAATGGCAAATGGTCAGCGAATCTAACGGCAAATTGTCAGTTAGTCTAATTGCAAATGGTCGGTCAGTCTAGTGGCAAATGGTCAGTCAGTCTAGTGGCAAACTCATCAGTGAACCTAATGGCATATGGTTGGTTAGTCTAGTGGCAAATGGTAGGTCAGTCTAGTTGCAAATCGTCAGTAAACCTAATAGCATATGGTTGGTTTGTCTAGTGGCAATTCGTCAGTGAATCTTATGGCATATGGTCTGTCAAAGGAGTGCCACATGTTCAGTGTATCTAATAACAAATGGTCAGTTCGTCTAATGGCAAATGGTCTGTCAAAGTATTGCCAATTGGTCAGTGAATCTAATGGCAAATGGTCAGCAAATCTAACGGCAAATGGTCAGTAACTCTAATGGCAAATGGTCTGTCAGTCTTGTGGCAAATATTCAGCTAATCTAACTGCAAATTATCAGTTAGTCTAATTGCAAATGGTCGGTCAGTCTAGTGGCATATCATCAGTAAATCTAATGGCATATGGTCAGTCAAAGTAGTACCAATAGTCAGCGAATCAAATGGCAAATCATCAGTGAATCTAATGGCAAATGGTCAGTGAATCTAACGGCAAATCATCAGTTAGTCTAATGGCAAATGGTTGGTCAGCCTAGTAGTAAATCATCAGCCAATCTAATGGCAAATGGTCTGTTAGTTTAATGGCAAATCGTCTGTCAGTCTAGTAGCAAATCATCAGTTAACCTAAAGGCAAATGGTCAGTTAGTCTAATGGCAAATGGGCTGTCAGTCTAGTGGCAAATAGTCAGTGAAGCTAATGACATATGGTCAGCCGATCAAGAAGCAAATAGTAAGTTAATCAAATGGCAAATTGTCAGTGAATCTATCTGCAAATCGTCAGTTAGTCTAATGGCAAATGGTTGGTCAGCCTTGTAGTAAATCCTTAGCCAATCTAATGGCAAATGGTCTGTTAGTCTTATGGCAGATCGTCGGTCAGTCTAGTGGCAAATCATCAGTGAACCTAATGGCAAATGGTCAGTTAGTCTTTATGCAAATGGTTGGTTAGTCTAGAGGCAAATGGTCACTGAACCTAATGGCATATGGTCAGTCAGTCTAGTGGCAAATGGTCAGTGAATCTAATGGCAAATGATCAGCATATCTAACGGCAAATTGTCAGTTAGTCTAATTGCAAATGGTCGGTCAGTCTAGTGGCAAATGGTCAGTCAGTCTAGTGGCAAACTCATCAGTGAACCTAATGGCATATGGTTGGTTAGTCTAGTGGCAAATGGTAGGTCAGTCTAGTTGCAAATCGTCAGTAAACCTAATAGCATATGGTTGGTTTGTCTAGTGGCAATTCGTCAGTGAATCTTATGGCATATGGTCTGTCAAAGGAGTGCCACATGTTCAGTGTATCTAATGACAAATGGTCAGTTCGTCTAATGGCAAATGGTCTGTCAAAGTATTGCCAATTGGTCAGTGAATCTAATGGCAAATGGTCAGCAAATCTAACGGCAAATGGTCAGTAACTCTAATGGCAAATGGTCTGTCAGTCTTGTGGCAAATATTCAGCTAATCTAACTGCAAATTATCAGTTAGTCTAATTGCAAATGGTCGGTCAGTCTAGTGGCATATCATCAGTAAATCTAATGGCATATGGTCAGTCAAAGTAGTGCCAATAGTCAGCGAATCAAATGGCAAATCATCAGTGAATCTAATGGCAAATGGTCAGTGAATCTAACGGCAAATCATCAGTTAGTCTAATGGCAAATGGTTGGTCAGCCTAGTAGTAAATCATCAGCCAATCTAATGGCAAATGGTCTGTTAGTTTAATGGCAAATCGTCTGTCAGTCTAGTAGCAAATCATCAGTTAACCTAAAGGCAAATGGTCAGTTAGTCTAATGGCAAATGGGCTGTCAGTCTAGTGGCAAATAGTCAGTGAAGCTAATGACATATGGTCAGCCGATCAAGAAGCAAATAGTAAGTTAATCAAATGGCAAATTGTCAGTGAATCTATCTGCAAATCGTCAGTTAGTCTAATGGCAAATGGTTGGTCAGCCTTGTAGTAAATCCTTAGCCAATCTAATGGCAAATGGTCTGTTAGTCTTATGGCAGATCGTCGGTCAGTCTAGTGGCAAATCATCAGTGAACCTAATGGCAAATGGTCAGTTAGTCTTTATGCAAATGGTTGGTTAGTCTAGAGGCAAATGGTCACTGAACCTAATGGCATATGGTCAGTCGGTCTAGTGGCAAATGGTCAGTGAATCTAATGGCAAATGATCAGCATATCTAACGGCAAATTGTCAGTTAGTCTAATTGCAAATGGTCGGTCAGTCTAGTGGCAAATGGTCAGTCAGTCTAGTGGCAAACTCATCAGTGAACCTAATGGCATATGGTTGGTTAGTCTAGTGGCAAATGGTAGGTCAGTCTAGTTGCAAATCGTCAGTAAACCTAATAGCATATGGTTGGTTTGTCTAGTGGCAATTCGTCAGTGAATCTTATGGCATATGGTCAGTCAAAGAAGTGCCAAATGTTCAGTGTATCTAATGGCAAATGGTCAGTTCGTCTAATGGCAAATGGTCTGTCAGTCTTGTGGCAAATACTCAGCTAATCTAACGGCAAATTATCAGTCAGTCTTATTGTAAATGGTCGGTCAGTCTAGTGGCATATCATCAGTAAATCTAATGGCATATGGTCAGTCAAAGTAGTGCCAATAGTCAGCGAATCAAATGGCAAATCATCAGTGAATCTAATGGCAAGTGGTCAGTGAATCTAACGGCAAATCATCAGTTAGTCTAATGGCAAATGGTTGGTCAGCCTAGTAGTAAATCATCAGCAAATCTAACGGCAAAAGGTCAGTAACTCTAATGGCAAATGGTCTGTCAGTCTTGTGGCAAATATTCAGCTAATCTAACTGCAAATTATCAGTTAGTCTAATGGCAAATGGTGGGTCAGTCTAGTGGCAAATAGTCAGTGAAGCTAATGACATATGGTCAGCCGATCAAGAAGCAAATAGTAAGTTAATCAAATGGCAAATTGTCAGTGAATCTACCTGGGAATCGTCAGTTAGTCTAATGGCAAATGGTTGGTCAGCCTTGTAGTAAATCCTTAGCCAATCTAATGGCAAATGGTCTGTTAGTCTTATGGCAGATCATCGGTCAGTCTAGTGGCAAATCATCAGCGAACCTAATGGCAAATGGTCAGTTAGTCTTTATGCAAATGGTTGGTTAGTCTAGAGGCAAATGGTCACTGAACCTAATGGCATACGGTCAGTCAGTCTAGTGGCAAATGGTCAGTGAATCTAATGGCAAATGGTCAGCGAATCTAACGGCAAATTGTCAGTTAGTCTAATTGCAAATGGACGGTCAGTCTAGTGGCAAATGGTCAGTCAATCTAGTGGCAAACTCATCAGTGAACCTAATGGCATATGGTTGGTTAGTCTAGTGGCAAATGGTAGGTCAGTCTAGTTGCAAATCGTCAGTAAACCTAATAGCATATGGTTGGTTTGTCTAGTGGCAATTCGTCAGTGAATCTTATGGCATATGGTCAGTCAAAGGAGTGCCAAATGTTCAGTGTATCTAATGGCAAATGGTCAGTTCGTCTAATGGCAAATGGTCTGTCAAAGTATTGCCAATTGGTCAGTGAATCTAATGGCAAATGGTCAGCAAATCTAACGGCAAATGGTCAGTAACTCTAATGGCAAATGGTCTGTCAGTCTTGTGGCAAATATTCAGCTAATCTAACGGCAAATTATCAGTCAGTCTAATTGTAAATGGTCGGTCAGTCTAGTGGCATATCATCAGTAAATCTAATGGCATATGGTCAGTCAAAGTAGTTCCTATAGTCAGCGAATCAAATGGCAAATCATCAGTGAATCTAATGGCAAGTGGTCAGTGAATCTAACGGCAAATCATCAGTTAGTCTAATGGCAAATGGTTGGTCAGCCTAGTAGTAAATCATCGGCCAATCTAATGGCAAATGGTCTGTTAGTTTAATGGCAAATCGTCTGTCAGTCTAGTGGCAAATCATCAGTTAACCTAAAGGCAAATGGTCAGTTAGTCTAATGGCAAATGGTGGGTCAGTCTAGTGGCAAATAGTCAGTGAAGCTAATGACATATGGTCAGCCGATCAAGAAGCAAATAGTAAGTTAATCAAATGGCAAATTGTCATTGAATCTACCTGCGAATCGTCAGTTAGTCTAATGGCAAATGGTTGGTCAGCCTTGTAGTAAATCCTTAGCCAATCTAATGGCAAATGGTCTGTTAGTCTTATGGCAGATCATCGGTCAGTCTAGTGGCAAATCATCAGTGAACCTAATGGCAAATGGTCAGTTAGTCTTTATGCAAATGGTTGGTTAGTCTAGTGGCAAATGGTCAGTGAATCTAATGGCAAATGGTCAGCGAATCTAAAGGCAAATTGTCAGTTAGTCTAATTGCAAATGGTCGGTCAGTCTAGTGGCAAATGGTCAGTCAGTCTAGTGGCAAACTCATCAGTGAACCTAATGGCATATGGTTGGTTAGTCTAGTGGCAAATGGTAGGTCAGTCTAGTTGCAAATCGTCAGTAAACCTAATAGCATATGGTTGGTTTGTCTAGTGGCAATTCGTCAGTGAATCTTATGGCATATGGTCTGTCAAAGGAGTGCCACATGTTCAGTGTATCTAATAACAAATGGTCAGTTCGTCTAATGGCAAATGGTCTGTCAAAGTATTGCCAATTGGTCAGTGAATCTAATGGCAAATGGTCAGCAAATCTAACGGCAAATGGTCAGTAACTCTAATGGCAAATGGTCTGTCAGTCTTGTGGCAAATATTCAGCTAATCTAACTGCAAATTATCAGTTAGTCTAATTGCAAATGGTCGGTCAGTCTAGTGGCATATCATCAGTAAATCAAATGGCATATGGTCAGTCAAAGTAGTACCAATAGTCAGCGAATCAAATGGCAAATCATCAGTGAATCTAATGGCAAATGGTCAGTGAATCTAACGGCAAATCATCAGTTAGTCTAATGGCAAATGGTTGGTCAGCCTAGTAGTAAATCATCAGCCAATCTAATGGCAAATGGTCTGTTAGTTTAATGGCAAATCGTCTGTCAGTCTAGTAGCAAATCATCAGTTAACCTAAAGGCAAATGGTCAGTTAGTCTAATGGCAAATGGGCTGTCAGTCTAGTGGCAAATAGTCAGTGAAGCTAATGACATATGGTCAGCCGATCAAGAAGCAAATAGTAAGTTAATCAAATGGCAAATTGTCAGTGAATCTATCTGCAAATCGTCAGTTAGTCTAATGGCAAATGGTTGGTCAGCCTTGTAGTAAATCCTTAGCCAATCTAATGGCAAATGGTCTGTTAGTCTTATGGCAGATCATCGGTCAGTCTAGTGGCAAATCATCAGTGAACCTAATGGCAAATGGTCAGTTAGTCTTTATGCAAATGGTTGGTTAGTCTAGAGGCAAATGGTCACTGAACCTAATGGCATACGGTCAGTCAGTCTAGTGGCAAATGGTCAGTGAATCTAATGGCAAATGGTCAGCGAATCTAACGGCAAATTGTCAGTTAGTCTAATTGCAAATGGTCGGTCAGTCTAGTGGCAAATGGTCAGTCAATCTAGTGACAAACTCATCAGTGAACCTAATGGCATATGGTTGGTTAGTCTAGTGGCAAATGGTAGGTCAGTCTAGTTGCAAATCGTCAGTAAACCTAATAGCATATGGTTGGTTTGTCTAGTGGCAATTCGTCAGTGAATCTTATGGCATATGGTCAGTCAAAGGAGTGCCAAATGTTCAGTGTATCTAATGGCAAATGGTCAGTTGGTCTAATGGCAAATGGTCTGTCAAAGTATTGCCAATTGGTCAGTGAATCTAATGGCAAATGGTCAGCAAATCTAACGGCAAATGGTCAGTAACTCTAATGGCAAATGGTCTGTCAGTCTTGTGGCAAATATTCAGCTAATCTAACGGCAAATTATCAGTCAGTCTAATTGTAAATGGTCCGTCAGTCTAGTGGCATATCATCAGTAAATCTAATGGCATATGGTCAGTCAAAGTAGTGCCTATAGTCAGCGAATCAAATGGCAAATCATCAGTGAATCTAATGGCAAGTGGTCAGTGAATCTAACGGCAAATCATCAGTTAGTCTAATGGCAAATGGTTGGTCAGCCTAGTAGTAAATCATCGGCCAATCTAATGGCAAATGGTCTGTTAGTTTAATGGCAAATCGTCTGTCAGTCTAGTGGCAAATCATCAGTTAACCTAAAGGCAAATGGTCAGTTAGTCTAATGGCAAATGGTGGGTCAGTCTAGTGGCAAATAGTCAGTGAAGCTAATGACATATGGTCAGCCGATCAAGAAGCAAATAGTAAGTTAATCAAATGGCAAATTGTCAGTGAATCTACCTGGGAATCGTCAGTTAGTCTAATGGCAAATGGTTGGTCAGCCTTGTAGTAAATCCTTAGCCAATCTAATGGCAAATGGTCTGTTAGTCTTATGGCAGATCATCGGTCAGTCTAGTAGCAAATCATCAGTGAACCTAATGGCAAATGGTCAGTTAGTCTTTATGCAAATGGTTGGTTAGTCTAGTGGCAAATGGTCAGTGAATCTAATGGCAAATGGTCAGCGAATCTAAAGGCAAATTGTCAGTTAGTCTAATTGCAAATGGTCGGTCAGTCTAGTGGCAAATGGTCAGTCAGTCTAGTGGCAAACTCAGCAGTGAACCTAATGGCATATGGTTGGTTAGTCTAGTGGCAAATGGTAGGTCAGTCTAGTTGCAAATCGTCAGTAAACCTAATAGCATATGGTTGGTTTGTCTAGTGGCAATTCGTCAGTGAATCTTATGGCATATGGTCGGTCAAAGGAGTGCCAAATGTTCAGTGTATCTAATGGCAAATGGTTAGTTCGTCTAATGGCAAACGGTCTATCAAAGTATTGCCAATTTGTCAGTGAATCTAATGGCAAATGGTCAGCAAATCTAACGGCAAATGGTCAGTTCGTCTAATGGCAAATGGTCTGTCAGTCTTGTGGCAAATATTCAGCTAATCTAACGGCAAATTATCAGTCAGTCTAATTGTAAATGGTCGGTCAGTCTAGTGGCATATCATCAGTAAATCTAATGGCATATGGTCAGTCAAAGTAGTGCCAATAGTCAGCGAATCAAATGGCAAATCATCAGTGAATCTAATGGCAAGTGGTCAGTGAATCTAACGGCAAATCATCAGTTAGTCTAATGGCAAATGGTTGGTCAGCCTAGTAGTAAATCATCAGCCAATCTAATGGCAAATGGTCTGTTAGTTTAATGGCAAATCGTCTGTCAGTCTAGTGGCAAATCATCAGTTAACCTAAAGGCAAATGGTCAGTTAGTCTAATGGCAAATGGTCGGTCAGTCTAGTGGCAAATAGTCAGTCAAGCTAATGACATATGGTCAGCCGATCAAGAAGCAAATAGTAAGTTAATCAAATGGCAAATTGTCAGTGAATCTACCTGGGAATCGTCAGTTAGTCTAATGGCAAATGGTTGGTCAGCCTTGTAGTAAATCCTTAGCCAATCTAATGGCAAATGGTCTGTTAGTCTTATGGCAGATCATCGGTCAGTCTAGTGGCAAATCATCAGTGAACCTAATGGCAAATGGTCAGTTAGTCTTTATGCAAATGGTTGGTTAGTCTAGAGGCAAATGGTCACTGAACCTAATGGCATACGGTCAGTCAGTCTAGTGGCAAATGGTCAGTGAATCTAATGGCAAATGGTCAGCGAATCTAACGGCAAATTGTCAGTTAGTCTAATTGCAAATGGTCGGTCAGTCTAGTGGCAAATGGTCAGTCAATCTAGTGGCAAACTCATCAGTGAACCTAATGGCATATGGTTGGTTAGTCTAGTGGCAAATGGTAGGTCAGTCTAGTTGCAAATCGTCAGTAAAACTAATAGCATATGGTTGGTTTGTCTAGTGGCAATTCGTCAGTGAATCTTATGGCATATGGTCAGTCAAAGGAGTGCCAAATGTTCAGTGTATCTAATGGCAAATGGTCAGTTGGTCTAATGGCAAATGGTCTGTCAAAGTATTGCCAATTGGTCAGTGAATCTAATGGCAAATGGTCAGCAAATCTAACGGCAAATGGTCAGTAACTCTAATGGCAAATGGTCTGTCAGTCTTGTGGCAAATATTCAGCTAATCTAACGGCAAATTATCAGTCAGTCCAATTGTAAATGGTCGGTCAGTCTAGTGGCATATCATCAGTAAATCTAATGGCATATGGTCAGTCAAAGTAGTGCCTATAGTCAGCGAATCAAATGGCAAATCATCAGTGAATCTAATGGCAAGTGGTCGGTGAATCTAACAGCAAATCATCAGTTAGTCTAATGGCAAATGGTTGGTCAGCCTAGTAGTAAATCATCGGCCAATCTAATGGCAAATGGTCTGTTAGTTTAATGGCAAATCGTCTGTCAGTCTAGTAGCAAATCATCAGTTAACCTAAAGGCAAATGGTCAGTTAGTCTAATGGCAAATGGGCTGTCAGTCTAGTGGCAAATAGTCAGTGAAGCTAATGACATATGGTCAGCCGATCAAGAAGCAAATAGTAAGTTAATCAAATGGCAAATTGTCAGTGAATCTATCTGCAAATCGTCAGTTAGTCTAATGGCAAATGGTTGGTCAGCCTTGTAGTAAATCCTTAGCCAATCTAATGGCAAATGGTCTGTTAGTCTTATGGCAGATCGTCGGTCAGTCTAGTGGCAAATCATCAGTGAACCTAATGGCAAATGGTCAGTTAGTCTTTATGCAAATGGTTGGTTAGTCTAGAGGCAAATGGTCACTGAACCTAATGGCATATGGTCAGTCGGTCTAGTGGCAAATGGTCAGTGAATCTAATGGCAAATGATCAGCATATCTAACGGCAAATTGTCAGTTAGTCTAATTGCAAATGGTCGGTCAGTCTAGTGGCAAATGGTCAGTCAGTCTAGTGGCAAACTCATCAGTGAACCTAATGGCATATGGTTGGTTAGTCTAGTGGCAAATGGTAGGTCAGTCTAGTTGCAAATCGTCAGTAAACCTAATAGCATATGGTTGGTTTGTCTAGTGGCAATTCGTCAGTCTAGTTGCAAATCGTCAGTAAACCTAATAGCATATGGTTGGTCAGTCTAGTGGCAAATGGTCAGTCAATCTAGTGGCAAACTCATCAGTGAACCTAATGGCATATGGTTGGTTAGTCTAGTGGCAAATGGTAGGTCAGTCTAGTTGCAAATCGTCAGTAAAACTAATAGCATATGGTTGGTTTGTCTAGTGGCAATTCGTCAGTGAATCTTATGGCATATGGTCAGTCAAAGGAGTGCCAAATGTTCAGTGTATCTAATGGCAAATGGTCAGTTGGTCTAATGGCAAATGGTCTGTCAAAGTATTGCCAATTGGTCAGTGAATCTAATGGCAAATGGTCAGCAAATCTAACGGCAAATGGTCAGTAACTCTAATGGCAAATGGTCTGTCAGTCTTGTGGCAAATATTCAGCTAATCTAACGGCAAATTATCAGTCAGTCTAATTGTAAATGGTCGGTCAGTCTAGTGGCATATCATCAGTAAATCTAATGGCATATGGTCAGTCAAAGTAGTGCCTATAGTCAGCGAATCAAATGGCAAATCATCAGTGAATCTAATGGCAAGTGGTCGGTGAATCTAACGGCAAATCATCAGTTAGTCTAATGGCAAATGGTTGGTCAGCCTAGTAGTAAATCATCGGCCAATCTAATGGCAAATGGTCTGTTAGTTTAATGGCAAATCGTCTGTCAGTCTAGTGGCAAATCATCAGTTAACCTAAAGGCAAATGGTCAGTTAGTCTAATGGCAAATGGTGGGTCAGTCTAGTGGCAAATAGTCAGTGAAGCTAATGACATATGGTCAGCCGATCAAGAAGCAAATAGTAAGTTAATCAAATGGCAAATTGTCAGTGAATCTACCTGGGAATCGTCAGTTAGTCTAATGGCAAATGGTTGGTCAGCCTTGTAGTAAATCCTTAGCCAATCTAATGGCAAATGGTCTGTTAGTCTTATGGCAGATCGTCGGTCAGTCTAGTGGCAAATCATCAGTGAACCTAATGGCAAATGGTCAGTTAGTCTTTATGCAAATGGTTGGTTAGTCTAGAGGCAAATGGTCACTGAACCTAATGGCATATGGTCAGTCAGTCTAGTGGCAAATGGTCAGTGAATCTAATGGCAAATGATCAGCATATCTAACGGCAAATTGTCAGTTAGTCTAATTGCAAATGGTCGGTCAGTCTAGTGGCAAATGGTCAGTCAGTCTAGTGGCAAACTCATCAGTGAACCTAATGGCATATGGTTGGTTAGTCTAGTGGCAAATGGTAGGTCAGTCTAGTTGCAAATCGTCAGTAAACCTAATAGCATATGGTTGGTTTGTCTAGTGGCAATTCGTCAGTGAATCTTATGGCATATGGTCAGTCAAAGAAGTGCCAAATGTTCAGTGTATCTAATGGCAAATGGTCAGTTCGTCTAATGGCAAATGGTCTGTCAGTCTTGTGGCAAATATTCAGCTAATCTAACGGCAAATTATCAGTCAGTCTAATTGTAAATGGTCGGTCAGTCTAGTGGCATATCATCAGTAAATCTAATGGCATATGGTCAGTCAAAGTAGTGCCAATAGTCAGCGAATCAAATGGCAAATCATCAGTGAATCTAATGGCAAGTGGTCAGTGAATCTAACGGCAAATCATCAGTTAGTCTAATGGCAAATGGTTGGTCAGCCTAGTAGTAAATCATCAGCAAATCTAACGGCAAATGGTCAGTAACTCTAATGGCAGATGGTCTGTCAGTCTTGTGGCAAATATTCAGCTAATCTAACTGCAAATTATCAGTTAGTCTAATGGCAAATGGTGGGTCAGTCTAGTGGCAAATAGTCAGTGAAGCTAATGACATATGGTCAGCCGATCAAGAAGCAAATAGTAAGTTAATCAAATGGCAAATTGTCAGTGAATCTACCTGGGAATCGTCAGTTAGTCTAATGGCAAATGGTTGGTCAGCCTTGTAGTGAATCCTTAGCCAATCTAATGGCAAATGGTCTGTTAGTCTTATGGCAGATCATCGGTCAGTCTAGTGGCAAATCATCATTGAACCTAATGGCAAATGGTCAGTTAGTCTTTATGCAAATGGTTGGTTAGTCTAGAGGCAAATGGTCACTGAACCTAATGGCATACGGTCAGTCAGTCTAGTGGCAAATGGTCAGTGAATCTAATGGCAAATGGTCAGCGAATCTAACGGCAAATTGTCAGTTAGTCTAATTGCAAATGGTCGGTCAGTCTAGTGGCAAATGGTCAGTCAATCTAGTGACAAACTCATCAGTGAACCTAATGGCATATGGTTGGTTAGTCTAGTGGCAAATGGTAGGTCAGTCTAGTTGCAAATCGTCAGTAAACCTAATAGCATATGGTTGGTTTGTCTAGTGGCAATTCGTCAGTGAATCTTATGGCATATGGTCAGTCAAAGGAGTGCCAAATGTTCAGTGTATCTAATGGCAAATGGTCAGTTGGTCTAATGGCAAATGGTCTGTCAAAGTATTGCCAATTGGTCAGTGAATCTAATGGCAAATGGTCAGCAAATCTAACGGCAAATGGTCAGTAACTCTAATGGCAAATGGTCTGTCAGTCTTGTGGCAAATATTCAGCTAATCTAACGGCAAATTATCAGTCAGTCTAATTGTAAATGGTCGGTCAGTCTAGTGGCATATCATCAGTAAATCTAATGGCATATGGTCAGTCAAAGTAGTGCCTATAGTCAGCGAATCAAATGGCAAATCATCAGTGAATCTAATGGCAAGTGGTCAGTGAATCTAACGGCAAATCATCAGTTAGTCTAATGGCAAATGGTTGGTCAGCCTAGTAGTAAATCATCGGCCAATCTAATGGCAAATGGTCTGTTAGTTTAATGGCAAATCGTCTGTCAGTCTAGTGGCAAATCATCAGTTAACCTAAAGGCTAATGGTCAGTTAGTCTAATGGCAAATGGTGGGTCAGTCTAGTGGCAAATAGTCAGTGAAGCTAATGACATATGGTCAGCCGATCAAGAAGCAAATAGTAAGTTAATCAAATGGCAAATTGTCAGTGAATCTACCTGCGAATCGTCAGTTAGTCTAATGGCAAATGGTTGGTCAGCCTTGTAGTAAATCCTTAGCCAATCTAATGGCAAATGGTCTGTTAGTCTTATGGCAGATCATCGGTCAGTCTAGTAGCAAATCATCAGTGAACCTAATGGCAAATGGTCAGTTAGTCTTTATGCAAATGGTTGGTTAGTCTAGTGGCAAATGGTCAGTGAATCTAATGGCAAATGGTCAGCGAATCTAAAGGCAAATTGTCAGTTAGTCTAATTGCAAATGGTCGGTCAGTCTAGTGGCAAATGGTCAGTCAGTCTAGTGGCAAACTCAGCAGTGAACCTAATGGCATATGGTTGGTTAGTCTAGTGGCAAATGGTAGGTCAGTCTAGTTGCAAATCGTCAGTAAACCTAATAGCATATGGTTGGTTTGTCTAGTGGCAATTCGTCAGTCTAGTTGCAAATCGTCAGTAATACTTATAGCATATGGTTGGTCAGTCTAGTGGCAAATGGTCAGTCAATCTAGTGGCAAACTCATCAGTGAACCTAATGGCATATGGTTGGTTAGTCTAGTGGCAAATGGTAGGTCAGTCTAGTTGCAAATCGTCAGTAAAACTAATAGCATATGGTTGGTTTGTCTAGTGGCAATTCGTCAGTGAATCTTATGGCATATGGTCAGTCAAAGGAGTGCCAAATGTTCAGTGTATCTAATGGCAAATGGTCAGTTGGTCTAATGGCAAATGGTCTGTCAAAGTATTGCCAATTGGTCAGTGAATCTAATGGCAAATGGTCAGCAAATCTAACGGCAAATGGTCAGTAACTCTAATGGCAAATGGTCTGTCAGTCTTGTGGCAAATATTCAGCTAATCTAACGGCAAATTATCAGTCAGTCTAATTGTAAATGGTCGGTCAGTCTAGTGGCATATCATCAGTAAATCTAATGGCATATGGTCAGTCAAAGTAGTGCCTATAGTCAGCGAATCAAATGGCAAATCATCAGTGAATCTAATGGCAAGTGGTCGGTGAATCTAACGGCAAATCATCAGTTAGTCTAATGGCAAATGGTTGGTCAGCCTAGTAGTAAATCATCGGCCAATCTAATGGCAAATGGTCTGTTAGTTTAATGGCAAATCGTCTGTCAGTCTAGTGGCAAATCATCAGTTAACCTAAAGGCAAATGGTCAGTTAGTCTAATGGCAAATGGTGGGTCAGTCTAGTGGCAAATAGTCAGTGAAGCTAATGACATATGGTCAGCCGATCAAGAAGCAAATAGTAAGTTAATCAAATGGCAAATTGTCAGTGAATCTACCTGGGAATCGTCAGTTAGTCTAATGGCAAATGGTTGGTCAGCCTTGTAGTAAATCCTTAGCCAATCTAATGGCAAATGGTCTGTTAGTCTTATGGCAGATCATCGGTCAGTCTAGTGGCAAATCATCAGTGAACCTAATGGCAAATGGTCAGTTAGTCTTTATGCAAATGGTTGGTTAGTCTAGAGGCAAATGGTCACTGAACCTAATGGCATATGGTCAGTCAGTCTAGTGGCAAATGGTCAGTGAATCTAATGGCAAATGATCAGCATATCTAACGGCAAATTGTCAGTTAGTCTAATTGCAAATGGTCGGTCAGTCTAGTGGCAAATGGTCAGTCAGTCTAGTGGCAAACTCATCAGTGAACCTAATGGCATATGGTTGGTTAGTCTAGTGGCAAATGGTAGGTCAGTCTAGTTGCAAATCGTCAGTAAACCTAATAGCATATGGTTGGTTTGTCTAGTGGCAATTCGTCAGTGAATCTTATGGCATATGGTCAGTCAAAGAAGTGCCAAATGTTCAGTGTATCTAATGGCAAATGGTCAGTTCGTCTAATGGCAAATGGTCTGTCAGTCTTGTGGCAAATATTCAGCTAATCTAACGGCAAATTATCAGTCAGTCTAATTGTAAATGGTCGGTCAGTCTAGTGGCATATCATCAGTAAATCTAATGGCATATGGTCAGTCAAAGTAGTGCCAATAGTCAGCGAATCAAATGGCAAATCATCAGTGAATCTAATGGCAAGTGGTCAGTGAATCTAACGGCAAATCATCAGTTAGTCTAATGGCAAATGGTTGGTCAGCCTAGTAGTAAATCATCAGCAAATCTAACGGCAAATGGTCAGTAACTCTAATGGCAGATGGTCTGTCAGTCTTGTGGCAAATATTCAGCTAATCTAACTGCAAATTATCAGTTAGTCTAATGGCAAATGGTGGGTCAGTCTAGTGGCAAATAGTCAGTGAAGCTAATGACATATGGTCAGCCGATCAAGAAGCAAATAGTAAGTTAATCAAATGGCAAATTGTCAGTGAATCTACCTGGGAATCGTCAGTTAGTCTAATGGCAAATGGTTGGTCAGCCTTGTAGTGAATCCTTAGCCAATCTAATGGCAAATGGTCTGTTAGTCTTATGGCAGATCATCGGTCAGTCTAGTGGCAAATCATCAGTGAACCTAATGGCAAATGGTCAGTTAGTCTTTATGCAAATGGTTGGTTAGTCTAGAGGCAAATGGTCACTGAACCTAATGGCATACGGTCAGTCAGTCTAGTGGCAAATGGTCAGTGAATCTAATGGCAAATGGTCAGCGAATCTAACGGCAAATTGTCAGTTAGTCTAATTGCAAATGGTCGGTCAGTCTAGTGGCAAATGGTCAGTCAATCTAGTGACAAACTCATCAGTGAAATCAAAATTTTTTTATGAATATATAATTAATATATAAGCTTAGAAAAATCTAAAACCCCAAAACAGTGGGAGACCACCCGGTTCCAAACACTACATGCCGAGGACTATGAGGAAAACCGCCAATAGAGTAACACTCTCAAAAAACCATGTTTACACTAAAAACATGTGAATATAAATAATAAAACTGAACAAAATAAAAATGTCAAGGTATTGGTATAGGCGCACCAGCACCCGCACCAGATACCGAGACATACCGCGTGTAACTAGGATGTTATAAATACTTAATGATCTCTCCCAAGAAATTTGGGGGGGGTGACAAAAATTAAAATAGTGCCTACTCCAAGGCCCTAAAAACACTCATATAATTTCCACCTGAAGAGGTTCTTTAAAACCGAAACTGCACGATAGAGGATCATGTCCAGTTTCCCTGTTAAATACACATTCTGTAAGAGTGAAAGGGAGTTCTATATAATAGAATGACCCCCCCATAAATCACCCGGATACAAGGGCTTTCAAATGGTCAGACCATGTTATAAAACAGACCAACAAGTCAAGGTTGATTGAGCACCCATCCAAGCGTGACGGGAGCTCCAGAATTGGGACACAGAATAGAAGGAGACTCCTGATAGGCTGAGCTTAAGCACTGGCCTATGGCAGCAGGTCCAGAGAGGACCAATAGGCACCCAGCACCAATGGGGGCCAAGAGCTGAAAGGGAGAACCAATCACAGGGAAGGACAACACAGCGGTGCCTAGCAACCTCAGGACCCCCATGAAAGAGCATGGGTCAACCTGTAGAGCTAGGGATATAAAAGGAGGCGGATTTCCAACCTCAGGCATCTTCTATCCAGCAGTAGTGGAGTGAGTATCAACGCAACGTCACACATCAGATTATTGTTTCACCATACTCTATTGATTGACATTGTTTCTATCCTTTATTATGCACAGATATGTCCGACCAAAAGAACAACGACAACGAGTGGGCGCCAGAGGAGACCTCTATGGACTTAGAGGACCGAGAGAAGACCCCCAGTGGGTCTGAGGACGAGGAGGAAGACTTTGGGACGCCGGGCGGCCAATCCACCCCCAAGGGCGGCCGTGCAGACGACACCCTCAACTTCACCCTCACGGGCTCAGGACAGGGTAACCCCTTTTCTAATCCCTCACAGGCAGCCTCGGCGGCGGGTAGCGCTACCCAGTCGGCCACGGATGGGCAACCAGGCACCAGCACCGGTGGGCAGACCCCCTCAGGCGGAGGTCAGACCCAGACAGGCCGGTCAGCGGGAGGCGGCACTTCAGCAGGAGGCAGCGGCCACCCCAACAACCCCCACTCAAGGACTCAAGTAGAGGAGGACTGGCAGAGCAATCCATTTGGGAACGCCAACCTGGTCAACCCTACACCACCCCCGACAGGGGACGCCGTAAGAAACACATCTTTTTACTTTTCAAGTAATAATTGTAACCAGAGAATATTTTCTCACCTAATAGATAGTACACAATGTACATCACAGGGAAAAGAGACAGTCAATCTTGACAGCACTCTCCCCCCACAGGTTACTAATGGTCACACCATAACATACAACAATAGCACCAACCCCAACATGGTGTCACACACAGTGAAGGGGTGGGCTAGACAAACTGAACCTAATGAACCCGCCAACCTTGGCCTGAGTCAGCAGGTAAACAGTGAAAACAACATGGGAACCGAGCACACACACTCCAATCACCCTATAGGTGTAGAGAGCCCAACTCGACCCAACAGAGGCAAAATGAAAACCAAAGTTGCCCTAACACCAGTAAATAGAACAAAAGTCCTCAGAAACGGACTTATAAGTTCATTCCTGACTGCTGCTCAGATAGAAAATTCTAACAGCACACCCAACCATAGACAAGGGAAGAGAAAACGCCCAAACATGAACAATACCATAGACAATCTAGTAGATCTATACAACATAGACCAGTCAAAGCGTACATGTAGAAGCATTCATATAATGGCAAACAGCAGAGATCAGTCAGCACAAAATGCAAACCAGATCTCAGCAAAAAGCCATCCCCCACACACCCCACCTAGCGAGAACAGAACGCACCACCAAGCCCATAGCCTGGTGGCGCCACCCAACGCGAAACACATAAACAACAAAAAGGGCAGTACAACTAGCGCCACAGCCAAATACAACGGCAAAACGCTAAACTACAAACCCGATACAACGAACGGACGGGAGACGCACAGCGCCACCACCCCGAGGTGCGGCAGCAAACCGAACCCACTACCCGTTACACCGAGAATACACAGCGCCGCCGCACACTGCGGCAACACTGCAAACCTCGAACCCGATACAACGATCAAAACTAGAACCCCCAGCGCCACCCGCAAAGGCGGACGATGGGGGAACTCAATACCCGTTGCAACAAACGGATCGAGAATAGACAGCGCCACCCTAAATATAGGCGGGCGCTGTCTTAACCCGATACCAGTTACAACAATAGAAACACACAGCGCCACCATACACGGTGGCAACTGTCAGAACCTCGAACCCGTTACAACTAGGGAAAACACCGCACAAAACGCGGAAACCCATCCACGCGGAGGCACCATCCCGAAACACAGGGTGGCGCCACTGAATGGACACATGGCAAACCACAGCCAAAACAGTATAACGGGTTCGAAAAACCTCTCAAACAATATAAACAAAGAAAACATGTTTAACCACCTGTCCCATACATCAAACAGTATAAACCCAACTGACAAATGTTCTTCTCTCACACATTTTCAGTATCTGGACAGCCTGTTCCCGGACACATGCGGGGACTCATGGAAAGCAGCCAGAACAAAGGGCAACGCGGCCGCCAGACAGAACGTCCGGGCACACTGGTACGACCACCTCAACAGGTCGTCCACGGTCGAGGGATGGACAGGTGGAATTGCAGAACCACCCCAGTGGATAAAAGAAATGCCGAAGCTCAAGAAAAAGATCTTCGAGATAAGACGTAACTGCGCACAGGAGATTATGAGGGAGACGGCAGCCGAACTACATAGCTCGGCAGCGCGCTACACAGCCATCCGTGACGCCAACTATGACGTCATAGAGAGGCTGGCAAACGCTGAACAGTCTCCCCAAGAAGTCACAGCAAACATGAACACTCTTAGGGCATCAAACAGACGCAGCCACAAGAAAGATCATGACAAGGAGAAAGCAAACCTTACAGCAAGAGCGGATACAGTTGCTGAGCGCAACCCCCTGCCGGAGGAATATGTTAACCCCCCGGCAGGAGTAAACCGCCTACGCAGACTGGAGCAGATGAGACGGGCTGCAAATATAGCTGCGGTAGCAGCTGCAGCTGCAGCCAACAACCCACCAGCAGACCAGAATGCGGCTGAAACCCCTGCAGAGGAACAACAGGATTTGCGTTATCCCCCTCCACCAGGTCGAGGCAGGGGGGGAAGAGGCAGGGGCAGGGGCCCACGCCGAGGAGGCCCCTACCAGAGGGACCCTCGCAAGAGAGGCCGGGGCCGAGGCTACTAGACCAACCATCTATGAACATTGATACCTCAAGTACAGCGAATATTCAAACCATGAAAAATGTTGAAAATTCAGTTGAAGCCATAAAGGCCAATGTATCTGTTCATAACAAATGTCAGTCTAAAAATAATAAAAAAGTTGGATTTTGTTCAAATGTCAGTGTCAAGTCTATGCATAAGAAAAAGCCAAGAATCTCAGCATCTAGAAAACGCAAACGCAAACGTAACATTATAGATCAGAATGCAAGCAAACCATGCAAAAGCAAAAACAACAAAAAATCTATAGTAGTGAATCTCTCAAAGAAAAATCTCAATAAAGATGAACAAAAAGTCTTAGAAAAGGGTCTCAAATTCTGCCCAAGCAGAAACTTGGGCCCAGGTGAAACCAAAATAGAATTAGACAAATTTCACAATGATCTCAGAGTAAAACAATTCTTTCAAAAAGAAGATAGAAAGGAAAAACGCAAAGAATTAAAAGAAAAGAAAATCAAAAAACCCAAAAACCAGCCCCAACTGACAATACCAGCGTTTCCGTTCCATGATAGAAATCTGGAACAGAAACTCAAAGGTAAATCTCAGTGGAAGGCACCACATGGCTCAGCCAACCTTGAGGCCTTTATAACCAATAACGAAATCAAACTCTCAAATATAGATAACACAATCTCCCTGAGACCAAATATCACGAAGAAGGAAAAAACTGCACTTAGAAACTTGTCAAAAGATAATGAAATCACAATAAAGCAAGCAGATAAAGGGGGAGCTACTGTCATCTTGGACACAGCAGACTATGTGAAGGAAGCCAACAGACAACTCACAGACCCCAACACATACAAAGAGACAAAAAGAGATCTCACAGAAGAAGTTCACAGAAAGGTAGAAAATAAAATAAACAAGATGCTAGCAGATGGTGAAATCACCAACAAAATGGCAGGTGCGATGAGAACACCAAAACCCAAAACACCTCATATCTACTTCCAACCGAAAATACACAAACAACAACGGCCCCCACCAGGCAGGCCAGTGGTATCAGCAAACAATTGCGCCACAGAGAAAATTTCAGCATTCGTAGACTTCTTCTTACAACCAATGGTACCAGACATAGACTCATACATCAGAGACACCAGTGACTTTGTAAACAAAATAGATGCCATCCCCCATCTCGATGATAACACAATCTTCGGGACAATGGATGTCACAGCCCTGTACACAAATATCCCAAACAAAGAAGGATTGGAAACACTGTCTGAAAAACTAGAACAACAAAGACCAGGCAGAAGAGTCATGAAAAATGACTCTATAGTAGAACTTGCAGGCATAGTCCTACAAAATAACAATCTCCAGTTCAACGGGCAATATTACATACAAATACAGGGCACAGCAATGGGTACAAAACTAGCCCCATCATACGCCAACATCTTCATGGAAAAAGTAGAGAAGAAACTACTATCCACCTACCCTCTCAAACCACACACGTGGGTGAGATTCATAGACGACATTTTCTTCATATGGCAACACGGCCAAGAAGAGATGGAAAAATGGATGAGACACCTCAACACATCCCATCCAACAATAAAGTTCACAAGTGAAACCTCTAAAACAGAGGTGAGTTTCCTAGACACAAAAGTAAAAATGTCAAATGGGAAACTGTACACAGATCTGTTCACAAAACCCACAGACACGAACACCTATCTGGAATACACCTCAAGCCACCCACCAGCAACCAAAAAGAGCCTACCATACTCACAAATGCTGAGACTACTTGCAATATGTACAAGAAGAGAAGACTATGAAAAACACAGAGAGGAAAAAATGGAACAATTCAGAGAAAAGGGATATCCAGAAAGGATCCTACAAGAATGCTCCAGAAAAACAGACGAGAAACAAAGACACGAGATCCTACAAAGGAAAAAACACAAAGAGGAAGGAGAAGAGAAAACCTTCCTCATCACAACCTACCAAGATGGGGGAAGTCAACTAAAAGGCATAGTAGACTCAAACTGGGACTCCCTAGGAGGGTCCAAAACAACCAAACAAATCTGGGACACAAACTTGGTACATGGCTACAAAAGACCAAAAAATATCAAGGACTATCTGGTGAGAGCCAGAACGGACTACCACCCAGACAGACCAGAAAGGGTCAGGGACAACACAAACAGGAACTACTGTCACACACCAAACTGTGACTTATGTCCGAAAATAGACAGATCAGGCACAGTAACATCCAAAACAACGGGAAAAACCCACAAAACGATGTGGAATGTCACATGCAAGAGTTCAAACCTGATCTACATACTGACATGCAAAATCTGCGGCATGCAATATGTGGGTCAAACAAAAAGAGAACTAGGCCAAAGATTAGAAGAACATCTAGGCCGAATAGAAGCAGGGGAAGGAGACAATGATGTCCCAACCCACTTCAAAAAACCAGGACACCATGGGAAAGAAGACGTGTCAGTCTCAGTATTGGACTTTGTCTTTAGACACCCACTGAGCGACAGGGCACGTGAGCTGAGACTGTTAATTGAATTCAACTGGATCCACAGGCTCAAAACCCAAACCCCAAAAGGAATGAATACTATGGACAACCAATATGGATAGGGAAGGTCCCACACAAACCCAAAACAAAGCAACGTCATAATTTTTTTATGAATATATAATTAATATATAAGCGTAGAAAAATCTAAAACCCCAAAACAGTGGGAGACCACCCGGTTCCAAACACTACATGCCGAGGACTATGAGGAAAACCGCCAATAGAGTAACACTCTCAAAAAACCATGTTTACATTAAAACATGTGAATATAAATAATAAAACTGAACAAAATAAAAATGTCAAGGTATTGGTATAGGCGCACCAGCACCCGCACCAGATACCGAGACATACCGCGTGTAACTAGGATGTTATAAATACTTAATGATCTCTCCCAAGAAATTTGGGGGGGGTGACAAAAATTAAAATAGTGCCTACTCCAAGGCCCTAAAAACACTCATATAATTTCCACCTGAAGAGGTTCTTTAAAACCGAAACTGCACGATAGAGGATCATGTCCAGTTTCCCTGTTAAATACACATTCTGTAAGAGTGAAAGGGAGTTCTATATAATAGAATGACCCCCCCATAAATCACCCGGATACAAGGGCTTTCAAATGGTCAGACCATGTTATAAAACAGACCAACAAGTCAAGGTTGATTGAGCACCCATCCAAGCGTGACGGGAGCTCCAGAATTGGGACACAGAATAGAAGGAGACTCCTGATAGGCTGAGCTTAAGCACTGGCCTATGGCAGCAGGTCCAGAGAGGACCAATAGGCACCCAGCACCAATGGGGGCCAAGAGCTGAAAGGGAGAACCAATCACAGGGAAGGACAACACAGCGGTGCCTAGCAACCTCAGGACCCCCATGAAAGAGCATGGGTCAACCTGTAGAGCTAGGGATATAAAAGGAGGCGGATTTCCAACCTCAGGCATCTTCTATCCAGCAGTAGTGGAGTGAGTATCAACGCAACGTCACACATCAGATCATCAGTGAACCTAATGGCATATGGTTGGTTAGTCTAGTGGCAAATGGTAGGTCAGTCTAGTTGCAAATCGTCAGTAAACCTAATAGCATATGGTTGGTTTGTCTAGTGGCAATTCGTCAGTGAATCTTATGGCATATGGTCAGTCAAAGGAGTGCCAAATGTTCAGTGTATCTAATGGCAAATGGTCAGTTGGTCTAATGGCAAATGGTCTGTCAAAGTATTGCCAATTGGTCAGTGAATCTAATGGCAAATGGTCAGCAAATCTAACGGCAAATGGTCAGTAACTCTAATGGCAAATGGTCTGTCAGTCTTGTGGCAAATATTCAGCTAATCTAACGGCAAATTATCAGTCAGTCTAATTGTAAATGGTCGGTCAGTCTAGTGGCATATCATCAGTAAATCTAATGGCATATGGTCAGTCAAAGTAGTGCCTATAGTCAGCGAATGAAATGGCAAATCATCAGTGAATGTAATGGCAAGTGGTCAGTGAATCTAACGGCAAATCATCAGTTAGTCTAATGGCAAATGGTTGGTCAGCCTAGTAGTAAATCATCGGCCAATCTAATGGCAAATGGTCTGTTAGTTTAATGGCAAATCGTCTGTCAGTCTAGTGGCAAATCATCAGTTAACCTAAAGGCTAATGGTCAGTTAGTCTAATGGCAAATGGTGGGTCAGTCTAGTGGCAAATAGTCAGTGAAGCTAATGACATATGGTCAGCCGATCAAGAAGCAAATAGTAAGTTAATCAAATGGCAAATTGTCAGTGAATCTACCTGCGAATCGTCAGTTAGTCTAATGGCAAATGGTTGGTCAGCCTTGTAGTAAATCCTTAGCCAATCTAATGGCAAATGGTCTGTTAGTCTTATGGCAGATCATCGGTCAGTCTAGTAGCAAATCATCAGTGAACCTAATGGCAAATGGTCAGTTAGTCTTTATGCAAATGGTTGGTTAGTCTAGTGGCAAATGGTCAGTGAATCTAATGGCAAATGGTCAGCGAATCTAAAGGCAAATTGTCAGTTAGTCTAATTGCAAATGGTCGGTCAGTCTAGTGGCAAATGGTCAGTCAGTCTAGTGGCAAACTCAGCAGTGAACCTAATGGCATATGGTTGGTTAGTCTAGTGGCAAATGGTAGGTCAGTCTAGTTGCAAATCGTCAGTAAACCTAATAGCATATGGTTGGTTTGTCTAGTGGCAATTCGTCAGTGAATCTTATGGCATATGGTCGGTCAAAGGAGTGCCAAATGTTCAGTGTATCTAATGGCAAATGGTCAGTTGGTCTAATGGCAAACGGTCTATCAAAGTATTGCCAATTTGTCAGTGAATCTAATGGCAAATGGTCAGCAAATCTAACGGCAAATGGTCAGTTCGTCTAATGGCAAATGGTCTGTCAGTCTTGTGGCAAATATTCAGCTAATCTAACGGCAAATTATCAGTCAGTCTAATTGTAAATGGTCGGTCAGTCTAGTGGCATATCATCAGTAAATCTAATGGCATATGGTCAGTCAAAGTAGTGCCAATAGTCAGCGAATCAAATGGCAAATCATCAGTGAATCTAATGGCAAGTGGTCAGTGAATCTAACGGCAAATCATCAGTTAGTCTAATGGCAAATGGTTGGTCAGCCTAGTAGTAAATCATCAGCCAATCTAATGGCAAATGGTCTGTTAGTTTAATGGCAAATCGTCTGTCAGTCTAGTGGCAAATCATCAGTTAACCTAAAGGCAAATGGTCAGTTAGTCTAATGGCAAATGGTCGGTCAGTCTAGTGGCAAATAGTCAGTCAAGCTAATGACATATGGTCAGCCGATCAAGAAGCAAATAGTAAGTTAATCAAATGGCAAATTGTCAGTGAATCTACCTGGGAATCGTCAGTTAGTCTAATGGCAAATGGTTGGTCAGCCTTGTAGTAAATCCTTAGCCAATCTAATGGCAAATGGTCTGTTAGTCTTATGGCAGATCATCGGTCAGTCTAGTGGCAAATCATCAGTGAACCTAATGGCAAATGGTCAGTTAGTCTTTATGCAAATGGTTGGTTAGTCTAGAGGCAAATGGTCACTGAACCTAATGGCATACGGTCAGTCAGTCTAGTGGCAAATGGTCAGTGAATCTAATGGCAAATGGTCAGCGAATCTAACGGCAAATTGTCAGTTAGTCTAATTGCAAATGGTCGGTCAGTCTAGTGGCAAATGGTCAGTCAATCTAGTGGCAAACTCATCAGTGAACCTAATGGCATATGGTTGGTTAGTCTAGTGGCAAATGGTAGGTCAGTCTAGTTGCAAATCGTCAGTAAACCTAATAGCATATGGTTGGTTTGTCTAGTGGCAATTCGTCAGTGAATCTTATGGCATATGGTCAGTCAAAGGAGTGCCAAATGTTCAGTGTATCTAATGGCAAATGGTCAGTTGGTCTAATGGCAAATGGTCTGTCAAAGTATTGCCAATTGGTCAGTGAATCTAATGGCAAATGGTCAGCAAATCTAACGGCAAATGGTCAGTAACTCTAATGGCAAATGGTCTGTCAGTCTTGTGGCAAATATTCAGCTAATCTAACGGCAAATTATCAGTCAGTCTAATTGTAAATGGTCGGTCAGTCTAGTGGCATATCATCAGTAAATCTAATGGCATATGGTCAGTCAAAGTAGTGCCTATAGTCAGCGAATCAAATGGCAAATCATCAGTGAATCTAATGGCAAGTGGTCGGTGAATCTAACGGCAAATCATCAGTTAGTCTAATGGCAAATGGTTGGTCAGCCTAGTAGTAAATCATCGGCCAATCTAATGGCAAATGGTCTGTTAGTTTAATGGCAAATCGTCTGTCAGTCTAGTGGCAAATCATCAGTTAACCTAAAGGCAAATGGTCAGTTAGTCTAATGACAAATGGTGGGTCAGTCTAGTGGCAAATAGTCAGTGAAGCTAATGACATATGGTCAGCCGATCAAGAAGCAAATAGTAAGTTAATCAAATGGCAAATTGTCAGTGAATCTACCTGCGAATCGTCAGTTAGTCTAATGGCAAATGGTTGGTCAGCCTTGTAGTAAATCCTTAGCCAATCTAATGGCAAATGGTCTGTTAGTCTTATGGCAGATCATAGGTCAGTCTAGTGGCAAATCATCAGTGAACCTAATGGCAAATGGTCAGTTAGTCTTTATGCAAATGGTTGGTTAGTCTAGTGGCAAATGGTCAGTGAATCTAATGGCAAATGGTCAGCGAATCTAAAGGCAAATTGTCAGTTAGTCTAATTGCAAATGGTCGGTCAGTCTAGTGGCAAATGGTCAGTCAGTCTAGTGGCAAACTTATCAGTGAACCTAATGGCATATGGTTGGTTAGTCTAGTGGCAAATGGTAGGTCAGTCTAGTTGCAAATCGTCAGTAAACCTAATAGCATATGGTTGGTTTGTCTAGTGGCAATTCGTCAGTGAATCTTATGGCATATGGTCGGTCAAAGGAGTGCCAAATGTTCAGTGTATCTAATGGCAAATGGTCAGTTCGTCTAATGGCAAACGGTCTATCAAAGTATTGCCAATTTGTCAGTGAATCTAATGGCAAATGGTCAGCAAATCTAACGGCAAATGGTCAGTAACTCTTATGGCAAATGGTCTGTCAGTCTTGTGGCAAATATTCAGCTAATCTAACGCCAAAATTATCAGTCAGTCTAATTGTAAATGGTCGGTCAGTCTAGTGGCATATCATCAGTAAATCTAATGGCATATGGTCAGTCAAAGTAGTGCCAATAGTCAGCGAATCAAAAGGCAAATCATCAGTGAATCTAATGGCAAATGGTCAGTGAATCTAACGGCAAATCATCAGTTAGTCTAATGGCAAATGGTTGGTCAGCCGAGTAGTAAATCATCAGCCAATCTAATGGCAAATGGTATGTTAGTTTAATGGCAAATCGTCTGTCAGTCTAGTGGCAAATCATCAGTTAACCTAAAGGCAAATGGTCAGTTAGTCTAATGGCAAATGGTCGGTCAGTCTAGTGGCAAATAGTCAGTGAAGCTAATGACATATGGTCAGCCGATCAAGAAGCAAATAGTAAGTTAATCAAATGGCAAATTGTCAGTAAATCTACCTGCGAATCGTCAGTTAGTCTAATGGCAAATGGTTGGTCAGCCTTGTAGTAAATCGTCAGCCAATCTAATGGCAAATGGTCTGTTAGTCTTATGGCAGATCGTCGGTCAGTCTAGTAGCAAATCATCAGTGAACCTAATGGCAAATGGTCAGTTAGTCTTTATGCAAATGGTTGGTTAGTCTAGAGGCAAATGGTCACTGAACCTAATGGCATATGGTCAGTCAGTCTAGTGGCAAATGGTCAGTGAATCTAATGGCAAATGGTCAGCGAATCTAACGGCAAATTGTCAGTTAGTCTAATTGCAAATGGTCGGTCAGTCTAGTGGCAAATTGTCAGTGAATCTAATGTCCTTCCTTAGGGACAGGGGTATTACAAGAATGCATCGCATCAAACTTCTAATTTAAGTGATACTTAAAGGTCATTTTTGTTACTTAAATGTCAAATTTAAGTTCATTTAAGGTCCAACTTAAATGTTGATCTTCAACATTTAAGTAACTTTTGGTCTACCAAAAGGCACTCTTTAAGTCAATATTTAAGCATAATTTAAGTTAATATAAGTTGATTATATTGCATGGCAAGGTAGTACTTAAAGGTGATTAACATAATATCAAGGTCCAAGTGCTGGATTCCCATGAATGACATTTAAGCACATTTAATGACCTTTACATAATCTTTAATTTACATTGCTATAATTGCTCTATCTTTACAGATACATATCTATGAATAAATCCATCAAAGCTTGCTCAATCTTTTGATTTAGGTAGGCATCAATTTTATTGTGCAAGGGGGGGGGGGTTAATATTCATTCATCATTTTCATCATTTTCACGGGAGCCAACCTGGGCCTCCAGGGGTCTGGGGGACCGGCACCTGGCCGCTGGCAGCCGGGGGCGCCTCCAGGGGGTCTGAGGGACCGGCACCCGGCCCCTGGCGGCCGGGGGCGCCTCCAGGGGGTCTGAGGGACCGGCACCCGGCCCCTGGCGGCCGGGGGCGCCTCCAGGGGGTCTGGGGGACGAAAACCACAGGTGGACGTCCAGATAATCTGTAATTGAAGTGAAACAGCTTAAGCACAACATTGAAATACATTCAAAATGTTTTTAAATGCATTTTACTAATTATTTTCATAATAACCATAAAAGAAAAAATAATGCAAAGTGCAAAATTATTAAATTGAGTGGCTGCATGGTGGCAGGGCTATTTTCTTAAGGGAGCATTGTTGCATGGTCACACCTCCACCCCTATCACAATGGCCGGCATGGTGGTGTGTTCACAACTACCTCCAGACAGGCCTGTCACCAAAAGGTGTTGGTGGGAAGGGGGGGGGGTGGTGATAACCGACTGAAAAATTACATATCCTTATTATTATTAATGAGTTTTCGAGGATAGTATTATATAGTTCGATACATTGTCAGCATTATGGCCGTATTTTTCTTTTTTACCTGTGACAAAAATAAGTAATGATATGACTAATTTTATAAACTTATTTAACCTATAGATGCCTTCAAAATAATGCATAATAGCGGGATGGGGGTGCCCTAGCTCCCCTGGTCAGTATCAAGGGTTGTCGTTTGATATTTCCGGTCAATTTAAGTACATCTTAAATTTCCTGGAAATGTCGTTTGATATTTCCGGAGGATTTATGTTTACCTTAAATTTACCAGAAATGTCATTTGACATTTTCGGTAAAAATTAAGTTTACCTTAATTTACTGGAAATGTCATTTGACAATTTTGGGAAACATTAAGTTTACCTTACTTTACTGGAAATGTCATTTCACATTCCATGAAGATTTAAGTTTACCTTAAATTTACTGGAAATGTCATTTGACATTTCGGGAAGATTTAAGTTTCCCTTAAATTTACCGGAAATGTCATTTAACATTTACGGTAAATTCAAGATATCTTATATTTCATGGCAAGCTCCAAACGACATTTCCAGGACATTTCCCGATATTTTGGTACACTTAAATAAACTTAAATAGGAATTTTCATGCAGTGATGGTTATTGGGGCTTTTGCCCAATTTAAAGTGTTAGTCCAGATCAGTAATCTGGAGTTTTAGTAAACAGGTAATAGATGGGACAGATGTTGTTGTCGCGACTCGCTGTTAGTATGTCATAGCACGATGTTGATGTGCTATAGTACTGTGCTAGGATTTTTGCAGCACAATACTATTTATGAGCATTTTCATGAGATGTCACGTTACTTGATAACATTGTGTTGGAGGGGGAGAGAGAGAGAAACAAACCACCGCACAGATGTTGTGTGCCTCCGACCAGAAGGAGCTTAAGTACATTTCTCCTTAAAGTGTTGCTTGTTCCATACCTAGAAACGACTTTTTGACACAATTTTTCTTGTTGTAATGTCAAGCTCATTCCAGGTAGTGGGAAGTCGATAGGCAAGGCTTTTCCTATAGAAGGGGTCCTTGGGCCAAATTACCTTAAGTAGTTTTCCATCGTGGGCTCTAGTTCTAATCTCTCTTTCATCAACATTTATTGGTAAAAGGGATATGTTAAAAACAGCCATATTAAAATGCATCTCATGTCTGTCCAACATTAGATTTACCTCCGCCTTAGCCATAAGCTTAGCCACATCCCTTCTATCATCATCCATATAGTAGGCAGTCTTGAGCCCCCTCTCAAAGGCACTTTGTGGTTGTTTCATCAACGTCTTATTTGTGATGCCATACAGAACATCCCCATAGTCTATTACTGGTAAAATCATAGAGACAAGAACTTTAAAGGCTGAATCATCAGTCAGTTCAGGGCGGGTTCTTCTGAACAAGTACGTTTTAAAGTTAACGCTTTTTAAGAGAGTTTTGGTATGTTCCTTGAAATTAAGATTATTATCTAGGGTCATGCCTAAATATCTGTAGGTGTTTGTTACTGAGAGGTTGGTGTTGTCAATTTTGAGAATCGGTTTCTGTGATTTATTTAAAATAGCTTGTGATCCAAAATGCATTACCTAAGTCTTTTTAGTATTTAGAGAAAGTTTATTGCTTTGACACCGATCGTGAACACATTGCAAATCTGCATTTATATTGCTTTGTAGATTGGGGGTTAGCAAGTTTTGCTCTATGAATAAGACAGTGTCATCTGCATAATGTTGGCCATTCAGGTCATTGATGTAAATAATGAAGAGCAGGGGACCCAAGACTGACCCTTGTGGAACGCCACAGGGGACCTGGTGTGGTAGTGAGGCTATGCCATTTGCAAAAGTAGACTGGACCCTGTCTGACAAATAGTTGAAATGGTTAATTATATCGAAAGCTTTCCTGAAGTCCAAAAATATTGCTGTGGTAGCTAGTCCACTCCATACCTCTCTTTAATCACTGAACTGCACATTGATACAGGGTGGGTCAGGAAAAAAGAGTGTGTGAGTTGCATCTAATGGCAAATGGTCAGCGAATCTTATGGCAAATCATCAGTTAGTCAGTCAAGTGGCAAATGGTCAGTGAACCTAAAGGCAGATGGTCAGTTAGTCTACTGGCAAATGGTTGGTCAGTCTAGTGGCAAATCCTCAGTGAAACTAATGGCATATGGTTGTTTAGTCTAGTGCAAAATCATCAGTGAATCTAATGGCAAATGGTCAGCGAATCTAACAGCAAATCGTCAGTTAGTCTAATGGCAAATGGTCGGTCAGTCTAGTGGCAAATTGCCAGTGAACCTAATAGCATATGGTCAATCAATCTAGTGGCACATTGTCAGTGAATCTAATGGCAAATGGTCAGTTAGTCTAATGGCAAATGGTCGGTCAGTCTAGTGGCAAATGGTCAGTGAACCTAATGGCATATGGTCGGCCAGTCAAGTCAGCAGTGAATCTAATGGCATATAGTCGGTCAAAGTAATGCCAATTGGTCAGTGAATCTAATGGCAAAATGGTGAGCGAATCTAAAGGCAAATGGTCAATTAGTCTAATGGCAAATGGTCCGTCAGTCTAGTGGCAAATAGTCAGTGAACCTTATGGCATATGGTCGGTCAGTCTAGTGGCAAAATGTCAGTGAATCGAATGGCAAATCCTCAACAATTCTAATGGCATTTCGTAAGTTAGTCTAATGACAAATGGTCGGTCAGTCTAGTGGCAAATGGTTAGCTAATCTAATGGCATATAGTCCTACAAAGTAGTGCCAATTGGTCAGTGAATCTAATGGCAAATGGTCAGTAAGTCTAGTGGCAAATCTTAAGTGAACCTAGTGGCAAATGGTCGGTCAGTCTAGTGGCAAATTGTCAGTGAATCTAATTGCAAATGGTCGGTTATTCTGATGGCAAATGGTTAGTTAGTCTAATGGCAAATGGTCAGTCAGTCTAGTGCCAAATCATCAGTGAACCTATTGGCAAATGGTCAGTTAGTCTCATGGCAAATGGTCGGTCAATCTAGTGGCAAATTGTCAGTGAATCTAATGGCATATAGTCGGTCAAAGTAGTGCCAATTTGTCTATGAATCTAATTGCAAATGGTGGGAAAATCTAATGGCAAATGGTCAGCAAATCTAAAGGCAAATGCTCAGTGAATCTAATCGCAAATGGTCATTCAGTGTAGTGGCAAATGGTCAGTGAATCTAATGGCAAATGGTCAGTTAGTCTAATGGCAAATGGTCGGCGAATATAATGGCGAATTGTCAGCGAATCTAATGGCAAATGGTCTGTCAGTCTAGTTGCAAATCATCAGTGAATCTAATGGCAAATGGTTAGTAAGTCTAATAGCAAATGGTCGGTCATTCTAGTGGCAAATCGTCAGTGAACCTTATGGCATATGGTCAGTCAGTCTCATGGCAAATGGTCGGTCAATCTAGTGGCAAATCGTCAGTGAATCTAATGGCATATAGTCGGTCAAAGTAGTGCCAATTTGTCTATGAATCTAATTGCAAATGGTGGGCAAATCTAATGGCGAATTGTCAGCGAATCTAATGGCAAATGGTCTGTCAGTCTAGTTGCAAATCGTCTGTGAATTTAATGGCAAATGGTTAGTTAGTCTAATGGCAAATGGTCGGTCATTCTAGTGGCAAATCATCAGTGAAGCTAATGGCATATGGTCGGTCAGTCTAGTGGCAAATCTTCAGTGAATCTAATGGCAAATGGTCAGTTAGTCTCATGGCAAATGGTCGGTCAGTCTAGAGGCAAATAGTCAGCGAATATAATGACAAATGGTCTATTAGTCTTATGGCAAACGGTCGGTCAGCCTAGTGGCAAATCGTCAGTGAATCTAATGGCAAATGGTCAGCTAGTCTCATGGCAAATAGTTGGTCAGTCTAGTGGCAAAACATCAGTGAATCTAATTGCAAATGGTCGGCAAATCTAATGGCAAATGGTCAGCAAATCTAAAGGCAAATGGTCAGCGAATCTAATGGCAAATGGTCAGTCAGTCTAGTGGCAAATGGTCAGTGAAACTAATGGCAAATGGTCAGCTAGTCTAATGGCAAATGGTCAGTGAACCTAATGGCATATGGTCAGCCAGTCAAGTGGCAAAACAGCAGTGAATCTAATGACAAATGGTTAGTTAGTCTAATGCCAAATGGTAGGTCATTCTAGTGGGAAATCATCAGTGAACCTAATGGCATATGGTCAGTCAGTCTAGTGGCTAATCTTCAGTGAATCTAATGGCAAATGGTCAGATAGTCTTATGGCAAATGGTCGGTCAGTCTAGTGGCAAATGGTCAGTGAATCTAATGACAAATGGTCTGTTAGTCTAATGGCTAAAGGCCTGTCAGCCTAGTGGCAAATCGTCAGTGAATCTAATGGCAAATGGTCAGTTAGTCTCATGGCAAATGGTTGGTCAGTCTAGTGGCAAATAGTCAATAAACCTAATAGTATATGGTCGGTCAGCAAATCATCAGTGAATCTAATGGCAAATGGTCGGCGAATCTAATGGCAAATCGTCAGTTAGTATAATGGTAAATGGTCAGTGAATCTAATGGCATATGGTTGGCAAGTTTTATGTCAAATGGTCGGTCAGTCTTGTGGCAAATCGTCAGTGAATCTAATGGCATATGGTCGGTCAGTCTAGTGGCAAATCGTCAGTGAATCTAATAGCAAATGGTCAGTTAGTCTTGTGGCAAATGGTTGGTCAGTCTAGTGGCAAATGGTCAGTGAATCTAATTGCAAATGGTCAGCAAATCTAATGGCAAATGGCCAGCAAATTTTAAGGCGAATGGTCAGCGAATCAAATGGCAGATGGTAAGTCAGTCTAGTGGCAAATGGTCAGTGAAACTAATGGCAAATGGTCAGTCAGTCTAATAGCAAATGGTCAGCAAATCTAATGGCAAATGGTCAGATAGTCTTATGGCAAATGGTCTGTCAGTCTAGTTGCAAATAGTCAGTGAATCTAATGGCAAATGGTTAGTTAGTTAGTCTAATGGCAAATGGTCAGTCATTCTAGTGGCAAATCATCAGTAAATTGAATGGCAAATGGTCAGTTAGTCTTATGGCAGATGATTGGTCAGTCTTAAGACAAATGGTCAGCGAATCTTATGACAGATGGTCTGTAAGTCTAATGGCTAACGGTTGGTCAGCCTAGTGGCAAATGGTCAGTGAATCTAATGGCAAATGGTCAGTTAGTCTCATGGCAAATTTTTGGTCAGTCTAGTGGCAAATCGTCAATAAACCTAATAGTATATGGTCGGTCAGCAAATCATCAGTGAATCTAATGGCAAATGATCAGCGAATCTAATGGCACATCGTCAGTTAGTTTAATGGCAAATGGTCAGTGAAACTACTGGCATATGGTTGGTAAGTGTTATGGCAAATGGTCAGTCAGTCTTGTGGCAAATCGTCAGTGAACCTTATGGCATATGGTCAGTCAGTCTAATGGCAAATCCTCAGTGAATCCAATGGCAAATGGTTAACGGCAAATCATCAGTTAGTCTAATGGCAAATGATCGGTCAGTCTAGTCGCAAATCGTCAGTAAACCTCATGGCAAATGGTCAGTTAGACTAATGGCAAATGGCTGGTCAGTCTAGTGGCAAATAAGCAGTGATCCAAATGGCATTTGGTCAGTCAGTCTAGTGGTAAATCGTCAGTGAATCTAATGGCAAATGGTTGGTCAGTCTAGTGGCAAATCATCAGTGAATCTAATGGCATATAGTCGGTCAAAGTAATGTCAATTGGGCAGTGAATGTTATGGTAAATGGTCAGCAAATCTAATGGCAAATTGTCAATTAGTCTGATGGCAAATGGTCAGTCAGCCTAGCGGCAAATCGTCAGTGAACCTAATGGCAGATGGTTGGTCAGTCTTGTGGCAAATCGTCAGTGAATCTTATGGCAAATCGTTAGTTAGTTTAATGGCAAATTGTCGGTCAGTCCAGTGGCAAATGGTCACCGAACCTAATGGCATATAGTCTGTCATAATTGGTCAGTGAATCTAATGGTTAATGGTCAGGGAATCTAATGGCAAATGGTCAGTTAGTCTATTGGCAAATGGTCGATCAGTGTAATGGCAAATCGTGAGTGAAGCTAATGGCAAATGATCAGTTATTCTTATGGCTAATATTCGGTCAGTAGAATCTAATATCTTGGTCAGTTAGTCTTATGACAAATGGCTGGTCAGTCTAGTGGCTAATCATCAGTGAATCTAATGGCATATGGTTAGTCAGTCTAGTGGCAAATCTTCAGTGAACCTAATCGAATATGGTAGGTCAGGCTGTTGGCAAATGATCAGCGAATCTAATGGCAAATGGTCTGTCAGTCTTATGGTAAATCATCAGTTAACCTAATGGATAGTCGGTCAGTCTAGTGGCAAATCGTCAGTGAATCTATTGGCAAATGGTCAACAAATCTAATAGCAAATCTTTAGTCAGTCTAATGGCAAATGGTCTGTCAGTCTAGAGGGATATCTTGAATGAATCTAATGGCAAATGGTCAGCCTATCTAAAGGCAAATGGTTAGCCAATCTAATGGCAAATGGTCAGGTAGTCTAATGGCAAATAGATGGCCAGTCTAGTGGCATATAGTCAGTCAAAGTAGTGCCAATTGGTCAGTGAATCAAATGGCAAATGGTCAGTGAACCTTATGGCAAATTGTCAGTTAGTCAAGTGGATAATGGTCAGGGAACCTAATGGCAAATGGTCAGTTAGTCTGCTAGCAAATGGTTAGTAATTCTAGTGGCGAATTGCCAGTGAACCTAATGGCATATGGTCGGACAGTCTAGTGGCAAATCATCAGTGAATCTAATGGCATATGGTCATTCAATCTAGTGGCAATTCGTCAGTGAATCTAATTGCAAATGCCCAGTCAGTCTAGTGGCAAATAGTCAGTGAACCTAATGGCAAGTGGTCAGTTAGTCTAGTGGAAAATGGTCAGTCAGTCTAGTGGCAAATTGTCAGTCAGTTTAGTGGCAAATGGTCAGTGAACCTAATGGCATAAGGTCGGCCAGTCTAGTGGCAAATCCTCAGTGAACCTAATGACATACTGTAGTTCAGTCTAGTGGTAATTCGTCAGTGAATCTAATTGCAAATGCTCGGTCAGTCTAGTGGCAAATCGTCAGCGAACTTAATGGTATATGGTCGGTCAGTCTAGTGGCAAACCGTCAGTGAATCTAATGGCAAATGGTCAGTTAGTCTAATGGCAAATGGTCAGTCAGTTTAGTGGCAAAAGGTCAGTGAACCTGATGGCATATGGTTGGTCAGTCTTGTGGCAAATAGTCGGTCAGTCTAGTGGCAAATCATCAGTTAGTCTAATGGCAAATGGTCGGTCAGTCTAGTGGGATATCCTCAGTGAATCTAATGGCAAATGCTCAGCGAATCTAAAGGCAACTGCTCAGCTAATCCAATGGCAAATGGTCAGTTAGTCTAATGGCCAATGGTCGGTCAGTCTAGGGGCGAATCGTCAGTGAACCTAATGGCAAATGGTCAGTCAGTTAGTGGCAAATCTTCAGTGAATCTAAGGGCAGATGGTTTGTCAGTCTTATGGCAAATGGTTGGTCAGTCTTGTGGCAAATCATAAGTGAAGCTAATGGCATATGGTCGGTCAGCCTAGTGGGAAATCATCAGTGAACCCAATGGCAAATGGTCGGTCAGTCTATTGGCAAATGGTCAGCGAATATTATGGCAAATGGTCTGTCAGTCTAGTGGCAAATGGTCAGTGGACCTAATGGGTCAGTCTAGTGGCAATTCATTAGTGAATCTAATGGCAAATGCTTGGTCAGTAGAATCAAATGGCAAATGGTCAGTTAGTCTAATGACAAATGTTCAGTCAGTCTAGTGGGAAATCGTCAGTGAACCTATCGGTAAATGATCAGTTATTCAAATGGCAAATGGTCGGTCAGTAGAATCTAATCGCAAATGGTCAGTTAGTCTAATGACAAATGTTCAGTCAGTCTCGTGGCAAAACGTCAGTGAAACTAATGGCAAATCATCAGTTTTTCAAATGGTAAATGGTCGGTCAGTAGAATCTAATTGCAAATGGTCAGTTAGTCTAATGACAAATGGTTGGTCAGTCTAGTGGCAAATCGTCAGTGAACCTAATGGCCAATGGCAAGTCAGTCTAGTGGCAAATTGTCAGTGAATCTAATGGCATATGGATGGTCAGTCTTATGTCAAATGGTCAGTCAGTCTTGTGGGAAATCGTAAGTGAATCTAATGGCATATGGTCTGTCAGTCTATTGGCAAATGGTCAGTGATCCTTATGGCAAATGGTCTGTCAGTATAGTGGCAAATAGTCAGTGGACCTAATGGCATATAATCGGTAAGTCTAGTGGCAAATGGTCAGTGAATCTATTAGCAAATGGTCAGCAAATCTAATAGCAAATCATCAGTTAGTCTATTGGCAAATGGTCGGTCAGTCTAGTGGGATATTGTCTGTGAATCTAATGGCAAATGGTCATCGAATCTCTAGGCAAAGGTCAGTCAGTCTGATCGCAAATGGTCTATTAGTCTAATGGCAAATCGTCAGTGAATCTATTGGCAAATGGTCAGCAAATCTAATGGCAAATACTCAGTTAGTCTAATGACAAATGGTCAGTCAGTCTAGTGGCAAATGGTCAGTGAACATAATAGCAAATGGTCAGTTAGTCTACTAGCAAATGGTCAGTTAGTCTAGTGGCAAATCATCAGTGAATCCAATTGCAAATTATCAGTGAATCTAATGGCAAATTGTCAGTTAGTCTAATGGCAAATGGTCGTTCAGTCTAGTGGCAAATAGTCAGTGGACCTAATGGCAAATGGTCGGTCAGTCTAGTGGGATATCTTCTGTGAATCTAATGGCAAATGGTCAGCGAATCTCTAGGCAAATGGTCAGCGAATCTAATGGCAAATGGTCAGTTAGTCTAATGGCGAATGGATGGCTAGTCTAGTGGCATATAGCCTCATATTCAATAGTAGGAAAAATGAAATAGATATGCTATTATTGCATCGTAGAGATGACCCTGCTAAGTTTTGGTTAGCCATTAGAAAACTACTACCGGTTAAAACATGTGCAACCTTAATTAAACTGAAAAATAATATCACTGGACTTATGATACCTCCAGAAAGTTGTGCAGAATATGTTAACACATACTTCTCATCCATAGGAGAGACCTTGGCCAATGCACTGCCACCTGGTGAGGGACAGCGCAATGAACAAAACCCGTATGGCAATCCCACACAGGGGAAAGACCTGCTAAGTGCTCTCTCGCATGACGACATTCTAAAGTATATCAGGAAGATTAATATTAAAAAATCCTCCTCTATTAAACATATTAAAACCTATGTTATTAAGGATGCCTTCATGTGCGTCCCAGACATTGTACGATGCATCTACAATAAATGTTTGGAGACTGCTACTTTTCCCTCAAAATGGAAAGAAGGGACAGTGGTCCCCTTACCTAAGAAAGCCAATTCCTTGGAAGTAGCTGACTTAAGACCTATTAGTCTCCTTCCTTTACAAGGGAAAATTTTAGAGAAAATTTTATGTACTAGATTGCAATGTTGTATGAAAGAATGTGGACTCTTGTCGCCTTGCCAACACGGTTACCGAGAAAATCACTCGACGCAAACTGCCATCAGGGAACACCTACAACATATCATTGAAAACATTATAAATAATAAACCTACATTATCCCTCTATCTGGATTATAAGAAAGCTTTTGACACAGTCTCACACACTAAATTGATTAAAAAATTATCCCTTTTCGGACTTAGTGAAAAAACCCTAATGTGGTTCAAAAGTTACCTCCATCAGCGTAAGCAAAAGACAATAGCAAATAACACGCTATCTACAGAAAAAAACTATTACATATGGTGTTCCCCAGGGTTCAGTATTGGGTCCAGTGCTCTTCTCCATATATATTAATTCTTTACCAAAAATATATGATTTTAATATTATATTGTATGTGTATGACGCTGTGATCTCTCTGAGCTGCCCCAAAAAGATGCAACTAGCTATAAACTGCGTCTCCAATTAGTGCTTGAATAATAGCCTAACTATTAACGAGAAAAAAACAAAATGGATGTTTTTCAACAATTTTCAGAGAATTAACCCTGTCTTCACATTAAATGGTACGACCCTAGAGAGAGTCGATACCTTTACTTACCTGGGTCTAACGCTTGACCCTGAATTAAAATTTATACAACACAGGATATTATAAACACTGTTAGAAATATAAGGAACAAGGTTATACAGTCTTGCAGGGCAAGAATTCTTTACCAAAAATATCTAATGGCAAATACTCAGTTAGTCTAATGACAAATGGTCAGTCAGTCTAGTGGGAAATTGTCAGTGAACCTAATGGCAAATGGTCAGTCAGTCTAGTGGCATTCGTCAATGAAACATTTGGCAAATGGTCGATCAATCTAGTGGCAAATGGTCATTAAATCTTATGGCAATTGGTTAGTAAGTCTAATGGAAAATGATCAGTCGGTCTAGTTGCAAAAAGTCGGTCAGTGTAATGGCAAATGGCCACTAAACCTAATGGCATATGGTCTGCCAGTCTAGTGTAAATGGTCAGTGAATGTAATGGCATAAAGTCAGTCAAAGTAATGCCAATTGGTCAGTGAATCTAATGGCAAATGGTCAGTTAGTCTAGTGGCAAATTGTCAGTGAACCTTTTGGCCAATGGCCAGTCAGTCTAGTGGCAAATGGTCAGTGAACATAATAGCAAATGGTCAGTTAGTCTACTAGCAAATGGTCAGTTAGTCTAGTGGCAAATCATCAGTGAATCCAATTGCAAATTATCAGTGAATCTAATGGCAAATTGTCAGTTAGTCTAATGGCAAATGGTCGTTCAGTCTAGTGGCAAATAGTCAGTGGACCTAATGGCAAATGGTCGGTCAGTCTAGTGGGATATCTTCTGTGAATCTAATGGCAAATGGTCAGCGAATCTCTAGGCAAATGGTCAGCGAATCTAATGGCAAATGGTCAGTTAGTCTAATGGCGAATGGATGGCTAGTCTAGTGGCATATAGCCTCATATTCAATAGTAGGAAAAATGAAATAGATATGCTATTATTGCATCGTAGAGATGACCCTGCTAAGTTTTGGTTAGCCATTAGAAAACTACTACCGGTTAAAACATGTGCAACCTTAATTAAACTGAAAAATAATATCACTGGACTTATGATACCTCCAGAAAGTTGTGCAGAATATGTTAACACATACTTCTCATCCATAGGAGAGACCTTGGCCAATGCACTGCCACCTGGTGAGGGACAGCGCAATGAACAAAACCCGTATGGCAATCCCACACAGGGGAAAGACCTGCTAAGTGCTCTCTCGCATGACGACATTCTAAAGTATATCAGGAAGATTAATATTAAAAAATCCTCCTCTATTAAACATATTAAAACCTATGTTATTAAGGATGCCTTCATGTGCGTCCCAGACATTGTACGATGCATCTACAATAAATGTTTGGAGACTGCTACTTTTCCCTCAAAATGGAAAGAAGGGACAGTGGTCCCCTTACCTAAGAAAGCCAATTCCTTGGAAGTAGCTGACTTAAGACCTATTAGTCTCCTTCCTTTACAAGGGAAAATTTTAGAGAAAATTTTATGTACTAGATTGCAATGTTGTATGAAAGAATGTGGACTCTTGTCGCCTTGCCAACACGGTTACCGAGAAAATCACTCGACGCAAACTGCCATCAGGGAACACCTACAACATATCATTGAAAACATTATAAATAATAAACCTACATTATCCCTCTATCTGGATTATAAGAAAGCTTTTGACACAGTCTCACACACTAAATTGATTAAAAAATTATCCCTTTTCGGACTTAGTGAAAAAACCCTAATGTAGTTCAAAAGTTACCTCCATCAGCGTAAGCAAAAGACAATAGCAAATAACACGCTATCTACAGAAAAAAACTATTACATATGGTGTTCCCCAGGGTTCAGTATTGGGTCCAGTGCTCTTCTCCATATATATTAATTCTTTACCAAAAATATATGATTTTAATATTATATTGTATGTGTATGACGCTGTGATCTCTCTGAGCTGCCCCAAAAAGATGCAACTAGCTATAAACTGCGTCTCCAATTAGTGCTTGAATAATAGCCTAACTATTAACGAGAAAAAAACAAAATGGATGTTTTTCAACAATTTTCAGAGAATTAACCCTGTCTTCACATTAAATGGTACGACCCTAGAGAGAGTCGATACCTTTACTTACCTGGGTCTAACGCTTGACCCTGAATTAAAATTTATACAACACAGGATATTATAAACACTGTTAGAAATATAAGGAACAAGGTTATACAGTCTTGCAGGGCAAGAATTTTTGTGGATATTCCTACCTCTTTTACAATGTATAAGACTATGATTTTACCTTCTTTTGATTACGTTGATTATGCATGGGATAGAGAAAACATTGGAGAATCTAACGAATTACAATACCTGCAGAACAAGGCCCTTAGAATGGTATATAAGGTTAAACTTGAGGCTAACCCATTGTACAACACCCTGCAACTACACAAGAAAAGTGGTTGTATGATGTTAGACACTAGAAGAGATATACACTTATTATTTTATGCTTTTACACTAAAAAGTCAAGCCAGACTGATAGACAAGAGGAACCTGCCCACTCGAAACAACCAGGGGATAAGGCTAAAGATACCCAGGTCCTTGAAACCTATTTTACTTAGGAGTTGTTTTTATAGAGCCATAAAAAGATGGAACATGCTAAGACCTACGTACACTCTTATAGAGAGCCTGGCTGATTTTAAAATTGCAATCAAAAAGAACTATAATGACTGCTTTATGTGATAGAAAAATGTATACGAGCTACCTTAGAGAATGCCCCCCAACAATGAGTACCATGCACCCCCCCCACTCATCTCATCTCATCTCATCATAAAAATGTCCTGCAAAAACTGTGATAATTACTGATCTGGTCAACTCACTTTTAATTATACTTACAAAATTGTTACGTCATACCCACGAATATTTGCATGTTTATTCTGATAATCTAGTCTCATGAAAGGGGACTTAGCGGAAGAAAGGCAATGCGCCTAAGCTAGGATGATGCATCTACTTTTGTATTTGTTATCTTTTACCCAATAAAACACATTAAAAAAAAGTCAGTCAAAGTAGCGCCAATTGGTCAGTGAATCTAATGGCTAATGGTCAGCGAATCTTATGGCAAATTGTCAGTAAGTCAAGTGGCAAATGGTCAGTGACATAATAGCAAATGGTCAGTGAGTCTACTAGCAAATGGTCAGTTAGTCTAGTGGCAAATCATCAGTGAATCCAATTGCAAATTATCAGTGAATCTAATGGCAAATTGTCAGTTAGTCTAATGGCAAATGGTCGGTCAGTCTAGTGACGAATGGTGAGCTGTTCTAATGGCGAATGGTCGGTCAGTCTAGGGGCAAACCGTCAGCGAATCTAATGGCAAATGGTCAGCTAATCCAAAGGCAAATGGTCAGCGAATCTAATGGCAAATGGTCGCTCAGTCTAGTGGCAAACCGTCAGTGAATCTAATGGCAAATGGTCAGTTAGTCTAATAGCAAATGGTCAGCGAATCTAAAGGAGAATGGTCAGTGAATCTAATGGAAATTGGTCTGTCAGTCTATTGGCAAATCGAAAGTGAATCTAATGGCAAATGGTCAGTTAGTCCAATGGCAAATGGTCGGTCATTCTAGTGGTAAAAGGTCAGCCCTTCTAATGGCAAATGGTCGGCCAGTCTAGTGGCAAATAGTCAGTGAACCTAGTGGCAAATGGTCAGCCCTTCTAATGGCAAATGGTCGGCCAGTCTAGTGGCAAATCTTCAGTAAACCTAGTGGCAAATGGTTGGTTAGTCTGAAGGCAAATGATCAGTTAGTCCAATGGCAAATGGTCAGTCAGTCTCGTGGCAAATCATCAGTGAACCTATTGGCAAATGGTCAGTTAGTCTAATGACAAATGGTAGGTCAGTCTAGTGGCAAATCATCAGTGAACCTAATGGCCAATGGCCAGTCAGTCTAGTGGCAAATTGTCAGTGAATCTAATGGCATATGGTTAGTCAGTCTTATGTCAAATGGTCGGTCAGTCCTGTGGGAAATCATAAGTAAATCTAATGGCATATGGTCTGTCAGTCTATTGGCAAATGGTCAGTGATCCTAATGGCATATGACCGGTCAGTCTAGTGGCAAATCGTCAGTGAATCTATTGGCAAATGGTCAGCAAATCTAAAAGCAAATCATCAGTTAGTCTAATGGCAAATGGTCGGTCAGTCTAGTGAGATATTTGTCTGTTAATCTAATTGCAAATGGTCAGTGATACTCTAGGCAAATGGTCAGTCAGTCTGATGGCAAATGGTCTATCAGTCTAAAGGCAAATTGTCAGTGAATCTATTGGCAAATGGTCAGCAAATCTAATGGCAAATAGTCAGTTAGTCTAATGAGAAATGGTCAGTCAGTCTAGTGGGAAATCGTCAGTGAACCTATCGGTAAATGATCAGTTATTCAAATGGCAAATGGTCGGTCAGTAGAATCTAATTGCAAATGGTCAGTTAGTCTGATGACAAATGTTCAGTCAGTCTCGTGGCAAAACGTCAGTGAAACTAATGGCAAATCGTCAGTTTTTCAAATGGTAAATGGTCGATCAGTAGAATCTAATGGCAAATGGTCAGTTAGTATAATGACAAATGGTTGGTCAGTCTAGTGGCAAATCGTCAGTGAACCTAATGGCCAATTGCAAGTCAGTCTAGTGGCAAATTGTCAGTGAATCTAATGGCATATGGATGGTCAGTCTTATGTCAAATGGTCAGTCAGTCTTGTGGGAAATCGTAAGTGAATCTAATGGCATATGGTCTGTCAGTCTATTGGCAAATGGTCAGTGAATCTTATGGCAAATGGTCTGTCAGTCTAGTGGCAAATAGTCAGTGGACCTAATGGCATATGATCGGTCAGTCTAGTTGCAAATCGTCAGTGAATCTATTGGCAAATGGTCAGCAAATCTAATAGCAAATCATCAGTTAGTCTAATGGCAAATGGTCGGTCAGTCTAACGGGATATCTTCTGTGAATCTAATGGCAAATGGTCAGTGAATCTCTAGGCAAATGGTCAGCGAATCTAATGGCAAATGGTCAGTTAGTCTAATGGCGAATAGATGGCTAGCCTAGTTGCATATAGCCTCATATTCAATAGTAGGAAAAATGAAATAGATATGCTATTATTGCATCGTAGAGATGACCCTGCTAAGTTTTGGTTAGCCATTAGAAAACTACTACCGGTTAAAACATGTGCAACCTTAATTAAACTGAAAAATAATATCACTGGACTTATGATACCTCCAGAAGGTTGTGCAGAATATGTTAACACATACTTCTCATCCATAGGAGAGACCTTGGCCAATGCACTGCCACCTGGTGAGGGACAGCGCAATGAACAAAACCCGTTTGGCAATCCCACACAGGGGAAAGACCTGCTAAGTGCTCTCTCGCATGACGACATTCTAAAGTATATCAGGAAGATTAATATTAAAAAATCCTCCTCTATTAAACATATTAAAACCTATATTATTAAGGATGCCTTCATGTGCGTCCCAGACATTGTACGATGCATCTATAATAAATGTTTGGAGACTGCTACTTTTCCCTCAAAATGGAAAGAAGGGACAGTGGTCACCTTGCCTAAGAAAGCCACTTCCTTGGAAGTAGCTGACTTAAGACCTATTAGTCTCCTTCCTTTACAAGGGAAAATTTTAGAGAAAATTTTATGTACTAGATTGCAATGTTATATGAAAGAATGTGGACTCTTGTCACCTTGCCAACACGGTTACCGAGAAAATCACTCGACGCAAACTGCCATCAGGGAACACCTACAACATATCATTGAAAACATTATAAATAATAAACCTACATTATCCCTCTATCTGGATTATAAGAAAGCTTTTGACACAGTCTTACACACTAAATTGATTAAAAAATTATCCCTTTTCGGACTTAGTGAAAAAACCCTAATGTGGTTCAAAAGTTACCTCCATCAGCGTAAGCAAAAGACAATAGCAAATAACACGCTATCTACAGAAAAAACTATTACATATGGTGTTCCCCAGGGTTCAGTATTGGGTCCAGTGCTCTTCTCCATATATATTAATTCTTTACCAAAAATATATGATTTTAATATTATATTGTATGCGGATGACGCTGTGATCTCTCTGAGCTGCCCCAAAAAGATGCAACTAGCTATAAACTGCGTCTCCAATTGGTGCTTGAATAATAGCCTAACTATTAACGAGAAAAAAACAAAATGGATGTTTTTCAAGAATTTTCAGAGAATTAACCCTGTCTTCACATTAAATGGTACGACCCTAGAGAGAGTCGATACCTTTACTTACCTGGGTCTAACGCTTGACCCTGAATTAAAATTTATACAACACAGGATAAACACTGTTAGAAATATAAGGAACAAGGTTATACAGTCTTGCAGGGCAAGAATTTTTGTGGATATTCCTACCTCTTTAACAATGTATAAGACTATGATTTTACCTTCTTTTGATTACGTTGATTATGCATGGGATAGAGAAAACATTGGAGAATCTAACGAATTACAATACCTGCAGAACAAGGCCCTTAGAATGGTATATAAGGTTAAACTTGAGGCTAACCCATTGTACAACACCCTGCAACTACACAAGAAAAGTGGTTGTATGATGTTAGACACTAGAAGAGATATACACTTATTATTTTATGCTTTTACACTAAAAAGTCAAGCCAGACTGATAGACAAGAGGAACCTGCCCACTCGAAACAACCAGGGGATAAGGCTAAAGATACCCAGGTCCTTGAAACCTATTTTACTTAGGAGTTGTTTTTATAGAGCCATAAAAAGATGGAACATGCTAAGACCTACGTACACTCTTATAGAGAGCCTGGCTGATTTTAAAATTGCAATCAAAAAGAACTATAATGACTGCTTTATGTGATAGAAAAATGTATACGAGCTACCTTAGAGAATGCCCCCCGACAATGAGTACCATGCACCCCCCCCACTCATCTCATCTCATCTCATCATAAAAATGTCCTGCAAAAACTGTGATAATTACTGATCTGGTCAACTCACTTTTAATTATACTTACAAAATTGTTACGTCATACCCACGAATATTTGCATGTTTATTCTGATAATCTAGTCTCATGAAAGGGGACTTAGCGGAAGAAAGGCAATGCGCCTAAGCTAGGATGATGCATCTACTTTTGTATTTGTTATCTTTTACCCAATAAAACACATTAAAAAAAAAAAGTCAGTCAAAGTAGCGCCAATTGGTCAGTGAATCTAATGGCTAATGGTCAGCGAATCTTATGGCAAATTGTCAGTTAGTCAAGTGGCAAATGGTCAGTGACATAATAGCAAATGGTCAGTGAGTCTACTAGCAAATGGTCAGTTAGTCTAGTGGCAAATCATCAGTGAATCCAATTGCAAATTATCAGTGAATCTAATGGCAAATTGTCAGTCAGTCTAGTGGCAAATTGTCAGTGAATCTAACGGCATATGGTTGGTCAGTCTTATGTCAAATGGTCGGTCAGTCCTGTGGGAAATCATAAGTAAATCTAATGGCATATGGTCTGTCAGTCTATTGGCAAATGGTCAGTGATCCTAATGGCATATGACCGGTCAGTCTAGTGGCAAATCGTCAGTGAATCTATTGGCAAATGGTCAGCAAATCTAAAAGCAAATCATCAGTTAGTCTAATGGCAAATGGTCGGTCAGTCTAGTGAGATATTTGTCTGTTAATCTAATTGCAAATGGTCAGCGATACTCTAGGCAAATGGTCAGTCAGTCTGATGGCAAATGGTCTATCAGTCTAAAGGCAAATTGTCAGTGAATCTATTGGCAAATGGTCAGCAAATCTAATGGCAAATAGTCAGTTAGTCTAATGAGAAATGGTCAGTCAGTCTAGTGGGAAATTGTCAGTGAACCTAATGGCAAATGGTCAGTCAGTCTAGTGGCAAATCGTCAATGAAACATTTGGTAAATGGGCGATCAATCTAGTGGCAAATGGTCATTAAATCTTATGGCAATTGGTTAGTAAGTCAAATGGAAAATGATCAGTCAGTCTAGTTGCAAAAAGCCGGTCAGTGTAATGGCAAATGGTCAGTGAACCTAATGGCAAATGGTCTGCCAGTCTAGTGTAAATGGTCAGTGAATGTAATGGCATAAAGTCAGTCAAAGTAATGCCAATTGGTCAGTGAATCTAATGGCAAATGGTCAGTTAGTCTAGTGGCAAATCGTCAGTGAACCTAATGGCCAATGGCCAGTCAGTCTAGTGGCAAATTGTCAGGGAATATAATGGCATATGGTTGGTCCGTCTTGTGGGAAATCATAAGTGAATCTAATGGCATATAATCTGTCAGTCTAGTGGCAAAGAGTCAGTGGACCTAATGGCATATGATCGGTCAGTCTAGTTGCAAATCATCTGTGAATCTATTGGCAAATGGTCAGGAAATCTAATAGCAAATCATAAGTTAGTCTAATGGCAAATGGTCGGTCAGTCTAGTGGGATATCGTCTGTGAATCTAATGGCAAATGGTCAGCGAATCTCTAGGCAAATGGTCAGCGAATCTAATGGCAAATGGTCAGTTAGTCTAATGGCAAATGGATGGCTAGTCTAGTGGCATATAGTAAAAATAGTCAAAGTAGGGCCAATTGGTCAGTGAATCTAATAGCAAATGGTCATCGAATCTTATGGCGAATTGTCAGTTAGTCAAGTGGCAAATGGTCAGTGAACATAATAGCAAATGGTCAGTTTGTCTACTAGCAAATGGTTGGTCAGTCTAGTGGAAAATCATCAGTGAATCCAATTGCAAATTATCAGTGAATCTAATGGCAAATTGTCAGTTAGTCTAATGGCAAATGGTCGGTCAGTCTAGTGACGAATGGTGAGCCGTTCTAATGGCTAATGGTCCGTCGGTCTAGGGGCAAACCGTCAGCAAATCTAATGGCAAATGGTCAGCTAATCCAAAGGCAAATGGTCAGCGAATCTAATGGCAAATGGTCGCTCAGTCTAGTGGCAAACCGTCAGTGAATCTAATGGCAAATGGTCAGCGAATATAATGGAGAATGGTCAGCGAATCTAATGGCAAATGGTCGGTCAGTCTAGTGGCAAATAGTCAGTGAACCTAGTGGCAAATGGTCAGCCAATCTAATGGCAAATGGTCGGTCAGTCTAGTTGCAAATCTTCAGTGAACCTAGTGGCAAATGGTTGGTTAGTCTGAAGGCAAATGATCAGTTAGTCCAATGGCAAATGGTCAGTCAGTCTCGTGGCAAATCATCAGTGAACCTATTGGCAAATGGTCAGTTAGTCTATTGGCAAATGGTCGGTCAATCTAGTGGCAAACCGTCAGCGAATCTAATGGCAGATGGTCAGCTTATCTAAAGGCAAATGGTCAGCGAAACTTATGGCAAATGGTCGGTCAGTCTAGTAGCAAACCGTCAGTGAATCTAATGGCAAATGGTCAGCGAATCTAATGGCAAATGGTCAGTGAATCGAATGGCAAATGGTCTGTCAGTCTATTGGAAAATCGACAGTGAATCTAATAGCAACTTGTCAGTTAGTCTAATGGCAAATGGTCTGTCAGTCTAGTAGCTTATTGTCAGTGAACCTAATGGCAAATGGTCAGTTAGACTAATGGCAAATGGTCGGTCAGTCTAGTGGCACATCATCAGTGAATCTAATGGAAAATGGTCAGCGGATCTAACAGCAACTTGTCAGTTAGTCTAACGGCAAAAGGTCGGTCAGTCTAGTGGCAAATAGTCAGTGAACCTAGTGGTAAATGGTCGGTTAGTCTAATGGCAAATGATCAGTTAGTCCAATGGCAAATGGTTAGTCAGTCTGGTGGCAAATCATCAGTGAACCTAATGGCAAATTGTCAGTTAGTCTAATGGCAAATGGTCAGTCAATCTAGTGGCAAACCGTTAGCAAATCTAATGGCAAATGGTCAGTGAATCTCTAGGCAAATGGTCAGTTAATCTAATGGCAAATGGTCGATCAGTCTATTTGGCAAACCGTCAGTGAATCTAATGGCAAATGGTCAGTAAGTCTAATGGCAAATGGTCAGCGAATCTAATGGCGAATGGTCAGAGAATCTAATGGCAAATGGTCTGTCAGTCTAGTGGCAAATCAACATTGAATCTAATGGCAAATGGTCAGTTAGTCCAATGGCAAATGGTCGGTCATTCTAGTGGCAAATGGTCAGCCCTCCTAATTACAAATGGTCGGTCAGTCTAGTGGGAAATGCTCAGTGAACCTAATGGCAAATGATCAGTTATTCAAATGGCAAATGGTAGGTCAGTAGAATCTAATGGCAAATGGTCAGTTAGTCTAATGACAAATGGTAGGTCAGTCTAGTGGCAAATCATCAGTGAACCTAGTGGCAAATGGTCAGTTACTCTAATGGCAAATGATCAGTTAGTCGAATGGCAAATGGTCAGTCAGTCTCATGCCAAATCATCAGTGAACCTATTGGCAAATGGTCAGTTAGTCTAATGGCAAATGGTAGGTCAGTCTAATGGCAAATGGTCAGTCAGTCTAGTGGCAAACCATCAATGAATCGAATGGCAAATGGTCAATTAGTCTAATGGCAAATGGTCAGCCAATCAAATGGCGAATGGTCAGCGAATCTAATGGCAAATGGTCTGTCAGACCAGTGGCAAATCATCACTGAATCTAATGTCAAATGGTCAGTGAACCTAATGGCAAATGGTCAGTTAGTCTTATGGCAAATGGTCTGTCAGTCTAGTGGCAAATAGTCAGGGAACTTAATGGTATATGGTCGGTTAGTCTAGTGGCAAATCGTCAGTGAATTTAATGATATATGGTCGGTCAGTCTATTTGCAAATGGTCAGTGAATCTAATGGCAAATGGTCTGTCAGTCTTGTGGCAAATCATCAGTTAGTCTAATGGCAAATGGCCTGTCAGTCTAGTTGGATATCGTCGGTGAATCTAATGGCAAATGGTCAGCGAATCTAAGCGCAAATGGTCAGCGAAATCAGTATAGTCAGTATAGTGGCAATTCATCAGTGAATCTAATGGCAAATGCTCGGTCAGTAGAATCAAATGGCAAATGGTCAGTTAGTCTAATGACAAATGTTCAGTCAGTCTAGTGGGAAATGGTCAGTGAACCTATCAGTAAATGATCAGTTATTCAAATGGCAAATGGTCAGTCAGTAGAATCTAATGGCAAATGGTCAGTTAGTCTAATGACAAATGGTCGGTCAGTCAAGTGGCAAACCGTCAGTGAACCTAATGGCCAATGGCCGGTCAGTCTAGTGGCAAATCAAAAGTGAATCTAATGGCAAATGGTCAGTTAGTCCAATGGCAAATGGTCGGTCATTCTAGTGGCAAATGGTCAGCCCTTCTATTGGCAAATGGTCGGTCAGTCTAGTGGCAAATAGTCAGTGGTCAAAGTAGTGCCAATCGGTCAGTGAATCTAATGGCAGATGGTTGATCAGTCGGGTGGGAAATCGTCAGTTGACCTAGTAGCAAATGGTTTGTCAGTCTAGTAGCAAATGGTCAGTTAGTCGAAAGGCAAATGGTTGGTCAAAGAAGTGCCAATTGGTAGGTAAATCTTATAACAAATAGTCAACAAATCTAATGGCAAGTTGTCTGTTAGTCTACAGAGCAAATGTTTGGTCAGTGTAGTGGCAAATGGTCAGTGAATCTAATGGCATATCTTCGGTCAAAGTAGTGCCAATTGGTAGGTGTATATAATGGCAAATTGTCAGTGAAGCTAATGGCAAATGGTCAGTTAGTCTAATGCCAAATGGTCGGTCAGTCTAGTGGCATATCCTCAGTGAACCTTATGGCATATGGTCGGTCAGTCTAGTGGCAAAAAAGTCAGTGAATCCAATGGCAAATGGTTCGGTCAATCTAGTGGCAAATGGTCAGCGAATCTAATGACAAATGGTTAGTCAGTCTAGTAGCAAATCATCAGGGAATCTAATGGCATATGGTTCGTCAAAGTAGTGCCAATTGGTCAGTGAATCTAATGGTAAATGGCAGTCTAAACTAATGGCAAATGGTAAATTAATCTTATGGCAAATGGTCCTTCAGTCTTGTGGCAAATGGTCTGTCAGTCTAGTGGCAAATAGTCAGGGAACTTAATGGTATATGGTCGGTTAGTCTAGTGGCAAATCGTCAGTGAATTTAATGATATATGGTCGGTCAGTCTATTTGCAAATGGTCAGTGAATCTAATGGCAAATGGTCTGTCAGTCTAGTGGCAAATCATCAGTTAGTCTAATGGCAAATGGCCTGTCAGTCTAGTTGGATATCGTCGGTGAATCTAATGGCAAATGGTCAGCGAATCTAAGCGCAAATGGTCAGCGAAATCAGTATAGTCAGTATAGTGGCAATTCATCAGTGAATCTAATGGCAAATGCTCGGTCAGTAGAATCAAATGGCAAATGGTCAGTTAGTCTAATGACAAATGTTCAGTCAGTCTAGTGGGAAATGGTCAGTGAACCTATCAGTAAATGATCAGTTATTCAAATGGCAAATGGTCAGTCAGTAGAATCTAATGGCAAATGGTCAGTTAGTCTAATGACAAATGGTCGGTCAGTCAAGTGGCAAACCGTCAGTGAACCTAATGGCCAATGGCCGGTCAGTCTAGTGGCAAATCAAAAGTGAATCTAATGGCAAATGGTCAGTTAGTCCAATGGCAAATGGTCGGTCATTCTAGTGGCAAATGGTCAGCCCTTCTATTGGCAAATGGTCGGTCAGTCTAGTGGCAAATAGTCAGTGAACCTAGTGGCAAATGGTCAGCCAATCTAATGGCAAATGGATGGTCAGTCTAGTGGCAAATCGTCAGTGAACCTAGTGGCAAATGGTTGGTTAGTCTAAAGGCAAAATATCAGTTAGTCTAATGGCCAATGGTCAGTCAGTCTCGTGGCAAATCATCAGTGAACCTATTGGCAAATGGTCAGTTAGTCTAATGGCAAATGGTCTGTCAATCTAGTGGCAAACCGTCAGTGAATCTAATGGCAAATGGTGAGCATATCTAAAGGCAAATTGTCAGCAAATCTAATGGCAAATCGTCGCTCAGTCTAGTGGCAAACCGTCAGTGAATCTAATGGCAAATGGTCAGTTAGTCCAATGGCAAATGGTCGGTCTTTATAGTGGCAAATCGTCAGTGAACCTTATGGCAAATGGTCGGCCAGTCAAGTAGCAAATTGTCAATGAACCTAATGGCAAATGGTCAGTTAGACTAATGGCAAATGGTCAGTCAGTCTAGTGGCAAATCGACAGTGAACCAAATGGCATATGGTCAGTCAGTCTAGTGGCAAATCATCACTGAATCTAATGGCAAATGGTCAGCCGATCTAACGGCAACTTGTCGGTTAGTCTAATGGCAAATGGTTGGTCAGTCTAGTTGCAAATCACCAGTGAATCTAATGGCAAATGCTCGGTCAGTAGAATCTAATGGCAAATGGTCAGTAAGTCTAATGACAAATGGTCAATCAGTCTATTGGGAAATGGTATGTTAGTCTAATGGTAAATAGTCGGTCAGTCTAGTGGCAATTCTTCAGTGTATCTAATGGCATATGGTCGTCAAAGTCCTGCCAATCAGTAGGTGAATCTAATGACAAATAGTCAGCGAATCTAATGGCAAATCGTCAGATAGTCTAATGGCAAATGGTTGGTCAGTTTAGTGGCACATCATCAGTGAACCTAATGGCATATGGTCTGCCTGTCTAGTGGCAAATGGTCAGTGAATCTAATGGCATATAGTTGGTCAAAGTAGTGCCAATCGGTCAGTGAATCTAATGGCAGATGGTCAGCCAATCTAATGGCAAATGGTTGATCAGTCGGGTGGGAAATCGTCAGTTGACCTAGTAGCAAATGGTTTGTCAGTCTAGTAGCAAATGGTCAGTTAGTCGAAAGGCAAATGGTTGGTCAAAGTAGTGCCAATTGGTAGGTAAATCTTATAACAAATAGTCAACAAATCTAATGGCAAGTTGTCTGTTAGTCTACAGAGCAAATTTTTGGTCAGTGTAGTGGCAAATCGTCAGTGAATCTAATGGCATATCTTCGGTCAAAGTAGTGCCAATTGGTAGGTGTATATAATGGCAAATTGTCAGTGAAGCTAATGGCAAATGGTCAGTTAGTCTAATGCCAAATGGTCGGTCAGTCTAGTGGCATATCCTCAGTGAACCTTATGGCATATGGTCGGTCAGTCTAGTGGCAAAAAAGTCAGTGAATCCAATGGCAAATGGTTCGGTCAATCTAGTGGCAAATGGTCAGCGAATCTAATGACAAATGGTTAGTCAGTCTAGTAGCAAATCATCAGGGAATCTAATGGCATATGGTTCGTCAAAGTAGTGCCAATTGGTCAGTGAATCTAATGGTAAATGGCAGTCTAAACTAATGGCAAATGGTAAATTAATCTTATGGCAAATGGTCCTTCAGTCTTGTGGCAAATGGTCTGTCAGTCTAGTGGCAAATAGTCAGGGAACTTAATGGTATATGGTCGGTTAGTCTAGTGGCAAATCGTCAGTGAATTTAATGATATATGGTCGGTCAGTCTATTTGCAAATGGTCAGTGAATCTAATGGCAAATGGTCTGTCAGTCTAGTGGCAAATCATCAGTTAGTCTAATGGCAAATGGCCTGTCAGTCTAGTTGGATATCGTCGGTGAATCTAATGGCAAATGGTCAGCGAATCTAAGCGCAAATGGTCAGCGAAATCAGTATAGTCAGTATAGTGGCAATTCATCAGTGAATCTAATGGCAAATGCTCGGTCAGTAGAATCAAATGGCAAATGGTCAGTTAGTCTAATGACAAATGTTCAGTCAGTCTAGTGGGAAATGGTCAGTGAACCTATCAGTAAATGACCAGTTATTCAAATGGCAAATGGTCAGTCAGTAGAATCTAATGGCAAATGGTCAGTTAGTCTAATGACAAATGGTCGGTCAGTCAAGTGGCAAACCGTCAGTGAACCTAATGGCCAATGGCCGGTCAGTCTAGTGGCAAATCAAAAGTGAATCTAATGGCAAATGGTCAGTTAGTCCAATGGCAAATGGTCGGTCATTCTAGTGGCAAATGGTCAGCCCTTCTATTGGCAAATGGTCGGTCAGTCTAGTGGCAAATAGTCAGTGAACCTAGTGGCAAATGGTCAGCCAATCTAATGGCAAATGGATGGTCAGTCTAGTGGCAAATCGTCAGTGAACCTAGTGGCAAATGGTTGGTTAGTCTAAAGGCAAAATATCAGTTAGTCTAATGGCCAATGGTCAGTCAGTCTCGTGGCAAATCATCAGTGAACCTATTGGCAAATGGTCAGTTAGTCTAATGGCAAATGGTCTGTCAATCTAGTGGCAAACCGTCAGTGAATCTAATGGCAAATGGTGAGCATATCTAAAGGCAAATTGTCAGCAAATCTAATGGCAAATCGTCGCTCAGTCTAGTGGCAAACCGTCAGTGAATCTAATGGCAAATGGTCAGTTAGTCCAATGGCAAATGGTCGGTCTTTATAGTGGCAAATCGTCAGTGAACCTTATGGCAAATGGTCGGCCAGTCAAGTAGCAAATTGTCAATGAACCTAATGGCAAATGGTCAGTTAGACTAATGGCAAATGGTCAGTCAGTCTAGTGGCAAATCGACAGTGAACCAAATGGCATATGGTCGTCAGTCTAGTGGCAAATCATCACTGAATCTAATGGCAAATGGTCAGCCGATCTAACGGCAACTTGTCGGTTAGTCTAATGGCAAATGGTTGGTCAGTCTAGTTGCAAATCACCAGTGAATCTAATGGCAAATGCTCGGTCAGTAGAATCTAATGGCAAATGGTCAGTAAGTCTAATGACAAGTGGTCAATCAGTCTATTGGGAAATGGTATGTTAGTCTAATGGTAAATAGTCGGTCAGTCTAGTGGCAATTCTTCAGTGTATCTAATGGCATATGGTCGTCAAAGTCCTGCCAATCAGTAGGTGAATCTAATGACAAATAGTCAGCGAATCTAATGGCAAATCGTCAGATAGTCTAATGGCAAATGGTTTGTCAGTCTAGTGGCACATCATCAGTGAACCTAATGGCATATGGTCTGCCTGTCTAGTGGCAAATGGTCAGTGAATCTAATGGCATATAGTTGGTCAAAGTAGTGCCAATCGGTCAGTGAATCTAATGGCAGATGGTCAGCCAATCTAATGGCAAATGGTTGATCAGTCGGATGGGAAATCGTCAGTTGACCTAGTAGCAAATGGTTTGTCAGTCTAGTAGCAAATGGTCAGGGAATCTAATGGCATATGGTTCGTCAAAGTAGTGCCAATTGGTCAGTGAATCTAATGGTAAATGGCAGTCTAAACTAATGGCAAATGGTAAATTAATCTTATGGCAAATGGTCCTTCAGTCTTGTGGCAAATGGTCTGTCAGTCTAATGGCAAGTAGTCAGGGAACTTAATGGTATATGGTCGGTTAGTCTAGTGGCAAATCGTCAGTGAATTTAATGATATATGGTCGGTCAGTCTATTTGCAAATGGTCAGTGAATCTAATGGCAAATGGTCTGTCAGTCTAGTGGCAAATCATCAGTTAGTCTAATGGCAAATGGCCTGTCAGTCTAGTTGGATATCGTCGGTGAATCTAATGGCAAATGGTCAGCGAATCTAAGCGCAAATGGTCAGCGAAATCAGTATAGTCAGTATAGTGGCAATTCATCAGTGAATCTAATGGCAAATGCTCGGTCAGTAGAATCAAATGGCAAATGGTCAGTTAGTCTAATGACAAATGTTCAGTCAGTCTAGTGGGAAATGGTCAGTGAACCTATCAGTAAATGACCAGTTATTCAAATGGCAAATGGTCAGTCAGTAGAATCTAATGGCAAATGGTCAGTTAGTCTAATGACAAATGGTCGGTCAGTCAAGTGGCAAACCGTCAGTGAACCTAATGGCCAATGGCCGGTCAGTCTAGTGGCAAATCAAAAGTGAATCTAATGGCAAATGGTCAGTTAGTCCAATGGCAAATGGTCGGTCATTCTAGTGGCAAATGGTCAGCCCTTCTATTGGCAAATGGTCGGTCAGTCTAGTGGCAAATAGTCAGTGAACCTAGTGGCAAATGGTCAGCCAATCTAATGGCAAATGGATGGTCAGTCTAGTGGCAAATCGTCAGTGAACCTAGTGGCAAATGGTTGGTTAGTCTAAAGGCAAAATATCAGTTAGTCTAATGGCCAATGGTCAGTCAGTCTCGTGGCAAATCATCAGTGAACCTATTGGCAAATGGTCAGTTAGTCTAATGGCAAATGGTCTGTCAATCTAGTGGCAAACCGTCAGTGAATCTAATGGCAAATGGTGAGCATATCTAAAGGCAAATTGTCAGCAAATCTAATGGCAAATCGTCACTCAGTCTAGTGGCAAACCGTCAGTGAATCTAATGGCAAATGGTCAGTTAGTCCAATGGCAAATGGTCGGTCTTTATAGTGGCAAATCGTCAGTGAACCTTATGGCAAATGGTCGGCCAGTCAAGTAGCAAATTGTCAATGAACCTAATGGCAAATGGTCAGTTAGACTAATGGCAAATGGTCAGTCAGTCTAGTGGCAAATCGACAGTGAACCAAATGGCATATGGTCAGTCAGTCTAGTGGCAAATCATCACTGAATCTAATGGCAAATGGTCAGCCGATCTAACGGCAACTTGTCGGTTAGTCTAATGGCAAATGGTTGGTCAGTCTAGTTGCAAATCACCAGTGAATCTAATGGCAAATGCTCGGTCAGTAGAATCTAATGGCAAATGGTCAGTAAGTCTAATGACAAATGGTCAATCAGTCTATTGGGAAATGGTATGTTAGTCTAATGGTAAATAGTCGGTCAGTCTAGTGGCAATTCTTCAGTGTATCTAATGGCATATGGTCGTCAAAGTCCTGCCAATCAGTAGGTGAATCTAATGACAAATAGTCAGCGAATCTAATGGCAAATCGTCAGATAGTCTAATGGCAAATGGTTGGTCAGTCTAGTGGCACATCATCAGTGAACCTAATGGCATATGGTCTGCCTGTCTAGTGGCAAATGGTCAGTGAATCTAATGGCATATAGTTGGTCAAAGTAGTGCCAATCGGTCAGTGAATCTAATGGCAGATGGTCAGCCAATCTAATGGCAAATGGTTGATCAGTCGGATGGGAAATCGTCAGTTGACCTAGTAGCAAATGGTTTGTCAGTCTAGTAGCAAATGGTCAGTTAGTCGAAAGGCAAATGGTTGGTCAAAGTAGTGCCAATTGGTCGGTAAATCTTATAACAAATAGTCAACAAATCTAATGGCAAGTTGTCTGTTAGTCTACAGAGCAAATGTTTGGTCAGTGTAGTGGCAAAAAAGTCAGTGAATCCAATGGCAAATGGTTCGGTCAATCTAGTGGCAAATGGTCAGCGAATCTAATGACAAATGGTTAGTCAGTCTAGTAGCAAATCATCAGGGAATCTAATGGCATATGGTTCGTCAAAGTAGTGCCAATTGGTCAGTGAATCTAATGGTAAATGGCAGTCTAAACTAATGGCAAATGGTAAATTAATCTTATGGCAAATGGTCCTTCAGTCTTGTGGCAAATGGTCTGTCAGTCTAATGGCAAATAGTCAGGGAACTTAATGGTATATGGTCGGTTAGTCTAGTGGCAAATCGTCAGTGAATTTAATGATATATGGTCGGTCAGTCTATTTGCAAATGGTCAGTGAATCTAATGGCAAATGGTCTGTCAGTCTAGTGGCAAATCATCAGTTAGTCTAATGGCAAATGGCCTGTCAGTCTAGTTGGATATCGTCGGTGAATCTAATGGCAAATGGTCAGCGAATCTAAGCGCAAATGGTCAGCGAAATCAGTATAGTCAGTATAGTGGCAATTCATCAGTGAATCTAATGGCAAATGCTCGGTCAGTAGAATCAAATGGCAAATGGTCAGTTAGTCTAATGACAAATGTTCAGTCAGTCTAGTGGGAAATGGTCAGTGAACCTATCAGTAAATGACCAGTTATTCAAATGGCAAATGGTCAGTCAGTAGAATCTAATGGCAAATGGTCAGTTAGTCTAATGACAAATGGTCGGTCAGTCAAGTGGCAAACCGTCAGTGAACCTAATGGCCAATGGCCGGTCAGTCTAGTGGCAAATCAAAAGTGAATCTAATGGCAAATGGTCAGTTAGTCCAATGGCAAATGGTCGGTCATTCTAGTGGCAAATGGTCAGCCCTTCTATTGGCAAATGGTCGGTCAGTCTAGTGGCAAATAGTCAGTGAACCTAGTGGCAAATGGTCAGCCAATCTAATGGCAAATGGATGGTCAGTCTAGTGGCAAATCGTCAGTGAACCTAGTGGCAAATGGTTGGTTAGTCTAAAGGCAAAATATCAGTTAGTCTAATGGCCAATGGTCAGTCAGTCTCGTGGCAAATCATCAGTGAACCTATTGGCAAATGGTCAGTTAGTCTAATGGCAAATGGTCTGTCAATCTAGTGGCAAACCGTCAGTGAATCTAATGGCAAATGGTGAGCATATCTAAAGGCAAATTGTCAGCAAATCTAATGGCAAATCGTCGCTCAGTCTAGTGGCAAACCGTCAGTGAATCTAATGGCAAATGGTCAGTTAGTCCAATGGCAAATGGTCGGTCTTTATAGTGGCAAATCGTCAGTGAACCTTATGGCAAATGGTCGGCCAGTCAAGTAGCAAATTGTCAATGAACCTAATGGCAAATGGTCAGTTAGACTAATGGCAAATGGTCAGTCAGTCTAGTGGCAAATCGACAGTGAACCAAATGGCATATGGTCAGTCAGTCTAGTGGCAAATCATCACTGAATCTAATGGCAAATGGTCAGCCGATCTAACGGCAACTTGTCGGTTAGTCTAATGGCAAATGGTTGGTCAGTCTAGTTGCAAATCACCAGTGAATCTAATGGCAAATGCTCGGTCAGTAGAATCTAATGGCAAATGGTCAGTAAGTCTAATGACAAATGGTCAATCAGTCTATTGGGAAATGGTATGTTAGTCTAATGGTAAATAGTCGGTCAGTCTAGTGGCAATTCTTCAGTGTATCTAATGGCATATGGTCGTCAAAGTCCTGCCAATCAGTAGGTGAATCTAATGACAAATAGTCAGCGAATCTAATGGCAAATCGTCAGATAGTCTAATGGCAAATGGTTGGTCAGTCTAGTGGCACATCATCAGTGAACCTAATGGCATATGGTCTGCCTGTCTAGTGGCAAATGGTCAGTGAATCTAATGGCATATAGTTGGTCAAAGTAGTGCCAATCGGTCAGTGAATCTAATGGCAGATGGTCAGCCAATCTAATGGCAAATGGTTGATCAGTCGGATGGGAAATCGTCAGTTGACCTAGTAGCAAATGGTTTGTCAGTCTAGTAGCAAATGGTCAGTTAGTCAAAAGGCAAATGGTTGGTCAAAGTAGTGCCAATTGGTCAGTGAATCTAATGGTAAATGGCAGTCTAAACTAATGGCAAATGGTAAATTAATCTTATGGCAAATGGTCCTTCAGTCTTGTGGCAAATGGTCTGTCAGTCTAATGGCAAATAGTCAGGGAACTTAATGGTATATGGTCGGTTAGTCTAGTGGCAAATCGTCAGTGAATTTAATGATATATGGTCGGTCAGTCTATTTGCAAATGGTCAGTGAATCTAATGGCAAATGGTCTGTCAGTCTAGTGGCAAATCATCAGTTAGTCTAATGGCAAATGGCCTGTCAGTCTAGTTGGATATCGTCGGTGAATCTAATGGCAAATGGTCAGCGAATCTAAGCGCAAATGGTCAGCGAAATCAGTATAGTCAGTATAGTGGCAATTCATCAGTGAATCTAATGGCAAATGCTCGGTCAGTAGAATCAAATGGCAAATGGTCAGTTAGTCTAATGACAAATGTTCAGTCAGTCTAGTGGGAAATGGTCAGTGAACCTATCAGTAAATGACCAGTTATTCAAATGGCAAATGGTCAGTCAGTAGAATCTAATGGCAAATGGTCAGTTAGTCTAATGACAAATGGTCGGTCAGTCAAGTGGCAAACCGTCAGTGAACCTAATGGCCAATGGCCGGTCAGTCTAGTGGCAAATCAAAAGTGAATCTAATGGCAAATGGTCAGTTAGTCCAATGGCAAATGGTCGGTCATTCTAGTGGCAAATGGTCAGCCCTTCTATTGGCAAATGGTCGGTCAGTCTAGTGGCAAATAGTCAGTGAACCTAGTGGCAAATGGTCAGCCAATCTAATGGCAAATGGATGGTCAGTCTAGTGGCAAATCGTCAGTGAACCTAGTGGCAAATGGTTGGTTAGTCTAAAGGCAAAATATCAGTTAGTCTAATGGCCAATGGTCAGTCAGTCTCGTGGCAAATCATCAGTGAACCTATTGGCAAATGGTCAGTTAGTCTAATGGCAAATGGTCTGTCAATCTAGTGGCAAACCGTCAGTGAATCTAATGGCAAATGGTGAGCATATCTAAAGGCAAATTGTCAGCAAATCTAATGGCAAATCGTCACTCAGTCTAGTGGCAAACCGTCAGTGAATCTAATGGCAAATGGTCAGTTAGTCCAATGGCAAATGGTCGGTCTTTATAGTGGCAAATCGTCAGTGAACCTTATGGCAAATGGTCGGCCAGTCAAGTAGCAAATTGTCAATGAACCTAATGGCAAATGGTCAGTTAGACTAATGGCAAATGGTCAGTCAGTCTAGTGGCAAATCGACAGTGAACCAAATGGCATATGGTCAGTCAGTCTAGTGGCAAATCATCACTGAATCTAATGGCAAATGGTCAGCCGATCTAACGGCAACTTGTCGGTTAGTCTAATGGCAAATGGTTGGTCAGTCTAGTTGCAAATCACCAGTGAATCTAATGGCAAATGCTCGGTCAGTAGAATCTAATGGCAAATGGTCAGTAAGTCTAATGACAAATGGTCAATCAGTCTATTGGGAAATGGTATGTTAGTCTAATGGTAAATAGTCGGTCAGTCTAGTGGCAATTCTTCAGTGTATCTAATGGCATATGGTCGTCAAAGTCCTGCCAATCAGTAGGTGAATCTAATGACAAATAGTCAGCGAATCTAATGGCAAATCGTCAGATAGTCTAATGGCAAATGGTTGGTCAGTCTAGTGGCACATCATCAGTGAACCTAATGGCATATGGTCTGCCTGTCTAGTGGCAAATGGTCAGTGAATCTAATGGCATATAGTTGGTCAAAGTAGTGCCAATCGGTCAGTGAATCTAATGGCAGATGGTCAGCCAATCTAATGGCAAATGGTTGATCAGTCGGATGGGAAATCGTCAGTTGACCTAGTAGCAAATGGTTTGTCAGTCTAGTAGCAAATGGTCAGTTAGTCGAAAGGCAAATGGTTGGTCAAAGTAGTGCCAATTGGTCGGTAAATCTTATAACAAATAGTCAACAAATCTAATGGCAAGTTGTCTGTTAGTCTACAGAGCAAATGTTTGGTCAGTGTAGTGGCAAAAAAGTCAGTGAATCCAATGGCAAATGGTTCGGTCAATCTAGTGGCAAATGGTCAGCGAATCTAATGACAAATGGTTAGTCAGTCTAGTAGCAAATCATCAGGGAATCTAATGGCATATGGTTCGTCAAAGTAGTGCCAATTGGTCAGTGAATCTAATGGTAAATGGCAGTCTAAACTAATGGCAAATGGTAAATTAATCTTATGGCAAATGGTCCTTCAGTCTTGTGGCAAATGGTCTGTCAGTCTAATGGCAAATAGTCAGGGAACTTAATGGTATATGGTCGGTTAGTCTAGTGGCAAATCGTCAGTGAATTTAATGATATATGGTCGGTCAGTCTATTTGCAAATGGTCAGTGAATCTAATGGCAAATGGTCTGTCAGTCTAGTGGCAAATCATCAGTTAGTCTAATGGCAAATGGCCTGTCAGTCTAGTTGGATATCGTCGGTGAATCTAATGGCAAATGGTCAGCGAATCTAAGCGCAAATGGTCAGCGAAATCAGTATAGTCAGTATAGTGGCAATTCATCAGTGAATCTAATGGCAAATGCTCGGTCAGTAGAATCAAATGGCAAATGGTCAGTTAGTCTAATGACAAATGTTCAGTCAGTCTAGTGGGAAATGGTCAGTGAACCTATCAGTAAATGACCAGTTATTCAAATGGCAAATGGTCAGTCAGTAGAATCTAATGGCAAATGGTCAGTTAGTCTAATGACAAATGGTCGGTCAGTCAAGTGGCAAACCGTCAGTGAACCTAATGGCCAATGGCCGGTCAGTCTAGTGGCAAATCAAAAGTGAATCTAATGGCAAATGGTCAGTTAGTCCAATGGCAAATGGTCGGTCATTCTAGTGGCAAATGGTCAGCCCTTCTATTGGCAAATGGTCGGTCAGTCTAGTGGCAAATAGTCAGTGAACCTAGTGGCAAATGGTCAGCCAATCTAATGGCAAATGGATGGTCAGTCTAGTGGCAAATCGTCAGTGAACCTAGTGGCAAATGGTTGGTTAGTCTAAAGGCAAAATATCAGTTAGTCTAATGGCCAATGGTCAGTCAGTCTCGTGGCAAATCATCAGTGAACCTATTGGCAAATGGTCAGTTAGTCTAATGGCAAATGGTCTGTCAATCTAGTGGCAAACCGTCAGTGAATCTAATGGCAAATGGTGAGCATATCTAAAGGCAAATTGTCAGCAAATCTAATGGCAAATCGTCACTCAGTCTAGTGGCAAACCGTCAGTGAATCTAATGGCAAATGGTCAGTTAGTCCAATGGCAAATGGTCGGTCTTTATAGTGGCAAATCGTCAGTGAACCTTATGGCAAATGGTCGGCCAGTCAAGTAGCAAATTGTCAATGAACCTAATGGCAAATGGTCAGTTAGACTAATGGCAAATGGTCAGTCAGTCTAGTGGCAAATCGACAGTGAACCAAATGGCATATGGTCAGTCAGTCTAGTGGCAAATCATCACTGAAACTAATGGCAAATGGTCAGCCGATCTAACGGCAACTTGTCGGTTAGTCTAATGACAAATGGTCGGTCAGTCAAGTGGCAAACCGTCAGTGAACCTAATGGCCAATGGCCGGTCAGTCTAGTGGCAAATCAAAAGTGAATCTAACGGCAAATGGTCAGTTAGTCCAATGGCAAATGGTCGGTCATTCTAGTGGCAAATGGTCAGCCCTTCTATTGGCAAATGGTCGGTCAGTCTAGTGGCAAATAGTCAGTGAACCTAGTGGCAAATGGTCAGCCAATCTAATGGCAAATGGATGGTCAGTCTAGTGGCAAATCGTCAGTGAACCTAGTGGCAAATGGTTGGTTAGTCTAAAGGCAAAATATCAGTTAGTCTAATGGCCAATGGTCAGTCAGTCTCGTGGCAAATCATCAGTGAACCTATTGGCAAATGGTCAGTTAGTCTAATGGCAAATGGTCTGTCAATCTAGTGGCAAACCGTCAGTGAATCTAATGGCAAATGGTGAGCATATCTAAAGGCAAATTGTCAGCAAATCTAATGGCAAATCGTCGCTCAGTCTAGTGGCAAACCGTCAGTGAATCTAATGGCAAATGGTCAGTTAGTCCAATGGCAAATGGTCGGTCTTTATAGTGGCAAATCGTCAGTGAACCTTATGGCAAATGGTCGGCCAGTCAAGTAGCAAATTGTCAATGAACCTAATGGCAAATGGTCAGTTAGACTAATGGCAAATGGTCAGTCAGTCTAGTGGCAAATCGACAGTGAACCAAATGGCATATGGTCAGTCAGTCTAGTGGCAAATCATCACTGAATCTAATGGCAAATGGTCAGCCGATCTAACGGCAACTTGTCGGTTAGTCTAATGGCAAATGGTTGGTCAGTCTAGTTGCAAATCACCAGTGAATCTAATGGCAAATGCTCGGTCAGTAGAATCTAATGGCAAATGGTCAGTAAGTCTAATGACAAATGGTCAATCAGTCTATTGGGAAATGGTATGTTAGTCTAATGGTAAATAGTCGGTCAGTCTAGTGGCAATTCTTCAGTGTATCTAATGGCATATGGTCGTCAAAGTCCTGCCAATCAGTAGGTGAATCTAATGACAAATAGTCAGCGAATCTAATGGCAAATCGTCAGATAGTCTAATGGCAAATGGTTGGTCAGTCTAGTGGCACATCATCAGTGAACCTAATGGCATATGGTCTGCCTGTCTAGTGGCAAATGGTCAGTGAATCTAATGGCATATAGTTGGTCAAAGTAGTGCCAATCGGTCAGTGAATCTAATGGCAGATGGTCAGCCAATCTAATGGCAAATGGTTGATCAGTCGGATGGGAAATCGTCAGTTGACCTAGTAGCAAATGGTTTGTCAGTCTAGTAGCAAATGGTCAGTTAGTCAAAAGGCAAATGGTTGGTCAAAGTAGTGCCAATTGGTCAGTGAATCTAATGGTAAATGGCAGTCTAAACTAATGGCAAATGGTAAATTAATCTTATGGCAAATGGTCCTTCAGTCTTGTGGCAAATGGTCTGTCAGTCTAATGGCAAATAGTCAGGGAACTTAATGGTATATGGTCGGTTAGTCTAGTGGCAAATCGTCAGTGAATTTAATGATATATGGTCGGTCAGTCTATTTGCAAATGGTCAGTGAATCTAATGGCAAATGGTCTGTCAGTCTAGTGGCAAATCATCAGTTAGTCTAATGGCAAATGGCCTGTCAGTCTAGTTGGATATCGTCAGTGAATCTAATGGCAAATGGTCAGCGAATCTAAGCGCAAATGGTCAGCGAAATCAGTATAGTCAGTATAGTGGCAATTCATCAGTGAATCTAATGGCAAATGCTCGGTCAGTAGAATCAAATGGCAAATGGTCAGTTAGTCTAATGACAAATGTTCAGTCAGTCTAGTGGGAAATGGTCAGTGAACCTATCAGTAAATGACCAGTTATTCAAATGGCAAATGGTCAGTCAGTAGAATCTAATGGCAAATGGTCAGTTAGTCTAATGACAAATGGTCGGTCAGTCAAGTGGCAAACCGTCAGTGAACCTAATGGCCAATGGCCGGTCAGTCTAGTGGCAAATCAAAAGTGAATCTAATGGCAAATGGTCAGTTAGTCCAATGGCAAATGGTCGGTCATTCTAGTGGCAAATGGTCAGCCCTTCTATTGGCAAATGGTCGGTCAGTCTAGTGGCAAATAGTCAGTGAACCTAGTGGCAAATGGTCAGCCAATCTAATGGCAAATGGATGGTCAGTCTAGTGGCAAATCGTCAGTGAACCTAGTGGCAAATGGTTGGTTAGTCTAAAGGCAAAATATCAGTTAGTCTAATGGCCAATGGTCAGTCAGTCTCGTGGCAAATCATCAGTGAACCTATTGGCAAATGGTCAGTTAGTCTAATGGCAAATGGTCTGTCAATCTAGTGGCAAACCGTCAGTGAATCTAATGGCAAATGGTGAGCATATCTAAAGGCAAATTGTCAGCAAATCTAATGGCAAATCGTCGCTCAGTCTAGTGGCAAACCGTCAGTGAATCTAATGGCAAATGGTCAGTTAGTCCAATGGCAAATGGTCGGTCTTTATAGTGGCAAATCGTCAGTGAACCTTATGGCAAATGGTCGGCCAGTCAAGTAGCAAATTGTCAATGAACCTAATGGCAAATGGTCAGTTAGACTAATGGCAAATGGTCAGTCAGTCTAGTGGCAAATCGACAGTGAACCAAATGGCATATGGTCAGTCAGTCTAGTGGCAAATCATCACTGAATCTAATGGCAAATGGTCAGCCGATCTAACGGCAACTTGTCGGTTAGTCTAATGGCAAATGGTTGGTCAGTCTAATGACAAATGGTCGGTCAGTCAAGTGGCAAACCGTCAGTGAACCTAATGGCCAATGGCCGGTCAGTCTAGTGGCAAATCAAAAGTGAATCTAATGGCAAATGGTCAGTTAGTCCAATGGCAAATGGTCGGTCATTCTAGTGGCAAATGGTCAGCCCTTCTATTGGCAAATGGTCGGTCAGTCTAGTGGCAAATAGTCAGTGGTCAAAGTAGTGCCAATCGGTCAGTGAATCTAATGGCAGATGGTCAGCCAATCTAATGGCAAATGGTTGATCAGTCGGGTGGGAAATCGTCAGTTGACCTAGTAGCAAATGGTTTGTCAGTCTAGTAGCAAATGGTCAGTTAGTCGAAAGGCAAATGGTTGGTCAAAGTAGTGCCAATTGGTAGGTAAATCTTATAACAAATAGTCAACAAATCTAATGGCAAGTTGTCTGTTAGTCTACAGAGCAAATGTTTGGTCAGTGTAGTGGCAAATGGTCAGTGAATCTAATGGCATATCTTCGGTCAAAGTAGTGCCAATTGGTAGGTGTATATAATGGCAAATTGTCAGTGAAGCTAATGGCAAATGGTCAGTTAGTCTAATGCCAAATGGTCGGTCAGTCTAGTGGCATATCCTCAGTGAACCTTATGGCATATGGTCGGTCAGTCTAGTGGCAAAAAAGTCAGTGAATCCAATGGCAAATGGTTCGGTCAATCTAGTGGCAAATGGTCAGCGAATCTAATGACAAATGGTTAGTCAGTCTAGTAGCAAATCATCAGGGAATCTAATGGCATATGGTTCTTCAAAGTAGTGCCAATTGGTCAGTGAATCTAATGGTAAATGGCAGTCTAAACTAATGGCAAATGGTAAATTAATCTTATGGCAAATGGTCCTTCAGTCTTGTGGCAAATGGTCCGTCAGTCTAGTGGCAAATCGTCAGTGAAAATAATCGCATATGGTCGGTTAGTCTAGTGGCAAATCGTCAGTGAATCTAATGGCATATGGTTGATCAAAGTAGTTCCAAATGTTCGGTGAATCTAATGGCAAATGGTCAGCAAAACTAATGGAAAATGGTCAGTTAGTCCTATGGCAAATGGTTTGTTAGTCTAGTGGCAAATGGTCAGCAAATCTAATGGCAAATGGTCTGTTAGTCTAATGGCAAATGGTGGTTCAGTCTAGTAGCAAATAGTCAGTGAACCTAATGGCAAATGCTCATTTAGTCTATTGGCAAATGGTCGTTCAGTCTAGTGGCACATCTTCAGTGAATCCAATGGCATATGGTCGGTCAAAGTGGTGCCAATTGGTCAGTGAATCTAATGGCATTTGGTCAGCGAATCTAACAGCAAAGGGTCAGTTAGTCTAATGGCAAATGGTCTGTCAGTCTAGTGGCAAATATTCAGCTATTCTAACGGTGAATTATCAGTTAGTCTAATTGTAAATGGTCGGTCAGTCTAGTGGTATATCATCAGTAAATCTAATGGCATATGGTCAGTCAAAGTAGTGCCAATAGTCAGCGAATCAAATGGCAAATCATCAGTGAATCTAATGGCAAATGGTCAGTGAATCTAAAGCTTATCATCAGTTAGTCTAATGGCAAATGGTTGGTCAGCCTAGTGGCAAATAGTCAGTGAAGCTAATGACACATGGTCAGCCGATCAAGAAGCAAATAGTAAGTTAATCTAATTGCAAATGGTTAGTGAATCTACCTGCGAATCTTCAGTCAGTCTAATGGCAAATGGTTGGTCAGCCTAGTAGTAAATCATCAGCGAATCTGATAGGCAAATGGTCTGTTAGTCTTATGGCAGATTGTCGGTCAGTCTAGTGGCAAATCATCAGTGAACCTACTGGCAAATGGTCAGTTAGTCTTGTGGCCAATCATCAGTGAACAAAGTGGCAAATGGTCGGTCAGTCTAGTGGCAAATCGTCAGTGAAGCTAATGATATATGGTCAGTCAATCGAGAAGCAAATCTTAAGTTAATCAAATGGCAAATGGTCAGCGAATCTACCTGCAAATCGTCAGTTAGTCTAATGGCAAATGGTTGGTCAGTCAAGTGGCGAATCATCAGTGAATCCAATGGCATATGGTAAGTCAAAGTAGTGCCAATTGGTCAGTGAATCTGATGGCCAATGGTTAGCGAATCTAATGGCAAATCGTCAGTTAGTCAAATGGCAAATGAGGATTCAGTCTATTGGCAATTGGTCAGGGAATCTAATGGCAAATGGTCTGTTAGTCTAATGGCAAATGGTCGGTCAGTCTATTCGCAAATCCTCAGTCAATCTAGAGGCATATGGTCGGACAAAGTAGTGCCAATTGGTAGGTGAATTTTACTGGCAAATGGTCAGCGAATCTAATGGCAAATGGTCAGTCAGTCTAGTGGCTAATCGTCATTGAACCTAATGGCATAGGTTCAGTCAGTCTAGTTGCAAATGGTTGGTGAATCTATTGGCAAATGGTCAGTAAGTCTAGTGGCAAATTGTCAGTGAATTTAATGGCATATGGTCAGTCAAAGTAGTACCAATTTATCGGTGAATCTAATGGCAAATGGTAGGCGAATCTAATGGCAAATGGTCAGTTAATCTAATTACAAATGGTCGGTCAGTCTAGTGGCAAATGGTCAGTCAGTCTAAATGGCAAACTCATCAGTGAACCTAATGGCATATGGTTGGTTAGTCTAGTGGCAAATGGTAGGTCAGTCTAGTTGCAAATCGTCAGTATACCTAATAGCATATGGTTGGTTTGTCTAGTGGCAATTCGTCAGTGAATCTTATGGCATATGGTCTGTCAAAGGAGTGCCAAATCTTCAGTGTATCTAATGGCAAATGGTCAGTTCGTCTAATGGCAAATGGTCTGTCAAAGTATTGCCAATTGGTCAGTGAATCTAATGGCAAATGGTCAGCAAATCTAACGGCAAATGGTCAGTAACTCTAAGGCAAATGGTCTGTCAGTCTTGTGGCAAATATTCAGCTAATCTAACGGCAAATTATCAGTTAGTCTAATTGCAAATGGTCGGTCAGTCTAGTGGCATATCATCAGTAAATCTAATGGCATATGGTCAGTCGAAGTAGTGCCAATAGTCAGCGAATCAAATGGCAAATCATCAGCCAATCTAATGGCAAATGGTCTGTTAGTTTAATGGCAAATCGTCTGTCAGTCTAGTAGCAAATCATCAGTTAACCTAAAGGCAAATGGTCAGTTAGTCTAATGGCAAATGGGCTGTCAGTCTAGTGGCAAATAGTCATTGAAGCTAATGACATATGGTCAGCCTATCAAGAAGCAAATAGTAAGTTAATCAAATGGCAAATTGTCAGTAAATCTATCTGCGAATCGTCAGTTAGTCTAATGGCAAATGGTTGGTCAGCCTTGTAGTAAATCCTTAGCCAATCTAATGGCAAATGGTCTGTTAGTCTTATGGCAGATCGTCGGTCAGTCTAGTGGCAAATCATCAGTGAACCTAATGGCAAATGGTCAGTTATTCTTTATGCAAATGGTTGGTTAGTCTAGAGGCAAATGGTCACTGAACCTAATGGCATATGGTCAGTCAGTCTAGTGGCAAATGGTCAGCGAATCTAATGGCAAATGGTCAGCGAATCTAACGGCAAATTGTCAGTTAGTCTAATTGCAAATGGTCGGTCAGTCTAGTGGCAAATGGTCAGTCAGTCTAGTGGCAAACTCATCAGTGAACCTAATGGCATATGGTTGGTTAGTGTAGTGGCAAATGGTAGGTCAGTCTAGTTGCAAATCGTCAGTAAACCTAATAGCATATGGTTGGTTTGTCTAGTGGCAATTCGTCAGTGAATCTTATGGCAAATGGTCTGTCAAAGTATTGCCAATTGGTCAGTGAATCTAATGGCAAATGGTCAGCAAATCTAACGGCAAATGGTCAGTAACTCTAATGGCAAATGGTCTGTCAGTCTTGTGGCAAATATTCAGCTAATCTAACGGCAAATTATCAGTCAGTCTAATTGTAAATGGTTGGTCAGTCTAGTGGCATATCATCAGTAAATCTAATGGCATATGGTCAGTCAAAGTAGTGCCAATAGTCAGCGAATCAAATGGCAAATCATCAGTGAATCTAATGGCAAATGGTCAGTGAATCTAACGGCAAATCATCAGTTAGTCTAATGGCAAATGGTTGGTCAGCCTAGTAGTAAATCATCAGCCAATCTAATGGCAAATGGTCTGTTAGTTTAATGGCAAATCGTCTGTCAGTCTAATGGCAAATCATCAGTTAACCTAAAGGCAAATGGTCAGTTAGTCTAATGGCAAATGGTCGGTCAGTCTAGTGGCAAATAGTCAGCCGATCAAGAAGCAAATAGTAAGTTAATCAAATGGCAAATTGTCAGTAAATCTACCTGCGAATCGTCAGTTAGTCTAATGGCAAATGGTTGGTCAGCCTTGTAGTAAATCGTCAGCCAATCTAATGGCAAATGGTCTCTTAGACTTATGGCAGATCGTCGGTCAGTCTAGTGGCAAATCATCAGTGAACCTAATGGCAAATGGTCAGTTAGTCTTTATGCAAATGGTTGGTTAGTCTAGAGGCAAATGGTCACTGAACCTAATGGCATATGGTCAGTCAGTCTAGTGGCAAATGGTCAGTGAATCTAATGGCAAATGGTCAGCGAATCTAACGGCAAATTGTCAGTTAGTCTAATTGCAAATGGTCGGTCAGTCTAGTGGCAAATTGTCAGTGAATCTAATGTCCTTCCTTAGGGACAGGGGTATTACAAGAATGCATCGCATCAAACTTCTAATTTAAGTGATACTTAAAGGTCATTTTTGTTACTTAAATGTCAAATTTAAGTTCATTTCAGGTCCAACTTAAATGTTGATCTTCAACATTTAAGTAACTTTTGGTCTACCAAAAGGCACTCTTTAAGTCAATATTTAAGCATAATTTAAGTTAATATAAGTTGATTATATTGCATGGCAAGGTAGTACTTAAAGGTGATTAACATAATATCAAGGTCCAAGTGCTGGATTCCCATGAACGACATTTAAGCACATTTAATGACCTTTATATAATCTTTAATTTACATTGCTATAATTGCTTTATCTTTACTCATACATATCTATGAATAAATCCATCAAAGCTTGCTCAATCTTTTGATTTAGGTAGGCATCAATTTTATTGTGCAAGGGGGGGGGGTTAATATTCATTCATCATTTTCATCATTTTCACGGGAGCCAACCTGGGCCTCCAGGGGGTCTGGTGGACCGGCACCCGGCCCCTGGCGGCCGGGGGCGCCTCCAGGGGGTCTGAGGGACGAAAACCATAGATGGACGTCCAGATAATCTGTAATTGAAGTGAAACAGCTTAAGCACAACATTGAAATACATTCAAAATGTTTTTAAATGCATTTTACTAATTATTTTCATAATAACCATAAAAGAAAAAATAATGCAAAGTGCAAAATTATTAAATTGAGTGGCTGCATGGTGGCAGGGCTATTTTCTTAAGGGAGCATTGTTGCATGGTCACACCTCCACCCCTATCACAATGGCCGGCATGGTGGTGTGTTCACAACTACCTCCAGACAGGCCTGTCACCAAAAGGTGTTGGTGGGAAGGGGGGGGTGGTGATAACCGACTGAAAAATTACATATCCTTATTATTATTAATGAGTTTTCGAGGATAGTATTATATAGTTCGATACATTGTCAGCATTATGGCCGTATTTTTCTTTTTTACCTGTGACAAAAATAAGTAATGATATGACTAATTTTATAAACTTATTTAGCCTTCAAAATAATGCATAATAGCGGGATGGGGGTACCCTAACTCCCCTGATTAGTATCACGGGTTTTACCCATGTAGATGCCTTCAAAATAATGCATAGTAACGTGATGGGGGTGCCCTAGCTCCCCTGGTCAGTATCAAGGGTTGTCGTTTGATATTTCCGGTCAATTTAAGTACATCTTAAATTTCCTGGAAATGTCGTTTGATATTTCCGGAGGATTTATGTTTACCTTAAATTTACCAGAAATGTCATTTGACATTTTCGGTAAAAATTAAGTTTACCTTAATTTACTGGAAATGTCATTTGACATTTTTGGTAAACATTAAGTTTACGTTACTTTACTGGAAATGTCATTTGACATTCCATGAAGATTTAAGTTTACCTTAAATTTACTGGAAATGTCATTTGACATTTCGGGAAGATTTAAGTTTCCCTTAAATTTACCGGAAATGTCATTTAACATTTACGGTAAATTCAAGATATCTTATATTTCATGGCAAGCTCCAAACGACATTTCCAGGACATTTCCCGATATTTTGGTACACTTAAATAAACTTAAATAGGAATTTTCATGCAGTGATGGTTATTGGGGCTTTTGCCCAATTTAAAGTGTTAGTCCAGATCAGTAATCTGGAGTTTTAGTAAACAGGTAATAGATGGGACAGATGTTGTTGTCGCGACACGCTGTTAGTATGTCATAGCACGATGTTGATGTGCTATAGTACTGTGCTAGGATTTTTGCAGCAAAATACTATTTATGAGCATTTTCATGAGATGTCACGTTACTTGATACCATTGTGTTGGAGGGGGAAAGAGAGAGAAACAAACAACCGCACAGATGTTGTGTGCCTCCGACCAGTAGGAGCTTAAGAACATTTCTCCTTAAAGTGTTGCTTGTTCCATACCTGGAAACGACTTTTTGACACAATTTTTCTTGTTGTAATGTCAAGCTCATTCCAGGTAGTGGGAAGTCGATACGCAAGGCTTTTCCTATAGAAGGGGTCCTTGGGCCAAATTACCTTAAGTAGTTTTCCATCGTGGGCTCTAGTTCTAATCTCTCTTTCATCAACATTTATTGGTAAAAGGGATATGTTAAAAACAGCCATATTAAAATGCATCTCATGCCTGTCCAACATTAGATTTACCTCCGCCTTAGCCATAAGCTTAGCCACATCCCTTCTATCATCATCCATATAGTAGGCAGTCTTGAGCCCCCTCTCAAAGGCAAGGCACTTTGTGGTTGTTTCATCAACGTCTTATTTGTGATGCCATACAGAACATCCCCATAGTCTATTACTGGTAAAATCATAGAGACAAGAACTTTAAAGGCTGAATCATCAGTCAGTTCAGGGCGGGTTCTTCTGAACAAGTACATTTTAAAGTTAACGCTTTTTAAGAGAGTTTTGGTATGTTCCTTGAAATTAAGATTATTATCTAGGGTCATGCCTAAATATCTGTAGGTGTTTGTTACTGAGAGGTTGGTGTTGTCAATTTTGAGAATCGGTTTCTGTGATTTATTTAAAATAGCTTGTGATCCAAAATGCATTACCTAAGTCTTTTTAGTATTTAGAGAAAGTTTATTGCTTTGACGGATCCATCCAATATGTGTTATACAGGATTGGCTGGGGTATTGACGGAAGAACTCCCCAGGTGGCCCCACTCTCACCTCCTACCTGGGTCACCTGGCCACCTACCCCAGCCAGTGCCTCATGTCCACCCACCTGGGTGCCAGGACAGACTCAGTTTTTTTTGGGAATTTGCATTTTAATCATGGTTCAATGCCAGAACTGTGGCCATGGTTTCCATGGGAATTGCAAGAACTGCCCTGGATATGGTCAACCCGCTCCTGAGCATAAGGCTAGTACACAGGAGGAGGCACAGGACACTTTACCTGGAGACACCTTAGGCCAGGCCATGGACACCGGTGGCCATGGTGGTGAGGTGGGGGGAGGGGGTGACCGACAACAACAGTCCAGCCTGTCACCCACCCCTCCTGTCCAGAGGGAACCTGAACAGGTTCTGGAGGATAAGATCTCAGCAGCCAGGGAGAGGAACGACCTATTACAGCGGAAGAGAGACCTAATCCAGCTAAACAAGAGGTTAGCGGACATTGAGCTTGACAATGCGGCACTAGAGGAGGAATATAGGCATTCCATGCGGGCTATCTGTGCTACACAGCAGTCGGCCATTGCCCAACGTCAACAAGGAATGTCCGCGTTCGGAAGCGCCCAAACATCTCCTCCCGCCGCCCATACAGCCTCTCAACCCGCCTACACAGCCCCTCCAGGAGTATCAGCAAACGCGGACAACAGCACCTCCCGCTCTGCGGACGCATTCGCAAACGCTATGTGGCCCTCAGTCAGCGGCAGTGATCCGCGTGCAGGCACGGCGGGGAATGTGATGTCCGCGAACGCAGCCAGCGGCGGACAGCGCCTGCCTCCGCTGATCCCCAGCAGAACAGGCGCCGAGCACGCGGATCAGACAGCCCGCGGGGAACAAGCCGCATTTCAAAATGGCGGCCAAGCGCATGTAAACATTGCGGACTGCCTATCTGGAGATGAATTACAGCGATTCCTGATCAATTCTCAGCAAGTGGGAAGCTTTGGTGCCTTTCAGCAGATTGATTCAACCCCTGGGATTGATCGTATACCCGCGCAGATGGCGGCAGCGGCCGGGATGATGGCAGGAGGCAGCCAGCAGATGGGTGCCAGTGCACACACACAGCCCACAATGCAGCCTCAGCCCTCCCCTCAGCTGTTTTACAGGGATGGATCCCTTTACACTGGTCCTACTCAGCAGCAGCAGCAATCCAGAGATACCGATCGTGAACACATTGCAAATCTGCATTTACATTGCTTTGTAGATTGGGGGTTAGCAAGTTTTGCTCTATGAATAAGACAGTGTCATCTGCATGATGTTGGCTGGAGAGATTTTTCAATATTTCATTCAGGTCATTGATGTAAATAATGAAGAGCAGGGGACCCAAGACTGACCCTTGTGGAATGCCACAGGGGACCTGGTGTGGTGGTGAGGCTATGCCATTTGCAAAAGTAGACTGGACCCTGTCTGACAAATAGTTGAAATGGTTAATTATATCGAAAGCTTTCCTGAAGTCCAAAAATATTGCTGTGGTAGCTAGTCCACTCCATACCTCTCTTTAATCACTGAACTGCACATTGATACAGGGTGGGTCAGGAAAAAAGAGTGTGTGAGTTGCATCTAATGGCAAATGGTCAGCGAATCTTATGGCAAATCATCAGTTAGTCAGTCAAGTGGCAAATGGTCAGTGAACCTAAAGGCAGATGGTCAGTTAGTCTACTGGCAAATGGTTGGTCAGTCTAGTGGCAAATCCTCAGTGAAACTAATGGCATATGGTCGTTTAGTCTAGTGCAAAATCATCAGTGAATCTAATGGCAAATGGTCAGCGAATCTTATGGCAAATCATCAGTTAGTCTAATGGCAAATGGTTGGTCAGTCTAGTGGCAAATTGCCAGTGAACCTAATAGCATATGGTCGGTCAGTCTAGTTGCAATTCGTCAGTGAATCTAATGACAAACGCTCAGTCAGTCTAGCGGCAAATCGTCAGTGAACCTAATGGCAAATGGTCAATCAATCTAGTGGCACATTGTCAGTGAATCTAATGGCAAAAGGTCAGTTAGTCTAATGGCAAATGGTCGGTAAGTCTAGTGGCAAATGGTCAGTGAACCTAATGGCATATGGTCGGCCAGTCAAGTCAGCAGTGAATCTAATAGCATATAGTCGGTCAAAGTAAGGCCAATTGGTCAGTGAATCTAATGGCAAAATGGTGAGCGAATCTAATGGCAAATGGTCAATTAGTCTAATGGCAAATGGTCCGTCAGTCTAGTGGCAAATAGTCAGTGAACCTTATGGCATATGGTCGGTCAGTCTTGTGGCAAATAGTCAGTCAGTCTTGTGGCAAATCGTCAGTGAATTTAATGATATATGGTCGGTCAGTGAAAAATGTCAGTGAATCGAATGGCAAATCCTCAACAATTCTAATGGCATTTTGTCAGTTAGTCTAATGACAAATGGTCGGTCAGTCTAGTGGCAAATGGTTAGCTAATCTAATGGCATATAGTCCTACAAAGTAGTGCCAATTGGTCAGTGAATCTAATGGCAAATGGTCAGTAAGTCTAGTGGCAAATCTTAAGTGAACCTAGTGGCAAATGGTCGGTCAGTCTAGTGGCAAATTGTCAGTGAATCTAATTGCAAATGGTCGGTTATTCTAATGGCAAATGGTTAGTTAGTCTAATGGCAAATGGTCAGTCAGTCTAGTGCCAAATCATCAGTGAACCTAATGGCAAATGGTCAGTTAGTCTCATGGCAAATGGTCGGTCAATCTAGTGGCAAATCGTCAGTGAATCTAATGGCATATAGTCGGTCAAAGTAGTGCCAATTTGTCTATGAATCTAATTGCAAATGGTGGGCAAATCTAATGGCAAATGGTCAGCAAATCTAAAGGCAAATGCTCAGTGAATCTAATCACAAATAGTCATTCAGTGTAGTGGCAAATGGTCAGTGAATCTAATGGCAAATGGTCATTTAGTCTAATGGCAAATGGTCGGCGAATATAATGGCGAATTGTCAGCGAGTCTAATGGCAAATGGTCTGTCAGTCTAGTTGCAAATCGTCAGTGAATCTAATGGCAAATGGTTAGTTAGTCTAATAGCAAATGGTCGGTCATTCTAGTGGCAAATCATCAGTGAACCTTATGGCAAATGGTCGGTCAATCTAGTGGCAAATCGTCAGTGAATCTAATGGCATATAGTCGGTCAAAGTAGTGCCAATTTGTCTATGAATCTAATTGCAAATGGTGGGCAAATCTAATGGCGAATTGTCAGCGAATCTAATGGCAAATGGTCTGTCAGTCTAGTTGCAAATCGTCAGTGAATCTAATGGCAAATGGTTAGTTAGTCTAATGGCAAATGGTCGGTCATTCTAGTGGCAAATCATCAGTGAAGCTAATGGCATATGGTCGGTCAGTCTAGTGGCAAATCTTCAGTGAATCTAATGGCAAATGGTCAGTTAGTCTCATGGCAAATGGTCGGTCAGTCTAGAGGCAAATAGTCAGCGAATATAATGACAAATGGTCTATTAGTCTTATGGCAAACGGTCAGTCAGCCTAGTGGCAAATCGTCAGTGAATCTAATGGCAAATGGTCAGCTAGTCTCATGGCAAATAGTTGGTCAGTCTAGTGGCAAAACATCAGTGAATCTAATTGCAAATGGTCGGCAAATCTAATGGCAAATGGTCAGCAAATCTAAAGGCAAATGGTCAGTGAATCTAATGGCAAATGGTCAGTCAGTCTAGTGGCAAATGGTCAGTGAAACTAATGGCAAATGGTCAGCTAGTCTAATGGCAAATGGTCAGTGAACCTAATGGCATATGGTCAGCCAGTCAAGTGGCAAAACAGCAGTGAATCTAATGACAAATGGTTAGTTAGTCTAATGGCAAATGGTAGGTCATTCTAGTGGGAAATCATCCGTGAACCTAATGGCATATGGTCAGTCAGTCTAGTGGCTAATCTTCAGTGAATCTAAGGGGAAATGGTCAGATAGTCTTATGGCAAATGGTCGGTCAGTCTAGTGGCAATAGGTCAGCGAATCTAATGACAAATGGTCTGTTAGTCTAATGGCTAAAGGCCTGTCAGCCTAGTGGCAAATCGTCAGTGAATCTAATGGCAAATGGTCAGTTAGTCTCATGGCAAATGGTTGGTCAGTCTAGTGGCAAATAGTCAATAAACCTAATAGTATATGGTCGGTCAGCAAATCATCAGTGAATCTAATGGCAAATGGTCAGCGAATCTAATAGCAAATCGTCAGTTAGTATAATGGTAAATGGTCAGTGAATCTAATGGCATATGGTTGGCAAGTGTTATGGCAAATGGTCGGTCAGTCTTGTGGCAAATCGTCAGTGAATCTAATGGCATATGGTCGGTCAGTCTAGTGGCAAATCGTCAGTGAATCTAATAGCAAATGGTCAGTTAGTCTCATGGCAAATGGTTGGTCAGTCTAGTGGCAAATGGTCAGTGAAGCTACTTGCAAATGGTCAGCAAATCTAATGGCAAATGGTCAGCAAATTTTAAGGCGAATGGTCGGCGAATCAAATGGCAGATGGTAAGTCAGTCTAGTGGCAAATGGTCAGTGAAACTAATGGCAAATGGTCAGTTAGTCTAATAGCAAATGGTCAGCAAATCTAATGGCGAATGGTCAATGAATCTAATGGCAAATGGTCTGTCAGTCTAGTTGCAAATGGTCAGTGAATCTAATGGCAAATGGTTAGTTAGTTAGTCTAATGGCAAATGGTCAGTCATTCTAGTGGCAAATCATCAGTGAACCTAATGGCATATGGTCGGTCAGTCTAGTGGCAAATCATCAGTAAATTGAATGGCAAATGGTCAGTTAGTCTTATGGCAGATGATTGGTCAGTCTTAAGACAAATGGTCGGCGAATCTTATGACAAATGGTCTGTTAGTCTAATGGCTAACGGTCGGTCAGCCTAGTGGCAAATGGTCAGTGAATCTAATGGCAGATGGTCAGTTAGTCTCATGGCAAATTTTTGGTCAGTCTAGTGGCAAATCGTCAATAAACCTAATAGTATATGGTCGGTCAGCAAATAATCAGTGAATCTAATGGCAAATGGTCAGCGAATCTAATGGGAAATCGTCAGTTAGTTTAATGGCAAATGGTCAGTGAAACTAATGGCATATGGTTGGGAAGTGTTATGGCAAATGGTCAGTCAGTCTTGTGGCAAATCGTCAGTGAACCCTATGGCATATGGTCAGTCAGTCTAATGGCAAATCCTCAGTGAATCCAATGGCAAATGGTTAATGAATCTAACGGCAAATCATCAGTTAGTCTAATGGCAAATGATCGGTCAGTCTAGTCGCAAATCGTCAGTAAACCTCATGGCAAATGGTCAGTTAGACTAATGGCAAATGGCTGGTCAGTCTAGTGGCAAAAAAGCAGTGATCCAAATGGCATTTGGTCAGTCAGTCTAGTGGTAAATTGTCAGTGAATCTAATGGCAAATGGTTGGTCAGTCTAGTGGCAAATCATCAGTGAATCTAATGGCATATAGTCGGTCAAAGTTATGTCAATTGGGCAGTGAATGTTATGGTAAATGGTCAGCAAATCTAATGGCAAATTGTCAATTAGTCTGATGGCAAATGGTCAGTCAGCCTAGCGGCAAATCGTCAGTGAACCTAATGGCAGAAGGTTGGTCAGTCTTGTGGCAAATCGTCAGTGAATCTAATGGCAAATCGTTAGTTAGTTTAATGGCAAATTGTCGGTTAGTCAAGTGGCAAATGGTCACCGAACCTAATGGCATATAGTCTGTCATAATTGGTCAGTGAATCTAATGGTTAATGGTCAGGGAATCTAATGGCAAATGGTCAGTTAGTCTAATGGCAAATGGTCGATCAGTGTAATGGCAAATCGTGAGTGAAGCTAATGGCAAATGATCAGTTATTCTAATGGCTAATATTCGGTCAGTAGAATCTAATATCTTGGTCAGTTAGTCTCATGACAAAGGGTTGGTCAGTCTAGTGGCAAATCATCAGTGAATCTAATGGCATATGGTTGGTCAGTCATATGGCAAATAGTTTGTCAGTCTTGTGGCAAATTGTCAGTGAATCTAATGGCATATGGTTAGTCAGTCTAGTGGCAAATCTTCAGTGAACCTAATCGAATATGGTAGGTCAGGCTGTTGGCAAATGATCAGCGAATCTAATGGCAAATGGTCTGTCAGTCTTATGGTAAATCATCAGTTAACCTAATGGATAGTCGGTCAGTCTAGTGGCAAATCGTCAGTGAATCTATTGGCAAATGGTCAACAAATCTAATAGCAAATCTTTAGTCAGTCTAATGGCAAATGGTCTGTCAGTCTAGAGGGATATCTTGAATGAATCTAATGGCAAATGGTCAGGTAGTCTAATGGCAAATAGACGGCCAATCTAGTGGCATATAGTCAGTCAAAGTAGTGCCAATTGGTCAGTGAATCAAATGGCAAATGGTCAGTGAACCTTATGGCAAATTGTCAGTTAGTCAAGTGGATAATGGTCAGGGAACGTAATGGCAAATGGTCAGTTAGTCTGCAAGCAAATGGTTAGTAAGTCTAGTGGCGAATTGCCAGTGAACCTAATGGCATATGGTCGGTCAGTCTAGTGGCAAATCATCAGTGAATCTAATGGCATATGGTCATTCAGTCTAGTGGCAATCGTCAGTGAATCTAATTGCAAATGACCAGTCAGTCTAGTGGCAAATAGTCAGTGAACCTAATGGCAAGTGGTCAGTTAGTCTAATGGAAAATGGTCAGTCAATCTAGTGGCAAATTGTCAGTCAGTTTAGTGGCAAATGGTCAGTGAACCTAATGGCATAAGGTCGGCCAGTCTAGTGGCAAATCCTCAGTTAACCTAATGGCATATGGTAGTTCAGTCTAGTGGCAATTCGTCAGTGAATCTAATTGCAAATGCTTGGTCAGTCTAGTGGCAAATCGTCAGCGAACTTAATGGTATATGGTCGGTCAGTCTAGTGGCAAACCGTCAGTGAATCTAATGGCAAATGGTCAGTTAGTCTAATGGCAAATGGTCAGTCAGTTTAGTGGCAAAAGCTCAGTGAACCTGATGGCATATGGTTGGTCAGTCTTGTGGCAAATAGTCGGTCAGTCTTGTGGCAAATCGTCAGTGAATTTAATGATATATGGTCGGTCAGTCTAGTGGCAAATCATCAGTTAGTCTAATGGCAAATGGTCGGTCAGTCTAGTGGGATATCCTCGGTGAATCTAATGGCAAATGCTCAGCGAATCTAAAGGCAAATGCTCAGCGAATCCAATGGCAAATGGTCAGTTAGTCTAATGGCCAATGGTCGGTCAGTCTAGGGGCGAATCGTCAGTGAACCTAATGGCAAATGGTCAGTCAGTTAGTGGCAAATCTTCAGTGAATCTAAGGGCAGATGGTTTGTCAGTCTTATGGCAAATGGTTGGTCAGTCTTGTGGCAAATCATAAGTGAAGCTAATGGCATATGGTCGGTCAGCCTAGTGGCAAATCATCAGTGAACCCAATGGCAAATGGTCGGTCAGTCTATTGGCAAATGGTCAGCGAATATTATGGCAAATGGTCTGTCAGTCTAGTGGCAAATGGTCAGTGGACCTAATGGGTCAGTCTAGTGGCAATTCATCAGTGAATCTAATGGCAAATGCTTGGTCAGTAGAATCAAATGGCAAATGGTCAGTTAGTCTAATGACAAATGTTCAGTCAGTCTAGTGGGAAATCGTCAGTGAACCTATCGGTAAATAATCAGTTATTCAAATGGCAAATGGTCGGTCAGTAGAATCTAATCGCAAATGGTCAGTTAGTCTGATGACAAATGTTCAGTCAGTCTCGTGGCAAAACGTCAGTGAAACTAATGGCAAATCATCAGTTTTTCAAATGGTAAATGGTCGATCAGTAGAATCTAATGGCAAATGGTCAGTTAGTCTAATGACAAATGGTTGGTCAGTCTAGTGGCAAATCGTCAGTGAACCTAATGGCCAATGGCAAGTCAGTCTAGTGGCAAATTGTCAGTGAATCTAATGGCATATGGATGGTCAGTCTTATGTCAAATGGTCAGTCAGTCTTGTGGGAAATCGTAAGTGAATCTAATGGCATATGGTCTGTCAGTCTATTGGCAAATGGTCAGTGAATCTTATGGCAAATGGTCTGTCAGTCTAGTGGCAAATAGTCAGTGGACCTAATGGCATATGATCGGTCAGTCTAGTTGCAAATCGTCAGTGAATCTATTGGCAAATGGTCAGCAAATCTAATAGCAAATCATCAGTTAGTCTAATGGCAAATGGTCGGTCAGTCTAGTGGGATATCTTCTGTGAATCTAATGGCAAATGGTCAGCGAATCTCTAGGCAAATGGTCAGCGAATCTAATGGCAAATGGTCAGTTAGTCTAATGGCGAATGGATGGCTAGTCTAGTGGCATATAGCCTTATATTCAATAGTAGGAAAAATGAAATAGATATGCTATTATTGCATCGTAGAGATGACCCTGCTAAGTTTTGGTTAGCCATTAGAAAACTACTACCGGTTAAAACATGTGCAACCTTAATTAAACTGAAAAATAATATCACTGGACTTATGATACCTCCAGAAGGTTGTGCAGAATATGTTAACACATACTTCTCATCCATAGGAGAGACCTTGGCCAATGCACTGCCACCTGGTGAGGGACAGCGCAATGAACAAAACCCGTATGGCAATCCCACACAGGGGAAAGACCTGCTAAGTGCTCTCTCGCATGACGACATTCTAAAGTATATCAGGAAGATTAATATTAAAAAATCCTCCTCTATTAAACATATTAAAACCTATATTATTAAGGATGCCTTCATGTGCGTCCCAGACATTGTACGATGCATCTATAATAAATGTTTGGAGACTGCTACTTTTCCCTCAAAATGGAAAAAAGGGACAGTGGTCCCCTTGCCTAAAAAAGCCAATTCCTTGGAAGTAGCTGACTTAAGACCTATTAGTCTCCTTCCTTTACAAGGGAAAATTTTAGAGAAAATTTTATGTACTAGATTGCAATGTTATATGAAAGAATGTGGACTCTTGTCACCTTGCCAACGCGGTTACCGAGAAAATCACTCGACGCAAACATCAGGGAACACCTACAACATATCATTGAAAACATTATAAATAATAAACCTACATTATCCCTCTATCTGGATTATAAGAAAGCTTTTGACACAGTCTCACACACTAAATTGATTAAAAAATTATCCCTTTTCGGACTTAGTGAAAAAACCCTAATGTGGTTCAAAAGTTACCTCCATCAGCGAAAGCAAAAGACAAAAGCAAATAACACGCTATCTACAGAAAAAACTATTACATATGGTGTTCCCCAGGGTTCAGTATTGGGTCCAGTGCTCTTCTCCATATATATTAATTCTTTACCAAAAATATATGATTTTAATATTATATTGTATGCGGATGACGCTGTGATCTCTCTGAGCTGCCCCAAAAAGATGCAACTAGCTATAAACTGCGTCTCCAATTGGTGCTTGAATAATAGCCTAACTATTAACGAGAAAAAAACAAAATGGATGTTTTTCAAGAATTTTCAGAGAATTAACCCTGTCTTCACATTAAATGGTACGACCCTAGAGAGAGTCGATACCTTTACTTACCTGGGTCTAACGCTTGACCCTGAATTAAAATTTATACAACACAGGATAAACACTGTTAGTAATATAAGGAACAAGGTTATACAGTCTTGCAGGGCAAGAATTTTTGTGGATATTCCTACCTCTTTAACAATGTATAAGACTATGATTTTACCTTCTTTTGATTACGTTGATTATGCATGGGATAGAGAAAACATTGGAGAATCTAACGAATTACAATACCTGCAGAACAAGGCCCTTAGAATGGTATATAAGGTTAAACTTGAGGCTAACCCATTGTACAACACCCTGCAACTACACAAGAAAAGTGGTTGTATGATGTTAGACACTAGAAGAGATATACACTTATTATTTTATGCTTTTACACTAAAAAGTCAAGCCAGACTGATAGACAAGAGGAACCTGCCCACTCGAAACAACCAGGGGATAAGGCTAAAGATACCCAGGTCCTTGAAACCTATTTTACTTAGGAGTTGTTTTTATAGAGCCATAAAAAGATGGAACATGCTAAGACCTACGTACACTCTTATAGAGAGCCTGGCTGATTTTAAAATTGCAATCAAAAAGAACTATAATTACTGCTTTATGTGATAGAAAAATGTATACGAGCTACCTTAGAGAATGCCCCCCGACAATGAGTACCATGCACCCCCCCCACTCATCTCACCTCATCTCATCATAAAAATGTCCTGCAAAAACTGTGATAATTACTGATCTGGTCAACTCACTTTTAATTATACTTACAAAATTGTTACGTCATACCCACGAATATTTGCATGTTTATTCTGATAATCTAGTCTCATGAAAGGGGACTTAGCGGAAGAAAGGCAATGCGCCTAAGCTAGGATGATGCATCTACTTTTGTATTTGTTATCTTTTACCCAATAAAACACATTAAAAAAAAAAGTCAGTCAAAGTAGCGCCAATTGGTCAGTGAATCTAATGGCTAATGGTCAGCGAATCTTATGGCAAATTGTCAGTTAGTCAAGTGGCAAATGGTCAGTGACATAATAGCAAATGGTCAGTGAGTCTACTAGCAAATGGTCAGTTAGTCTAGTGGCAAATCATCAGTGAATCCAATTGCAAATTATCAGTGAATGTAATGGCAAATGGTCGGTCAGTCTAGTGACGAATGGTGAGCTGTTCTAATGGCGAATGGTCGGTCAGTCTAGGGGCAAACAGTCAGCGAATCTAATGGCAAATGGTCAGCTAATCCAAAGGCAAATGGTCAGCGAATCTAATGGCAAATGGTCGCTCAGTCTAGTGGCAAACCGTCAGTGAATCTAATGGCAAATCGTCAGTTAGTCTAATAGCAAATGGTCAGTGAATCTAAAGGAGAATGGTCAGTGAATCTAATGGAAATTGGTCTGTCAGTCTATTGGCAAATCGAAAGTGAATCTAATGGCAAATGGTCAGTTAGTCCAATGGCAAATGGTCGGTCATTCTAGTGGTAAATGGTCAGCCCTTCTAATGGCAAATGGTCGGCCAGTCTAGTGGCAAATAGTCAGTGAACCTAGTGGCAAATGGTCAGCCAATCTAACGGCAAATGGTCGGTCAGTCTAGTGGCAAATCTTCAGTAAACCTAGTGGCAAATGGTTGGTTAGTCTGAAGGCAAATGATCAGTTAGTCCAATGGCAAATGGTCAGTCAGTCTCGTGGCAAATCATCAGTGAACCTATTGGCAAATGGTCAGTTAGTCTAATGACAAATGGTAGGTCAGTCTAGTGGCAAATCATCAGTGAACCTAATGGCCAATGGCCAGTCAGTCTAGTGGCAAATTGTCAGTGAATCTAATGGCATATGGTTGGTCAGTCTTATGTCAAATGGTCGGTCAGTCCTGTGGGAAATCATAAGTAAATCTAATGGCATATGGTCTGTCAGTCTATTGGCAAATGGTCAGTGATCCTAATGGCATATGACCGGTCAGTCTAGTGGCAAATCGTCAGTGAATCTATTGGCAAATGGTCAGCAAATCTAAAAGCAAATCATCAGTTAGTCTAATGGCAAATGGTCGGTCAGTCTAGTGAGATATTTGTCTGTTAATCTAATTGCAAATGGTCAGCGATACTCTAGGCAAATGGTCAGTCAGTCTGATGGCAAATGGTCTATCAGTCTAAAGGCAAATTGTCAGTGAATCTATTGGCAAATGGTCAGCAAATCTAATGGCAAATAGTCAGTTAGTCTAATGAGAAATGGTCAGTCAGTCTAGTGGGAAATCGTCAGTGAACCTAATGGCAAATGGTCAGTCAGTCTAGTGGCAAATCGTCAATGAAACATTTGGTAAATGGTCGATCAATCTAGTGGCAAATGGTCATTAAATCTTATGGCAATTGGTTAGTAAGTCTAATGGAAAATGATCAGTCAGTCTAGTTGCAAAAAGTCGGTCAGTGTAATGGCAAATGGTCAGTGAACCTAATGGCAAATGGTCTGCCAGTCTAGTGTAAATGGTCAGTGAATGTAATGGCATAAAGTCAGTCAAAGTAATGCCAATTGGTCAGTGAATCTAATGGCAAATGGTCAGTTAGTCTAGTGGCAAATCGTCAGTGAACCTAATGGCCAATGGCCAGTCAGTCTAGTGGCAAATTGTCAGTGAATATAATGGCATATGGTTGGTCCGTCTTGTGGGAAATCGTAAGTGAATCTAATGGCATATGGTCTGTCAGTCTATTGGCAAATGGTCAGTGAATCTTATGGCAAATGGTCTGTCAGTCTAGTGGCAAAGAGTCAGTGGACCTAATGGCATATGATCGGTCAGTCTAGTTGCAAATCATCTGTGAATCTATTGGCAAATGGTCAGGAAATCTAATAGCAAATCATAAGTTAGTCTAATGGCAAATGGTCGGTCAGTCTAGTGGGATATCGTCTGTGAATCTAATGGCAAATGGTCAGCGAATCTCTAGGCAAATGGTCAGCGAATCTAATGGCAAATGGTCAGTTAGTCTAATGGCAAATGGATGGCTAGTCTAGTGGCATATAGTAAAAATAGTCAAAGTAGCGCCAATTGGTCAGTGAATCTAATGGCAAATGGTCATCGAATCTTATGGCGAATTGTCAGTTAGTCAAGTGGCAAATGGTCAGTGAACATAATAGCAAATGGTCAGTTTGTCTACTAGCAAATGGTTGGTCAGTCTAGTTGAAAATCATCAGTGAATCCAATTGCAAATTATCAGTGAATCTAATGGCAAATTGTCAGTTAGTCTAATGGCAAATGGTCGGTCAGTCTAGTGACGAATGGTGAGCCGTTCTAATGGCTAATGGTCCGTCGGTCTAGGGGCAAACCGTCAGCAAATCTAATGGCAAATGGTCAGCTAATCCAAAGGCAAATGGTCAGCGAATCTAATGGCAAATGGTCGCTCAGTCTAGTGGCAAACCGTCAGTGAATCTAATGGCAAATGGTCAGCGAATCTAATGGAGAATGGTCAGCGAATCTAATGGCAAATGGTCGGTCAGTCTAGTGGCAAATAGTCAGTGAACCTAGTGGCAAATGGTCAGCCAATCTAATGGCAAATGGTCGGTCAGTCTAGTTGCAAATCTTCAGTGAACCTAGTGGCAAATGGTTGGTTAGTCTGAAGGCAAATGATCAGTTAGTCCAATGGCAAATGGTCAGTCAGTCTCGTGGCAAATCATCAGTGAACCTATTGGCAAATGGTCAGTTAGTCTATCGGCAAATGGTCGGTCAATCTAGTGGCAAACCGTCAGCGAATCTAATGGCAGATGGTCAGCTTATCTAAAGGCAAATGGTCAGCGAAACTTATGGCAAATGGTCGGTCAGTCTAGTGGCAAACCGTCAGTGAATCTAATGGCAAATGGTCAGCGAATCTAATGGCAAATGGTCAGTGAATCGAATGGCAAATGGTCTGTCAGTCTATTGGAAAATCGACAGTGAATCTAATAGCAAATTGTCAGTTAGTCTAATGGCAAATGGTCTGTCAGTCTAGTAGCTTATTGTCAGTGAACCTAATGGCAAATGGTCAGTTAGACTAATGGCAAATGGTCGGTCAGTCTAGTGGCACATCATCAGTGAATCTAATGGAAAATGGTCAGCACATCTAACAGCAACTTGTCAGTTAGTCTAACGGCAAAAGGTCGGTCAGTCTAGTGGCAAATAGTCAGTGAGCCTAGTGGCAAATGGTCAGCCAATCTAATGGCAAATGGTCGATCGGTCTAGTGGCAAATCGTCAGTAAACCTAGTGGTAAATGGTCGGTTAGTCTAATGGCAAATGATCAGTTAGTCCAATGGCAAATGGTTAGTCAGTCTGGTGGCAAATCATCAGTGAACCTAATGGCAAATTGTCAGTTAGTCTAATGGCAAATGGTCAGTCAATCTAGTGGCAAACCGTTAGCAAATCTAATGGCAAATGGTCAGTGAATCTCTAGGCAAATGGTCAGTTAATCTAATGGCAAATGGTCGATCAGTCTATTTGGCAAACCGTCAGTGAATCTAATGGCAAATGGTCAGTAAGTCTAATGGCAAATGGTCAGCGAATCTAATGGCGAATGGTCAGCGAATCTAATGGCAAATGGTCTGTCAGTCTAGTGGCAAATCAACATTGAATCTAATGGCAAATGGTCAGTTAGTCCAATGGCAAATGGTCGGTCATTCTAGTGGCAAATGGTCAGCCCTCCTAATTACAAATGGTCTAGTGGGAAATGCTCAGTGAACCTAATGGCAAATGATCAGTTATTCAAATGGCAAATGGTAGGTCAGTAGAATCTAATGGCAAATGGTCAGTTAGTCTAATGACAAATGGTAGGTCAGTCTAGTGGCAAATCATCAGTGAACCTAGTGGCAAATGGTCAGTTACTCTAATGGCAAATGATCAGTTAGTCTAATGGCAAATGGTCAGTCAGTCTCATGCCAAATCATCAGTGAACCTATTGGCAAATGGTCAGTTAGTCTAATGGCAAATGGTAGGTCAGTCTAATGGCAAATGGTCAGTCAGTCTAGTGGCAAACCATCAATGAATCGAATGGCAAATGGTCAATTAGTCTAATGGCAAATGGTCAGCCAATCAAATGGCGAATGGTCAGCGAATCTAATGGCAAATGGTCTGTCAGACCAGTGGCAAATCATCACTGAATCTAATGTCAAATGGTCAGAGAACCTAATGGCAAATGGTCAGTTAGTCTTATGGCAAATGGTCTGTCAGTCTAGTGGCAAATAGTCAGGGAACTTAATGGTATATGGTCGGTTAGTCTAGTGGCAAATCGTCAGTGAATTTAATGATATATGGTCGGTCAGTCTATTTGCAAATGGTCAGTGAATCTAATGGCAAATGGTCTGTCAGTCTAGTGGCAAATCATCAGTTAGTCTGATGGCAAATGGCCTGTCAGTCTAGTTGGATATCGTCGGTGAATCTAATGGCAAATGGTCAGCGAATCTAAGCGCAAATGGTCAGCGAAATCAGTATAGTCAGTATAGTGGCAATTCATCAGTGAATCTAATGGCAAATGCTCGGTCAGTAGAATCAAATGGCAAATGGTCAGTTAGTCTAATGACAAATGTTCAGTCAGTCTAGTGGGAAATGGTCAGTGAACCTATCAGTAAATGATCAGTTATTCAAATGGCAAATGGTCAGTCAGTAGAATCTAATGGCAAATGGTCAGTTAGTCTAATGACAAATGGTCGGTCAGTCAAGTGGCAAACCGTCAGTGAACCTAATTGCCAATGGCCGGTCAGTCTAGTGGCAAATCAAAAGTGAATCTAATGGCAAATGGTCAGTTAGTCCAATGGCAAATGGTCGGTCATACTACTGGCAAATGGTCAGCCCTTCTATTGGCAAATGGTCGGTCAGTCTAGTGGCAAATAGTCAGTGAACCTAGTGGCAAATGGTTGGTTAGTCTAAAGGCAAAATATCAGTTAGTCTAATGGCCAATGGTCAGTCAGTCTCGTGGCAAATCATCAGTGAACCTATTGGCAAATGGTCAGTTAGTCTAATGGCAAATGGTCTGTCAATCTAGTGGCAAACCGTCAGTGAATCTAATGGCAAATGGTGAGCTTATCTAAAGGCAAATTGTCAGCAAATCTAATGGCAAATCGTCGCTCAGTCTAGTGGCAAAACGTCAGTAAATCTAATGGCAAATGGTCAGTGAATCTAATAGCAAATGGTCAGTTAGTCCAATGGCAAATGGTCGGTCTTTATAGTGGCAAATCGTCAGTGAACCTTATGGCAAATGGTCGGCCAGTCAAGTAGCAAATTGTCAATGAACCTAATGGCAAATGGTCAGTTAGACTAATGGCAAATGGTCAGTCAGTCTAGTGGCAAATCGACAGTGAACCAAATGGCATATGGTCAGTCAGTCTAGTGGCAAATCATCACTGAATCTAATGGCAAATGGTCAGCCGATCTAACGGCAACTTGTCGGTTAGTCTAATGGCAAATGGTTGGTCAGTCTAGTTGCAAATCACCAGTGAATCTAATGGCAAATGCTCGGTCAGTAGAATCTAATGGCAAATGGTCAGTAAGTCTAATGACAAATGGTCAATCAGTCTATTAGGAAATGGTCAGTGAACCTAATGGCAAATGATTAGTTATTCAAATGGCAAATGGTAGGTCAGTAGAATCTAATGGCAAATAGTCAGTTAGTCTAATGACAAATGGTTGATCAGTCTAGTGGCAAATCGTCAGTGAAACTAATGGCAAATGATCAGTTAGTCTAATGGCAAATGGACAGTCAGTGAAGCTAATGGCAAATGGTCAGTTAGTCTACTGGCAAGTGGTTGGTCAGTCTAGTGGCAAATCATCAGTGAATCTAAAGGCAAAAAATCTGTGAATCTAATGGCAAATCCTCGGTCAGTAGAATCTAATGGCAAATAATCAGTTAGTCTAATGACAAATGGTCAGTCAGTCTAGTGGGAAATGGTCAGTGAACCTAATGGCAAATGGTCAGTCAGTCTAGTGGCAAATCGTCAATGAATCTAATAGCAAATGCTAGGTCAGTCTAGTGGCAAATCGTCAGTGAAACAAATGGCAAATGGTCGATCAATCTAGTGGCAAATAGTCAGTGAATCTAATGGCAATTGGTTAGTAAGTCTAATGGCAAATTGTCGGTCAGTCTTGTAGCAAATTGTCAGTGAACCTATTGGCAAATGGTCAGTTAGACTAATAGCAAATGGTCAGTCAGTCTAGTGGCAAATCGAAAGTGAACCAAATGGCATATGGTCAGTCAGTCTAGTGGCAAATCATCAGTGAATCTAATGGCAAATGGTCAGTTAGACTAATGGCAAATGGTCGGTTAGTCTAGTGGCAAATTGACAGTGAACCAAATGGCATATGGTCAGTCAGTCTAGTGGCAAATCAACAGTTAGTCTAATGGCAAATGGTCGGTCAGTCTAGTGGCAAATCATTAGTTAATCTAATGGGAAATGCTTGGTTAGTAGAATCTAAGGGCAAATGGTCAGTAAGTCTAATAACAAATGGTCGGTCAGTCTATTAGGAAATGGTCAGTGAACCTAATGGCAAATGATTAGTTATTCAAATGGCAAATGGTAGGTCAGTAGAATCCAATGGCAAATAGTCAGTTAGTCTAATGACAAATGGTTGATCAGTCTAATGGCAAATGGTCAGTGAAGCTAATGGCAAATGGTCAGTTAGTCTACTGGCAAGTGGTTGGTCAGTCTAGTGGCAAATCATCAGTGAATCTAAAGGCAAAAAATCTGTGAATCTAATGGCAAATCCTCGGTCAGTAGAATCTAATGGCAAATAGTCAGTTAGTCTAATGACAAATGGTCAGTCAGTCTACTGGCAAGTGGTTGGTCAGTCTAGTGGCAAATCATGAGTGAATCTAAAGGCAAAAAAATGTGAATCTAATGGCAAATCCTCGGTCAGTAGAATCTAATGGCAAATAGTCAGTTAGTCTAATGACAAATGGTCAGTCAGTCTAGTGGGAAATCATCAGTGAACCTAATGGCAAATGGTCAGTCAGTCTAATGGCAAATCGTCAGTGAATCTAATGGCAAATGCTCAGTCAGTCTTGTGGCAATTCGTCAGTGAAACAAATGGCAAATGGTCAGTTAGCCTAATGGCAAATGGTTGGTCAGTCTAGTAGCAAATTGTCAGTGAACCTATTGGCAAATGGTCAGTTAGACTAATAGCAAATCGTCGGTCAGTCTAGTGGCAAATCGACAGTGAACCAAATGGCATATGGTCAGTCAGTCTAGTGGCAAATCATCAGTGAATCTAATGGCAAATGGTCAGTTAGACTAATGGCAAATGGTCGGTCAGTCTAGTGGCAAATCGACAGTTAGTCTAATGGCAAATGGTCGGTCAGTCTAGTGGCAAGTCATTAGTGAATCTAATTGGAAATGCTCGGTCAGTAGAATCTAATGGCAAATGGTCAGTAAGTCTAATGACAAGTGGTTGGTCAGTCTAGTGGCAAATCATCAGTGAATCTAATGGCAAAAAATCAGTGAATCTTATTGCAAATCCTCGGTCAGTACATTCTAATGGCAAATAGTCAGTTAGTCTAATGACAAATGGTCAGTCAGTCTAGTGTGAAGTCATCAGTGAACCTAATGGCAAATGGTCAGTCAGTCTAGTGGCAAATCGTCAGTGAATCTAATGGCAAATGCTCGGTCAGTCTAGTGGCAAATCGTCAGTGAAACAAATGGCAAATGGTCGATCAATCTAGTGGCAAATGGTCAGTGAATCTAATGGCAATTGGTTAGTAAGTGTGATGGAAAATGGTCAGTCAGTCTAGTGGCAAATGGTCGGTCAGTCTAATGGCAAATTGACAGTGAACCCAATGGCATATGGTCGGCCAGTCTAGTGGCAAATGGTCAGTGAATGTAAGGGCATAAAGTCAGTCAAAGTAATGCCAATTGGTCAGTGAATGCAATGGCAAATGGTCAGTTAGTCTAGTGGTAAATCCTCAGTGAACCTAATGGCATATGATCGGTCTGTCTAGTGGCAAATCGTCAGTGAATCTATTGGCAAATGGTCGACAAATCTAATAGCAAATCATCAGTTAGTATAAAGGCAAATAGTTGGTCAATCTAGTGGGATATTGTCTGTAAATCTAATGGCAAATGGTCAGCGAATCCCTAGGCAAATGTTCAGTCAGTCTAATGGCAAATGGTCTAACACTCTAGTGGCAAATCGTCAGTGAAACAAATGGCAAATGATCAGTTATTCTAATGCAAATCCTCGGTCAGTAGAATCTAATGGCAAATAGTCAGTTAGTCTAATGACTAATGGTTGATCAGTCTAGTGGCAAATCGTCAGTGAAACTAATGGCAAATGATCAGTTATTCAAATGGCAAATGGACAGTCAGTGAAGCTAATGGCAAATGGTCAGTTAGTCTACTGGCAAGTATTTGGTCAGTCTAGTGGCAAATCATCAGTGAATCTAAAGGCAAAAAATCTGTGAATCTAATGGCAAATCCTCGGTCAGTAGAATCTAATGGCAAATAGTCAGTTAGTCTAACGACAAATGGTCAGTCAGTCTAGTGGGAAATGGTCAGTGAACCTAATGGCATATGATCGGTCAGTCTAGTGGCAAATCGTTAGTGAATCTATTGGCAAATGGTCGACAAATCTAATAGCAAATCATCAGTTAGTCTAATGGCAAATGGTCGGTCAGTCTAGTGGGATATTGTCTGTAAATCTAATGGCAAATGGTCAGCGAATCTCTAGGCAAATGTTCAGTCAGTCTAATGGCAAATGGTCTAACAGTCTAGTGGCAAATCGTCAGTGAAACAAATGGCAAATGATCAGTTATTCTAATGCAAATCCTCGGTCAGTAGAATCTAATGGCAAATAGTCAGTTAGTCTAATGACTAATGGTTGATCAGTCTAGTGGCAAATCGTCAGTGAAACTAATGGCAAATGATCAGTTATTCAAATGGCAAATGGACAGTCAGTGAAGCTAATGGCAAATGGTCAGTTAGTCTACTGGCAAGTATTTGGTCAGTCTAGTGGCAAATCATCAGTGAATCTAAAGGCAAAAAATCTGTGAATCTAATGGCAAATCCTCGGTCAGTAGAATCTAATGGCAAATAGTCAGTTAGTCTAATGACTAATGGTTGATCAGTCTAGTGGCAAATCGTCAGTGAAACTAATAGCAAATGATCAGTTATTCAAATGGCAAATGGACAGTCAGTGAAGCTAATGGCAAATGGTCAGTTAGTCTACTGGCAAGTGGTTGGTCAGTCTAGTGGCAAATCATCAGTGAATCTAAAGGCAAAAATATTATATAATATATCACATACAACTTTTTCCATAACCAATATTATATGATTGTGGATCTATGAATAGAAGAAAACTGTTCCAAAAACATAATATGAACAAGAATATTGTATTTACTGTCAAGCATACCTATCAGGCCTTGACAAGTGTTTGACTCCAGTTTCATCTCTGGCATGAAGTGTCCGACTTTAGGTGTAATCTTTTGAAATCAAGATTTCAGCTGTAGATTTATTCATGCTTATATGACAGAATTTTTTGAGATCTCATCAGGAATATAGCCATATATAATTATATAGATAACGTGTCCAATGGGGTAACCTATGTTAAAAATAACATCTTACAAAGGTGTTTATTTCAACAGGCAAAGTGATCACCTCTTCATTGTCAAGGAGCATCTGAAAGGGGTGCCTTGACCCTAAGATTGAATGAAAGGGCACATATGCCGCCTGAATCATGTGGTATAATTTATTATTTTGTGGGCCAAAGAGAACTTTGCCTAGTTGGTACAAGCAATGAATTAAATCTGATAATGTTGAATATCATAGACATGGATGCTGCTATCCGGCATCCGCGCCCCCCCCCCGCCACAAAATTGCCCCTCCCTCCTGGATTTGCCTCTCTTGCTTGCTAACTGTGCAAACTGCCCTGCCACAGAACATGTCTATGGACTCATATACTGGACATATAACTTCATTAAGCTGCTTTGATTTACTGGCCACAGAACTTGGTCCTAGGGGTCTGCATTTTCAGAACAATAGCATAGTGAGCTAATTGCTTGGGTCTTTGCTTCCCATGCTGTACCACTGAAATGTCATTTTGATGCAAAGCCCTATCAAAAGGGTGACTGCTATTGAGAGTACAATTGTGAGACTACAGAGTCTACTATGAAACAGATCTACATTCTCTTTAGAATCCAGTATTATGGAGCCTGGAATAATATACCAGAGGTTAATCTCGTCCTGTCTCCTCAACCAGCAGGATCATAACTGGCCATCCCCTTACAAATCCTAGACCTAACAGTATATTACAGAATGCTGGACACTATCCCATTGACCCTGTCGGCAGAAATGACTGAAAATATGTGATCATCCACTATTATGTATTATAATTATGTGCTAAACTACTTTAGTAGGGTCAAAACCTCAATATCTTCTGTGTTTTTCACTAATGTACTTGACCTCATGGTGATTCCATGCAAAACAGGCAATCAATCAATAAACACAGTACATAAAACCTTGTGTATAGGCCGAGGCTACTACATGAGTCAGATTGCCAGTATGGCTTATAGGACCCATCAGTCAACTGAGAAGACTAGGCACACCTCTCTCAAGGACATGCATACGACATATGACCACCCCTCTACAGCGACCAACCTCATCATTGCAGCCACTTTTGGAAAGTCCCGATCGCTTTTCCCTTTATTCTAATATAGTAAACTCCCCCTAATGCTACCACCCCTCTAATGTGACCACCCCACCTTCTGACCACCAAAATATCAGTCCCAAATAGCATTTTAATCCCTCTAATGCGACCACCAGGTGTCCTCTCAGAGGTGAGCAGGCTGGGGCCTCTACATGGGCCTCTGCCCCTCTCCACTCTGACCACTAGTCAGGTGTGTGAGGCGACCTCTGTACCATGAACTTCAACCACTGTTCAGGTGTGTGAGTGGACCTCTGTCCCTTGAACTCTGACCACTAGTCAGGTGTGTGAGGGGACCTCTGTCTCACTCTGCAACCTGACTATTGGACAGATGAGGGAGGGGGAGGAGGGCTCTGTTGCTCTCCACCCCGACTACTGGGCAGGTTATTGAATAGATGTCCCTGGTCATCATCATTCTGGTCTTGTGACTTGGGTAGTAAGTTGCAAGTCGTGCATGCATGTATCATGCCGATCTTCCATAGGATCGGCATGAGTTACTGACCAAAAGAGAGATATAATAATGGTATCTAGCACTGTGTATAGAAGCAATATGGAATAACTAGATGGTATGCATCTTAGTATATTTTGGGCGCTAGACAGCTCTAGAATAATAGTGTATACATAATATTATGGGCAGCATAGTGCAGCCCTGAGACAAAATATGAACAATTTACAGTAACTAGCAGAAAAATATCTCTTACTCAAGGGTGGTAGGGTATGTGTCAATATATAAGGCAGACAGTAAAGGAACCAATATCTTTTAATTTACCAGCATCTCCTGTATTATGTATGTGTAGACAATGACACAGAGCTTTTGAAATGCAAGTAAATAACGACTTTTGTTAACCCCATACTCATTTTAGAGAGGCTAGTCTAGCAACACATGTTTAATACATTTATATCCCAGGGTTATCTAATGATGTAGAGATAATTAGAATTGACATAGGGACCCTCAGTGTTGCTAGGATCAGGATCTTCCTGAGGATCTTCATAGGTTGCTATGCAAAACGACTGTTGTTAAGGAAAAAAATTGTATCTGATTTACTAGGCAATCATACGATTAAAAGTAATGTTGCTTGGCAAAGCAAGAAAGCAAGAATAACTATGATATAGCTAGTCTTCTTAAATGAAAACATGGATGTTTTTCTGTAGATACTTGCTTCTAAGCCCAGGTTGCTGTACAAACCTGCTGTTGCTAAGCAACCTTGCTGTTGCTAAGCAACCTTGCTGTTGCTAAGCAACCTTGCTGTTGCTAAGCAACCTTGCTGTTGCTAAGCAACCTTGCTGTTGCTAAGCAACCTTGCTGTTGCTAAGCAACCTTGCTGTTGCTAAGCAACCTTGCTGTTGCTAAGCTACCTTGCTGTTGCTAGGGGTCCTAGCCACACCAATCAATGGATGAGTTTAGTGGGGCTGGGTGACTTTTAACTATGTCACGATCTTCCTGAATGGTATTCTTAGACTAGCTTTACATATTAGCTTATATTAAGAGCAGGTTGCTATGTAAAACTACTGTTGCTAAGCAACCACTTGTCCTAGCAACAAACCAAGGACACCAGTGGATTCCTTGGGCCCAATTTAGGGGGGGGTAGGCAAGGTTAGAATCCCCCTAGGATCAATATTGTTGTCATGGGAGATGGCATTCTGATTATTTGGCGGCCATATTGGATTACCCCCATTTTTTAATGGAAGCACACACAGGACACTCCAGGACTTTTGAGAGGTCAAACCTGATATAAAGCCAAGCCATTCCTGAAATTTTCAGCTTTGCATTATTTTATTCCTGCTTTGGCCTATAATTGACCTAAAAGTCCTGTACTATCAGTTAGTCTAGTGACAAATGGTCAGTCAGTCTAGTGGGAAATGGTCAGTGAACCTAATGGCAAATGGTCAGTCAGTCTAGTGGCAAATCATCAGTGAATCTAATGGCAAATGCTCAGTCAGTCTAGTGGCAAATCGTCAGTGAAACAAATGGCAAATGGTCGATCAATCTAGTGGCAAATGGTCAGTAAATCTAATGGCAATTGGTGAGTAAGTCTAATGGAAAATGGTCGGTCAGTCTAGTAGCAAATTGTCAGTGAACCTAATGGTCAGTTAGTCTAATGGCAAATGGTAGGTCAGTCTAGTAGCAAATCGTCAGTGAATTAAATGGCATATGGTCAGTCAGTCTATTGGCAAATCGTCAGTTAGTCTAATAACAAATGGTCGGTCAGTCTAGTGGCAAATCATCAGTGAATCTAATGGTAAATGCTTGGTCAGTAGAATCTAATGGCAAATGGTCAGTAAGTCTAATGACAAATGGTCGGTCAGTCTATTAGGAAATGGTCAGTGAACCTAATGGCAAATGATTAGTTATTCAAATGGCAAATGGTAGGTCAGTAGAATCTAATGGCAAATCACTTAGTCTAATGACAAATGGTTGATCAGTCTAGTGGCAAATCGTCAGTGAAGCTAATGGCAAATGGTCAGTTAGTCTACTGGCAAGTGGTTGGTCAGTCTAGTGGCAAATCATCAGTGAATCTAATGGCAAAAAATCAGTGAATCTTATGGCAAATCCTCGGTCAGTAGATTCTAATGGCAAACAGTCAGTTAGTCTAATGACAAATGGTCAGTCAGTCTAGTGGGAAATCGTCAGTGAACCCAATGGCAAATGCTCAGTCAGTCTAGTGGCAAATCGTCAGTGAAACAAATGGCAAATGGTCGATCAATCTAGTATCAAATGGTCAGTGAATCTAATGGCAATTGGTTAGTAAGTGTGATGGAAAATGGTCGGTCAGTCTAGTGGCAAATGGTCTGTCAGTCTAATGGCAAATCGACAGTGAACCTGATGGCATATGGTCGGCCAGTCTAGTGGTAAATGGTCAGTTAATGTAAGGGCATAAAGTCAGTCAAAGTAATTCCAATTGGTCAGTGAATCTAATGGCAAATGGTCAGTTAGTCTAGTGGTAAATCCTCAGTGAACCTAATGGCATATGATCGGTCAGTCTAGTGGCAAATCGTCAGTGAATCTATTGGCAAATGGTCGACAAATCTAATAGCAAATCATCAGTCAGTCTAATGGCAAATGGTCTAACAGTCTAGTGGCAAATCGTCAGTGAAACAAATGGCAAATGATCAGTTATTCTAATGGCAAATCCTCGGTCAGTAGAATCTAATGGCAAATAGTCAGTTAGTCTTATGACTAATGGTTGATCAGTCTAGTGGCAAATCATCAGTGAAACTAATGGCAAATGGTCAGTTAGTCTACTGGCAAGTGGTTGGTCAGTCTAGTGGCAAATCATCAGTGAATCTAAAGGCAAAAAATCTGTGAATCTAATGGCATATCCTCGGTCAGTAGAATCTAATGGCAAATAGTCAGTTAGTTTAATGACAAATGGTCAGTCAGTCTAGTGGGAAATTGTCAGTGAACCTCATGGCAAATGGTCAGTCAGTCTAGTGGCAAATTGTCAGTAAATCTAATGCAAATGCTCGGTAAGTCTAGTGGCAAATGGTCAGAGAAGCAAATGGCAAATGGTCTATCAATCTAGTGGCAAATGGTCAGTGAATCTAATGGCAATTGGTTAGTAAGTCTAATGGAAAATGGTCAGTCAGTCTAGTGGCAAATCGTCAGTGAACCTAATTGCCAATGGCCAGTCAGTCTAGTGGCAAATTGTCAGTGAATCTTATGGCAAATGGTCTGTCAGTCTAGAGGCAAATAGTCAGTGGACCTAATTGCATATGATTGGTCAGTCTAGTGGCAAATCGTCATTGAATCTATTAGCAAATGGTCCACAAATCTAATAGCAAATCATCAGTTAGTCTAATGGCAAATGGTCGGTCAATTTAGTGGGATATGGTCTATGAATCTAATTCAAATGGTCAGCGAATCTCTAGGTAAATGGTCAGCGAATCTAATGGCAAATGGTCAGGTAGTCTAATGGCAAATGGATGGCTAGTCTAGTGGCATATAGTCAGTCAAAGTAGCGCCAGTTGGTCAGCCAATCTAATGGCAAATGGTCAGCGAATCTTAGGGCAAATCGACAGTTAGTCAAGTGGCAAATGGTCAGTGAACATAATAGCAAATGGTCAGTTAGTCTTCTGGAAAATGGTTGGTCAGTCTAGTGGCAAATCCTCAATGAATCCAATTGCAAATAATCAGTGAATCTAATGGCAAATCGTCATTTAGTCTAATGGCAAATGGTCGGTCAGTCTAGGGGCAAATGGTCAGCCCTTCTAATGGCCAATGGTCGGTCAGTCTAGTGGCAAATTATCAGTGAACCTATTGGCAAATGGTCAGTTATAATTAGTCTAATGGCAAATGGTCAGTCAATCTAGTGGCAAACCGTCAGCGAATCTAATGGCAATTGGTCAGCTAATCTAAAGGTAAATCGTCAGCTAATCTAATGGCAAATGGTCGCTCAGTCTAGTGGCAAACCGTCAGTGAATCTAATGGCAAATGGTCAGTTAGTCCAATGGCAAATGTTTGGTCATTCTAGTGGCAAATGGACAGCCCTTCTAATGGCAAATGGTCGGTCAGTCTAGTGGCAAATAATCAGTGGACCTAGTGGCAAATGGTCAGCCAATTTAATGGCAAATGGTTGGTCGGTCTAGTGGAAAATCCTCAGTGAACCTATTGGCAAATGGTTAGTTCGTCTAATGACAAATGGTCAGTTAGTCTAGTGGGAAATCATCAGTGAACCTAATGGCAAATGGTCAGTCAGTCTAGTGGCAAATCCTCAATGAATCTAATGGCAAATGCTCGGTCAGTCTAGTAGCAAATCGTCAGTGAAACAAATGGCAAATGGTCGATCAATCTAGTGGCAAATGGTCAGTGAATCTAATGGCAATTGGTTAGTAAGTCTAATGGAAAATGGTCAGTCAGTCTAGCGGCAAATGGTCGGTCAGTCTAATGGCAAATCTACAGTGAACCTAATGGCATATGGTTGGCCAGTCTAGTGGCAAATGGTCAGTGAATGTAAGGGCATAAAGTCAGTCAAAGTAATGCCAATTGGTCAGTGAATCTAATGGCAAATGGTCAGTTAGTCTAGTGGCAAATCGTCTATGAACCTAATGGCATATGATCAGTCAGTATAGTGGCAAATCGTCAGTGAATCTATTGGCAAATGTTCAGCAAATTTTAATAGCAAATCATCAGTTAGTCTAAAGGCAAATGGTCCGTCAGTCTAGTGGGATATTGTCAGTGAATCTAATGGCAAATGGTCAGCGAATCTCTAGGCAAATGTTCAGTCAGTCTAATGGCAAATGGTCTAACAGTCTAGTGGCAATTCATCAGTGAAACAAATGGCAAATGATCAGTTATTCTAACGGCAAATCCTCGGTCAGTAGAATCTAATGGCAAAAAGTCAGTTAGTCCAATGATAAATGGTCACTCAGTCTAGTGGGAAATTGTCAGTGAACCTAATGGTAAATGGTCAGTCAGTCTAGTGGCAAATTGTCAGTGAATCTAATGGCAAATGGTCAGCGAATCTCTAGGCAAATGTTCAGTCAGTCTAATGGCAAATGGTCTAACAGTCTAGTGGCAATTCATCAGTGAAACAAATGGCAAATGATCAGTTATTCTAACGGCAAATCCTCGGTCAGTAGAATCTAATGGCAAATAGTCAGTTAGTCCAATGATAAATGGTCACTCAGTCTAGTGGGAAATTGTCAGTGAACCTAATGGTAAATGGTCAGTCAGTCTAGTGGCAAATTGTCAGTGAATCTAATGGCAAATGCTCGGTCAGTCTAGTGGCAAATTGTCAGAGAAGCAAATGGCAAATGGTCTATCAATCTAGTGGCAAATCGTCAGTGAATCTAATGGCAATTGGTTAGTAAGTCTAATGGAAAATGGTCAGTCAGTCTAGTGGCAAATCGTCAGTGAACCTGATGGCCAATGGCCAGTCAGTCTAGTGGCAAATTGCTAGTGAATCTAATGGCATATGGTTGGTCAGTCTTATGGCAAATGGTCGGTCAGTCTAATGGCAAATAGTCAGTGGACCTAATTGCATATGATTGGTCAGTCTAGTGGCAAATCGTCAGTGAATCTATTAGCAAATGGTCCACAAATCTAATAGCAAATCATCAGTTAGTTTAATGGCAAATGGTTGGTCAGTCTTATGGTGAATGGATGGCTAGTCAGTCAAATGTTCGGTCAGTCTAGTGGCAAATTATCAGTGAACCTATTGGCAAATGGTCAGTTAGTCTAATGGCAAATGGTCGGTCAATCTAGTGGCAAACCGTCTGCGAATCTAATGGCAAATGGTCAGCTAATCTAAAGGCAAATGGTCAGCAAATCTAATGACAAATCGTCGCTCAGTCTATTGGCAAACCGTCAGTGAATCTAATGGCAAATGGTCAGTTAGTCCAATGTCAAATGGTCGGTCATTCCAGTGGCAAATGGTCAGCCCTTCTAATGGCAAATGGTCGGTCGGTAGTGGCAAATAATCGTGAACCTAGTGGCAAATTCAGACAATTTAATGGCAAATGGTTGGTCGGTCTAGCGGCAAATCATCAGTGAACCTAGTGGCAAGTGGTTGGTTAGTCTAATGGCAAATGATCAGTTAGTCCAAAGGCAAATGGTCAGTCAGTCTTGTCGAAAATCCTCTGTGAACCTATTGGCAAGTGGTCGGTTAGTCTAATGGCAAAGGGCCAGTCAGTCTTGTGGCAAATAGTCAGTGAGCCTAATGGCATATGGTTGGTCAGTCTAGTCTCAAATTGTCAGCCAATCTAATGGCAAATGGTCTGTCAGACTAGTGGCAAATCGTCAGTGAATCTAATGTCAAATGGTCAGTAAACCCAATGGCAAATGGTCAGTTAGTCTTATGGCAAATGGTCGGTCAGTCTAGTGGCAAATCGTCAGCGAACTTAATGGTATATGGTCGATCAGTCTAGTGGCAAATCGTCAGTGAATCTAATGGCAAATGGTCAGTTAGTCTAATGGCAAATGGTCAGTCAATTTAGTGGCAAATGGTCAGTGAACCTAATGGCATATGGTTGGTCAGTCTTGTGGCAAATCGTCAGTCAGTCTTGTGGCAAATCGTCAGTGAATTTAATGGTATATGGTCGGTCAGTCTAGTGACAAATCGTCAGTGAACCTAAAGGCATATGGTCGGTCAGTCTATTTGGATATGGTCAATGAATCTAATCGCAAATGGTCTGTAAGTCTAGTGGCAAATCATCAGTTAGTCTAATGGCAAATGGTCAGTCCATTAGTGGCAAATTGTCAGTGAATCTAATGGCAGATGGTCTGTCAGTCTTATGGCAAATGGTTGGTCAGTCTTGTGGCAAATCATAAGTGAAGCTAATGGCATATGGTCGGTCAGCCTAGTGGCAAATCATCAGTGAACCCAATGGCAAATGGTCTGTCAGTCTAGTGGCAAATCGTCAGTGGACCTAATTGGTCAGTCTAGTTGCAATTCATCAGTGAATCTAGTGGCAAATGCTGGGACAGTAGAATCAAATGGCAAATGGTCAGTTAGTCTAATGACAAATGTTCAGTCAGTCTAGTCGGAAAGGGTCAGTGAACCTATCTGTAAATGATCAGTTATTCAAATGGCAAATGGTCTGTCAGTAGAATCTAATGGCAAATGGTCAGTTAGTCTAATGACAAATGGTCGTTCAGTCTAGTTGCAAATCGTCAGTGAACCTAATGGCAAATGGCCAGTCAGTCTAGTGGCAAATCCTCAGTGAATCTAATGGCAAATGGTCAGTCAGTCTTGTGGCAAATGGTCAGTGAATTTATTGGCAAATGGTCAGTTAGTCTAATGGCAAATGGTCAGTCAGTCTTGTGGCAAATAGTCAGTGAACCTAATGGCATATATGGTTGGTCAGTCTAGTGGCAAATCGTCAGTAAATCTGATGGCATATGGTTGGTCAGTCTCATGGCAAATGGTCGGTCAGTCTTGTGGCAAATCTTAGTGAACCATTGCATATGGTCGGTCGGTCTATTTGCAAATGGTCAGCGAATCTAATGGCAAATTGTCTGTAAATGGTCTGCGAATCTAATCTAATCAGTAAACCTAATGGCAAATGGTCAGTTAGACTAATTGCAAATGGTTGGTCAGTCTAGTGGCAAATCATCATTAAAGCGAATGGCAAATGGTCAGTTAGACTAATGGCATATGGTCAGTCAGTCTAGTGGCAAATCCTCAGTTAACTTATGGCAAATTGTCAATCAATCTAGTTGCAAATCCTTAGTGAATCTAATGGCAATGGTCAGTTAGTCTAATGGCAAATGGTCAGCAATCTAAAGGCAAATGGTCAGCTAATGTAATGGCAAATGGTCAGTTAGTCTGATGGCAAATGGTCAGCAATCTGAAGGCAAATGGTCAGCTAATCTAATGGCAAATGGTCAGTTAGTCTAATGGCAAATGGATTGCCAGTCTAGTGACATATAGTGAGTCAAAGTAGTGCCAATTGGTCAGTGAATTTAATGGCAAATGGTCAGCGAACCTTATGGCAAATGGTCAGTTAGTCTACTGGCAAATCGTTGGTCAGTCTAGTGGCGAATCGTCAAAGAACCTCAGTCAGTCTAGTGGCAAATCATCAGTGAATCTAATGCCAAATGGTCAGCAAATCTAACGGCAAATGGTCAGTTAGTCTAATGGCAAATGGTCAGTCATTCTAGTGTCAAATCATCAGTGAACCTTATGGCTAATGGTCAGTTAGAGTAATGGCAAATGGTCTGTCAGTCTAGTAGCAAATTCTGAGTGAACCCAATGGCATATGGTCGGTCAGTCTAGTGGCGAATGGTCAGTGACCCTAATGGCAAAATGTTGATCAATCCAGTGGCAAATCGTCAGTGAATCTAATGGCAAATGGTCAGTTAGTCTAATGGCAAATGGTCAGTTAGTCTAGTGGCAAATGGTTGGTCAGTTTAGTGGCAGATGGTCATTGAACCAAATGGCATATGGTCGGCCAGTCTAGTGGCAAATCGTCAGTGAATCTAATGGCAAATCCTCAACAAATCTAATGGCAAATCTCCAGTTAGTCTCATGGCAAATGGTTGGTCAGTCAAGTGGCAAATCGTCAAAGAACCTTATGGGATATGGTCGGTCAATCGAGTGGCAAATCATCAGTGAATCTAATGGCAAATGGTCAGCAAATCTAACGGCAAATCGTCAGTTAGTCTAATGGCAAATGGTGGGCCAGTCTAGTGGCAAATCGTCAGTGAATCTAATGGCATATGGTCGGTCAGACTAGTGGCAAATCATCAGTGAACCTAAAGGCAAATGGTTAGTTAGTCTAGTGGCAAATCGTCAGTGAATCTATTGGCAAATGGTCTGTCAGTCTAGTGGCAAATCATCAGTGAACATAATGGCATATTGTTGGTCAGTCTAGCCGCAAATCATCAGTAAATCTGATTGCATATAGTCAGTCAAAGTACTATCTCTAGTGTCAGTAAATCTAATGGCGAATGGTCTGTAAATCTAATGGCAAATGGTCAGTTAGTCTCATGGCAAATGGTTGGTCAGTCTTGTGGCAAATCGTAAGTGAACCTAATGGCATATGGTCTGTCAGTCTAATGGCAAATGGTCAGTTAGTCTAATGGCAAATGATCGGTCAATCTAGTGGCAAATCGTCAGTAAACCAAATGGCATATGGTCGGTCAGTCTAGTGGCAAATCGTCAGTGAACCTAATGGCAAATGGTCAGTCAGTCTGGTGGCAAATGGTCAGTGAATCTTATGAATCTAAAAGGCAAATGGACGGTCAGTCTAGTGGCAAATCGTCTGTGAATCTAATGGCAAATAGTCAGTGAATTCAATAGCAAATAGTCAGCAAATCTAATGGCAAATGGTCAGTTAGTCTAATAGAAAATGGTCGGTCAGTCTAGTGGCAAATCGTCAGTGAACCTAACGGCATATGGTTGGTCAGTCTAGTGGCAAATCATCAGTGAACATAATGGCATATTGTTGGTCAGTCTAGCCGCAAATCATCAGTAAATCTAATTGCATATAGTCAGTCAAAGTACTATCTCTAGTGTCAGTAAATCTAATGGCGAATGGTCTGTAAATCTAATGGCAAATGGTCAGTTAGTCTCATGGCAAATGGTTGGTCAGTCTTGTGGCAAATCGTAAGTGAACCTAATGGCATATGGTCTGTCAGTCTAATGGCAAATGGTCAGTTAGTCTAATGGCAAATGATCGGTCAATCTAGTGGCAAATCGTCAGTAAACCAAATGGCATATGGTCGGTCAGTCTAGTGGCAAATCGTCAGTGAACCTAATGGCAAATGGTCAGTCAGTCTGGTGGCAAATGGTCAGTGAATCTTATGAATCTAAAAGGCAAATGGACGGTCAGTCTAGTGGCAAATCGTCTGTGAATCTAATGGCAAATAGTCAGTGAATTCAATAGCAAATAGTCAGCAAATCTAATGGCAAATGGTCAGTTAGTCTAATAGAAAATGGTCGGTCAGTCTAGTGGCAAATCGTCAGTGAACCTAACGGCATATGGTTGGTCAGTCTAGTGGCAAATCGTCAGTGAAGCTAATGGCAAGTAGTCGGTCAGTCTAGTGGCAAATTGTCAGTGAATTAAATGGCAAACGGTCAGTTAATCTTATGGCAAATTATTGATCAGTCTAGTGGCAAATCGTCAGTGAATCTAAAGGCAGATGGTCAGTTAGTCTAATGGCTAATTGTCAGTCACTCTAGTGGCAAATGGTCAGTGAATCTAAAGGCAAATGGTCGGTCAGTCTAGTGGCAAATTGTCAATGAATCTTAAAGCAAATGGTCAGCGAATCAAATGGCAAATAATCAGAGAATCTAATGGCAAATGGTCTTTCAGTCTAGTGGCAAATCATCACTGAACCTTATGGCATATGGTCTGTCAGTCTTGAGGCAAATCGTCAGTGAACTTAATGGCATATGGTTGGTCAGTCTAGTGCAAATTGTCTGTGAATCTGATGGCAAATGGTCGGTCAGTCTAGTAGCATATCGTTTATGAACCTAATTGCATATGGTCAGTCAATCTAGTGGGAAATGGTCAGTGAATCTAATGGCAAAAGGTCAGTTAGCCTAAAAGCAAATGGTCAGTCAGTCTAGTTGCAAATAATCAGTGAATCTAATGGCAAATGGTCAGCAAATCTAGTGGCAAATGCTTAGCGAATCTTATGGCATTATGTCGGTCAAAGTATAATAAAGTATTACAAAGTAGTACAAATGGTAAATGGTCGGTCAGTCTAGTGGCAAATCGTCAGTGAATCTAATGGCAAATTGTCGATCAATCTAGTGGCAAATGGTCAGTGAATCTAATGGCAATTGGTTAGTAAGTCTGATGGCAAATGGTCAGTCAGTCTAGTGGCAAATCGTCAGTGAATCTAATGGCAAATGGTCAGTTAGTCTAATGGCAAATTGTTGGTCAGTCTAATGGCAAATTGTTAGTGAATCTAATACCAAATGGTCAGCGAATCAAATGCCAAATAGTCAGCGAATCTAATGGCAAATAGTCAGGGAATCTAATGGCAAAAGGTCAGTCAGTCTAGTGGCAAATCATCACTGAACCTATGGCTGGTCAGTCTAGTGGCAAATCTTCAGTTAATCTAGTTGCAAATGGTCTGTCAGTCTGGTGGTAAATGGTCAGTGTATCTAATGGCAAATAGTCAGCGAATCTAATGGCAAATGGTCAGTTAGTCTAATAGAAAATGGTCAGTCAGTCTAGTGGCAAATCGTCAGTGAATCCAATGGCATATGATTGGTCACAGTTGTGACAGTTGGTCAGTGAATCTAATGGCAAATGGTCAGTTAGTCTAATGGCAAATGGTTGGTCAGTCTAGTGGAAAATGGTCAGTGAACCTAATGGCAAATATTCGGTCAGTCTATAGGCAAATCGTCAGTGAATCTAATGGCATATGGTCCTTCAAAGTAGTGCCAAATGGTCAGTGAATCTAATGGCAAATGGTCAGTCAGTGTAATGGCAAATGGTATGACTGTCTAGTGGCAAATGGTCAGTGAATCTAATGGCAAATGGTCCGCTAGTCTAATGGCGAATGGTCGGTCAGTGAACCTAATGGCATACGGTCTGTCAGTCTAGTGGCAAATGGTCAGCTAATCTAATGGCAAATGGTCTGTTAGTCTAATGGGAAATGGTCGGTTAGTCTATTGGCAAATCCTCAGTGAATCTAAAGGCAAATCGTCAGTTAGTCTAATGGCAAATAGTCGGTCAGTCTAGTGGCAAATGGTCAGGGAATCTAATGGCAAATGGTCTGTCAGTCTAGTGGCAAATTGTCAGGTCAAAGTAGTGCCAATTGGTCAGTGATTCTTATGGCAAATGGTCAGCAAACCTAATGGGAAATGGTCAGTTAGTCTAATGGGAAATGGTCAGTCAGTCTAGTGGCAAATTGTCAGTCAACCTATTGGCATATGGTCAGTCAGTCTAGTTGCAAATGGTCAGAATGGCATATGGTCGGTCAAAGTATTGCCAATCGGTCAGTAAATCTAATGGCAAATGGTCAGCGAATCTAATGGCAAATTGGTCAGTCTAGTGGCAAATAGTCAGCAAATCTAATGGCAAATGGTCTGTTAGTCTAATGGCAAATGGTTAGTCAGTCTAGTGGCAAATCGTCAGTGGATCTTATGGCATATGGTTGGTCAAAGTAGTGCCAACTGGTAGGTGAATCTAATAGCAAATGGTCAGAGAATCTAATGGCAAATGGTCAGATAGTCTAATGGCAAATGGTTGGTCAGTCTAGTGGCATATCGTCAGTGAACCTATTAAATGGCATATGGTCCGTCATTCTAGTGGCAACTGGTCAGTGAATCTAGTGGCATATGGTTTGTCCAGTCTAGTGGCTAATGGTCAGCGAATCTAATGGCAAATGGTCGGTCAGTCTAGTGGCAAATCGTCAGGGAATCTAATGGCATATGGTCAGTTAGTCTAATGGCATATGATAGGTCAGTCTAGTGGCATATGGTCAGTGAATCTAGTGGCAAATGGTCAGCGAATCTAATGGCAATGGTCTGTTAGTCTAATGGCAAATGGTTGGTCAGAGTAGTGGCAATTGGTCTGTGAATCTAATGGCAAATGGTCAGTTAGTCTAATGGCATATGATAGGTCAGTCTAGTGGCATATGGTCAGTGAATCTAGTGGCAAATGGTCAGCGAATCTAATGGCAATGGTCTGTTAGTCTAATGGCAAATGGTTGGTCAGACTAGTGGCAAATGGTCAGTGAATCTAATGGCAAATGGTCGGTAAGTCTAGTGGCAAATTGTCAGTGAATCTGATGCATATGGTTGGTCAAAATAGTGCCAATTGGTCACTGAATCTAATGGCAAATGGTAGGAGAATCTAATGGCAAGTGGTCAGCTCATCTAATGGCAAATGGTCGGTCAGTCTAGTGGCAAATGGCCGGTCAGTCTTTTTAAAAAAAAGTGTTTCATTGGGTAAAAGAGACAAATGCAATAGTATATGTTCCAACCTAGCTTAGGCGCATTGCCTTTCTTCGGCTAGGTCCCCTGTCATTCAGGTAGTGTAACACAGATTCATCACAATTATGGTTATGGCGTTACATCAATTTTCATACATGTTATAATTTTTACAGACTTTTGGTTCATGGTAGGGGACATTCTTTAACTATGCAATAAATAGATAACATTTTCTACATTAAACAGTGGTTATCTCTTCGTTTTATCGTAATTTTGTATTCAGCCAGACCTTCAATTAGAGAGTAGCAGGGTTTTAACATGTTCCAACGTATAATAGGTCTATAAAAACAACTTCTGAGCACAATTGGTTTCAATGACCTTGGGACTTTTAACCTAATGCCTTGGTTATGTCTCGTAGGGAGGTTTCTCGTGTCTACAAGATTTGGTTGTAATTTTAGTGTGAAGGCATAGAAGAGGAGATGGATGTCCCTTCTGATATTAAGGTACATACATTTACTGTTTTCATGCAATTGAACGGTATTGTACAGTGGGTTAGCTTCTAGTTTAACTTTGTATACAGTCCTGAGAGCCTTATTTTGTAGATACTGAATTTCATTAGATTCACCTATATTATTTCTATCCCATACATAGTCAAGGTACCGTAAATTCTCGAGTATAAGCCTAACTCGCGTATAAGCCGCACCCCTTACTTTGACAAATTATATAAGCCGCAGAGGGGGTCTGAATATTGCGATTTTGGTACTTTAGTATACTAATAAAAACTCTCGTATAAGCCGCACCCTTTATAGGCATGTTTGATATCAAAAGAAAGCTGAGTCTAACTCGCGTACAAGCCGCGGCTTCTACGCGAGAATTTACTGTAATCAAATCAGGTTCAAATCATTGTCTTATACATTGTTAGGGCAGTAAGTATGTCAACAAATATTCTGGCACGAGAGGCTTGAATTATCTTATTTCTAATATCATTTACAGTGTTCGCCCTATGTAGTACAAATTTCAGCTCAGGGTCTTAGGTTAGCCCGAGGTATGTAAAATTGTTTACTCTTTCTAGTACAGTACGATTTAGTTTAAAAACAAGGTTTTTATGTTGAAAATTATTAAAATACATCCATTTTGTCTTTTTTTCATTCATAGTGAGACTGTTTTCAATGCACCATTTTGAAACCAGATCAATAGCAGTTTGTAATGGGGCACTAGTATAGGCGCTAGCCTAGGACCTAGGATGAGTAGTATATAAAGATAACTTGTTACCCGGTATTAGTACAAACCAAACACATATAACTAGGGGGGCAGTTTGATGCAGGTGGAGGGGGAGGGGAGGGAGGAGGGTTACCTAACAAGCAACAGGAGAAAAATAGAGTACAGCCTCCAGGGGGAGGGGGGGGGATTAATGGGACTGACCAATGGGACGCTTGTAAGAGTTTGAGTGATGGCACCCAGGAGGAGGGGTGTGGCCTGTACATGCACATATACCAATGTTTGATTAAAGATTGTCAGAGTTCACCTAAACCTTGAGTTGGATCGTTGTTATTTGTATCTATAGCACACAAACCTCACCGTTACAAGTTTGCATTTTTTGTGGGCAACTCAACGAGATAACTGCATCATCTGCGTACAAGGTTATATTAAAATTATATATTTTTGGCAAAGAATTAATATAGATAGAGAAGAGCACTGGACCCAAGACAGACCCCTGAGGTACACCATACGTGATAATTTTCTCTGTTGATAGGATATTATTTGCTATTGTCTCTTGACTTCTGAGGTGGAGGTAGCTTTTGAACCATTTCAAGGTATTTTCACTAAGTCCGAAGAGGGATGATTTTTTTTACTAATTTAGAGTGTGAGACTGTATCAAAAACTTTTTGTAATCAAGATATAGAGAGATAGTTGATTTATAATTAATTACATTTTCTATTATATTTTGCAAGTGTTCCTGTATGGCAGTCTGGGTCGAGCACCCTGCTCGATAATCATGCTGTTGTACAGATTTCGAATCAGACAAATATCAAGGTCTACAGAGGCGGGCGAACACGGCAGTTTGGAATTAGGGTGTGGACATTTGTGCGTGCTGCATCGACGTGTCCGGGGAACGGGGTTCGAGAGCGAGAGGTGTCTTCTTTTTACTTTGGTTTAGATGTCAGGGGATAGCGCGGGCGCAGTCCCCCCCCCCCCAACAAAAATTGTGCATCCGAGTCATCCACATTTGGGATGATCGCCAGGGTCAACCCAACTGTAGTGCAATGGAGGGACCTCGTCCTGGGGGAACCGCCGCATAGATCACGGTGTCTCCTGTGCCAGGTAAGTATGATTTGCCGAGGTCAGTCCTAGGCTATGTACAAAGTTTTTGCCACGGATGTGGTGTCCAAGGCCTACGACAGGGAACGCCTGTCCTTTGTCGGCCTCTCCTCCCACACGCATGGAGAACCTACATGGCTGATCAACAGTGAGCCGCTTTAGGCAGAGACTTATGCTGGGGCCACTATTTTATGCCTGCTTTAAGGCGTCGAATTTGCCTGGCTGGCTTGGGAATTATCTCCAGACTGGATGGTGCTGCCATCTGGGGAGAGAGAGCGGAACCAGCTTTGCAGCACTGCAGTGCCATCCACTGCCACCATGCCCTGCCCTCTGGTGTGGGATTCGGCAACTGACCAGCCCTCTAGACTTGTGCTCTGGTCAGACCGAAAAGGCTCCGTACATACTGAAACAGCCCAGGACCACGGATAGAATGTGAATCCATAAAGGAAATGATCATAGTGGCAATGCCCAATGGAGCAGTGGGGACATTTTATTTTGCACATGGCGTATATTACATGATATCGTTCTATAAGACCGGCCATGGCAAGGAGCAGGCCTGCCCTCAGAAGGGCACTCCTGGTATTTTAGCAGTGCCATGCCTGCCTGATGGCATCAGAAGTACATAGAAAGGGGTGGGAGGGGCATGCTAGGGTGGTCCTATCGTTCATGCTGGTGCGGAAAATGGAATATATTTATATATATGGGCTCGGGTTAACATTTACACCATGCTAGTATGCCGGACACGCGACTCCGCCAGCGCTACGGCCAGGGCAATGAGCGCAGCGTCGTGTACGGGAGCTGGGCTGCAATGTCCAATACCTTAGCTATGTGCCGGTTTTCGCCGATTTCGAATCGGACAAATAGCAAAGTCTACAGAGGCGGGCGAACACGGCAGTTTGGAAATAGGGTGTGGACATTTGTGCGTGCTGCATCGACGTGCCCGGGGAACAGGGTTCGAGAGTGAGAGGTGTCTTCTTTTTACTTTGGTTTAGATGTCAGGGGATAGCGCGGACGCGTTCCCCCCCTTACAAAAATTGCGCACCCGAGTCATCCACATTTGGGATGAACGCAAGGGTCAACCCAACCGTAGTGCAATGGAGGGGCCTCGCCCTGGGGGAACCTTTTTTTTATTATTTTTTTTCCCCTCCTTTCCCACTTTTCCAGGATAACTTTATTCTCAAACATATAACATCATCTTCATCATTTCATCATTTCTTCTGGTTCAGAGCCTCTCAATGAGGACTTCTGCCACTCTACTGCCCTTCCTGTATCTTTTCATTGGTTTCCGAGTTCCAGCCCCCTTCCGGGGAACCGGCCCTTTGCTGTAATTGAAAAACAGGGTGCATTAAGATATACAAGACTTTTATTACAAATGTAAAAAACAGAGACCATGTCCCCTTATAGGGACACTAATTATTAGAGAAATCTATCTACTTTTATTCTGTTGTATTTGTCGAACCAAAACCAAAAGGCCTCAAACTTTGCGGTTCTAAGCCTAATTTTGTCTACCTTGTACTTGTAATTGAAATACATGTCTGTACTACTCCATATGGTTTGGGCTGTTACATCTACATCCTCTAATGCCTTCTGGCATCTTTTGTGCCATATGCCCCTTTTGACTACGTTGACTATAAAGAGGCATATATCTAGTTTCCTTCCTTTCACAGTTGAGAGTAATGAGAAAACAATAGCGTTGCTATCTAGAACTACATTTACATTCAATGTACTTGTGAAGATTTCATTGACTATTTTCCACAAAGGAGAAATGATGGGGCAACAGAACGAAATATGGTTGACATCTTCATCGTTCGGGCAGAAGACGCAGGACCTCCTGCCCCGGCCACCGTATCTCACGAACCAGAGTAAACTGGTGGGCAGAATCTCGTGTGCTGTTCTGTATGCAACGGTCTTCAATTCTGTAGAAAGATATTTATTATTGACATTTTTCCACACATCTTTGAAAGGTACTAATGGGCGTTTTGCCTGTATGGAAGCCTTCTCCAACTTTTGTTCAACCAGAACCAAATAAACCACACAAACAGGAGGGACACTGTTCTCTGTTGGCCCCTCTGTAACATGGGAATTGTACTCGTTAAAAGCAGTCATACATTTCCTATAGAACAACGGGGTGTAGATAGGAGGCATAACTGCCCTGTTACCCAAATGATAAAGAAGAGGGTATTTTAACCACACAAATGCAAAGCGTTTCCACTTGTGATTAAAGTCCTCTGAAAGTAACTTGTAAATATGAGCTACATTGAAAGCTTTTAGCTTACATTCAACATCTACAAATCCCATTCCCCCCTCAAGCAAAGGAGCAATGAGCGTCTTTCTCTTGATGTATTCTACCCCTCCTCCCAAAAAGAAAGAGTACACACATTTCTCAAACGACTTCAAAAAAACAGGTGGGAGGTTCAGAACCTGTCCCACATACCATAACTTACTGAGACCAATCAAACTTTGACTTTGCCATGATAGCTTAAACTCTTTGTACTCCATAATTTGAGCACACTCTCTAGTTTGTCTATTATTACAGTCCAATTGGCTTTATGCCTGTTATACACTACACCTTGTTTACGGTTAAACAACTCTGTTTCCAGAAGAGATGCTAAGTGAACACCTAGTAGTCTCAAAGGTTTGGCAGAGAAAGAGACTCCAACCATTTCGGTCAGCTCTCTTTACTTCCACCGACCCAGAAACAAACCTTTACACTTTTCTCGGTTGATTTTGCTACCTGAAGCCCTCGAGTAACGTTCCAAGACCAGTGTAGGGGCTAGGGTTATATGAGGTGTTATGTGGCGGGTTCTGTTGGATGCTGTGTTGCGAGCTCAGTCCGAACCCTTCAGTCCGACGGCAGGTGGCGACACCTGCCTCTGGCTTGGGGTATGGACAGAGGTCGCTATAGGCTTCCGGTCTGCGTGTGCGCGCGCAGGCTGGCTGCCTATATATACCCAGCATCCGATGGGACTCGTCGGTTACTCTGAGCCACGCTGGTAAGGAGACCCCGTGATCATTGCGGCTGATTCGCCTACTGACCCGTTCCGAACTCTACAGGGAGTTCGCACGCATAGATATTGCCTGTCTAGGTTCTTGAATAAACCTATTGATTCTCAACCTGTAAACACTTGATCCGAACTGTGTTGACTTTGTTCTTTACTTGATACTCTACCAATATCATAGAGACACAAAGTATCGTTTATTACACTGGTGCCGTGACCAGTTCTGAGTGAAACGCAGGTTAGCCTGTGCAATAGCACTGACCTCATGCTCTGGACGGAGCAGCGAGGTCTCCCGATGAGGCATTAGCCTTGTCATCGGAGGGGTTATGTGCCGCAGATGAGGCAGATACCCCCACCAGGAGTGCAGATGTTCCACCCGAAGCAGGTGCACTAATGGGATCTAAGGGTCCCGGAGTAATGAGTCGTTCATTAGAAGAGATGAACATGTCGATGTTTAACGTCGGCGGGTCACGCGCAGCCGCTCCGACCCCTCGGAGATTTGCTATTTCGGAGGAGCGTCGCTTCGACGATATGAGAGAAGCTAGGGTACAGGAACGTCTGCAGATGGCTCAGATGGAGTTGTTGACCATTCAGAAACAGTCAAATGAATGGAAAAGCAGTCTGATTGCGTTGGAAGGCGCAGTCACACACAGGACTTCCAAAATCAAGGAAAAAGATGCGAGGTTGTCAACCTTGCTGGAAGAGAACGAGAAGCTGGCGCAATCTCTAAGCATGGTCCAGTCGGAGTTCAATCAGAAAGCGGCTGACCTAGAGGCAGTCCGTTCCGACTTTGTCAGTGCGAACACGGAACTCAACCAAATTTGCGCGGCTGGGGATGCTGTAATATCAGAAGCAGAAGGGGTCCATTCCGAACTTGTTCGGGATACGAAAGACCTTAAGGAGGCTCGCCAGACTCTGGCTACGGAGTGTGACATCTTGAGGACCAAGAAAAGTGCTTTACAGCAGTTCTTGTTAGAGGCCCGCAGTAGTATGCAGGACAGTAGTACCTCATACACTTCCGCCGATAATGGCAGTCCGACAGCTGCTCATTACAGTAGTTTTACGGACACCCCAAATCTGCCCATGGGGCGTGGGTTAACCGTAGAGCCTGCATTGTCTACTTCAACGCCAGGTCGACCTCTTAGGGTGGGCCGAGCAAGAGGTAGGGGAATGGCAAGTGAATACTCACCAAGGGTGGGTATTATGGGTATCCGTCCCATCCCGAAACAGGTCTTTTCTGCTCCGACAGGTGTAAACCCGGCGGGAAGGGGAAGATCGTTGTCGGAATTGGTACGGAGTCCACAGTCCCAGTTGAGACAGGACGAGCGACAACTGGACTCTGAACGCTTGAAGAAAGCATCCGAGCAGGAATTGGTACGGAGTCCACAGTCCCAGTTGAGACAGGACGAGCGACAATTGGACTCGGAACGCTTGAAGAAAGCATCCGAGCAGGAGAAGGCAGCCAGGAGCGACCTCACTCCATCCAGTCTGTTACAATGGCGAGAGCGCCAGGCGAACATACTGTTCCAGGAACAGAAAAACTTGGAAACAGAAAGGCGTGAAGTGTATCGCCAACAGCAGGCTGCTCTGGAACAACAACAGAAACGCATGCGGGAGAACGCAGCACTGGCGGAAGAGCTAGCGGAGCAGGAGGCGGCAGTTCTGATTGGCAAATGGTCAGTTAGTCTAATGGCAAATGGTTGGTCAGTCTAGTGGCAAACCGTCAATGAATCGAATGGCAAATGGTCAGTTAGTCTAATGGCAAACGGTCAGCCAATCTAATGGCGAATGGTCAGCCAATCTAATGGCAAATGGTCTGTCAGACTAGTGGCAAATCGTCAGTGAATCTAATGTCAAATGGTCAGTTAACCTAATGGCGAATGGTCAGTTAGTCTTATGGCAAATGGTCGGTCAGTCTAGTGGCAAATCGTCAGCGAACTTAATGGTATATGGTCAGTCAGTCTAGTGGCAAATTGTCAGTGAATCTAATGGCAAATGGTCAATTAGTCTAATGGCAAATGGTCAGTCAGTTTAGTGGCAAATGGTCAGTGAACCTAATGGCATATGGTTGGTCAGTCTTGTGGCAAATAGTAGGTCAGTCTTGTGGCAAATCATCAGTGAATTGAATGATATATGGTCGGTCTGTCTAGTGACAAAGGGTCAGTGAACCTAATTGCATATGGTCGGTCATTCTAGTGGCAAAAGGTCAGTGAATCTAATCGCAAATGGTCTGTCGGTCTAGTGGCAAATCATCAGTTAGTCTAATGGCAAATGGTCGGTCAGTCTAGTGGGATATCGTTGGTGAATCTAATGGCAAATGGTCAGCAAATCTAAAGGCAAATGGTCAGCCAATCCAATGGCAAATGGTCAGTTAGTCTAATGGCAAATGGTTGGTCAGTCTAGGGGCGAATCGTCAGTGAACCTAATGGCAAATGGTCAGTCAGTTAGTGGCAAATCGTCAGTGAATCTAAGGGCAGATGGTTTGTCAGTCTTATGGCAAATGGTTGGTCAGTCTTGTGGCAAATCATAAGTGAAGCTAATGGCATATGGTCAGTCAGCCTAGTGGGAAATGGTCAGTGAACCTATCGGTAAATTATCAGTTATTCAAATGGCAAATGGTCGGTCAGTAGAATCTAATCGCAAATGGTCAGTAAGTCTAATGACGAATGGTTGATCAGTCTAGTGGCAAAACGTCAGTGAAACTAATCGCAAATGATCAGTTATTCAAATGGCAAATGGTCAGTGAGTAGAATCTAATGGCAAATGGTCAGTTAGTCTAATGACAAATGGTCGGTCAGTCTAGTGGCAAATCGTCAGTGAACCTAATGGCCAATGGCCAGTCAGTCTAGTTGCAAATTGTCAGTGAATCTAATGGCATATGGTTGGTCAGTCTTACGTCAAATGGTCGGTCAGTCTTGTGGGAAATCGTAGGTGAATCTAATGGCATATGGTCTGTCAGTCGATTGGCAAATGGTCAGTGATCCTTATGGCAAATGGTCTGTCAGTCTAGTGGCAAATAGTCAGTGGACCTAATGGCATATGATCGGTCAGTCTAGTGGCAAATTGTCAGTGAATCTATTGGCAAATGGTCAGCAAATCTAATAGCAAATCATCAGTTAGTTTAATGGCAAATGGTCGGTCAGTCTAGTGGGATATCGTCTGTGAATCTAATGGCAAATGGTCAGCGAATCTCTAGGCAAATGGTCAGCGAATCTAATGGCAAATGGTCAGTTAGTCTTATGGCGAATGGATGGCTAGTCTAGTGGCATATAGTCAGTCAAAGTAGCGCCAATTGGTCAGCCAATCTAATGGCAAATGGTCAGCGAATCTTATGGCAAATCATCAGTTAGTCAAGTGGCAAATGGTCAGTGAACATAATAGCAAATGGTCAGTTAGTCTACTGGCAAATGGTTGGTCAGTCTAGTGGCAAATCATCAGTGAATCCAATTGCAAATAATCAGTGAATCTAACGGCGAATCGTCATTTAGTCTAATGGCAAATGGTCGGTAAGTCTAGGGGCAAATGGTCAGCCTTTCTAATGGCAAATGGTCAGTCAGTCTAGTGGCAAATTATCAGTAAACCTATTGGCAAATTGTCAGTTAGTCTAATGGCAAATGGTCGGTCAATCTAGTGGCAAACCGTCAGCGAATCTAATGGCAAATGGTCAGTTTATCTAAAGGTAAATGGTCAGCCAATCTAATGGCAAATGGTCGCTCAGTCTAGTGGCAAACCGTCGGTGAATCTAATGGCAAATGATCAGTTAGTCCAATGGCTAATGGTCGATCATCCTAGTGGCAAATGGTCAGCCCTTCTAATGGCAAATGGTCAGTCAGTCTAGTGGCAAATAATCAGTTAACCTAGTGGAAAGTGGTCAGCCAATTTAATGGCAAATGGTTGGTCGGTCTAATGGCAAATCATCAGTGAACCTAGTGGCAAATGGTTGGTTAGTCTAATGGCAAATGATCAGTTAGTCCAATGGCAAATGGTCAGTCAGTCTCGTGGAAAATCGTCAGTGAACCTATTTGCAAATGGTCAGTTCCTCTAATGGCCAATGGTCGGTCAGTCTAGTGGCAAACCGTCAATGAATCGAATGGCTTATTGTCAGTTAGTCTAATGGCAAATGGTCAGCCAATCTAATGGCGAATGGTCAGCCAATCTAATGGCAAATGGTCTGTCAGACTAGTGGCAAATCGTCAGTGAATCTAATATCAAATGGTCAGTGAACCTAATGGCAAATGGTCAATTAGTCTCATTGCAAATGCTCGGTCAGTCTAGTGGCAAATCGTCAGTGAATCTAATGGCAAATGGTCAGTTAGTCTAATGGCAGATGGTCAGTCAGTTTAATGGCAAATGGTCAGTGAACCTAATGGCATATGGTTGGTTAGTCTTGTGGCAAATCGTCAGTGAATTTAATGGTATATGTTCGGTCAGTCTAGTGACAAATCATCAGTGAACCTAATGGCATATGGTCGGTCAGTCTATTTGAAAATGGTCAGTGAATCTAATCGCAAATGGTCTGTCAGTCTAGTGGCAAATTATCAGTTAGTCTAATGGCATATGGTCGGTCAGTCTAGTGGGATATCGTCGGTGAATCTTATAGCAAATGGTCAGCGAATCTACAGGCAAATGGTCAGCAAATCCAATGGCAAATGGTCAGTTAGTCTAATGGCAAATGGTCGGTCAGTCTAGGGACAAATCGGCAGTGAAACTAATGGCAAATGATCAGTTATTCAAATGGCAAATGGACAGTCAGTGAAGCTAATGGCAAATGGTCAGTAAGTCTAGTGGCATTGAAGTGGTTGGTCAGTCTAGTGGAAAAATGATCAAATGGTCGGCAAATCTAATAGCAAATCATCAGTTAGTCTAAGGGCAAATGGTCGGTCAGTCTATTGGGATATTGTCAGTGAATCTAATGGCAAATGGTCAGCGAATCTCTAGGCAAATGTTCAGTCAGTCTAATGGCAAATGGTCTAACAGTCTAGTGGCAAATCGTCAGTGAAACAAATTGCAAATGATCAGTTATTCTAATGGCAAATCCTCGGTCAGTAGAATCTAATGGCAAATAGTCAGTTAGTCTAATGACAAATAGTCACTCAGTCTAGTGGGAAATTGTCAGTGAACCTGATGGTAAATGGTCGGTCATTCTAGTGGCAAATGATCAGCCCTTCTAATGGCAAATGGTCGGTCAGTCTAGTGGCAAATAGTCAGTGAACCTAGTGGCAAATGGTCAGCCAATCTAATGGCAAATGGTCGGTCAGTCTAGTCTCAAATTGTCAGTGAACCTAGTGGCAAATGGTTGGTTAGTCTAAAGGCAAATGATCAGTTAGTCCAAAGGCAAATGGTCAGTCAGTCTAGTGGCAAATCGTCAGTTAGTCTAATGACAAATGTTCAATCAGTCTAGTGGGAAATGGTCAGTGAACCTATCGGTGAATGATCAGTTATTCAAATGGCAAATGGTCGGTCAGTAGAATCTAATCGCAAATGGTCAGTTAGTCTAATGACCAATGGTTGATCAGTCTAGTGGCAAATCGTCGGTGAAACTAATGGCAAATGATCAGTTATTTAAATGGCAAATGGTCGGTCAGTAGAATCTAATGGCAAATGGTCAGTAAGTCTAATGACAAATGGTCGGTCAGTCTAGTGGCAAATCGTCAGTGATCATAATGGCCAATGGCTGGTCAGTCTAGTGGCAAATCGAAAGTGAATCCAATGGCAAATGGTCAGTTAGTCCAATGGCAAATGGTCGGTCATTCTAGTGGCAAATGGTCAGCCCTTCTATTGGCAAATGGTCGGTCAGTCTAGTGGCAAATAGTCAGTGAACCTAGTGGCAAATGGTCAGCCAATCTAATGGCAAATGGTCGGTCAGTCTAGTGGCAAATCGTCAGTGAACCTAGTGGCAAATGGTTGGTTAGTCTAAAGGCAAATGATCAGTTAGTCCAATGGCCAATGGTCAGTCAGTCTCGTGGCAAATCATCATTGAACCTATTGGCAAATGGTCAGTTAGTCTAATGGCAAATGGTCAGCGGATCTAACCGCAACTTGTCAGTTAGTCTAATGGCAAATGGTCAGTCAGTCTAGTGGCAAATCATCAGTGAATCTAATGGCAAAAAATCAGTGAATATAATGGCAAATCCTCGGTCAGTAGAATCTAATGGCGAATAGTCAGTTAGTCTAATGACAAATGGTCAGTCAGTCTAGTGGGAAATGGTCAATGAACATAATGGCAAATGGTCAGTCAGTCTAGTGGCAAATCGTCAGTGAATCTAATGGCAAATGCTCGGTCAGTCTAGTGGCAAATCGTCAGTAAAACAAATGGCAAATGGTCGATCAATCTAATGGCAAATGGTCAGTGAATCTAATGGCAGTTGGTTAGTAAGTCTAATGGAAAATGGTCTGTCAGTCTAGTAGCAAATTGTCAGTGAACCTAATTGCAAATGGTCAGTTAGTCGAATGGCAAATGGTCGGTCAGTCTAGTAGCAAATTGTCAGTGAACCTAATGGCAAATGGTCAGTTAGACTGATGGCAAATGGTCGGTCAGTCTAGTGGCAAATCGAAAGTAAACCAAATGGCATATGGTCAGTCAGTCTAGTTGCAAATCATCAGTGAATCTAATGGCAAATGGTCAGCGGATCTAACGGCAACTTGTCAGTAGGTCTAATGGCAAATGGTCAGTCAGTCTAGTTGCAAATCATCAGTGAATCTAATGGCAAATGCTGGGTCAGTAGAATCTAATGGCAAATGGTCAGTAAGTCTAATGACAAATGGTCGGTCAGTCTATTAGGAAATGGTCAGTGAACCTAATGGCAAATGATTAGTTATTCAAATGGCAAATGGTAGGTCAGTAGAATCTAATGGCAAATAGTCAGTTAGTCTAATGACAAATGGTTGATCTGTCTAGTGGCAAATCGTCAGTAAAACTAATGACAAATGATCAGTTATTCAAATGGCAAATTGACAGTCAGTGAAGCTAATGGCAAATGGTCAGTTAATCTACTGGCAAGTGGTTGGTCAGTCTAGTGGCAAATCAAAAGTGAATCTAATGGCAAAAAATCAGTGAATCTAATGGCAAATCCTTGGTCAGTAGAATCTAATGGCAAATAGTCAGTTGGTCTAATGATAAATGGTCAGTCATTCTTGTGGGAAAATCGTCAGTGAACCTAATGGCAAATGGTCAGTCAGTCTAGTGGCAAATCGTCAGTAAATCTTATGGCAAATGGTCAGTCAGTCTAGTGGCAAATCGTCAGTGAAACAAATGGCAAGTGGTCGATCAATCTAGTGGCAAATGGTCAGTGAATCTAATGGCAATTGGTTAGTTAGTCTAACGGAAAATGGTCGGTCAGTCTAGTAGCAACTTGTCAGTGAATCTAATGGCAAATGGTCAGTTTGACTAATGGCAAATGGACGGTCAGTCTATTGGCAAATCGACAGTGAACCAAATGGCATATGGTCAGTCAGTCTAGTGGCAAATCATCAGTTAGTCTAATGGCAAATGGTCCGTCAGTCTAGTGGCAAATCATCAGTGAATCTAATGGGAAATGGTCAATAAGTCTAATGACAAATGGTCGGTCAGTCTATTAGAAAATGGTCAGTGAACCTAATGGCAAATGATTAGTTATTCAAATGGCAAATGGTAGAACAGTAGAATCTAATGGCAAATAGTCAGTTAGTCTAATGACAAATGGTAAATCAGTCTAGTGGCAAATCGTCAGTGAAACTAATTGCAAATGATCAGTTATTCAAATGGCAAATGGACAGTCAGTGAAGCTAATGGTAAATGGTCAGTTAGTCTACTGGCAAGTGGTTGGTCAGTCTAGTGGCAAATCATCAATGAATCTAATGGCAAAAAATCAATGAATATAATGGCAATTCCTCGGTCAGTAGAATCTAATGGCAAATAGTCAGTTAGTCTAATGACAAATGGTCAGTCAGTCTAGTGGGAAATGGTCAATGAACCTAATGGCAAATGGTCAGTCAGTCTAGTGGCAAATCGTCAGTGAATCTAATGGCAAATGTTTGGTCAGTCTAGTGGCAAATCGTCAGTGAAACAAATGGCAAATGGTCAATCAATCTAGTGGCAAATGGTCAGTGAATCTAATGGCAATTGGTTAGTAAGTCTAATGAAAAATGGTCTGTCAGTCTAGTAGCAAATTGTCAGTGAACCTAATTGCAAATGGTCAGTTAGTCTAATGGCAAATGGTCGGTCAGTCTAGTAGCAAATTGTCAGTAAAACTAATGGCAAATGATCAGTTATTCAAATGGCAAATTGACAGTCAGTGAAGGTAAAGGCAAATGGTCAGTTAGTCTACTGGCAAGTGGTTGGTCAGTCTAGTGGCAAATCAAAAGTGAATCTAATGGCAAAAAATCATTGAATCTTATGGCAAATCCTCGGTCAGTAGAATCTAATGGCAAATAGTCAGTTAGTCTAATGATAAATGGTCAGTCATTCTAGTGGGAAATGGTCAATGAACCTAATGGCAAATTGTCAGTCAGTCTAGTGGCAAATCGTCAGTGAATCTAATGGCAAATGATTGGTCAGTGTAGTGGCAAATCGTCAGTGAAACAAATGGCAAATGGTCGATCAATCTAGTGGCAAATGGTCAGTGAATCTAATGGCAATTGGTTAGTAAGACTAATGGAAAATGGTTGGTCAGTCTAGTAGCAAATTGTCAGTGAACCTAATTGCAAATGGTCAGTTAGTCTGATGGCAAATGGTCGGTCAGTCTAGTAGCAAATTGTCAGTGAACCTAATGGCAAATGGTCAGTTAGACTAATGGCAAATGGTCGGTCAGTCTAGTGGCAAATCATCAGTGAATCTAATGGCAAATGGTCAGCCGATCTAAAGGCAACTTGTCAGTAAGTCTAATGGCAAATGGTCGGTCAGTCTAGTTGCAAATCATCAGTGAATCTAATGGCAAATGCTCGGTCAGTAGAATCTAATGGCAAATAGTCAGTTAGTCTAATGACAAATGGTCAGTCAGTCTAGTGGGAAATGGTCAATGAACCTAATGGCAAATGGTCAGTCAGTCTAGTGGCAAATCGTCAGTGAATCTCATGGCAAATGTTTGGTCAGTCTAGTGGCAAATCGTCAGTGAAACAAATGGCAAATGGTCAATCAATCTAGTGGCAAATGGTCAGTGAATCTAATGGCAATTGGTTAGTAAGTCTAATGAAAAATGGTCTGTCAGTCTAGTAGCAAATTGTCAGTGAACCTAATTGCAAATGGTCAGTTAGTCTAATGGCAAATGGTCGGTCAGTCTAGTAGCAAATTGTCAGTAAAACTAATGGCAAATGATCAGTTATTCAAATGGCAAATTGACAGTCAGTGAAGGTAAAGGCAAATGGTCAGTTAGTCTACTGGCAAGTGGTTGGTCAGTCTAGTGGCAAATCAAAAGTGAATCTAATGGCAAAAAATCATTGAATCTTATGGCAAATCCTCGGTCAGTAGAATCTAATGGCAAATAGTCAGTTAGTCTAATGATAAATGGTCAGTCATTCTAGTGGGAAATGGTCAATGAACCTAATGGCAAATTGTCAGTCAGTCTAGTGGCAAATCGTCAGTGAATCTAATGGCAAATGATTGGTCAGTGTAGTGGCAAATCGTCAGTGAAACAAATGGCAAATGGTCGATCAATCTAGTGGCAAATGGTCAGTGAATCTAATGGCAATTGGTTAGTAAGACTAATGGAAAATGGTTGGTCAGTCTAGTAGCAAATTGTCAGTGAACCTAATTGCAAATGGTCAGTTAGTCTGATGGCAAATGGTCGGTCAGTCTAGTAGCAAATTGTCAGTGAACCTAATGGCAAATGGTCAGTTAGACTAATGGCAAATGGTCGGTCAGTCTAGTGGCAAATCATCAGTGAATCTAATGGCAAATGGTCAGCGGATCTAAAGGCAACTTGTCAGTAAGTCTAATGGCAAATGGTCGGTCAGTCTAGTTGCAAATCATCAGTGAATCTAATGGCAAATGCTCGGTCAGTAGAATCTAATGGCAAATGGTCAGTAAGTCTAATGACAACTGGTCGGTCGGTCTATTAGGAAATGGTCAGTGAACCTAATGGCAAATGATCAGTTATTCAAATGACAAATTGACAGTCAGTGAAGCTAATGGCAAATGGTCAGTTAGTCTACTAGCAAGTGGTTGGTCAGTCTAGTGGCAAATCAAAAGTGAATCTAATGGCAAAAAATCAGTGAATCTAATGGCAAATCCTCGGTCAGTAGAATCTAATGGCAAATAGTCAGTTAGTCTAATGATAAATGGTCAGTCATTCTAGTGGGAAAATTGTCAGTGAACCTAATGGCAAATGGTCAGTCAGTCTAGTGGCAAATAGTCATTGAATCTTATTGCAAATGCTCGGTCAGTCTAGTGGCAAATCGTCAGTGAAACAAATGGCAAGTGGTCGATCAATCTAGTGACAAATGGTCAGTGAATCTAATGGCAATTGGTTAGTAAGTCTAATGGAAAATGGTCGGTCAGTTTAGTAGCAACTTGTCAGTGAATCTAATGGCAAATGGTCAGTTTGACTAATGGCAAATGGAAGGTCAGTCTAGTGGCAAATAGACAGTGAACCAAATGGCATATGGTCATTCAGTCTAGTGGCAAATCATCAGTTAGTCTAATGGCAAATGGTCCGTCAGTCTAGTGGCAAATCATCAGTGAATCTAATGGGAAATGGTCAGTAAGTCTAATGACAAATGGTCGGTCAGTCTATTAGGAAATGGTCGGTGAACCTAATGGCAAATGATTAGTTATTCAAATGGCAAATGGTTGATCAGTTTAGTGGCAAATCCTCAGTGAATCTAATGGCAAAAAATCAGTGAATCTTATGGAGAATCCTCGGTCAGTAGAATCTAATGTCCAATAGTCAGTTAGTCTAATGACAAATGGTATGTCAGTCTAGTGGAAAATCGTCAGTGAACTAATTGCAAATGGTCAGTCAGTCTAGTGGCAAATTGTCAGTGAATCTTATGGCAAATGCTCGGTCAGTCTAGTGGCTAATCGTCAGTGAAACAAATGGCTAATGGTCGATCAATCTAGTGGCAAATGGTCAGTGAATCTAATGGCAATTGGTTAGTTAGTCTAATGGAAAATGGTCAGTCAGTCTAGTGGCAAATGGTTGGTCAGTCTAATGGTAAATCGACAGTGAACCTAATGGCATATGGTCGGCCAGTCTAGTGGGAAATGGTCAGTGAATGTAAGGGCATAAAGTCAGTCAAAGTAATGCCAATTGGTAAGTGAATCTAATGGCAAATGGTCAGTTAGTCTAGGGGCAAATCGTCAGTGAACCTAATGGCAAATGGTCGGCAAATCTAATGGCAAATCATCAGTAAGTCTAAGGGCAAATGGTCGGTCAGTCTAGTGGGATATTGTCAGTGAATCTAATGGCAAATGGTCAGCGAATCTCGAGGCAAATGTTCAGTCAGTCTAATGGCAAATGGTCTAACAGTGTAGTGGCAAATCGTCAGTTAAACAAATGGCAAATGATCAGTTATTCTAATGGCAAATCCTTGGTCAGTAGAATCTAATGGCAAATAGTCAGTTAGTCTAATGACAAACCGTCACTCAGTCTAGTGGGAAATTGTCAGTGAACCTCATGGTAAATTGTCAGTCAGTCTAGTGGCAAATTGTCAGTGAATCTAATGGCAAATGCTCGGTCAGTCTAGTGGCAAATCGTCAGAGAAGCAAATGGCAAATGGTCTACCAATCTAGTGGTAAATGGTCAGTGAATCTAATGGCAATTGGTTAGTAAGTCTAATGGAAAATGGTCAGTCAGTCTAGTGGCAAATCGTCAGTGAACCTAATGGCCAATGGCCAGTCAGTCTAGTGGCAAATTGCTAGTGAATCTAATGGCATATGGTTGGTCAGTCTTATGGCAAATGGTTGGTCAGTCTAGTGGCAAATAGTCAGTAGACCTAATTGCATATGATCGGTCAGTCTAGTGGCAAATCGTCAGTGAATCTATTAGCAAATGGTCCACAAATCTAATAGCAAATCATCAGTTTGTTTAATGGCAAATGGTAGGTCAGTCTAGTGGGATATCGTCTGTGAATCTAATGGCAAATGGTCAGTGAATCTAATGGCAAATGGTCGGTTAGTCTTATGGGGAAAGGATGGCCGGTCTAGTGGCATATAGTCAGTCAAAGAAGCGCCAATTGGTCAGCCAATCTAATGGCAAATGGTCAGCGAATCTTATGGCAAATCGTCAGCTAGTCAAGTGGCAAATAATCAGTGAATCTAATGGCAAATTGTCATTTAGTCTAATGGCAAATGGTCGGTCAGTCTAGGGGCAAATGGTCAGCCCTTCTAATGGCAAATGGTCGGTCAGTCTAGTGGCAAGTTATCAGTGAACCTATTGGCAAATGGTCAGTTAGTCTAATGGCAAATGGTCGGTCAATCTAGTGGCAAACCGTCAGCGAATCTAATGGCAAATGGTCAGCTAATCTAAAGGCAAATGGTCAGCGAATCTAATGACAAATGGTCACTCAGTCTAGTGGCAAACCATCAGTGAATCTAATGGCAAATGGTCAGTTAGTCCAATGGCAAATGGTCGGTCATTCGAGTGGCAAATGGTCAGCCCTTCTAAACGGCAAATGGTCGGTCAGTCTAGTGGCAAATAATCAGTGAACCTAGTGGCAAATGGTCAGCCAATTTAATGGCAAATGGTTGGTCGGTCTAGTGGCAAATCATCAGTGAACCTAGTGGCAAATGGTTGTTTAGTCTAATGGCAAATGGTCAATTAGTCTTATGGCAAACGGTCTGTAAGTCTAGTGACATACTGTCAATGAATTGAATGGCAAATGGTCGGTTAGTCTAATTGCAAATGGTCAGCCAATCTAATGGAGAATCGTCAGCGAATCTAATGGCAAATGGTCTGTCAGACTAGTGGCAAATCGTCAGTGAATCTAATGTCAAATGGTCAGTGAACCTAATGGCAAATGGTCAGTTAGTCTTATGGCAAATGGTCGGTCAATCTAGTGGCAAATCGTCAGCGAACTTAATGGTATATGGTCAGTCAGTCTAGTGGCAAATGGTCAGTCAGTTTAGTGGCAAATGGTCAGTGAAGCTAATGGCACATGGTTGGTCAGTCTTGTGGCAAATTGTCAGTCAGTCTTGTGGCAAATTGTCAGTGAATTTAATGGTATATGGTCGGTCAGTCTAGTGACAAATCGTCAGTGAACCTAATGGCATATGGTCTTTCAGTCTATTTGGAAATGGTCAGTGAATCTAATCGCAAATGGTCTGTCAGTCTAGTGGCAAATCATCAGTTAGTCTAATGACAAATGGTCGGTCAAACTAGTGGGATATCTTCGGTGAATCTAATGGCAAATGGTCAGCGAATCTAAAGGCAAATTGTCAGCGAATCCAATGGCAAATGGTCAGTTAGTCTAATGGCAAATGGTCAGTCAGTCTAGGGGTGAATTTTCAGTGAACCTAATGGCAAATTGTCAGTCAGTTAGTGGCAAATCGTCAGTGAATCTAATGGCAGATGGTTAGTCAGTCTTGTGGCAAATCATAGGTGAAGCTAATGGCATATGGTCGGTCAGCCTAGTGGCAAATAGTCAGTGAACCCAATGGCAAATGGTCTGTAAGTCTTATGGCAAATAGTCAGTGGCCTAAGGGGTCAGTCTAATGGCAATTCACCAGTGAATCTTATGGCAAATGCTGGGTCATTAGAATCAAATGGCAAATGGTCAGTTAGTCGAATGACAAATGTTCAGTCAGTCTAGTGGGAAATGGTCAGTGAACCTATCGGTAAATGATCAGTTATTCAAATGACAAATGGAAGCATCTAATCGCAAATAATCAGTTAGTCTAATTACGAATGGTCGATCAGTCTAGTGGCAAATCGTCAGTGAAACTAATGGCAAATGATCAGTTATTCAAATGGCAAATGGTCGGTCAGTAGAATCTAATGGCAAATGGTCAGTTAGTCTAATGACAAATGGTCGGTCAGTCTAGTTGCAAATCGTCAGTGAACCTAATGGCCAATGGCAAGTCAGTCTAGTGGCAAATTGTCAGTGAATCTAATGGCATATGGTTGGTCAGTCTTATGTCAAATGGTCGGTCAGTCTTGTGGGAAATCGTAAGTGAATCTAATAGCATATGGTCTGTCAGTCTAGTGGCAAATCTTCAGCGAACTTAATGGTATATGGTCGGTTAGTCTAGTGGCAAATCGTCAGTGAATCTACTGGCAAATGGTCAGTTAGTCTAATGGCAAATGGTCAGTCAGTTTAGTGGCAAGTGGTCAGTGAACCTAATGGCATATGGTTGGTCAGTATTGTGGCAAATCGTCAGTCAGTCTTGTGGCTAATCGTCAGTGAATTTTATGGGATATGGTCGGTCAGTCTAGTGACAAATCGTCTGTGAACCTAATGGTATATGGTCGGTCAGTCTATTTGGAAATGGTCAGTGAATCTAATCGCAAATGGTCTGTCAGTCTAGTGGCAAATCATCAGTTAGTCTAATGGCAAATGGTCGGTTAGTCTAGTGGGATATCGTCGGTGAATCTAAAGGCAAATGGTCAGCGAATCAAATGGCAAATGCTCAGTTAGTCTAATGGCAAATGGTCGGTCAGTCTAGGGGCGAATCGTCAGTGAACCTAATGGCAAATGGTCAGTCAGTTAGTGGCAAATCGTCAATGAATCTAATGGCAGATAGTTTGTCAGTCTTATGGCAAATGGTTGGTCAGTCTTGTGGCATATCATAAGTGAAGCTAATGGCATATGGTCGGTCAGCCTAGTGGCAAATCATCAGTGAACCCAATGGCAAATGGTCAGTCAGTCTAGTGGCAAATCGTCAGTGGACCTAATGGGTCAGTCTAGTGGCAATTCATCAGTGAATCTAATGGCATATGCTGGGTCAGTAGAATCAAATGGCAAATGGTCATGATCAGTTAGTCGAATGACAAATGTCCAGTCAGTCTAGTGGGAAATGGTCAGTGAACCTATCGGTAAATGATCAGTTATTCAATTGGCAAATGGAAGCATTTAATCGCAATTAAATCAGTTAGTCTAATTACGAATGGTCGATCAGTCTAGTGGCAAATCGTCAGTGAATCTACTGGCAAATGGTCAGTTAGTCTAATGGCAAATGGTCAGTCAGTATAGTTGCAAATGGTCAGTGAACCTAATGGCATATGGTTGGTCAGTCTTGTGGCAAATCGTCAGTCAGTCTTGTGGCAAATCGTCAGTGAATTTTATGGTATATGGTCGGTCAGTCTAGTGACAAATCGTCAGTGAATCTAATGGCAAATGGTCGGTCAGTCTAGGGGCAAACCGTCAGTGAACCTAATGGCAAATCGTCAGTCAGTTAGTGGCAAATCGTCAGTGAATCTAATGGCAGATGGTTTGTCAGTCTTATGGCAAATGGTTGGTCAGTCTTGTGGCATATCATAAGTGAAGCTAATGGCATATGGTCGGTCAGCCTAGTGGCAAATCATTAGTGAACCCAATGGCAAATGGTCAGTCAGTCTAGTGGCAAATCGTCAGTGGACCTAATGGGTCAGTCTAGTTGCAATTCATCAGTGAATCTAATGGCAAATGCTGGGTCAGTAGAATCAAATGGCAAATGGTCAGTTAGTCTAATGACAAATGTTCAGTCAGTCTAGTGAGTAATGGTCAGTGAACCTATCAGTAAATGATCAGTTATTCAAATGGCAAATGGTTGGTCAGTAGAATCTAATCGCAAATGGTCAGTTAGTCTAATAACGAATGGTTGATCAGTCTAGTGGCAAATCGTCAGTGAAACTTAATGAAAAATGATCAGTTATTCAAATGGCAAATGGTTGGTCAGTAGAATCTAATGGCAAAGGGTCAGTTAGTCTACTGACAAATGGTTGGTCAATCTAGTTGCAAATCGTCAGTGAACCTAATGGCCAATGGCCAGTCAGTCTAGTGGCAAATTGTCAGTGAATCTAATGGCATATGGTTGGTCAGTCTTATGTCAAATGGTCGGTCAGTCTTGTGGGAAATCGTGAGTGAATCTAATGGCATATGGTCTGTCAGTCTATTGGCAAATGGTCAGTGATCCTTATGGCAAAAGGTCTGTCAGTCTAGTTGCAAATAGTCAGTGAACCTAATGGCATATGATCAGTCAGTCTAGTGGCAAATCGTCAGTGAATATATTAGCAAACGGTCAGCAAATCTAATAGCAAATCATCAGTTAGTCTTATGGCAAAAAGTCGGTCAGTATAGTGGGATATTGTCGGTGAATCTAATGGCAACTAGTCAGCGAATTTCTAGGCAAATGGTCAGTCAGTCTGATGGCAAATGGTCTATCAGTCTAGCGGCAAATCGTCAGTGAATCTACTGGCAAATGGTCAGTTAGTCCAATGGCAAATGGTCAGTCAGTCTCGTGGAAAATCCTCAGTGAACCTATTGGCAAATGGTCAATTCGTCTTATGGCAAATGGTCGGTCAGTCTAGTGGCAAACCGTCAATGAATCGAATGGCTTATTGTCAGTTAGTCTAATGCCAAATGGTCAGCCAATCTAATGGCAAATGGTCAGCCAATCTAATGGCAAATGGTCTGTCAGTCTAGTGGCAAATCAAAAGTGAATCTAACGGCAAATGGTCCGTTAGTCCAATGGCAAATGGTCGGTCATTCTAGTGGCAAATGGTCAGTGAATCTAATGTCTAATGGTCATATAGTTGGTCAGTCTTGTGGCAAATCGTCAGTCAGTCTTGTGGCAAATCGTCAGTGAATTTAATGGTATATGGTCGGTCAGTCTATTGACAAATCGTCAGTGAACCTAATGGCATATGGTCGGTCCGTCTATTTGGAAATGATCAGTGAATCTAATAGCAAATGGTCTGTCAGTCTAGTAGCAAATCATCAGTTAGTCTAATGGCAAATGGTCGATCAGTCTAGTGGGATATCGTCGGTGAATCTAATAGCAAATGGTCAGCGAATCTAAAGGCAAATGGTCAGCGAATCCAATGGCAAATGGTCAGTTAGTTTGATGGCAAATGGTCTGTCAGTGTAGGGGCAAATCGTCAGTGAAACTATTGGCAAATGGCAAAATGGACAGTCAGTGAAGCTAATGGCGAATGGTCAGTAAGTCTACTGGCATTGAAGTGGTTGGTCTGTCTAGTCGAAAAATCATCAGTGAATCTAATGGCAAAAAATCAGTGAATCTAATGGCAAATCCTTGGTCAGTAGAATCTAATGGCAAATAGTCAGTTAGTCTAATGACAAATGGTCAGTCAGTCTAGTGGCAAATCGTCAGTGAACCTTATGGCAAATGGTCGATCAATCAAGTGGAAAATGGTCAGTAAATCTAATGGCAATTGGTTAGTAAGTCATATGGAAAATGGGTGGTCAGTCTAGTAGCAAATTGTCAGTGAACCTAATGGCAAATGGTCAGTTAGACTAATGGCAAATGGTCGGTCAGTCTAGTGGGAAATTGACAGTGAACCAAATCTCATATGGTCAGTCAGTCTGGTGGCAAATCATCAGTGAATCTAATGGCAAATAGTCAGCTGATCTAACGGCAACTTGTCAGTTAGTCTAATGGCAAATGGTCGGTCAGTCTAGTGGCAAATCATCAGTGAATCTAATGGCAAATGCTCAATCAGTAGAATCTAATGGCAAATGGTAAGTAAGTCTAATGACAAATTGTCGGTCAGTCTATTAGGAAATGGTCAGTGGACCTAATGGCAAATGATTAGTTATTCAAATGGCAAATGGTAGGTCAGTAGAATCTAATGGCAAATAGTCAGTTAGTCTAATGACAAATGGTTGATCAGTTTAGTGGCAAATCGTCAGTGAAACTAATGGCAAATGATCACTTATTCAAATGGCAAATGGACGGTCAGTGAAGCTAATGGCAAATGGTCAGTTAGTCTACTGGCATATGGTTGGTCAGTCTAGTGGCAAATCATCAGTGTATCTAATGGCAAAAAATCATTGAATCTAATGGCGAATCCTCGGTCAGTAGAATCTAATGGCCAATAGTCAGTTAGTCTAATGACAAATGGTCAGTCAGTCTAGTGGGAAATCGTCAGTGAACCTAATGGCAAATGGTCAGTCAGTCTAGTGGCAAATCGTCAGTGAATCTAATGGCAAATGGTCGGTCAGCCTTGTGGCAAATTGTCAATGAAACAAATGGCAAATGGTTGATCAATCTAATGGCAATTGGTTAGTAAGTCTAATGGAAAATGGTCAGTCAGTCTAGTTGCAAAAAGTCGGTCAGTGTAATGGCAAATGGTCAGTGAACATAATGGCATATGGTCTGCCAGTCTAGTGCAAATGGTCAGTGAATGTAATGGCATAAAGTCAGTCAAAGTAATAACAATTGGTCAGTGAATCTAATGGCAAATGATCAGTTAGTCCATTCGCAAATCGTCAGTGAACCTAATGGCCAATGGCCAGTCAGTCTAGTGGCAAATTATCAGCGAATCTAATGGCAAATGGTCAGTGAGTCTAATGGCAAATGGATGGATAGTCTAGTGGCATATAGTCAGTCAAAGTAGCGCCAATTGGTCAGAGAATCTAATGGCAAATGATCAGGTAATCTTATTGCAAATCGTCAGTCAGGCAAGTGGCAAATGGTCAGTGAACATAATAGCAAATGGTCAGTAAGTCAACTGACAAATGGTTGTTCGATATAGTGGCAAATAATAAGTGAATCCAATTGCAAATAATCAGTGAATCTAACGGCAAATGGTCAGTTAGTCTAATGGCAAATGGTCGGTTAGTCTAGAGGCGAATGGTAAGCCCTTCTAATGGCAAATGGTTGGTCAGTCTAGCGGTAAATCACCAGTGAACCTATTGGCAAATGGTCAGTTAGTCTAATGGCAAATGGTCGGTCAATCTAGTGGCAAACCTTCAGCGAATCTAATGGCTAATATTCAGCTAATCTAAAGGTAAATGGTCAGCGAATCTAATGGCAAATGGTCGCTCAGTCTAGTGGCAAACCGTCAGTGAATCTAATGGCAAATGGTCAGTTAGTCTAATGGCAAATGGTCAGCAAATCTAATGGCAAATCTGGCAAATCCTCGGTCAGTAGAATGTAACGGCAAATAGTCAGTTAGTCTAATGACAAATGGTCAGTCAGTCTAGTGGGAAATCGTCAGTGAACCTAATGGCAAATGGTCAGTCAGTCTAGTGGCAAATCGTCAGTGAATCTAATGGCAAATGCTCGGTCAGTCTAGTGGCAAATCGTCAGTGAAACAAATGGCAAATGGTCGATCATTCCACTAGCAAATGGACAGTGAATCTAATGGCAATTGGTTAGTAAGTCTAATGGAAAATGGTTGGTCAGTCTAGTAGCAAATTGTCAGTGAACCTAATGGCAAATGGTCAGTTAGACTAATGGCAAATGGTCGGTCAGTCTAGTGGGAAATTGACAGTGAACCAAATGGCATATGGTCAGTCAGTCTAGTGGCAAATCATCAGTGAATCTAATGGCAAATAGTCAGCTGATCTAACGGCAACTTGTCAGTTAGTCTAATGGCAAATGGTCGGTCAGTCTAGTGGCAAATCATCAGTGAATCTAATGGCAAATGCTCAATCAGTAGAAACTAATGGCAAATGGTCAGTAAGTCTAATGACAAATGGTTGGTCAGTCTATTAGGAAATGGTCAGTGGACCTAATGGCAAATGATTAGTTATTCAAATGGCAAATGGTAGGTCAGTAGAATCTAATGGCAAATAATCAGTTAGTCTAATGACAAATGGTTGATCAGTTTAGTGGCAAATTTTCAGTGAAACCAAAAGCAAATGATCACTTATTCAAATGGCAAATGGACGGTCAGTGAAGCTAATGGCAAATGGTCAGTTAGTCTACTGGCATATGGTTGGTCAGTCTAGTGGCAAATCATCAGTGTATCTAATGGCAAAAAATCAGTGAATCTAATGGTGAATCCTCGGTCAGTAGAATCTAATGGCCAATAGTCAGTTAGTCTAATGACAAATGGTCAGTCAGTCTAGTGGGAAATCGTCAGTGAACCTAATGGCAAATGGTCAGTCAGTCTAGTGGCAAATCGTCAGTGAATCTAATGGCAAATGCTCGGTCAGTCTTGTGGCAAATCGTCAGTGAAACAAATGGCAAATGGTCGATCAATCTAGTGGCAAATGGTCAGTGAATCTAATGGCAAATGGTTAGTAAGTCTAATGGAAAATGGTCAGTCAGTCTAGTGGCAAATGGTCGGGCAGTCTAATGGCAAATCGACAGTGAACCTTATGGCATATGGTCGGCCAGTCTAGTGGCAAATGGTCAGTGAATGTAATGGCATAAAGTCAGTCAAAGTAATAACAATTGGTCAGTAAATCTAATGGCAAATGATCAGTTAGTCCATTCGCAAATCGTCAGTGAACCTAATGGCCAATGGCCAGTCAGTCTAGTGGCAAATTATCAGCAAATCTAATGGCAAATGGTCAGTGAGTGTAATGGCAAATGGATGGATAGTCTAGTGGCATATAGTCAGTCAAAGTAGCGCCAATTGGTCAGAGAATCTAATGGCAAATGATCAGGTAATCTTATTGCAAATCGTCAGTCAGGCAAGTGGCAAATGGTCAGTGAACATAATAGCAAATGGTCAGTAAGTCAACTGACAAATGGTTGTTCGATCTAGTGGCAAATAATCAGTGAATCCAATTGCAAATAATCAGTGAATCTAACGGCAAATGGTCAGTTAGTCTAATGGCAAATGGTCGGTTAGTCTAGAGGCGAATGGTAAGCCCTTCTAATGGCAAATGGTTGGTCAGTCTAGCGGTAAATCACCAGTGAACCTATTGGCAAATGGTCAGTTAGTCTAATGGCAAATGGTCAATTAATCTAGTGGCAAACCTTCAGCGAATCTAATGGCTAATATTCAGCTAATCTAAAGGTAAATGGTCAGCGAATCTAATGGCAAATGGTCGCTCAGTCTAGTGGCAAACCGTCAGTGAATCTAACGGCAAATGGTCAGTTAGTCTAATGGCAAATGGTCAGCAAATCTAATGGCAAATCTGGCAAATCCTCGGTCAGTAGAATGTAACGGCAAATAGTCAGTTAGTCTAATGACAAATGGTCAGTCAGTCTAGTGGGAAATCGTCAGTGAACCTAATGGCAAATGGTCAGTCAGTCTAGTGGCAAATCGTCAGTGAATCTAATGGCAAATGCTCGGTCAGTCTAGTGGCAAATCGTCAGTGAAACAAATGGCAAATGGTCGATCATTCAACTAGCAAATGGTCAGTGAATCTAATGGCAATTGGTTAGTAAGTCTAATGGAAAATGGTTGGTCAGTCTAGTAGCAAATTGTCAGTGAACCTAATGGCAAATGGTCAGTTAGACTAATGGCAAATGGTCGGTCAGTCTAGTGGGAAATTGACAGTGAACCAAATGGCATATGGTCAGTCAGTCTAGTGGCAAATCATCAGTGAATCTAATGGCAAATAGTCAGCTGATCTAACGGCAACTTGTCAGTTAGTCTAATGGCAAATGGTCGGTCAGTCTAGTGGCAAATCATCAGTGAATCTAATGGCAAATGCTCAATCAGTAGAAACTAATGGCAAATGGTCAGTAAGTCTAATGACAAATGGTTGGTCAGTCTATTAGGAAATGGTCAGTGGACCTAATGGCAAATGAATAGTTATCAAAATGGCAAATGGTAGGTCAGTAGAATCTAATGGCAAATAATCAGTTAGTCTAATGACAAATGGTTGATCAGTTTAGTGGCAAATTTTCAGTGAAACCAAAAGCAAATGATCACTTATTCAAATGGCAAATGGACGGTCAGTGAAGCTAATGGCAAATGGTCAGTTAGTCTACTGGCATATGGTTGGTCAGTCTAGTGGCAAATCATCAGTGTATCTAATGGCAAAAAATCAGTGAATCTAATGGTGAATCCTCGGTCAGTAGAATCTAATGGCCAATAGTCAGTTAGTCTAATGACAAATGGTCAGTCAGTCTAGTGGGAAACCGTCAGTGAACCTAATGGCAAATGGTCAGTCAGTCTAGTGGCAAATCGTCAGTGAATCTAATGGCTAATGCTCGGTCAGTCTTGTGGCAAATCGTCAGTGAAACAAATGGCAAATGGTCGATCAATCTAGTGGCAAATGGTCAGTGAATCTAATGGCAAATGGTTAGTAAGTCTAATGGAAAATGGTCAGTCAGTCTAGTGGCAAATGGTCGGGCAGTCTAATGGCAAATCGACAGTGAACCTTATGGCATATGGTCGGCCAGTCTAGTGGCAAATGGTCAGTGAATGTAAGGGAACAAAGTCAGTCAAAGTAATGCCAATTGGTCAGTGATTCTAATGGCAAATGGTCAGTTAGTCTAGTGGAAAATCGTCAGTGAACCTAATGGCATATGATCAGTCAGTCTAGTGGCAAATCGTCAGTGAATCTATTGGCAAATGGTCGGCAAATCTAATATTAAATTATAAGTTAGTCTAAGGGCAAATGGTCGGTCAGTCTAGTGGGATATTGTCAGTGAATCTGATGGCAAATGGTCAGCGAATCTCTAGGCAAATGTTCAGTCAGTCTAATGGCAAATGGTCTAACAGTCTAGTGGCAAATCGTCAGTGAAACAAATGGCAAATGATCAGTTATTCTAATGGCAAATCCTCGGTCAGTAGAATCTAATGGCAAATAGTCAGTTAGTCTAATGACAAATGGTCACTCAGTCTAGTGGGAAATTGTCAGTGAACCTAATGGTAAATGGTCAGTCAGTCTAATGGCAAATTGTCAGTGAATCCAATGGCAAATGCTCGGTCAGTCTAGTGGCGAATCGTCAGAGAAGCAAATGGCAAATGGTCTATCAATCTAGTGGCAAATGGTCAGTGAATCTAATGGCAATTTGTTAGTAAGTCTAATGGAAAATGGTCAGTCAGTCTAATTGCAAATCGTCAGTGAACCTAATGGCCAATGGCCAGTCAGTCTAGTGGCAAATTGCTAGTGAATCTAATGGCATATGGTTGGTCAGTCTTATGGCAAATGGTTGGTCAGTCTAGTGGCAAATAGTCAGTGGACCTAATTGCATATGATAGGTCAGTCTAGTGGCAAATCATCAGTGAATCTATCAGCAAATGGTCAGCAAATCTAATAGCAAATCATCAGTAAGTCTAATGTCAAATGGTCGGTCAGTCTAGTGGGATACTGTCCGTGAATCTAATGGCAAATGGTCAGTGAATCTCTAGGCAAAAGTTTAGTCAGTCTACTGGCAAATGGTCTATCAGTCTAGTAACAAATCGTCAGTGAAACAAATGGCAAATGATCAGTTATTCAAATGGCAAATGGTCGGTCAGTAGAATCTAATCGCAAATGGTCAGTTAGTCTAATGACAAATGGTTGGTCAGTCTAGTGGCAAATCGTCAGTGAACCTAATGGCCAATGGCCAGTCAGTCTAGTGGCAAATTGTAAGTAATCTAATGGCATATGGTTGGTCAGTCTTATGTCAAATGGTTGGTCAGTCTTGTGGGAAATCGTAAGTGAATCTAATGGCATATGGTCTGTCAGTCTATTGGCAAATGGTCAGTGATCCTTATGGCAAATGGTCTGTCAGTCTAGTGGCAAATATTTAGTGGACCTAATGGCATATGATCGGTCAGTTTAATAGCAAATCGTCAGTGAATCTATCAGCAAATGGTCAGCAAATCTAATAGCAAATCATCAGTAAGTCTATTGGCAAAAGGTCGGTCAGTCTAGTGGGATATTGTCAGTTAATCTAATGGCAAATGCTCCGTCAGTCTATTGGCAAATCGGCAATAAAACAAATGGCAAATGGTCGATCAATCTAGTGGCAAATGGTCAAACAATCTAATGGCAATTGGTTAGTAAGTCTAATGGAAAATGGTCAGTCAGTCTAGTTGCAAAAAGTCGGACAGTGTAATGGCAAATTGTCAGTGAACCTAATGGCATATGGTCTGCCAGTCTAGTGCAAATGGTCAGTGAATATAATGGCATAAAGTCAGTCAAAGCAATGCCTATTTGTCAGTGAATCTAATGGCAAATGGTTAGTTAGTCTAGTGGCAAATCGTAAGTGAACCTAATGGCCAATGGCCAGTCAGTCTAGTGGCAAATTGTCAGTGAATCTAATGGCATATGGATGGTTAGTCTTATGGCAAATGGTCGGTCAGTCTTGTGGGAAATCGTAAGTGAATCTAATGGCATATGGTCTGTCAGTCTATTGGCAAATGGTCAGTGAATCTAATGGCAAATGGTCTGTCAGTCTTGTGGCAAATCGTCAGTGAAACAAATGGCAAATGGTCGATCAATCTAGTGGCAAATGGTCAGTGAATCTAATGGCAAATGGTTAGTAAGTCTAATGGAAAATGGTCAGTCAGTCTAGTGGCAAATGGTCGGGCAGTCTAATGGCAAATCGACAGTGAACCTTATGGCATATGGTCGGCCAGTCTAGTGGCAAATGGTCAGTGAATGTAAGGGAACAAAGTCAGTCAAAGTAATGCCAATTGGTCAGTGATTCTAATGGCAAATGGTCAGTTAGTCTAGTGGCAAATCGTCAGTGAACATAATGGCATATGATCAGTCAGTCTAGTGGCAAATCGTCAGTGAATCTATTGGCAAATGGTCGGCAAATCTAATATTAAATTATCAGTTAGTCTAAGGGCAAATGGTCGGTCAGTCTAGTGGGATATTGTCAGTGAATCTGATGGCAAATGGTCAGCGAATCTTTAGGCAAATGTTCAGTCAGTCTAATGGCAAATGGTCTAACAGTCTAGTGGCAAATCGTCAGTGAAACAAATGGCAAATGATCAGTTATTCTAATGGCAAATCCTCGGTCAGTAGAATCTAATGGCAAATAGTCAGTTAGTCTAATGACAAATGGTCACTCAGTCTAGTGGGAAATTGTCAGTGAACCTAATGGTAAATGGTCAGTCAGTCTAATGGCAAATTGTCAGTGAATCCAATGGCAAATGCTCGGTCAGTCTAGTGGCGAATCGTCAGAGAAGCAAATGGCAAATGGTCTATCAATCTAGTGGCAAATGGTCAGTGAATTTAATGTCAATTTGTTAGTAAGTCTAATGGAAAATAGTCAGTCAGTCTAATTGCAAATCGTCAGTGAACCTAATGGCCAATGGCCAGTCAGTCTAGTGGCAAATTGCTAGTGAATCTAATGGCATATGGTTGGTCAGTCTTATGGCAAATGGTTGGTCAGTCTTGTGGCAAATGGTTGGTCAGTCTAGTGGCAAATAGTCAGTGGACCTAATTGCATATGATAGGTCAGTCTAGTGGCAAATCATCAGTGAATCTATCAGCAAATGGTCAGCAAATCTAATAGCAAATCATCATTAAGTTTAATGTCAAATGGTCTTTCAGTCTAGTGGGATATTGTCCGTGAATCTAATGGCAAATGGTCAGTGAATTTCTAAGCAAAAGTTTAGTCAGTCTACTGGCAAATGGTCTATCAGTCTAGTGACAAATCGTCAGTGAAACAAATGGCAAATGATCAGTTATTCAAATGGCAAATGGTCGGTCAGTAGAATCTAATCGCAAATGGTCAGTTAGTCTAATGACAAATGGTCGGTCAGTCTAGTGGCAAATTGTCAGTGAACCTAATGGCCAATGGCCAGTCAGTCTAGTGGCAAATTGTAAGTAATCTAAAGGCATATGGTTGGTCAGTCTTATGTCAAATGGTTGGTCCGTCTTGTGGGAAATCGTAAGTGAATCTAATGGCATATGGTCTGTCAGTCTATTGGCAAATGGTCAGTGATCCTTATGGCAAATGGTCTGTCAGTCTAGTGGCAAATATTTAGTGGACCTAATGGCATATGATCGGTCAGTTTAATAGCAAATCGTCAGTGAATCTATCAGCAAATGGTCAGCAAATCTAATAGCAAATCATCAGTAAGTCTATTGGCAAAAGGTCGGTCAGTCTAGTGGGATATTGTCAGTTAATCTAATGGCAAATGCTCCGTCAGTCTATTGGCAAATCGGCAATAAAACAAATGGCAAATGGTCGATCAATCTAGTGGCAAATGGTCAAACAATCTAATGGCAATTGGTTAGTAAGTCTAATGGAAAATGGTCAGTCAGTCTAGTTGCAAAAAGTCGGACAGTGTAATGGCAAATTGTCAGTGAACCTAATGGCATATGGTCTGCCAGTCTAGTGCAAATGGTCAGTGAATATAATGGCATAAAGTCAGTCAAAGCAATGCCTATTTGTCAGTGAATCTAATGGCAAATGGTTAGTTAGTCTAGTGGCAAATCGTAGGTGAACCTAATGGCCAATGGCCAGTCAGTCTAGTGGCAAATTGTCAGTGAATCTAATGGCATATGGATGGTCAGTCTTATGGCAAATGGTCGGTCAGTCTTGTGGGAAATCGTAAGTGAATCTAATGGCATATGGTCTGTCAGTCTATTGGCAAATGGTCAGTGAATCTTATGGCAAATGGTCTGTCAGTCTTGTGGCAAATCGTCAGTGAAACAAATGGCAAATGGTCGATCAATCTAGTGGCAAATGGTCAGTGAATCTAATGGCAAATGGTTAGTAAGTCTAATGGAAAATGGTCAGTCAGTCTAGTGGCAAATGGTCGGGCAGTCTAATGGCAAATCGACAGTGAACCTTATGGCATATGGTCGGCCAGTCTAGTGGCAAATGGTCAGTGAATGTAAGGGAACAAAGTCAGTCAAAGTAATGCCAATTGGTCAGTGATTCTAATGGCAAATGGTCAGTTAGTCTAGTGGCAAATCGTCAGGGAACCTAATGGCATATGATCAGTCAGTCTAGTGGCAAATCGTCAGTGAATCTATTGGCAAATGGTCGGCAAATCTAATATTAAATTATCAGTTAGTCTAAGGGCAAATGGTCGGTCAGTCTAGTGGGATATTGTCAGTGAATCTGATGGCAAATGGTCAGCGAATCTCTAGGCAAATGTTCAGTCAGTCTAATGGCAAATGGTCTAACAGTCTAGTGGCAAATCGTCAGTGAAACAAATGGCAAATGATCAGTTATTCTAATGGCAAATCCTCGGTCAGTAGAATCTAATGGCAAATAGTCAGTTAGTCTAATGACAAATGGTCACTCAGTCTAGTGGGAAATTGTCAGTGAACCTAATGGTAAATGGTCAGTCAGTCTAATGGCAAATTGTCAGTGAATCCAATGGCAAATGCTCGGTCAGTCTAGTGGCGAATCGTCAGAGAAGCAAATGGCAAATGGTCTATCAATCTAGTGGCAAATGGTCAGTGAATCTAATGGCAATTTGTTAGTAAGTCTAATGGAAAATGGTCAGTCAGTCTAATTGCAAATCGTCAGTGAACCTAATGGCCAATGGCCAGTCAGTCTAGTGGCAAATTGCTAGTGAATCTAATGGCATATGGTTGGTCAGTCTTATGGCAAATGGTTGGTCAGTCTAGTGGCAAATAGTCAGTGGACCTAATTGCATATGATAGGTCAGTCTAGTGGCAAATCATCAGTGAATCTATCAGCAAATGGTCAGCAAATCTAATAGCAAATCATCAGTAAGTCTAATGTCAAATGGTCGGTCAGTCTAGTGGGATATTGTCTGTGAATCTAATGGCAAATGGTCAGTGAATCTCTAGGCAAAAGTTTAGTCCGTCTACTGGCAAATGGTCTATCAGTCTAGTGACAAATCGTCAGTGAAACAAATGGCAAATGATCAGTTATTCAAATGGCAAATGGTCGGTCAGTAGAATCTAATCGCAAATGGTCAGTTAGTCTAATGACAAATGGTTGGTCAGTCTTATGTCAAATGGTTGGTCAGTCTTGTGGGAAATCGTAAGTGAATCTAATGGCATATGGTCTGTCAGTCTATTGGCAAATGGTCAGTGATCCTTATGGCAAATGGTCTGTCAGTCTAGTGGCAAATATTTAGTGGACCTAATGGCATATGATCGGTCAGTTTAATAGCAAATCGTCAGTGAATCTATCAGCAAATGGTCAGCAAATCTAATAGCAAATCATCAGTAAGTCTATTGGCAAAAAGTCGGTCAGTCTAGTGGGATATTGTCAGTTAATCTAATGGCAAATGCTCCGTCAGTCTATTGGCAAATCGGCAATAAAACAAATGGCAAATGGTCGATCAATCTAGTTGCAAATGGTCAAACAATCTAATGGCAGTTGGTTAGTAAGTCTAATGGAAAATGGTCAGTCAGTCTAGTTGCAAAAAGTCGGACAGTGTAATGGCAAATTGTCAGTGAATCTAATGGCAAATGGTCAGTTTGTCAAATGGCAAATGGTCGGTCATTCTAGTGGCAAATGGTCAGCCCTTCTAATGGCAAATGGTCGGTCAGTCTAGTGGCAAATAGTCAGTGAACCTAGTGGCAAATGGTCTGCCAATTTAATGGCAAATGGTCGGTCGGTCTAGTGGCAAATCATCAGTGAACCTAGTGGCAAATGGTTGGTTAGTATAAAGGCAAATGATCTTTTAGTCCAGTGGGAAATGGTCAGTCAGTCTCATGGCAAATCATCCGTGAACCTATTGACAAATGGTCAGTTAGTCTAATGGCAAATGGGCGGTCAATCTGGTGGCAAACCGTCAGCGAATCTAATGGCAAATGATCAGCTAATCTAAAGGCAAATGGTCAGCAAAGCTAATGGCAAATGGTCGGTCAGTTTAGTGGCAAACTGTCAGTGAATCTAATTGCAAATGGTCAGTTTGCTTAATGGCAAATGGTCAGCGAGTCTAATGGCAAATGGTCAGCGAATCTAATGGCAAATGGTCTATCAGTATTGTTGTAAATCGTCAGTGAATCTAATGGCAAATGGTTGGTCAGTCTTGTGGCCAATCGTCAGTGAACAAAGTGGCAAATGGTCGATCAGTCTAGTGGCAAATTGTCAGTGAATCTAATGACAAATGGTCAGTAAGTCTAATGGCAAATGGTCAGTCAGTTCAGTGGCAAATGGTCAGTGAACCTAATGGCAAATGGTCAGTTAGTCTAATGGCAAATGGTCAGCGAATCTAATGGCGAATGGTCAGCAAATCTAATGGCAAATGGTCAGTTAGTCCAACGGCAAATGGTCTGTCATTCTTGTGGCAAATGGTCAGTAAGTCCAATGGCAAATGGTCGGTCATTTTAGTGGCAAATGGTCAACCCTTCTCATGGCAATTGGGCGGTCATTCTAGTGACAAATGGTCAGCCCTTCTAATGGCAAATGATAGGTCAGTCTAGTGGCAAATAGTCAGTGAACATAGTGGGAAATGGTCAGCCAATCTAATGGCAAATGGTCGGTCGGTCTAGTGGCAAATCATAAGTGAACCTAGTGGCAAATGGTTGGCTAGTCTAATGGCAAATGATCAGTTAGTCCAATGGCAAGTGGTCAGTCAGTCTCGTGGCAAATCTTCAGTGAACCTATTGGCAAATGGTCAGTTAGTCTAATGGCAAATGGTCTGTCAATCTAGTGGCAAACCGTCAGTGAATCTAATGGCAAATGGTCAGTTAGTCTAATGGCAAATGGTCAGCGAATCTAATGGCGAATGGTCTGTCAGTCTAGTGGCAAATTGACAGTGAATCTAATGGCAAATGGTCAGTTTGTCCAATGGCAAATGGTCGGTCATTCTAGTGGCAAATGGTCAGCCCTTCTTATGGCAAATGGTCGGTCAGTCTAGTGGCAAATAGTCAGTGAACCTAGTGGCAAATGGTCAGCCAATTTAATGGCAAATGGTCGGTCAGTCTAGTGGCAAATCATCAGTGAACTTAGTGGCAAATGGTTGGTAAGTCTAAAGGCAAATGATCTGTTAGTCCAATGGGAAATGGTCAGTCAGTCTCATGGCAAATCATCCGTGAACCTATTGACAAATGGTCAGTTAGTCTAATGGCAAATGGTCGGTCAATCTGGTGGCAAACCGTCAGCGAATCTAATGGCAAATGATCAGCTTATCTAAAGGCAAATGGTCAGCGAAGCTAATGGCAAATGGTCGGTCAGTCTAGTGGCAAACAGTCAGTGAATCTAATTGCAAATGGTCAGTTTGTCTAATGGCAAATGGTCAGCGAGTCTAATGGCAAATGATCAGCGAATCTAATGGCAAATGGTCTGTCAGTCTAGTGGTAAATTGTCAGTGAATCTAATGGCAAATGGTTGGTCAGTCTTGTGGCCAATCATCAGTGAACAGAGTGGCAAATGGTCAGTCAGTTCAGTGGCAAATCGTCAGTGAACCTAATGGCAAATGGTCAGTTAGTCTAATGGCAAATGGTCAGCGAATCTAATGGCGAATGGTCTGTCAGTCTAGTGGTAAATTGTCAGTGAATCTAATGGCAAATGGTTGGTCAGTCTTGTGGCCAATCATCAGTGAACAGAGTGGCAAATGGTCAGTCAGTTCAGTGGCAAATCGTCAGTGAACCTAATGGCAAATGGTCAGTTAGTCTAATGGCAAATGGTCAGCGAATCTAATGGCGAATGGTCAGCAAATCTAATGGCAAATGGTCAGTTAGTCCAACGGCAAATGGTCTGTCATTCTAGTGGCAAATGGTCAGTTAGTCCAATGGCAAATGGTCGGTCATTCTAATGGCAAATGGTCAACCCTTCTAATGGCAATTGGTCGGTCATTCTAGTGACAAATGGTCAGCCCTTCTAATGGCAAATGGTCGGTCAGTCTAGTGGCAAATAGTCAGTGAACATAGTGGGAAATGGTCAGCCAATCTAATGGCAAATGGTCGGTCGGTCTAGTGGCAAATCGTCAGTGAACCTAGTGGCAAATGGTTGGTTAGTCTAATGGCAAATGATCAGTTAGTCCAATGGCAAGTGGTCAGTCTGTCTCGTGGCAAATCATCAGTGAACCTATTGGCAAATGGTCAGTTAGTCTAATGGCAAATGGTCTGTCAATCTAGTGGCAAACCGTCAGTGAGTCTAATGGCAAATGGTCAGTTAGTCTAATGGCAAATGGTCAGCGAATCTAATGGCAAATGGTCTGTCAGTCTAGTGGCAAATTGACAGTGAATCTAATGGCAAATGGTCAGTTTGTCCAATGGCAAATGGTCAGCGAATCTAATGGCAAATGGTCTGTCAGTCTAGTGCCAATTGGTCAGTGAATCTAATGGCAAATGGTCAGCAAATCTTATGGCAAATGGTCAGTTAGTCAAGTGGCAAATGGTTAGTTAACCTAATGGCAAATGGTTGGTCGGTCTAGTGGCAAATGGTCAGTGAACCTAATGGCATATGGTCAGTTACTCTACTGGCAAATGGTTGGTCAGTCTAGTGGCAAATCGTCAAAGAACCTAAATCATCAACAAATCTAATGGCAAATTGTCAGTTAGTCTCATGGCAAATGGTCGGTTAGTCAAGTGGCAAATGGTCATCGAATCTAATGGCATATAGTCTGTCAAATTTGAACCATTTGGTCAGTGAATCTAATGGCAAATGGTCGGTGAATCTAAAAGCAAAATGGTCGGTCAGTCTAGTGGCAAATGGTCAGTGAAACTAATGGCAAATAGTTAGGGAACCTAATGGCATATGGCCTGTCAGTCTAGTGGCAAATCCTCCGTGAATCTAATGGCAAATCATCGGTCAGTCTAGTGGCAAATCTTCTGTGAACCTAAAGGCAAATTGTCGGTCAGTAAGTGGCAAATAGTCATTGAACCTAATGGCATATGGTCGGTCAGTCTAGTGGCAAATTGTCTGTGAATCTAATGGCAAATCGTCAGTTAGTCTAACGGCAAATGGTCGGTCAGTCTAGTAGCATATCGTCAGTGAACCTAATGGCATATGGTCGGTCAATCTAGTGGCAAATGGTCAGTGAATCTAATGGCAAATGGTCTGTTAGTCTAATGGCAAATGGTCGGTCAGTCTAGTGGCAAATCGTCAGTGAACCTAATGGCAAATGATCGGTGCGTCAAGTAGCAAATCGTCAGTATATCTAATGGCAAATGGTCAGGCAATCTAATGGCAAATGGTCAGTTAGTCTAATGGCAAATTGTCGGTCAGTCTAGTGGCAAATCGTCAGTGAATCTAAAAGCAAATGGTCAGTCAGTCTGGTGGCAAATGGTCAGTGAATCTAATGGTGAATGGTCAGCGAATCAAAAGGCAAATAGTCAGCAAATCTAGTGGCAAATGGTCAGTTAGTCTAATTGCGAATTGTCGGTTAGTCAGTCAATCTAAAAGGCAAATGGTCGGTCAGTCTAGTAGCAAATCGTCTGTGAATCTAATGGCAAAAAGTCAGTGAATCTAATGGCAAATAGTCAGCAAATCTAATGGCAAATGGTCAGTTAGTCTAATAGAAAATGGTCAGTCAGTCTAGTGGCATATCCTCATTGAACCTAATGGCATATGGTCGGTCAGTCTAGTGGCCAAAAGTCAGTGAATCTAAAGTCAAATGGTCGGTCAGTGTAGTGGCAAATTGTCAATGAATCTAAGAGCAAATGGTCAGCGAATCAAATGCCAAATAGTTAGCAAATCTAATGGCAAATAATCAGGGAATCTAATGGCAAATGGTCTGTCAGTCTAGTGGCAAATCATCACTGAACCTATTATGGCATATGATCGGTCTGTCTCATGGCAAATGGTAGGTCAGTCGTGTGGCAAATCATAAGTGAACCTAATGGCATATGGTCAGTCAGTCTATGTGCAAATGGTCAGTGAATCTCAGGGCATATGGTCTGTAAATGGTCTGCGAACTTAATCTAATCAGTAAACCTAATGGCAAATGGTCAGTTAGACTAATTGCAAATGGTTGGTCAGTCTAGTGGCAAATCTTCAGTGAACCTAAATGCATATGGTCGGTCAGTCTAGTGGCAAAACTTCAGTGAACCTAATGGCAAATAGTCAATCAATCTAGTGGCAAATCGTCAGTGAATCTAATGGCAATGGTCAGTTAGTCTGATGGCAAATGGTCAGCAATCTAAAGGCAAATGGTCAGCAAATCTGATGGAAAATGGTCAGTTAGTCTAATGGCAAATGGATTGCCAGTTTAGTGGCATATAGTGAGTCAAAGTAGTGCCAATTGATCAGTGAATCTAATGGCACATGGTCAGCGAACCTTATGGCAAATGGTCAGTTAGTCTACTGGCAAATGGTTGGTCAGTCTAGTGGCAAATCTTCAAAGAACCTCAGTCAGTCTAGTGGCAAATCATCAGTGAATCCAGTGGCAAATGGTCAGCAAATCTAACGGCAAATGGTCAGTTAGTCTAATGGCAAATGGTCAGTCAGTCTAGTGGCAAATCATCAGTGAACGTCTTGGCAAATGGTCAGTTAGAGTAATGGCAAATGGTCTGTCAGTCTAGTGGCAAATTTTGGGTGAACCTAATGGCATATGGTCTGTCAGTCTAGTGGCAAATCGTCAGTGAACTTTATGGCATATGGTTGGTCAGTCTAATGGCAAATCGTCAGTGAACTTGATGGCATATGGTCGGTCAGTCTAGTGGCAAATTGTCTGTGAATCTAATGGCAAATGGTCGGTCAGTCTAGTAGCATATCGTTAATGAACCTGATGGCATATGGTCAGTGAATCTAGTGGGAAATGGTCAGTGAATCTAATGGCAAAAGGTCAGTTAGCCTAATAGCAAATGGTCAGTCAGTCTAGCTGCAAATCATCAGTGAATCTAATGGCAAATGGTCAGCAAATCTAGTGGCAAATGCTTAGCGAATCTTATGGCATAATGTCGGTCAAAGTATAACCAAGTACAGTCAAATGGTCGGTCAGTCTAGTGGCAAATGGTCAGTGAAACTAATGGCAAATAGTCAGGGAATCTAATGGCAAACGGTCGGTCAATCTAGTGGCAAACATCACTGAACCTAATGGCATATGGTCGGTGAGTCTAGTGGCAAATCATCAGTGAACCTAAAGGCAAATGGTCGGTCAGTCTAGTGGAAAATCTTCAGTAAATCGAATGGCAAATCGTCAGTTAGTCTAACGGCAAATGGTCGGTCAATCTAGTAGCATATCGTTAATGAACCTAATGGCATATGGTCAGTGAATCTAGTGGGAAATGGTCAGTGAATCTAATGGCAAAAGGTCAGTTAGCCTAATAGCAAATGGTCAGTCAGTCTAGTGGCAAATCATCAGTGAATCTAATGGCAAATAGTTAGCAAATCTAGTGACAAATGGTTGGTTAGTCTAATAGCAAGTTGTGTGTCAGTCTAGTGGCAAATTGTCAGTGAATCTAATGGCATATGGATGGTCAGTCTTATGGCAAATGGTCGGTCAGTCTTGTGGGAAATCGTAAGTGAATCTAATGGCATATGGTCTGTCAGTCTATTGGCAAATGGTCAGTGAATCTTATGGCAAATGGTCTGTCAGTCTTGTGGCAAATCGTCAGTGAAACAAATGGCAAATGGTCGATCAATCTAGTGGCAAATGGTCAGTGAATCTAATGGCAAATGGTTAGTAAGTCTAATGGAAAATGGTCAGTCAGTCTAGTGGCAAATGGTCGGGCAGTCTAATGGCAAATCGACAGTGAACCTTATGGCATATGGTCGGCCAGTCTAGTGGCAAATGGTCAGTGAATGTAAGGGAACAAAGTCAGTCAAAGTAATGCCAATTGGTCAGTGATTCTAATGGCAAATGGTCAGTTAGTCTAGTGGCAAATCGTCAGGGAACCTAATGGCATATGATCAGTCAGTCTAGTGGCAAATCGTCAGTGAATCTATTGGCAAATGGTCGGCAAATCTAATATTAAATTATCAGTTAGTCTAAGGGCAAATGGTCGGTCAGTCTAGTGGGATATTGTCAGTGAATCTGATGGCAAATGGTCAGCGAATCTCTAGGCAAATGTTCAGTCAGTCTAATGGCAAATGGTCTAACAGTCTAGTGGCAAATCGTCAGTGAAACAAATGGCAAATGATCAGTTATTCTAATGGCAAATCCTCGGTCAGTAGAATCTAATGGCAAATAGTCAGTTAGTCTAATGACAAATGGTCACTCAGTCTAGTGGGAAATTGTCAGTGAACCTAATGGTAAATGGTCAGTCAGTCTAATGGCAAATTGTCAGTGAATCCAATGGCAAATGCTCGGTCAGTCTAGTGGCGAATCGTCAGAGAAGCAAATGGCAAATGGTCTATCAATCTAGTGGCAAATGGTCAGTGAATCTAATGGCAATTTGTTAGTAAGTCTAATGGAAAATGGTCAGTCAGTCTAATTGCAAATCGTCAGTGAACCTAATGGCCAATGGCCAGTCAGTCTAGTGGCAAATTGCTAGTGAATCTAATGGCATATGGTTGGTCAGTCTTATGGCAAATGGTTGGTCAGTCTAGTGGCAAATAGTCAGTGGACCTAATTGCATATGATAGGTCAGTCTAGTGGCAAATCATCAGTGAATCTATCAGCAAATGGTCAGCAAATCTAATAGCAAATCATCAGTAAGTCTAATGTCAAATGGTCGGTCAGTCTAGTGGGATATTGTCTGTGAATCTAATGGCAAATGGTCAGTGAATCTCTAGGCAAAAGTTTAGTCCGTCTACTGGCAAATGGTCTATCAGTCTAGTGACAAATCGTCAGTGAAACAAATGGCAAATGATCAGTTATTCAAATGGCAAATGGTCGGTCAGTAGAATCTAATCGCAAATGGTCAGTTAGTCTAATGACAAATGGTTGGTCAGTCTTATGTCAAATGGTTGGTCAGTCTTGTGGGAAATCGTAAGTGAATCTAATGGCATATGGTCTGTCAGTCTATTGGCAAATGGTCAGTGATCCTTATGGCAAATGGTCTGTCAGTCTAGTGGCAAATATTTAGTGGACCTAATGGCATATGATCGGTCAGTTTAATAGCAAATCGTCAGTGAATCTATCAGCAAATGGTCAGCAAATCTAATAGCAAATCATCAGTAAGTCTATTGGCAAAAAGTCGGTCAGTCTAGTGGGATATTGTCAGTTAATCTAATGGCAAATGCTCCGTCAGTCTATTGGCAAATCGGCAATAAAACAAATGGCAAATGGTCGATCAATCTAGTTGCAAATGGTCAAACAATCTAATGGCAGTTGGTTAGTAAGTCTAATGGAAAATGGTCAGTCAGTCTAGTTGCAAAAAGTCGGACAGTGTAATGGCAAATTGTCAGTGAATCTAATGGCAAATGGTCAGTTTGTCAAATGGCAAATGGTCGGTCATTCTAGTGGCAAATGGTCAGCCCTTCTAATGGCAAATGGTCGGTCAGTCTAGTGGCAAATAGTCAGTGAACCTAGTGGCAAATGGTCTGCCAATTTAATGGCAAATGGTCGGTCGGTCTAGTGGCAAATCATCAGTGAACCTAGTGGCAAATGGTTGGTTAGTATAAAGGCAAATGATCTTTTAGTCCAGTGGGAAATGGTCAGTCAGTCTCATGGCAAATCATCCGTGAACCTATTGACAAATGGTCAGTTAGTCTAATGGCAAATGGGCGGTCAATCTGGTGGCAAACCGTCAGCGAATCTAATGGCAAATGATCAGCTAATCTAAAGGCAAATGGTCAGCAAAGCTAATGGCAAATGGTCGGTCAGTTTAGTGGCAAACTGTCAGTGAATCTAATTGCAAATGGTCAGTTTGCTTAATGGCAAATGGTCAGCGAGTCTAATGGCAAATGGTCAGCGAATCTAATGGCAAATGGTCTATCAGTATTGTTGTAAATCGTCAGTGAATCTAATGGCAAATGGTTGGTCAGTCTTGTGGCCAATCGTCAGTGAACAAAGTGGCAAATGGTCGATCAGTCTAGTGGCAAATTGTCAGTGAATCTAATGACAAATGGTCAGTAAGTCTAATGGCAAATGGTCAGTCAGTTCAGTGGCAAATGGTCAGTGAACCTAATGGCAAATGGTCAGTTAGTCTAATGGCAAATGGTCAGCGAATCTAATGGCGAATGGTCAGCAAATCTAATGGCAAATGGTCAGTTAGTCCAACGGCAAATGGTCTGTCATTCTTGTGGCAAATGGTCAGTAAGTCCAATGGCAAATGGTCGGTCATTTTAGTGGCAAATGGTCAACCCTTCTCATGGCAATTGGGCGGTCATTCTAGTGACAAATGGTCAGCCCTTCTAATGGCAAATGATAGGTCAGTCTAGTGGCAAATAGTCAGTGAACATAGTGGGAAATGGTCAGCCAATCTAATGGCAAATGGTCGGTCGGTCTAGTGGCAAATCATAAGTGAACCTAGTGGCAAATGGTTGGCTAGTCTAATGGCAAATGATCAGTTAGTCCAATGGCAAGTGGTCAGTCAGTCTCGTGGCAAATCTTCAGTGAACCTATTGGCAAATGGTCAGTTAGTCTAATGGCAAATGGTCTGTCAATCTAGTGGCAAACCGTCAGTGAATCTAATGGCAAATGGTCAGTTAGTCTAATGGCAAATGGTCAGCGAATCTAATGGCGAATGGTCTGTCAGTCTAGTGGCAAATTGACAGTGAATCTAATGGCAAATGGTCAGTTTGTCCAATGGCAAATGGTCGGTCATTCTAGTGGCAAATGGTCAGCCCTTCTTATGGCAAATGGTCGGTCAGTCTAGTGGCAAATAGTCAGTGAACCTAGTGGCAAATGGTCAGCCAATTTAATGGCAAATGGTCGGTCAGTCTAGTGGCAAATCATCAGTGAACTTAGTGGCAAATGGTTGGTAAGTCTAAAGGCAAATGATCTGTTAGTCCAATGGGAAATGGTCAGTCAGTCTCATGGCAAATCATCCGTGAACCTATTGACAAATGGTCAGTTAGTCTAATGGCAAATGGTCGGTCAATCTGGTGGCAAACCGTCAGCGAATCTAATGGCAAATGATCAGCTTATCTAAAGGCAAATGGTCAGCGAAGCTAATGGCAAATGGTCGGTCAGTCTAGTGGCAAACAGTCAGTGAATCTAATTGCAAATGGTCAGTTTGTCTAATGGCAAATGGTCAGCGAGTCTAATGGCAAATGATCAGCGAATCTAATGGCAAATGGTCTGTCAGTCTAGTGGTAAATTGTCAGTGAATCTAATGGCAAATGGTTGGTCAGTCTTGTGGCCAATCATCAGTGAACAGAGTGGCAAATGGTCAGTCAGTTCAGTGGCAAATCGTCAGTGAACCTAATGGCAAATGGTCAGTTAGTCTAATGGCAAATGGTCAGCGAATCTAATGGCGAATGGTCTGTCAGTCTAGTGGTAAATTGTCAGTGAATCTAATGGCAAATGGTTGGTCAGTCTTGTGGCCAATCATCAGTGAACAGAGTGGCAAATGGTCAGTCAGTTCAGTGGCAAATCGTCAGTGAACCTAATGGCAAATGGTCAGTTAGTCTAATGGCAAATGGTCAGCGAATCTAATGGCGAATGGTCAGCAAATCTAATGGCAAATGGTCAGTTAGTCCAACGGCAAATGGTCTGTCATTCTAGTGGCAAATGGTCAGTTAGTCCAATGGCAAATGGTCGGTCATTCTAATGGCAAATGGTCAACCCTTCTAATGGCAATTGGTCGGTCATTCTAGTGACAAATGGTCAGCCCTTCTAATGGCAAATGGTCGGTCAGTCTAGTGGCAAATAGTCAGTGAACATAGTGGGAAATGGTCAGCCAATCTAATGGCAAATGGTCGGTCGGTCTAGTGGCAAATCGTCAGTGAACCTAGTGGCAAATGGTTGGTTAGTCTAATGGCAAATGATCAGTTAGTCCAATGGCAAGTGGTCAGTCTGTCTCGTGGCAAATCATCAGTGAACCTATTGGCAAATGGTCAGTTAGTCTAATGGCAAATGGTCTGTCAATCTAGTGGCAAACCGTCAGTGAGTCTAATGGCAAATGGTCAGTTAGTCTAATGGCAAATGGTCAGCGAATCTAATGGCAAATGGTCTGTCAGTCTAGTGGCAAATTGACAGTGAATCTAATGGCAAATGGTCAGTTTGTCCAATGGCAAATGGTCAGCGAATCTAATGGCAAATGGTCTGTCAGTCTAGTGCCAATTGGTCAGTGAATCTAATGGCAAATGGTCAGCAAATCTTATGGCAAATGGTCAGTTAGTCAAGTGGCAAATGGTTAGTTAACCTAATGGCAAATGGTTGGTCGGTCTAGTGGCAAATGGTCAGTGAACCTAATGGCATATGGTCAGTTACTCTACTGGCAAATGGTTGGTCAGTCTAGTGGCAAATCGTCAAAGAACCTAAATCATCAACAAATCTAATGGCAAATTGTCAGTTAGTCTCATGGCAAATGGTCGGTTAGTCAAGTGGCAAATGGTCATCGAATCTAATGGCATATAGTCTGTCAAATTTGAACCATTTGGTCAGTGAATCTAATGGCAAATGGTCGGTGAATCTAAAAGCAAAATGGTCGGTCAGTCTAGTGGCAAATGGTCAGTGAAACTAATGGCAAATAGTTAGGGAACCTAATGGCATATGGCCTGTCAGTCTAGTGGCAAATCCTCCGTGAATCTAATGGCAAATCATCGGTCAGTCTAGTGGCAAATCTTCTGTGAACCTAAAGGCAAATTGTCGGTCAGTAAGTGGCAAATAGTCATTGAACCTAATGGCATATGGTCGGTCAGTCTAGTGGCAAATTGTCTGTGAATCTAATGGCAAATCGTCAGTTAGTCTAACGGCAAATGGTCGGTCAGTCTAGTAGCATATCGTCAGTGAACCTAATGGCATATGGTCGGTCAATCTAGTGGCAAATGGTCAGTGAATCTAATGGCAAATGGTCTGTTAGTCTAATGGCAAATGGTCGGTCAGTCTAGTGGCAAATCGTCAGTGAACCTAATGGCAAATGATCGGTGCGTCAAGTAGCAAATCGTCAGTATATCTAATGGCAAATGGTCAGGCAATCTAATGGCAAATGGTCAGTTAGTCTAATGGCAAATTGTCGGTCAGTCTAGTGGCAAATCGTCAGTGAATCTAAAAGCAAATGGTCAGTCAGTCTGGTGGCAAATGGTCAGTGAATCTAATGGTGAATGGTCAGCGAATCAAAAGGCAAATAGTCAGCAAATCTAGTGGCAAATGGTCAGTTAGTCTAATTGCGAATTGTCGGTTAGTCAGTCAATCTAAAAGGCAAATGGTCGGTCAGTCTAGTAGCAAATCGTCTGTGAATCTAATGGCAAAAAGTCAGTGAATCTAATGGCAAATAGTCAGCAAATCTAATGGCAAATGGTCAGTTAGTCTAATAGAAAATGGTCAGTCAGTCTAGTGGCATATCCTCATTGAACCTAATGGCATATGGTCGGTCAGTCTAGTGGCCAAAAGTCAGTGAATCTAAAGTCAAATGGTCGGTCAGTGTAGTGGCAAATTGTCAATGAATCTAAGAGCAAATGGTCAGCGAATCAAATGCCAAATAGTTAGCAAATCTAATGGCAAATAATCAGGGAATCTAATGGCAAATGGTCTGTCAGTCTAGTGGCAAATCATCACTGAACCTATTATGGCATATGATCGGTCTGTCTCATGGCAAATGGTAGGTCAGTCGTGTGGCAAATCATAAGTGAACCTAATGGCATATGGTCAGTCAGTCTATGTGCAAATGGTCAGTGAATCTCAGGGCATATGGTCTGTAAATGGTCTGCGAACTTAATCTAATCAGTAAACCTAATGGCAAATGGTCAGTTAGACTAATTGCAAATGGTTGGTCAGTCTAGTGGCAAATCTTCAGTGAACCTAAATGCATATGGTCGGTCAGTCTAGTGGCAAAACTTCAGTGAACCTAATGGCAAATAGTCAATCAATCTAGTGGCAAATCGTCAGTGAATCTAATGGCAATGGTCAGTTAGTCTGATGGCAAATGGTCAGCAATCTAAAGGCAAATGGTCAGCAAATCTGATGGAAAATGGTCAGTTAGTCTAATGGCAAATGGATTGCCAGTTTAGTGGCATATAGTGAGTCAAAGTAGTGCCAATTGATCAGTGAATCTAATGGCACATGGTCAGCGAACCTTATGGCAAATGGTCAGTTAGTCTACTGGCAAATGGTTGGTCAGTCTAGTGGCAAATCTTCAAAGAACCTCAGTCAGTCTAGTGGCAAATCATCAGTGAATCCAGTGGCAAATGGTCAGCAAATCTAACGGCAAATGGTCAGTTAGTCTAATGGCAAATGGTCAGTCAGTCTAGTGGCAAATCATCAGTGAACGTCTTGGCAAATGGTCAGTTAGAGTAATGGCAAATGGTCTGTCAGTCTAGTGGCAAATTTTGGGTGAACCTAATGGCATATGGTCTGTCAGTCTAGTGGCAAATCGTCAGTGAACTTTATGGCATATGGTTGGTCAGTCTAATGGCAAATCGTCAGTGAACTTGATGGCATATGGTCGGTCAGTCTAGTGGCAAATTGTCTGTGAATCTAATGGCAAATGGTCGGTCAGTCTAGTAGCATATCGTTAATGAACCTGATGGCATATGGTCAGTGAATCTAGTGGGAAATGGTCAGTGAATCTAATGGCAAAAGGTCAGTTAGCCTAATAGCAAATGGTCAGTCAGTCTAGCTGCAAATCATCAGTGAATCTAATGGCAAATGGTCAGCAAATCTAGTGGCAAATGCTTAGCGAATCTTATGGCATAATGTCGGTCAAAGTATAACCAAGTACAGTCAAATGGTCGGTCAGTCTAGTGGCAAATGGTCAGTGAAACTAATGGCAAATAGTCAGGGAATCTAATGGCAAACGGTCGGTCAATCTAGTGGCAAACATCACTGAACCTAATGGCATATGGTCGGTGAGTCTAGTGGCAAATCATCAGTGAACCTAAAGGCAAATGGTCGGTCAGTCTAGTGGAAAATCTTCAGTAAATCGAATGGCAAATCGTCAGTTAGTCTAACGGCAAATGGTCGGTCAATCTAGTAGCATATCGTTAATGAACCTAATGGCATATGGTCAGTGAATCTAGTGGGAAATGGTCAGTGAATCTAATGGCAAAAGGTCAGTTAGCCTAATAGCAAATGGTCAGTCAGTCTAGTGGCAAATCATCAGTGAATCTAATGGCAAATAGTTAGCAAATCTAGTGACAAATGGTTGGTTAGTCTAATAGCAAGTTGTGTGTCAGTCTAGTGGCAAATTGTCAGTGAATCTAAAGGCAAATGGTCAGTTAGTCTAATGGCAAATTGTTGGTCAGTCAGTGAATCTAAAAGGCAAATGGTCGGTCAGTCTAGTGGCAAATGGTCAGTAAATCTAAAGGCAAATGGTCGGTCAGTCTAGTGGCATATTGTCAATGAATCTAATAGCAAATGGTCAGCGAATCAAATGCCCAATAGTCAGCAAATCTTATGGCAAATAATCAGGGAATCAAATGGCAAATGGTCTGTCAGTCTAGTGGCAAATCATCACTGAACCTATTATGGCATATGGTCGGTCTGTCTCATGGCAAATGGTAGGTCAGTTTTGTGGCAAATCGTAAGTGAACCTAATGGCATATGGTCAGTCAGTCTATGTGCAAATGGTCAGTGAATCTCAGGGCAAATTGTCTGTAAATGGTCTGCGAACTTAATCTAATCAGTAAACCTAATGGCAAATGGTCAGTTAGACTAATTGCAAATGGTCGGTCAGTCTAGTGGATAATCTTCAGTGAACCTAATGGCAAATAGTCAATCAATCTAGTGGCAAATCGTCAGTGAATCTAATGGCAATGGTCAGTTAGTCTGATGGCAAATGGTCAGCAATCTAAAGGCAAATGGTCAGCTAATCTGATGGCAAATGGTCAGTTAGTCTAATGGCAAATGGATTGCCAGTTTAGTGGCATATAGTGAGTCAAAGTAGTGCCAATTGGTCAGTGAATCTAATGGCACATGGTCAGGGAACCTTATGGCAAATGGTCAGTTAGTCTACTGGCAAATGGTTGGTCAGTCTAGTGGCAAATCGTCAAAGAACCTCAGTCAGTCTAGTGGCAAATCATCAGTGAATCTAATGGCAAATGGTCAGCAAATCTAACGGCAAATGGTCAGTTAGTCTAATGGCAAATGGTCAGTCAGTCTAGTGGCACATCATAAGTGAACCTCTTGGCAAATGGTCAGTTAGAGTAATGGCAAATGGTCTGTCAGTCTAGTGGCAAATTTTGGGTGAACCAAATGGCATATGGTCGGTCAGTCTAGTGGCAAATCTTCAGTGACCCTAATGGCAAAATGTTGATCAATCCAGTGGCGAATCGTCAGTGACCCTAATGGAAAAATGTTGATCAATCCAGTGGCAAATGGTCAGTGAATCTAATGGCAAATGGTCAGTTAGTCTAATGGCAAATGGTCAGTCAGTCTAGTGGCAAATGGTTGGTCAGTTTAGTGGCAGATGGTCATTGAACCTAATGGCATATGGTCGGCAAGTCTAGTGGCAAATCTTCAGTGAATCTAATGGCAAATCCTCAAAAAATCTAATCGCAAATGCTTAGCGAATCTTACGGCATAATGTCGGTCAAAGTATAACCAAGTATTACAAAGTAGAACAAATGGTAAATGGTCGGTCAGTCTAGTGGCAATTCGTCAGTAAATCTAAAGGCAAAAGGTCAGTTAGTCTCATGATCAGTCTAGTGGCAAATAGTCAGTGAACCCAATGGCAAATGATCGTTGCGTCTAGTAGCAAATTGTCAGTGAATCTAATGGCAAATGGTCAGCGAATCTAATGGCAAATGGTCAGTAAGTCTGATGGCAAATGGTCGGTCAGTCTAATGGCAAATCGTCAGTGAATCTTATGGCAAATGGTCAGTTGGTCTAATGGCAAATGATTGGTCAGTCTAGTGGCAAATCCTCAGTGAACCTAATGCCAAATGCTCAGTCAGTCTAGTGGCAAATGGTCAGTGAATCTATGGCAAATGGTCAGCAAATCAAATGCCAAATAGTCAGCGATTCTAACGGCAAATTGTCAGGGAATCTAATGGCAAATGGTTGGTCAGTCTAGTGGCAAATCATCACTGAGCCTAATGGCAAAAGTTCAGTTAGTCTATTGGCAAATGGTTGGTCAGTCTAGTGGCAAATCATCAGTGAACCTAATGGCATATGGTCGGTCAGTCTTGTGGCAAATCCTCAGTAAATCTAAAGGCAAATGATCGGTCAGTCTAGTGGCAAATTGTCAGTGAATCTAATAGCAAATGGTCAGCGAATCAAATGCCAAATAGTCAGCGAATCTAATAGCAAATAGTCAGGGAATCTAATGGCAAATGGTCAGTCAGTCTAGTGGCAAATCATCACTGAACCTACTGGCATATGGCTTGTCAGTCTAGTGGCAAATCTTCAGTTAATCTAGTTGCAAATGGTCTGTCAGTCTGGTGGTACATGGTCAGTGAATCTAATGGCAAATAGTCAGCGAATCTAATGGCAAATGGTCAGTTAGTCTAATAGAAAATGGTCAGTCAGTCTAGTGGCAAATCGTCAGTGAATCCAATGGCACATGATTGGTCACAGTTGTGACAGTTGGTCAGTGAATCTAATGGCAAATGGTCAGTTAGTCTAATGGCAAATGGTTGGTCAGTCTAGTGGAAAATGGTCAGTGAACCTAATGGCAAATATTCGGTCAGTCTAGTGGCAAATCGTCAGTGAATCAAATGGCATATGGCCCGTCAAAGTAGTGCCAAATGGTCAGTGAATCTAATGGCAAATGGTCAGTCAGTGTAATGGCAAATGGTTGGACTGTCTAGTGGCAAAAGGTTAGTGAATCTAATGGCAAATGGTCCGCTAGTCTAATGGCGAATGGTCAGTCAGTGAACCTAATGGCATATGGTCTGTCAGTCTAGTGGCAAATGGTCAGTTTATCTAATGGCAAATGGTCGGTCAGTCTAATGGCAAATCGTCAGGGAATCTAATGGCAAATGGTCAGCTAATCTAATGGCAAATGGTCTGTTAGTCTAATGGGAAATGGTCGGTTAGTCTAGTGGCAAATCCTCAGTGAATCTAATGGCAAATCCTCAGTTAGTCTAATGGCAAATAGTCGGTCAGTCTAGTGGCAAATAGTCAGGGAATCTAATTGCAAATGGTCTGTCAGTCTAGTGGCAAATTGTCAGTGAATCTAATGCCATATGGCAGGTCAAAGTAGTGCCAATTGGTCAGTGATTCTAATGGCAAATGGTCAGCAAACCTAATGGCAAATGGTCAGTTAGTCTAATGGGAAATGGTCTGTGAGTCTAGTGGCAAATTGTCAGTCAACCTATTGGCATATGGTCCGTCAGTCTAGTCGCAAATGGTCAGAATGGCATATGGTCGGTCAAAGTAGTGCCAATTGGTCAGTGAATCTAATGGCAAATGGTCAGCGAATCTAATGGCAAATCTTCAGTTTGTCTAATGGCAAACTGTTGGTCAGTCTAGTGGCAAATGGTCAGCGAATCTAATGGCAAATGGTCTGTTAGTCTATTGGCAAATGGTTAGTCAGTCTAGTGGCAAATCGTCAGTGGATCTAATGGCATATGGTCGGTCAAAGTAGTGCCAACTGGTAGGTGAATCTAATAGCAAATGGTCACAGAATCTAATGGCAAATGGTCAGTTAGTCTAATGGCAAATGGTTGGTCAGTCTAGTGGCATATCGTCAGTGAACCTATTAAATGGCATATGGTCCGTCAGTCTAGTGGTAACTGGTCAGTGAATCTAATGGCATATGGTTTGTCCAGTCTAGTGGCTAATGGTCAGCGAATCTAATGGCAAATGGTCGGTCAGTCTAGTGGCAAATCGTCAGGGAATCTAATGGCATATGGTCAGTCAAAGTAGTGCCAATTGGTCAGTGAATCTAATGGCAAATGGTCAGTTAGTCTAATGGCAAATGGTTGGTCAGACTAGTGGCAAATGGTCAGTGAATCTAATGGCAAATGGTCAGCGAATCTAATGGCAAATGGTCCCTAAGTCTAGTGGCAAATTGTCAGTGAATCTAATGCATATGGTTGGTCAAAATAGTGCCAATTGGCCACTGAATCTAATGGCAAATGGTAGGAGAATCTAAAAGCAAGTGGTCAGCTCGTCTAATGGCAAATGGTCGGTCAGTCTAGTGGCAAATGGCCGGTCAGTCTTTTTAAAGAAAAGTGTTTTATTGGGTAAAAGAGACAAATACAATAGTACATGTTCCAACCTAGCTTAGGCGCATTGCCTTTCTTCCGCTAGGTCCCCTGTCATTCAGGTAGTGTAACACAGATTCATCACAATTATGGTTATGGCGTTACATTAATTTTCATACATGTTATAATTTTTACAGACTCTTGGTTCATGGTAGGGGGCATTCTTTAACTATGCAATAAATAGATAACATTTTCTACATAAAACAGTGGTTATCATCTCGTTTTATCGTAGTTTTGTATTCAGCCAGACCTCCAATTAGAGTGTAGCAGGGTTTTTACATGTTATTTTAGTGTGAAGGCATAGAAGAGGAGATGGATGTCCCTTCTGATATTAAGGTACATACATTTACTGTTTTCATGCAATTGAACGGTATTGTACAGTGGGTTAGCTTCTAGTTTAACTTTGTATACAGTCCTGAGAGCCTTATTCTGTAGATACTGAATTTCATTAGATTCACCTATATTATTTCTATCCCATACATAGTCAACGTAATCAAATGAGGTTCAAATCATTGTCTTATACATTGTTAGGGCAGTAAGTATGTCAACAAATATTCTGGCACGAGAGGCTTGAATTATCTTATTTCTAATATCATTTACAGTGTTCGCCCTATGTAGTACAAATTTCAGCTCAGGGTCTAAAGTTAGCCCCAGATATGTAAAATTGTATACTCTTTCTAGTACAGTACGATTTAGTTTAAAAACAAGGTTTTTATGTTGAAAATTATTAAAATACATCCATTTTGTCTTTTTTTCGTTCATAGTGAGACTGTTTTCAATGCACCATTTTGAAACCAGATCAATAGCAGTTTGCATTTTTTGTGGGCAACTCAACGAGATAACTGCATCATCTGCGTACAAGGTTATATTAAAATTATATATTTTTGGCAAAGAATTAATATAGATAGAGAAGAGCACTGGACCCAAGACAGACCCCTGAGGTACACCATACGTGATAATTTTCTCTGTTGATAGGATATTATTTGCTATTGTCTTTTGACTTCTGAGGTGGAGGTAGGTTTTGAACCATTTCAAGGTATTTTCACTAAGTCCGAAGAGGGATGATTTTCTTTTACTAATTTAGAGTGTGAGACTGTATCAAAAGCTTTTTGTAATCAAGATATAGAGAGATAGTTGATTTATTATTAAATACATTTTCTATTGTATTTTGCAAGTGTTCCTGTATGGCAGTCTGGGTCGAGCACCCTGCTCGATAATCATGCTGTTGTACAGATTTCGAATCGGACAAAAATCAAGGTCTACAGAGGCGGGCGAATACTGCAGTTTGGAATTAGGGTGTGGACATTTGTGCTTGCTGCATCAACGTGCCCGGGGAACGGGGTTCGAGAGCGAGAGGTGTCTTCTTTTTACTTTGGTTTAGATGTCAGGGGATAGCGCAGGCGCAGTCCCCCCCCAACAAAAATTGTGCACCCGAGTCATCCACATTTGGGATGATCGCAAGGGTCAACCCAACCGTAGTGCAATGGAGGGGCCCTCGCCCTGGGGGAACCGCCGCATTTCTTTTTTTTTTTTTTTTGGGGGGACTTAGTCCCTCTTTTCCCCTCCTTTCCCATTTCCCAAACATATTTATTTTTTATTTACAATCATTCATCATTTTCGGGTTCAGGCCCTCGCAATGAGGAGCTCTGCCACTCTACTGCCCTTCCCCATGGCAATCATTTCACTGGTTTCCGGGTTCCAGCCCCTTTCGGGTAACCGGCCCTTGCTGTAAACTAAAAACATGGTACAGGTTATGTATATACAGGTTTTTATTCAGTAGTTGAAGCTCCAACTTTCGTTGGAGAGGGTACACAGAGCTCCGTTACAGAGCCACATCTTTTTAAACTGGGGGCTTTTTAATCTTTTAAGATCGACCTGAAACCTAAACTTCAGGTCTGCTAACAACATCTCTAGTAAACTATTAGAATTGAAAACTTTTCTCTCTTTTTCGACTTTACATCTAATAGTCCAAACATTGTGTTTAAACAAAGATATAATTAACAGACAAAGGGGAATAAACTTGCTACACTCTTTTGGGAGCAAGTTGAAAAAAAGGGCATTCCTGTCTAGGATAATAGTAGAACCTGTCATGTCCTTTATAATGTTTTCTATGATTGCCAGAACAGGCTTTGTGAAGGGACATATTAAAAACAGATGAAAAATATCCTCTACTCCAGTTTTACAGAGGGGACATTTATCTGTGGGTGTTGTAAAAACGTTCTGCTTATGCAAAAGACTCCTTACTGGCAGAATACTATGACACACCCTCCAGTTGAAGTCCTTTAAAAGGGGGAACAAAAAGGGGTGGAAGGTATTCTTCCATACCAGCTGGAAATCTAAATGAGCATTTTCATGTTTTAGAGAAACTTGCGCCTTCTCTTGTACATCGGGTAACAATATAGAATAAACCTTTTTGGAAGACATTATCTTTAAATCTATCTCTGGATTGTCCTCACAGAAACTCTTAAAGTCTGTTAGGCATTCCCTATAAAAGGGGGGAATAGAGTTGCAGTGAGGAATTGAATTCCTCCCCAGCTCCTCTTTCCACTTCCTTAAATGGAAACCGATGAAGTAAACAGCAAAATAGGTCCAGTAGTTCTGGACATCTTTCTAAAGAAGATCAATAACATGCATAATGCGAAAAGCCTTCAATTTAGTCGGAATATGGACAATTTTTTGGCCTCCTTCCATTAGGTCGGAGACCATCACCGTTCTCCTTACTCGATCTTGACCTTTCCATATGAAAGTATACATTCTTGAATCAAAAATTTTCAGATGCTTCCTGTCTAGCTGTAAAACCTTTCCGACATACCACAGCTTAGAACAGGCAAAAATGTTGGCCAAAAGGGCTCTACCTCTAAAAGAGGTCTTCCTATATAGCCAAAAGTCTAGTACATTTCCAAATTTGACAGTAATTGGGTTCCAGTTTATATTAGACAATTCTTCTACCTTTCTGGAGAAATAAACCCCCAACATTTTTAGACTATCATAAGTAAAATTCATCTCAAAAACATAGTTACGTTTGGAAGCCCACCTCCCAAACCACATTCCTTTACATTTTTCCTCGTTTAGTTTAGCCCCAGAGGCTTTTCTGAATTTATTAGAAATGTCCAGAACGGTTCGTACCGAAGCCTCGTTCCGGATGATAATAGAGGTGTCATCCGCATACTGGATAACCTTTAGTTCGCCCTCGAACCCTGGGACGTTTGCTCCCTGTATATGGGGGGATAAACAAAGCATCCTGGTTAGAGGTTCAATACATAGGACATATAGCAAAGGGGAAAGACCACATCCCTGTCGGACTGACCTGTCCACCTTAAACGGTTCAGACAGGAAGCCATTCACCTGTATAGATGAAACAATATCATTACATAGTAATTTGACCCAGGATATAAAATCTGGGCCAAAACCATACTTTTGTAAGCAAAGAAACATATACTGGTGCGACACTCGGTCGAACGCCTTGGCTTGGTCCAGACTCAGGATGCCACATGGGACATCCTTCATCTGGACATAGTCAAAAAGGGATCGAATAAGGTGCAGATGATCTGTTATAGACCTTCCTGGTACAGCACAGGTTTGCTCCTGTCCAACCACAGAAGAAATTACTTTAGAAAGTCTATTTGTCATAGATTTAGAGATGATTTTATAATCAACTGTCAAAAGAGTAATAGGTCTCCAACAGGTAAGATGTTCCTTTCTGTTGGGGTCTTTACAGATCAAAGTTACAACCCCTTTTCTCTGGGATGGACATAATAAACCTTGGTCGAAGGCATTGTTAATGATTTGTACAAAATCCTTACCAAAAAGGGGGAAAAAATGAGCATAGAACTCCTTAGGCAAACCATCTATGCCTGGAGTCTTGCCATCCTTCATACCCTTCAGGGCCTCAAGACACTCGGCGGCTGTAAGGGGGCCTTCGCAATAAAGCTTGTCCTCCACTGCTAGAAAAGGTAGGTTAGAAGTGAATTCATCGACAATATCTGTATCTATAGGCTCAGATGAAAAAAGATCTTTGTAGAAATCTCTACAGGCATCCTGAATTTCATCCTGACCTGTAATAGGGACATCATTAACAATCAAACTTTCTATGACTTTGTCTTTCCCTCTAGACACCTCTTTTCTCAAGAAGAAAGCAGAGGGTTTCTCATCATATTCCAGATGATCCAACTTGGCTCGCACTCGGGCTCCATCTACTTTCTCTTGAAAAAGTTTCTGCAAATACCTTTCTTCTATCATAATTGCTTGGGAGAATCTACCAGGATAATCCAGTTCCAGTTTTCTGAGTAAACTCAGCTCCTTCTCTGTTTTATCAATAGCTTCCCTTTTCTTTTTAGCAATTATTTTCGAATGTTTTATGATCACATCCTTAAAACACTGTTTGCAAAATTCCCACCAGTCCAGATCTTTATGAACTATTTTTGATAGATAATTCCACACTTTTTTGATATCTGCAACCAGACCTGAATCATCCAATATGGAAGTGTTACATTTCCAGAAGCCCGGCCCTGTGAGCTTTCGCTCAAAGTCCCGCACTTCCATCACAACTATATTATGGTCAGAAAAAGAACAATGGTGAGTAGCTATTCTGGAAATAAATTGTAACAGGTCAGAGTTGCTGTAAAACCTATCCAACCTGCAATAAATACCATTATCATTACTCCAAGTGTATTCTCGGCCAAGAGGAAATTTAGAGCGAAAAACATCTTCCAATTGAAAATCTTTTTTCAATTCTCCTAATTCCTTAGTACCTTGGACATTATGACCATTATCAATGCTACCCCCCACCTTATCTAAGGTGCGGTTTTCAATGCAGTTAAAGTCACCACCTAATATTATGTTTTTATTACCCCTCAGGAAATTGGGTAGAAAAGCAAATAGAGCCCTCCTATCCATCCCATCATTTGGGGCATAAATATTAATAAGGCTAAATGCAACACCTTCCACTTTTATGTTTACTGCTATAACTCTTCCGTTTTCATCCGAGTACCAGGTACCCAGATCAAAATTTAGAGACTTTTTTATAAGTATACCCACCCCCCTACTGGAGTTATCCCCATGGCTCCAAAAACCATGAGAACCAAGGGTGTCGGCCATTCTCTTGGCCTCCTCGTCTGACACAAGGTGAGTCTCCTGTAAAAAATGTATATTTATACAGTGATGTAAAAGGAAATAGGATAACAGCGAAACTTTGTTGGGGTTTCGCAGCCCTCTTGCATTTAGGGTGGCTACTCTAAAACCCATCTTGGACATCAATTAGGTGGACTGTCTGGCCTTCTAAGCCAGAGCTCTTCTTTGAGTGGCTGGGGACGGCATTGCCGCCACCGGGACATGACAAAACTCGTTCTTCCTTTTCCTCCCTGAAGACTCGTCTTCCATCTCACCCTGATGGTTTTCCCTGACCGAGTCTCTCACCCCTTCCCCTCCACCTTTACCTTCCCCTGAACCCCCTCCCTCCCCATGCCCAGAACCCCCACTCCCCTTTCCCAAAGCCTTCCCCACATTTTTGACCATGTTGACTCCCATCTTTAGGAATCCCTTTGCCCCAGTTACTTTCCCTTCTGTTTCCACGCTCTCCTCCCTTTCTTCTACTTCTGGACCCTTCTTTTCCCTTGTAACCTTTTCACCATTTACAACTTGCTTAACCTGTTTCACCGGGCCTCTCTAACCTTCAGAACCTGCAGCCGCAGAAGCCAGCTTCGACGTTCGCTCCTTCTCGATCCACGGTGCGGTCAGCCTCGGGGATGGCGGGGGAGGCCGGGTTGGAGCTTGTGTCTCGGTCAACGTCTTCTCGGCTAGCTTCTGGTCATCCTCCACATCATCCTGCTCCATCATCCCGATGTTCTCAGCTGTTTTAAACAGGGAAGAAAAACCCCCTCCACCCCTTCTCCAAGTACATTCACTTTTTACATGACCTGTCTGGCCACACTTCCAACAAACTTTTGGGCGACCCGGAATTGTTATACGTACTGGGAATTTTGCCCCTTCAAACACTATCTCCGTCTTGAACGGCAAGTTGTCTACATCCCCATATACTTTGGCTTTTCTCACATTACCTTCTATTTTATCATCTGTTACTGCCTTTTCGGCTACTACATATTGAACATTCAAATTGCCAAGCAACCTACTCTTGATGCAGTCATCCTCAACAAAACGGGGCAACCAGTGGAGCCTCACAATGGAGTACGGACGCACCCACTTGGTTGTACCTGTCTGTGACCGCTCGGCAACTCTACGAATCATATAAGAATCTTCGTCTACTGTAATAGACCTCTGAGCAACAAACTCATCACATGCCTTTAAACTGGTAAACACTACCTGCCACTCTTGTGGCTGACGATATATAGACAAAATGTGACGTTCACCAATGGCGTCACATACCTGGCGTGCCAATTCCGATCGGTCCAGATTCTTGTACCCGGTCTCGATGGCAGCCGTTCTGTAGATCATCCGTACCTCCTCACCATCGAACCCAACATCTCCTCCTGTCGCACCCACAGCCACATGAGTCGGTGTCTTCCTGGCCAGAAGACATCCGGCACTGTCCTTAATGAAACACAGTGGCAGTGTGCAAGAGACACTGTAAGTGTGCTTAAGGATGACCGTGCAGCATCAGTTGCTGTCCTTAAAACAACACAGTGGCAGCGTGCAAAAGACGCTACAAGTGTGCTTAAGGAGTGGCAATGGCTACCGAAAAAACCTGGGAGAACTGCCGCGTAGATCACGGTGTCTGCTGTGCCAGGTAAGTATGAGCTGCCGAGCTCAGTGCTAGGCTATGTAGAACGTCTTTCACCACGGTTGTGGTGTCCAAGCCGTACGACGGGGAACGTGTGTCCTTTGTTGGCCTCTGCTCTCACACGCATGGAGAACCTACATGGCTGATCTACCGTGAGCCGCTTTAAGCAGACACTTATGCTGGGGCGACTACTTTATGCCTGCTTTAAGGCCTCGAATTTGCCCGGCTGGCTTGGGAATTATCTCCAGACTGGATTGTGCTGCGATCTGGCGAGAAAGAGCGGAACCAGCTTTGCTCCACTGCAGTGAGGGGTGTTGTCCAAAGCCATCCACTGCCACCATGCCCTGCCCTCTGGCGGGGGATTCAGCAACTGACCAGCCCTCTAGACTTGGGCTCTGGTCAGACCGAAAAGGCTCTGTACATACTGAAACAGCCCAGGACCATGAATGGAATGTAAATCCGTAAAGGAAATGATAGTGGCGATGTCTAATGGAGCAGTGGGGACATTTTATTTTGCACATGACGTATATTATATGATGTCTTGCTACACAACCGGCGGTGACAAGGAGCAGGCCTGCCCTCAGAAGGGCACTCCTGGTATTTTAGCAACACCATGCCTGCCTGATGGCATCAGAAGTACATAGAGAGGGGTGGGAGGGGCATGCTATCGTTCATGCTGGTGCCGATAATGGAATATATATATATACAAAGTCATATGGGCCCACGTTAACATTTACACGGTGCTAGAACAACGGACTCGCGGCTCCAGGAGCGCTACGGCCAGGGCAATGAGCGCAGCGTCGTTTACGGGAGCTGTGCTGCAATGTCCTATTCCTTAGCTACGTCCCGGATTTCCCTGATTTTGAATCAGACAAATATCAAGGTGTACAGAGGCGGGCGGACACGGCAGTTTGGAATCAGGGATTGGACATTTGTGCCTGCTGCATCGACGTGCCCTGGAACGGGGTTCGAGACCGAGAGGTGGCTTCTTTTCACTTTGGTTTAGATGTCAGGGGATAGCGCGGACGCTGCGCACCCTAGTCGCCCACAATTGGGATGATCGCAAGCATCAACCCAACCGTAGTGCAATGGAGGGGCCTCGCCTTGGGAGAACTGCCGCATAGATGACGGTGTCTGCTGTGCCAGGTAAGTATGAGCTGCCGAGCTCAGTGCTAGGCTATGTAGAACGTCTTTCACCACGGATGTGGTGTCCAAGCCGTACGACGGGGAACGTGTGTCCTTTGTCGGCCTCTGCTCCCACACGCATGGAGAACCTACATGGCTGATCTACAGTGAGCCGCTTTAAGCAGACACTTATGCTGGGGCGACTACTTTATGCCTGCTTCAAGGCCTCGAATTTGCCCGACTGGCTAGGGAATTATCTCCAGACTGGATTGTGCTGCCATCTGGCGAGAAAGAGCGGAACCAGCTTTGCTCCACTGCAGTGAGGGGTGTTGTCCAAAGCCATCCACTGCCACCATGCCCTGCCCTCTGGCAGGGGATTCAGCAACTGACCAGCCCTCTAGACTTGGGCTCTGGTCAGACCGAAAAGGCTCTGTACATACTGAAACAGCCCAGGACCATGGATGGAATGTGAATCCGTAAAGGAAATGATAGTGGCGATGTCCAATGGAGCAGTGGGGACATTTTATTTTGCACATGACGTATATTATATGATGTCTTGCTACACAACCGGCGGTGACAAGGAGCAGGCCTGCCCTCAGAAGGGCACTCCTGGTATTTTAGCAACACCATGCCTGCCTGATGGCATCAGAAGTACATAGAGATGGGTGGGAGGGGCATGCTATCGTTCATGCTGGTGCCGAGAATGGAATATATATATATACAAAGTCATATGGGCCCACGTTAACATTTACACAGTGCTAGAACGGCGGACGCGCGGCTCCGGGAGAGCTACGGCCAGGGCAATGAGCCCAGCGTCGTCTATGGTAGCTGTGCTGCAATGTCCGATTCCTTAGCTACGTCCCGGATTTCGCGGATTTCGAATCGGACAAACATCAAGGTGTACAGAGGCGGGCGAACACGGCAGTTTGGAATCAGGGATTGGACATTTGTGCGTGCTGCATCGACGTGCCCGGGAACGGGTTCCAGAGCGAGAGGTGGCTTCTTTTCACTTTGGTTTAGATGTCAGGGGATAGCGCGGACGCTGCGCACCCGAGTCGCCCACATTTGGGATGATCGCAAGCGTCAACCCAACCATAGTGCAATGGAGGGGCCTCGCCCTGGGAGAACTGCCGCACAGATCACGGTGTCTGCTGTGCCAGGTAAGTATGAGCTGCCGAGCTCAGTGCTAGGCTATGTAGAACGTCTTTCACCACGGATGTGGTGTCCAAGCCGTACGACGGGGAACGTGTGTCCTTTGTCGGCCTCTGCTCCCACACGCATGGAGAACCTACATGGCTGATCTACTGTGAGCCGCTTTAAGCAGACACTTATGCTGGGGCGACTACTTTATGCCTGCTTCAAGGCCTCGAATTTGCCCGACTGGCTTGGGAATTATCTCCAGACTGGATTGTGCTGCCATCTGGCGAGAAAGAGCGGAACCAGCTTTGCTCCACTGCAGTGAGGGGTGTTGTCCAAAGCCATCCACTGCCACCATGCCCTGCCCTCTGGCGGGGGATTCAGCAACTGACCAGCCCTCTAGACTTGGGCTCCGGTCAAACCGAAAAGGCTCTGTACATACTGAAACAGCCCAGGACCATGGATGGAATGTGAATCCGTAAAGGAAATGATAGTGGCGATGTCCAATGGAGCAGTGGGGACATTTTATTTTGCACATGACATATATTATATGATGTCTTGCTACACGACCGGCGGTGACAAGGAGCAGGCCTGCCCTCAGAAGGGCACTCCTGGTATTTTAGCAACACCATGCCTGCCTGATGGCATCAGAAGTACATAGAGAGGGGTGGGAGGGGCATGCTATCGTTCATGCTGGTGCCGAGAATGGAATATATATATATACAAAGTCATATGGGCCCACGTTAACATTTAAACGGTGCTAGAACGGCGGACGCGCGGCTCCGGGAGAGCTACGGCCAGGGCAATGAGCGCAGCGTCGTCTATGGGAGCTGTGCTGCAATGTCCGATTCCTTAGCTAAGTCCCGGATTTCGCGGATTTCGAATCGGACAAATATCAAGGTGTACAGAGGCGGGCGAACACGGCAGTTTGGAATCAGGGATTGGACATTTGTGCGTGCTGCATCGACGTGCCCGGGAACGGGTTCGAGAGCGAGAGGTGGCTTCTTTTTACTTTGGTTTAGATGTCAGGGGATAGCGCGGACGCTGCGCACCCGAGTCGCACCTGAGATCGCAAGCGTCAACCCAACCGTAGTGCAATGGAGGGGCCTCGCCCTGGGAGAACTGCCGCATAGATCACGGTGTCTGCTGTGCCAGGTAAGTATGAGCTGCAGAGCTCAGTGCTAGGCTATGTAGAACGTTTTTCACAACGGATGTGGTGTCCAAGCCGTATGATGGGGAACGTGTGTCCTTTGTCGGCCTCTGCTCCCACACGCATGGAGAACCTACATGGCTGATCTACCGTGAGCCGCTTTAAGCAGACACTTATGCTGGGGCGACTACTTTATGCCTGCTTTAAGGCCTCGAATTTGCCCGGCTGGCTTGGGAATTATCTCCAGACTGGATTGTGCTGCCATCTGGCGAGAAAGAGCGGAACCAGCTTTGCTCCACTGCAGTGAGGGGTGTTGTCCAAAGCCATCCACTGCCACCATGCCCTGCCCTCTGGCGGGGGATTCAGCAACTGACCAGCCCTCTAGACTTGGGCTCCGGTCAAACCGAAAAGGCTCTGTACATACTGAAACAGCCCAGGACCATGGATGGAATGTGAATCCGTAAAGGAAATGATAGTGGCGATGTCCAATGGAGCAGTGGGGACATTTTATTTTGCACATGACATATATTATATGATGTCTTGCTACACGACCGGCGGTGACAAGGAGCAGGCCTGCCCTCAGAAGGGCACTCCTGGTATTTTAGCAACACCATGCCTGCCTGATGGCATCAGAAGTACATAGAGAGGGGTGGGAGGGGCATGCTATCGTTCATGCTGGTGCCGAGAATGGAATATATATATATACAAAGTCATATGGGCCCACGTTAACATTTACACGGTGCTAGAACGGCGGACGCGCGGCTCCGGGAGAGCTACGGCCAGGGCAATGAGCGCAGCGTCGTCTATGGGAGCTGTGCTGCAATGTCCGATTCCTTAGCTACGTCCCGGATTTCGCGGATTTTGAATCGGACAAATATCAAGGTGTACAGAGGCAGGCGAACACGGCAGTTTGGAATCAGGGATTGGACATTTGTGCGTGCTGCATCGACGTGCCCGGGAACGGGTTCGAGAGCGAGAGGTGGCTTCTTTTTACTTTGGTTTAGATGTCAGGGGATAGCGCGGACGCTGCGCACCCGAGTCGCACCTGAGATTGCAAGCGTCAACCCAACCGTAGTGCAATGGAGGGGCCTCGCCCTGGGAGAACTGCCGCATAGATCACGGTGTCTGCTGTGCCAGGTAAGTATGAGCTGCCGAGCTCAGTGCTAGGCTATGTAGGACGTTTTTCACAACGGATGTGGTTTCAAAGCCGTACGATGGGGAACGTGTGTCCTTTGTCGGCCTCTGCTCCCACACGCATGGAGAACCTACATGGCTGATCTACCGTGAGCCGCTTTAAGCAGACACTTATGCTGGGGCGACTACTTTATGCCTGCTTTAAGGCCTCGAATTTGCCCGGCTGGCTTGGGAATTATCTCTAGACTGGATTGTGCTGCCATCTGGCGAGAAAGAGCGGAACCAGCTTTGCTCCACTGCAGTGAGGGGCGTTGTCCAAAGCCATCCACTGCCACCATGCCCTGCCCTCTGGCGGGGGATTCAGCAACTGACCAGCCCTCTAGACTTGGGCTCTGGTCAGACCGAAAAGGCTCTGTACATACTGAAACAGCCCAGGACCATGGATGGAATGTGAATCCGTAAAGGAAATGATAGTGGCGATGTCTAATGGAGCAGTGGGGACATTTTATTTTGCACATGACGTATATTATATGATGTCGTGCTACACAACCGGCGGTGACAAGGAGCAGGCCTGCCCTCAGAAGGGCACTCCTGGTATTTTAGCAACACCATGCCTGCCTGATGGCATCAGAAGTACATAGAGAGGGGTGGGAGGGGCATGCTATCGTTCATGCTGGTGCCGAGAATGGAATATATATATATACAAAGTCATATGGGCCCACGTTAACATTTACACGGTGCTAGAACAGCTGACGCGCAGCTCCGGGAGCGCTACGGCCAGGGCAATCAGCGCAGCGTCGGTTACGGGAGCTGTGCTGCAATGTCCGATTCTGTAGCTACGTCCCGGATTTCGCTGATTTCGAATCGGACAAATATCAAGGTGTACAGAGGCGGGCGGACACGGCAGTTTGGAATCAGGGATTGGACATTTGTGCCTGCTGCATCGACGTGCCCGGGAACGGGGTTCGAGAGCGAGAGGTGGCTTCTTTTTACTTTGGTTTAGATGTCAGGGGATAGCGCGGACGCTGCGCACCCGAGCCGCCCACATTTGGGATGATCGCAAGCGTCAACCCAACCGTAGTGCAATGGAGGGGCCTCGCCCTGGGAGAACTGCAGCACAGATCACGGTGTCTGCTGTGCCAGGTAAGTATGAGCTGCCGAGCTCAGTGCTAGGCTATGTAGAACGTCTTTCACCACGGATGTGGTGTCCAAGCCGTACGACGGGGAACGTGTGTCCTTTGTCGGCCTCTGCTCCCACACGCATGGAGAACCTACATGGCTGATCTACCCTGAGCCGCTTTAAGCAGACACTTATGCTGGGGCGACTACTTTATGCCTGCTTCAAGGCCTCGAATTTGCCCGACTGGCTTGGGAATTATCTCCTGACTGGATTGTGCTGCCATCTGGCGAGAAAGAGCGGAACCAGCTTTGCTCCACTGCAGTGAGGGGTGTTGTCCAAAGCCATCCACTGCCACCATGCCCTGCCCTCTGGCGGGGGATTCAGCAACTGACCAGCCCTCTAGACTTGGGCTCTGGTCAGACTGAAAAGGCTCTGTACATACTGAAACAGCCCAGGACCATGGATGGAATGTGAATCCGTAAAGGAAATGATAGTGGCGATGTCCAATGGAGCAGTGGGGAAATTTTATTTTGCACATGACGTATATTATATGATGTCATGCTACACAACCGGCGGTGACAAAGAGCAGGCCTGCCCTCAGAAGGGCACTCCTGGTATTTTAGCAACACCATGCCTGCCTGATGGCATCAGAAGTATATAGAGAGGGGTGGAAGGGGCATGCTATCGTTCATGCTGGTGCCGAGAATGGAATATATATATATACAAAGTCATATGGGCCCACGTTAACATTTACACGGTGCTAGAAAGGCGGACGCGCGGCTCCGGGAGCGCTACGGCCAGGGCAATGAGCGCAGCGTCATCTACAGGAGCTGTGCTGCAATGTCCGATTCCTTAGCTACGTCCCGGATTTCGCGGATTTTCAATCGGACAAATATCAAGGTGTACAGAGGCGGGCGAACACGGCAGTTTGGATTCAGGGATAGGACATTTGTGCGTGCTGCATCGACGTGCCCGGGAACAGGTTCGAGAGCGAGAGGTGGCTTTTTTTACTTTGGTTTAGATGTCAGGGGATAGCGCGGACGCTGCGCACCCGAGTCGCCCACATTTGGGATGATCGCAAGCATCAACCCAACCGTAGTGCAATGGAGGGGCCTCGCCCTGGGAGAACTGCCGCACAGATCACGGTGTCTGCTGTGCCAGGTAAGTATGAGCTGCCGAGCTCAGTGCTAGGCTATGTAGAACGTCTTTCACCAAGGATGTGGTGTCCAAGCCGTACGACGGGGAACGTGTGTCCTTTGTCGGCCTCTGCTCCCACACGCATGGAGAACCTACATGGCTGATCTACCGTGAGCCGCTTTAAGCAGACACTTATGCTGGGGCGACTACTTTATGCCTGCTTTAAGGCCTCGAATTTGCCCGACTGGCTTGGGAATTATCTCCCGACTGGATTGTGCTGCCATCTGGCGAGAAAGAGCGGAACCAGCTTTGCTCCACTGCAGTGAGGGGTGTTGTCCAAAGCCATCCACTGCCACCATGCCCTGCCCTCTGGCGGGGGATTCAGCAACTGACCAGCCCTCTAGACTTGGGCTCTGGTCAGACTGAAGAGGCTCGGTACATACTGAAACAGCCCAGGACCATGGATGGAATGTGAATCCATAAAGGAAATGATAGTGGCGATGTCCAATGGAGCAGTGGGGAAATTTTATTTTGCACATGACGTATATTATATGATGTCATGCTACACAACCGGCGGTGACAAGGAGCAGGCCTGCCCTCAGAAGGGCACTCCTGGTATTTTAGCAACACCATGCCTGCCTGATGGCATCAGAAGTACATAGAGAGGGGTGGAAGGGGCATGCTATCGTTCATGCTGGTGCCGAGAATGGAATATATTTATATACAAAGTCATATGGGCCCACGTTAACATTTACATGGTGCTAGAACGGCGGACGCGCGGCTCCGGGAGCGCTACGGCCAGGGCAATGAGCGCAGCGTCGTCTACGGGAGCTGTGCTGCAATGTCCGATTCCTTAGCTACGTCCCGGATTTCGCGGATTTTGAATCGGACAAATATCAAGGTGTACAGAGGCGGGCGAACACGGCAGTTTGGAATCAGGGATTGGACATTTGTGCGTGCTGCATCGACGTGCCCGGGAACGGGTTCGAGAGCGAGAGGTGGCTTCTTTTTACTTTGGTTTAGATGTCAGGGGATAGCGCGGACGCTGCGCACCCGAGTCGCCCACATTTGGGATGATCGCAAGCGTCAACCCAACCATAGTGCAATGGAGGGGCCTCGCCCTGGGAGAACTGCCGCATAGATCACGGTGTCTGCTGTGCCAGGTAAGTATGAGCTGCCGAGCTCAGTGCTAGGCTATGTAGAACGTCTTTCACCACGGATGTGGTGTCCAAGCCGTACGACGGGGAACGTGTGTCCTTTGTCGGCCTCTGCTCCCACACGCATGGAGAACCTACATGGCTGATCTACCGTGAGCCGCTTTAAGCAGACACTTATGCTGGGGCGACTACTTTATGCCTGCTTTAAGGCCTCGAATTTGCCCGGCTGGCTTGGGAATTATCTCCAGACTGGATTGTGCTGCCATCTGGAGAGAAAGAGCGGAACCAGCTTTGCTCCACTGCAGTGAGGGGTGTTGTCCAAAGCCATCCACTGCCACCATGCCCTGCCCTCTGGCGGGGGATTCAGCAACTGACCAGCCCTCTAGACTTGGGCTCTGGTCAGACCGAAAAGGCTCTGTACATACTGAAACAGCCCAGGATCATGGATGGAATGTGAATCCGTAAAGGAAATGATAGTGGCGATGTCCAATGGAGCAGTGGGGACATTTTATTTTGACATGACGTATATTATATGATGTCGTGCTACACAACCGGCGGTGACAAGGAGCAGGCCTGCCCTCAGAAGGGCACTCCTGGTATTTTAGTAACACCATGCCTGCCTGATGGCATCAGAAGTATATAGAGAGGGGTGGGAGGGGCATGCTATCGTTCATGCTGGTGCCGAGAATGGAATATATATATATACAAAGTCATATGGGCCCACGTTAACATTTACACGGTGCTAGAACGGCGGACGCGCGGCTCCGGGAGCGCTACGGCCAGGGCAATGAGCGCAGCGTCGTCTACGGGAGCTGTGCTGCAATGTCCGATTCCTTAGCTACGTCCCGGATTTCGCGGATTTCGAATCGGACAAATATCAAGGTATACAGAGGCGGGCGATCACGGCAGTTTGGAATCAGGGATTGGACATTTGTGCGTGCTGCATCGACGTGCCTGGGAACGGGTTCGAGAGCGAGAGGTGGCTTCTTTTTACTTTGGTTTAGATGTCAGGGGATAGCGCGGACGCTGCGCACCCGAGTCGCCCACATTTGGGATGATCGCAAGCGTCAACCCAACCATAGTGCAATGGAGGGGCCTCGCCCTGGGAGAACTGCCGCATAGATCACGGTGTCTGCTGTGCCAGGTAAGTATGAGCTGCCGAGCTCAGTGCTAGGCTATGTAGAACGTCTTTCACCACGGATGTGGTGTCCAAGCCGTACGACGGGGAACGTGTGTCCTTTGTCGGCCTCTGCTCCCACACGCATGGAGAACCTACATGGCTGATCTACCGTGAGCCGCTTTAAGCAGACACTTATGCTGGGGCGACTACTTTATGCCTGCTTTAAGGCCTCGAATTTGCCCGGCTGGCTTGGGAATTATCTCCAGACTGGATTGTGCTGCCATCTGGCGAGAAAGAGCGGAACCAGCTTTGCTCCACTGCAGTGAGGGGTGTTGTCCAAAGCCATCCACTGCCACCATGCCCTGCCCTCTGGCGGGGGATTCAGCAACTGACCAGCCCTCTAGACTTGGGCTCTGGTCAGACCGAAAAGGCTCTGTACATACTGAAACAGTCCAGGACCATGGATGGAATGTGAATCCGTAAAGGAAATGATAGTGGCGATGTCCAATGGAGCAGTGGGGACATTTTATTTTGACATGACGTATATTATATGATGTCGTGCTACACAACCGGCGGTGACAAGGAGCAGGCCTGCCCTCAGAAGGGCACTCCTGGTATTTTAGTAACACCATGCCTGCCTGATGGCATCAGAAGTATATAGAGAGGGGTGGGAGGGGCATGCTATCGTTCATGCTGGTGCCGAGAATGGAATATATATATATACAAAGTCATATGGGCCCACGTTAACATTTACACGGTGCTAGAACGGCGGACGCGCGGCTCCGGGAGCGCTACGGCCAGGGCAATGAGTGCAGCGTCGTCTACGGGAGCTGTGCTGCAATGTCCGATTCCTTAGCTACGTCCCGGATTTCGCGGATTTTCAATCGGACAAATATCAAGGTATACAGAGGCGGGCGATCACGGCAGTTTGGAATCAGGGATTGGACATTTGTGTGTGCTGCATAGACGTGCCCGGGAACGGGTTCGAGAGCGAGAGGTGGCTTCTTTTTACTTTGGTTTAGATGTCAGGGGATAGCGCGGACGCTGCGCACCCGAGTCGCCCACATTTGGGATGATCGCAAGCGTCAACCCAACCGTAGTGCAATGGAGGGGCCTCGCCCTGGGAGAACTGCAGCACAGATCACGGTGTCTGCTGTGCCAGGTAAGTATGAGCTGCCGAGCTCATTGCTAGGCTATGTAGAACGTCTTTCACCAAGGATGTGGTGTCCAAGCCGTACGACGGGGAACGTGTGTCCTTTGTCGGCCTCTGCTCCCACACGCATGGAGAACCTTCATGGCTGATCTACCGTGAGCCGCTTTAAGCAGACACTTATGCTGGGGAGACTACTTTATGCCTGCTTCAAGGCCTCGAATTTGCCCGACTGGCTTGGGAATTATCTCCCGACTGGATTGTGCTGCCATCTGGCGAGAAAGAGCGGAACCAGCTTTGCTCCACTGCAGTGAGGGGTGTTGTCCAAAGCCATCCACTGCCACCATGCCCTGCCCTCTGGCGGGGGATTCAGCAACTGACCAGCCCTCTAGACTTGGGCTCTGGTCAGACTGAAGAGGCTCGGTACATACTGAAACAGCCCAGGACCATGGATGGAATGTGAATCCATAAAGGAAATGATAGTGGCGATGTCCAATGGAGCAGTGGGGAAATTTTATTTTGCACATGACGTATATTATATGATGTCATGCTACACAACCGGCGGTGACAAGGAGCAGGCCTGCCCTCAGAAGGGCACTCCTGGTATTTTAGCAACACCATGCCTGCCTGATGGCATCAGAAGTACATAGAGAGGGGTGGAAGGGGCATGCTATCGTTCATGCTGGTGCCGAGAATGGAATATATTTATATACAAAGTCATATGGGCCCACGTTAACATTTACACAGTGCTAGAACGGCGGACGCGCGGCTCCGGGAGCGCTACGGCCAGGGCAATGAGCGCAGCGTCGTCTATGGGAGCTGTGCTGCAATGTCCGATTCCTTAGCTACGTCCCGGATTTCGCGGATTTCGAATCGGACAAATATCAAGGTGTACAGAGGCGGGCGTACACGGCAGTTTGGAATCAGGGATTGGACATTTGTGCGTGCTGCATCGACGTGCCCGGGAACGGGTTCGAGAGCGAGAGGTGGCTTCTTTTTACTTTGGTTTAGATGTCAGGGGATAGCGCGGACGCTGCGCACCCGAGTCGCCCACATTTGGGATGATCGCAAGCGTCAACCCAACCATAGTGCAATGGAGGGGCCTCGCCCTGGGAGAACTGCCACATAGATCACGGTGTCTGCTGTGCCAGGTAAGTATGAGCTGCCGAGCTCAGTGCTAGGCTATGTAGAACGTCTTTCACCACGGATGTGGTGTCCAAGCCGTACGACGGGGAACGTGTGTCCTTTGTCGGCCTCTGCTCCCACACGCATTGAGAACCTACATGGCTGATCTACCGTGAGCCGCTTTAAGCAGACACTTATGCTGGGGCGACTACTTTATGCCTGCTTTTAGGCCTCGAATTTGCCCGGCTGGCTTGGGAATTATCTCCAGACTGGATTGTGCTGCCATCTGGCGAGAAAGAGCGGAACCAGCTTTGCTCCACTGCAGTGAGGGGTGTTGTCCAAAGCCATCCACTGCCACCATGCCCTGCCCTCTGGCGGGGGATTCAGCAACTGACCAGCCCTCTAGACTTGGGCTCTGGTCAGACCGAAAAGGCTCTGTACATACTGAAACAGCCCAGGACCATGGATGGAATGTGAATCCGTAAAGGAAATGATAGTGGCGATGTCCAATGGAGCAGTGGGGACATTTTATTTTGACATGACGTATATTATATGATGTCGTGCTACACAACCGGCGGTGACAAGGAGCAGGCCTGCCCTCAGAAGGGCACTCCTGGTATTTTAGCAACACCATGCCTGCCTGATGGCATCAGAAGTACATAGAGAGGGGTGGAAGGGGCATGCTATCGTTCATGCTGGTGCCGAGAATGGAATATATATATATACAAAGTCATATGGGCCCACGTTAACATTTACACGGTGCTAGAACAGCGGACACGTGGCTCCGGGAGCGCTACGGCTAGGGCAATGAGCGCAGCGTCGTCTACGGGAGCTGTGCTGCAATGTCCTATTCCTTAGCTATGTCCCGGATTTTGTGGATTTCGAATCGGACAAATATCAAGGTGTACAGAGGCGGGCGAACACGGCAGTTTGGAATCAGGGATTGGACATTTGTGCGTGCTGCATCGACGTGCCCGGGAACAGGGTTCGAGAGCGAGAGGCGGCTTCTTTTTACTTTGGTTTAGATGTCAGGGGATAGCTCGGACGCTGCGCACCCAAGTCGCCCACATTTGGGATGATCGCAAGCGTCAACCCAACCGTAGTGCAATGGAGGGGCCTCGCCCTGGGAGAACTGCCGCACAGATCACGGTGTCTGCTGTGCCAGGTAAGTATGAGCCGCCGAGCTCAGTGCTAGGCTATGTAGAACGTCTTTCACCACGGATGTGGTGTCCAAGCCGTACGACGGGGAACGTGTGTCCTTTGTCGGCCTCTGCTCCCACACGCATGGAGAACCTACATGGCTGATCTACCGTGAGCTGCTTTAAGCAGACACTTATGCTGGGGCGACTACTTTATGCATGCTTCAAGGCCTCGAATTTGCCCGACTGGCTTGGGAGTTATCTCCAGACTGGATTGTGCTGCCATCTGGCGAGAAAGAGCGGAACCAGCTCTGCTCCACTGCAGTGAGGGGTGTTGTCCAAAGCCATCCACTGCCACCATGCCCTGCCCTCTGGCGGGGGATTCAGCAACTGACCAGCCCTCTAGACTTGGGCTCTGGTCAGACCGAAAAGGCTCTGTACATACTGAAACAGCCCAGGACCATGGATGGAATGTGAATCCGTAAAGGAAATGATAGTGGCGATGTCCAATGGAGCAGTGGGGACATTTTATTTTGACATGACGTATATTATATGATGTCGTGCTACACAACCGGCGGTGACAAGGAGCAGGCCTGCCCTCAGAAGGGCACTCCTGGTATTTTAGCAACACCATGCCTGCCTGATGGCATCAGAAGTACATAGAGAGGGGTGGAAGGGGCATGCTATCGTTCATGCTGGTGCCGAGAATGGAATATATATATATACAAAGTCATATGGGCCCACGTTAACATTTACACGGTGCTAGAACGGCGGACACGTGGCTCCGGGAGCGCTACGGCTAGGGCAATGAGCGCAGCGTCGTCTACGGGAGCTGTGCTGCAATGTCCTATTCCTTAGCTATGTCCCGGATTTCGTGGATTTCGAATCGGACAAATATCAAGGTGTACAGAGGCGGGCGAACACGGCAGTTTGGAATCAGGGATTGGACATTTGTGCGTGCTGCATCGACGTGCCCGGGAACAGGGTTCGAGAGCGAGAGGCGGCTTCTTTTTACTTTGGTTTAGATGTCAGGGGATAGCTCGGACGCTGCGCACCCGAGTCGCCCACATTTGGGATGATCGCAAGCGTCAACCCAACCGTAGTGCAATGGAGGGGCCTCGCCCTGGGAGAACTGCCGCACAGATCACGGTGTCTGCTGTGCCAGGTAAGTATGAGCCGCCGAGCTCAGTGCTAGGCTATGTAGAACGTCTTTCACCACGGATGTGGTGTCCAAGCCGTACGACGGGGAACGTGTGTCCTTTGTCGGCCTCTGCTCCCACACGCATGGAGAACCTACATGGCTGATCTACCGTGAGCTGCTTTAAGCAGACACTTATGCTGGGGCGACTACTTTATGCATGCTTCAAGGCCTCGAATTTGCCCGACTGGCTTGGGAGTTATCTCCAGACTGGATTGTGCTGCCATCTGGCGAGAAAGAGCGGAACCAGCTTTGCTCCACTGCAGTGAGGGGTGTTGTCCAAAGCCATCCACTGCCACCATGCCCTGCCCTCTGGCGGGGGATTCAGCAACTGACCAGCCCTCTAGACTTGGGCTCTGGTCAGACCGAAAAGGCTCTGTACATACTGAAACAGCCCAGGACCATGGATGGAATGTGAATCCGTAAAGGAAATGATAGTGGCGATGTCCAATGGAGCAGTGGGGACATTTTATTTTGCACATGAAGTATATTATATGATGTCATGCTACACAACCGGCGGTGACAAGGAGCAGGCCTGCCCTCAGAAGGGCACTCCTGGTATTTTAGCAACACCATGCCTGCCTGATGGCATCAGAAGTACATAGAGAGGGGTGGAAGGGGCATGCTATCGTTCATGCTGGTGCCGAGAATGGAATATATATATATACAAAGTCATATGGGCCCACGTTAACATTTACACGGTGCTAGAACGGCCGACGCGCGGCTCCGGGAGAGCTACGGCCAGGGCAATGAGCGCAGCGTCGTCTATGGGAGCTGTGCTGCAATGTCCGATTCCTTAGCTACGTCCCGGATTTCGCGGATTTTGAATCGGACAAATATCAAGGTGTACAGAGGCGGGCGAACACGGCAGTTTGGAATCAGGGATTGGACATTTGTGCGTGCTGCATCGACGTGCCCGGGAACGGGGTTCGAGAGCGAGAGGTGGCTTCTTTTTACTTTGGTTTAGATGTCAGGGGATAGCGAGGATGCTGCCCACCCGAGTCGCCCACATTTGGGATGATCGCAAGCGTCAACCCAACCGTAGTGCAATGGAGGGGCTTCGCCCTTGGAGAACTGCCGCACAGATCACGGTGTCTGCTGTGCCAGGTAAGAATGAGCTGCCAAGCTCAGTGCTAGGCTATGTAGAACGTCTTTCACCACGGATGTGGTGTCCAAGCCGTACGAAGGGGAACGTGTGTCCTTTGTCGGCCTCTGCTCCCACACACATGAAGAACCTACATGGCTGATCTACCGTGAGCCGCTTTAAGCAGACACTTATGCTGGGGCGACTACTTTATGCCTGCTTTAAGGCCTCGAATTTGCCAGACTGGCTTGGGAATTATCTCCAGACTGAATTGTGCTGCCATCTGGCGAGAAAGAGCGGAACCAGCTTTGCTCCACTGCAGTGAGGGGTGTTGTCCAAAGCCATCCACTGCCACCATGCCCTGCCCTCTGGCGGGGGATTCAGCAACTGACCAGCCCTCTAGACTTGGGCTCTGGTCAGACCGAAAAGGCTCTGTACATACTGAAACAGCCCAGGACCATGGATGGAATGTGAATCCGTAAAGGAAATGATAGTGGCGATGTCCAATGGAGCAGTGGGGACATTTTATTTTGCACATGACGTATATTATATGATGTCATGCTACACAACCGGCGGTGACAAGGAGCAGGCCTGCCCTCAGAAGGCCACTCCTGGTATTTTAGCAACACCATGCCTGCCTGATGGCATCAGAAGTACATAGAGAGGGGTGGAAGGGGCATGCTATCTTTCATGCTGGTGCCGAGAATGGAATATATATGTATACAAAGTCATATGGGCCCACGTTAACATTTAAACGGTGCTAAAACGGCGGACGCGCGGCTCCGGCAGCGCTACGGCCAGGGCAATGAGCGCAGCGTCGTCTATGGGAGCTGTGCTGCAATGTCCGATTCCTTAGCTACGTCCCGGATTTCGCTGATTTCGAATCGGACAAATATCAAGGTGTACAGAGGCGGGCGAACACGGCAGTTTGGAATCAGGGATTGGACATTTGTGCGTGCTGCATCGACGTGCCTGGGAACGGGGTTCGAGAGCGAGAGGTGGCTTCTTTTTACTTTGGTTTAGATGTCAGGGGATAGCGCGGACGCTGCGCACCCGAGTCGCCCACATTTGGGATGATCGCAAGCGTCAACCCAACCGTAGTGCAATGGAGGGGCCTCGCCCTGGGAGAACTGCCGCATAGATCATGGTGTCTGCTGTGCCAGGTAAGTATGAGCTGCCAAGCTCAGTGCTAGGCTATGTAGAACGTCTTTCACCACGGATGTGGTGTCCAAGCCGTACGAAGGGGAACGTGTGTCCTTTGTCGGCCTCTGCTCCCACACACATGAAGAACCTACATGGCTGATCTACCGTGAGCCGCTTTAAGCAGACACTTATGCTGGGGCGACTACTTTATGCCTGCTTTAAGGCCTCGAATTTGCCAGACTGGCTTGGGAATTATCTCCAGACTGAATTGTGCTGCCATCTGGCGAGAAAGAGCGGAACCAGCTTTGCTCCACTGCAGTGAGGGGTGTTGTCCAAAGCCATCCACTGCCACCATGCCCTGCCCTCTGGCGGGGGATTCAGCAACTGACCAGCCCTCTAGACTTGGGCTCTGGTCAGACCGAAAAGGCTCTGTACATACTGAAACAGCCCAGGACCATGGATGGAATGTGAATCCGTAAAGGAAAAGATAGTGGCGATGTCCAATGGAGCAGTGGGGACATTTTATTTTGCACATGACGTATATTATATGATGTCATGCTACACAACCGGCGGTGACAAGGAGCAGGCCTGCCCTCAGAAGGCCACTCCTGGTATTTTAGCAACACCATGCCTGCCTGATGGCATCAGAAGTACATAGAGAGGGGTGGAAGGGGCATGCTATCGTTCATGCTGGTGCCGAGAATGGAATATATATATATACAAAGTCATATGGGCCCACGTTAACATTTACACGGTGCTAGAACAGCGGACACGTGGCTCCGGGAGCGCTACGGCTAGGGCAATGAGCGCAGCGTCGTCTACGGGAGCTGTCCTGCAATGTCCTATTCCTTAGCTATGTCCCGGATTTTGTGGATTTCGAATCGGACAAATATCAAGGTGTACAGAGGCGGGCGAACACGGCAGTTTGGAATCAGGGATTGGACATTTGTGCGTGCTGCATCGACGTGCCCGGGAACAGGGTTCGAGAGCGAGAGGTGGCTTCTTTTTACTTTGGTTTAGATGTCAGGGGATAGCGCGGACGCTGCGCACCCGAGTCGCCCACATTTGGGATGATCGCAAGCGTCAACCCAACCGTAGTGCAATGGAGGGGCCTCGCCCTGGGAGAACTGCCGCATAGATCATGGTGTCTGCTGTGCCAGGTAAGTATGAGCTGCCAAGCTCAGTGCTAGGCTATGTAGAACGTCTTTCACCACGGATGTGGTGTCCAAGCCGTACGAAGGGGAACGTGTGTCCTTTGTCGGCCTCTGCTCCCACACACATGAAGAACCTACATGGCTGATCTACCGTGAGCCGCTTTAAGCAGACACTTATGCTGGGGCGACTACTTTATGCCTGCTTTAAGGCCTCGAATTTGCCAGACTGGCTTGGGAATTATCTCCAGACTGAATTGTGCTGCCATCTGGCGAGAAAGAGCGGAACCAGCTTTGCTCCACTGCAGTGAGGGGTGTTGTCCAAAGCCATCCACTGCCACCATGCCCTGCCCTCTGGCGGGGGATTCAGCAACTGACCAGCCCTCTAGACTTGGGCTCTGGTCAGACCGAAAAGGCTCTGTACATACTGAAACAGCCCAGGACCATGGATGGAATGTGAATCCGTAAAGGAAAAGATAGTGGCGATGTCCAATGGAGCAGTGGGGACATTTTATTTTGCACATGACGTATATTATATGATGTCATGCTACACAACCGGCGGTGACAAGGAGCAGGCCTGCCCTCAGAAGGCCACTCCTGGTATTTTAGCAACACCATGCCTGCCTGATGGCATCAGAAGTACATAGAGAGGGGTGGAAGGGGCATGCTATCTTTCATGCTGGTGCCGAGAATGGAATATATATGTATACAAAGTCATATGGGCCCACGTTAACATTTAAACGGTGCTAAAACGGCGGACGCGCGGCTCCGGCAGCGCTACGGCCAGGGCAATGAGCGCAGCGTCGTCTATGGGAGCTGTGCTGCAATGTCCGATTCCTTAGCTACGTCCCGGATTTCGCGGATTTCGAATCGGACAAATATCAAGGTGTACAGAGGCGGGCGAACACGGCAGTTTGGAATCAGGGATTGGACATTTGTGCGTGCTGCATCGACGTGCCTGGGAACGGGGTTCGAGAGCGAGAGGTGGCTTCTTTTTACTTTGGTTTAGATGTCAGGGGATAGCGCGGACGCTGCGCACCCGAGTCGCCCACATTTGGGATGATCGCAAGCGTCAACCCAACCGTAGTGCAATGGAGGGGCCTCGCCCTGGGAGAACTGCCGCATAGATCACGGTGTCTGCTGTGCCAGGTAAGTATGAGCTGCCGAGCTCAGTGCTAGGCTATGTAGAACGTCTTTCACCACGGATGTGGTGTCCAAGCCGTACGAAGGGGAACGTGTGTCCTTTGTCGGCCTCTGCTCCCACACGCATGGAGAACCTACATGGCTGATCTACCGTGAGCTGCTTTAAGCAGACACTTATGCTGGGGCGACTACTTTATGCCTGCTTTAAGGCCTCAAATTTGCCCGGCTGGCTTGGGAATTATCTCCAGACTGGATTGTGCTGCCATCTGGCGAGAAAGAGCGGAGCCAGCTTTGCTCCACTGCAGTGAGGGGTGTTGTCCAAAGCCATCCACTGCCACCATGCGCTGCCCGCTGGCGGGGGATTCAGCAACTGACCAGCCCTCTAGACTTGGGCTTTGGTCAGACCGAAAAGGCTCTGTACATACTGAAACAGCCCAGGACCATGGATGGAATGTGAATCCGTAAAGGAAATGATAGTGGCGATGTCTAATGGAGCAGTGGGGACATTTTATTTTGCACATGATGTATATTATATGATGTCGTGTTACACAACCGGCGGTGACAAGGAGCAGGCCTGCCCTCAGAAGGCCACTCCTGGTATTTTAGTAACACCATGCCTGCCTGATGGCATCAGAAGTACATAGAGAGGGGTGGGAGGGGCATGCTATCGTTCATGCTGGTGCCGAGAATGGAATATATATATATACAAAGTCATATGGGCCCACGTTAACATTTACACGGTGCTAGAACGGCGGACGCGCGGCTCCGGGAGCGCTACGGCCAGGGCAATGAGCGCAGCGTCGTCTACGGGAGCTGTGCTGCAATGTCCGATTCCTTAGCTACGTCCCGGATTTCGCTGATTTCGAATCAGACAAATATCAAGGTGTACAGAGGCGGGCGAACACGGCAGTTTGGAATCAGGGATTGGACATTTGTGCCTGCTGCATCGACGTGCCCGGGAACGGGGTTCGAGAGCGAGAGGTGGCTTCTTTTTACTTTGGTTTAGATGTCAGGGGATACCGCGGACGCTGTGCACCCGAGTCGCCCACATTTGGGATGATCGCAAGCGTCAACCCAACCGTAGTGCAATGGAGGGGCCTCGCCCTGGGAGAACTGCCGCATAGATCACGGTGTCTGCTGTGCCAGGTAAGTATGAGCTGCCGAGCTCAGTGCTAGGCTATGTAGAACGTCTTTCACCACGGATGTGGTGTCCAAGCCGTACGAAGGGGAACGTGTGTCCTTTGTCGGCCTCTGCTCCCACACGCATGGAGAACCTACATGGCTGATCTACCGTGAGCCGCTTTAAGCAGACACTTATGCTGGGGCGACTACTTTATGCCTGCTTTAAGGCCTCGAATTTGCCCGGCTGGCTTGGGAATTATCTCCAGACTGGATTGTGCTGCCATCTGGCGAGAAAGAGCGGAGCCAGCTTTGCTCCACTGCAGTGAGGGGTGTTGTCCAAAGCCATCCACTGCCACCATGCCCTGCCCGCTGGCGGGGGATTCAGCAACTGACCAGCCCTCTAGACTTGGGCTTTGGTCAGACCGAAAAGGCTCTGTACATACTGAAACAGCCCAGGACCATGGATGGAATGTGAATCCGTAAAGGAAATGATAGTGGCGATGTCTAATGGAGCAGTGGGGACATTAGTAGTATAGTATGTATCGGAACGGGACTATAGTTAAGTACTGTTTATTACTCAATCGACATGCAGCCAATCAGAGGCCTCCATTTGGTCACGTGACCGGAAGTGACCTACTTAGGGGATTAGTGGTGACGTCACGTGACCTAGTTAGCCAATCAGAGGCCTCCATTTGGTCACGTGACCGGAAGTGACCTACTTAGGGGATTAGCGGTGCATTCTGGGTAACCCTGCAGCCAATCAGAGGCCTCCATTGGGTGACCGGAAGTGACCTACTTAGGGGATGGTGCATTCTGGGTAACCTACTGACCTACTTAGGGGACCGGAAGTGACGTCATATGACCTAATTTAGGATCACGTGATCGGAAGTGACCTGATGAGTCACGTGACCGGACGTGACGTCACACGACTTAATGGCCAATCGGAAGCGACCTGATTGATCACGTGACCGGAAGAAGAAGAAGTTTTTTTTTTGTTTAGGATCCCGTGACTGGAAGCGACGTCGTCACATGAGTGACGCTTTAAGAGACTGCGCGACTTACTAGTAAAAGAAGCCGTATGATAATAAAAACACAACAATATTTTCTTTTAATTTTTTTTAATTTTTTTTTTTCAATCTTGATAAACACTCTATTTTTGAAAAGATGCACACGCTTATTATTATTTTTTTTTTTTCATATCTCTAAAGGACTCGTTGTCACACCGTCAGAATGCACGCGACGCTTATAATACAAGTAGCGCACGCCGTCTTTCTCTATGGTGTAGGTGACCATTTTGTTTCGCACCACTTTGAAATTTCTATTTACAGCAATGAGAGTTTTTCGTTGGCGAAGAACATCCAAGAAGGCGTCTGGTTCCTGGGGGTTTTGTTTCTTCTGTACGCCTTTTGCACTCCATTTTTTGGATTTTCTTTCACCGGTGTCGCTGACTCGATCGTAGCAAATGTAAGTCTTAGGGTTGAGACTTAGGATCCCGTCACCTTCCCACTCCGCTTTCATGAGCCCCGAAGTTCTCAGATCGTGAAGGTACCGTCTCTCACAACATCCGCCGGGCGGCGCACACCATTCTCGCACTCTTTCCGTTTTTGTCTTCACGAAAAGCTCTAAGTGCTCGTCGCACACCGCTGTCGGAAGCCACTTTCGTTTCTCTCTGAAGTACGTCTCTCTCAGGCGAGGTTTCACTAGGTCATCCAACGTGGCACCGCTGAGAGCCATGTAAAGACTGTCGGTGTCCATTTGACAAAGGGCATAATCGCGCCGATCGACGAATCTATCCAAGAAGTCGTATGTGAACTCTAACATTTTCAACTTCGCGTACTGGTATACCATGAACCCTATCTGAATAGGGAGGTTGTTCTTGACCGTTTTCGGTTGTAGTTCGACTTCAAACAGATCGGAAGTCAACTCGGACGCCTTTTTGAAGCGCCACGAATTGGCCAATAGTTCGAACTTCCGACTGTCAGTGTATCTCACCGCCGTGTGTTTTTCTTTGTTGCAGATTGTTTTACCGTACGTAGCGTTTCCCATTAACTTGTAACAGTCTGACAGAATTTTCTCGTTCTCGTTCACGTCGCCACGTCTTCGCGCCGCCGTCACTTCGTCCGCGAAACCGGCAAAGGAGCGTTTAGGTAGGTATTCTACCACCAGCTGCACTTTGGTGACTATCAAACCGTGCTCTAAATACCACTTGAGAAGCGGCGTTCCCAAGAGAATATTTTTTCCGTGGTAACTCCCTATCAGACATCTCTGAGGCGTGCTCAACAGCTTTTCTTCCTGCGCAAAGTCTGACATGTGAGGGCCTATGTCCGATTTTGAAACGGTCGCGTTCTTGAAAACGGGGGTCATTTCTTCGAAGTACTCTCGTAGGTGAGGCGGCGTAGTGATGTCCACTTGAACTAAACCGAACATTTTCTCCTCTTTCACAGCGGAAAGGATGTCGCTCTCGCTCATCGCGTTTCGAGACACTTTCAAAGCGTCAACCTTCCAGCGTTGTTGGGAGGCCTTGACCCGCTCATCTCGACGCTTCATCTCTCGCCATTCGCACTCCCACACGACGACCAGCTTGTAACCTAATGCTTTCAAGTAAGCGCTTACTCTGGTCGTTCTGTCGCGTCTCTCCTCTCTCAGTGAAGCGCACTGATATCGGTGCGACGGTATGCACTCGTGAGCGTGGAACCAACACCCGTGAAACTGGAAAACCGTATTAGAGGCCGCGTGAAATCCGTCCACGCGAATTCTCCGACAGCCTACCGCCATCTCGCCGCCGTTCAGAGCGTGGCGCAGTTTCACGTCGCGGTCGTGCTCTACGAAGCGTAACCACTCCAAAGCGCTGTGAGAGTTTCTTTGCCTGATTTCGGGCTTGAACTCGGTCTCGGGCCGTCTCACCGCGTAATAGCCCGTGCAGTGCGCTTCGCTCATGCAGCGCAAGTACAGAGAGTTAGCGTCTAGTCCTAGGATGTGTTGGCACGGTCTCGCTTCTTCGCCGTACTTGTGCTCCCTTATCCGCGTGGTGCCCTTCTCGTGAAATCTATGGAAGATGATGGAAGGACCGCCGACTAGATTCTCTTTGATCAGAGCGTGGAGGACGGCGTCGAACTGGGGAAACGTTGTGAACGCGTCTTCTAGGTTTTGGAAGAGGAAGCGTAAAGTCAAACCGGCGAGAGAAACTCCGTCTTTCAACATGTCGATGCCGCGATCTTGGAAAAATTTAGCGTGATTTTTCAGAGCTTCTATGAAAGGTTTCACGTCTTTGTTGTTGTAGTGGATCAAGTAGTCTTCCATAGTTTGCATCTTCTCGTCGGACCAAACTTTCTGACATGCGGCGTAGTCGGATTCGGACATTTTGACGCCCGTCAGCTCGCTGTCGAAAGCCGATCTCGGCGGCAGCGTTCTGTTTGCCAGTTTCCTGGTAGACGTCATCCATTCGTAAGGAAAGTGACCTTTCTCTTCGTTCCTGGTGAAAGCTCGCAAATAGGTCGCGTAGTTGTAACCGGGTGCCAAATAGTTGACTACGTCCAAGAAAACCGTGTGCTGTGTGTAAACCGCCAAGTATTGATTGCTTCTCTTTATGACGCTGAATTCTTGGTTTCTTCGGTCTCCGGAGGCGAAGAACGAGTGAAGGCGTATTTTGATCAGGTTCAAGTCGTAACGCCCCGAGTTGAAGCCCACCACTGGAGCTTGACGGATGTATCTCAGAAGACGCTTCTTCAGTTGAACTAACGGGTGTCTGGTCTGAGCCGCAGCGAAGCCGCCTGGAGAAGGGGTGGTGAACGTCGCCTCCTCCAGCAGGAGAGCTTCACCTATCGCCGCATCTAACTTCGCTAACGTCGGTCGGTAAAGTTCTAGCACAGCTTCCCCGATCGCTTTGGCTTTCTCGTTTATGTGATTTAAAACTCGGTCCAACAAGGGGTCGGAATCTGCGTCGGACGCTCTGACGAAGCAGACGGGCCCCTCCCACCCCGGAAAGTCGGATGCGACGCTAGCCGACAAAGGGACGTGATCCCACAGCAGGGACACGTGCTCCGTCGACGGTTCTTTGCACGGTCTGAAGAAAGCCTCGAAATCGAAGGCGATCTTGTAAGGGTAGATTCCGGAATGTCCGTCGGGGGGAAAAATGGAGAAGTCTGCTAGCGCTTCGAAAATCGTTCTCGAATTTTGGTAGATGCCACCTACGTAGCGCAACTTGACTTGTCGGCAAGAGGAAAGCTGGTTCCTGTGTCTCTTCAGCAAGAACTCGGTGGTGAACGCCGCCTTACACTTGCAACATTCGTATATGCCCGCGTACGCGTTGAAGTCCGTGACGAGAGAGACGTGCAAACCGCCTTTCGCCGTCAGGTGTAGGTTGACTTTACCTCGGGCGGCCACAGTTCTGGAAGGCGGTCTGATCAGAGTAACGCGTCTTCTCAACTTCCGCCCCGGCACTTGACGCGACGCGGTGTAAACCGCTATTTGTACGTCAAACAAGTTCTCTAACGCGGGTAAGTCGCGGATGTTCAGACCCGGAAAGGATTCAGGTGTGGCAGCGGGACAGAACTGACGTAACAAATCTGAAGCGCGCTTGCTGGTGTTGTATAAGTGAAAGGAAATGCAGCGGAAGATGCAGAGGTTGTCCTTGTTGGGAAAATCTAACACGCCGCTTCTCTTTCCAACTCGACCGGCCTGAGTGATCCTACCGCCTATGGGGAATTCCCCCGGTCCCATGTAAACGCAGATGTTCAAATTGGTAGGAAAAAGAACGTGCCACTTGGTGTCAGCGTCGCAAAGTTTCCGTACCTCCTCGCAAGCGACGGTGTTTTGCATCTTTGAGAGGAGCTCTTCCAAAGTTTCTGAATTAGTTACAGTAGGGAGCGGTTGTATGAGAGTTGCGTTGTTCTGGGAGGCGTGGAAGTAGCGCAGTTTGCTCTTGTCTTCTCTGTGTTGTAACAGTAAGCCTACCGAGAAACCCACTTTGTATCTGAATCTTTGTGTCAAGTGAATGCGACGCATAGTATCTACAGCGTCACTCAACTCGCCGGTTGGTAGCCTGAAGTTTGTTACACTCACGCGAGTCCCGTGCATCCTGACGCCCGTTTGTATCGCAGGCCAATTCGCCGTGAACGTTTCCTCCCCGTTCGGTACAGCACATATGCGCGGAGGGACGGTCACCCCGTCCAGAGATTCGCGTCGACAAGCGCTCTTTCGGCAATCCCCTTCGCCGCATAGAGGGCAAAACTTAGCTACTACTCTACAATTTTCTACGTGTCTCTCGTGGTTGTACGCTCTTTTAAACATTTTGAAACACTTTTCGCATACGTACTGTGTCATGTTTTTTTTCACTCGGTTACCAACTACTTAGCCGTCTAACTATCTATCTATCTATCTAGCCATCTATCAATCTGTCGTCTATGTAACTATCTTTCTGTCTGCTGTCTGTGTATCCGTCTGTCTGTCTGTCTGTCTGTCTGTCTCATACAGCGTACGTCAAACGCTGTGTGTGTGTGTGTGCGCGCGTGAGCGTTGAGCGTCTCTCATTCCGAATCTATGCCGAGATATTTCAGAATGATCTCTGTTTTGTCATCCAACTCTTTGAGCGCTCTGGCGGACAGCGTCACCCCCTGCTGTGTGGGTTTTTTGTCAGGACCTTCGTACTTGCGCACGTGGACGAGGTTCTTACCGCTGTAGTAGCTCACAGCTGCGTACACTTCGCCCGCCTCATCCAGCACTGCGAACCAGGGGGTGTGATTAGGTTTTCCTTGCGCGGCCGCTGTGTCGCGTATGCGCACCACTGCGCGGATATCGGCGATGCGTGCTATGAGCTCGCGCAGCGCGTCGGCCGTGAAGTGCACTCGCTTGCTTCTGGTCAGAGACGCCTCTTTCACCTGGCCGTCTTTTGTGTAGCGCGGCCTCCTAGACAGTCTAGCCACGTCCTCCCAGATCTCCAGCGTCAAAGCTCCGTCTAAGCAGAACTCTAACCCGAGTGTTTTCTCTGCTTCTTCTCGTCCATCTCCTTCTTTTTCTTGTATTTTTCTCTTCTTAGTGGGCCTTGTTGTTCTGGAACTCACCTTAGAACGTTTCACACCCGCAGGATGAGTAACACCATCAGCGTGAGCTGAATCAGCAGCAGAACCGATAGCAGGAGCAGCGTCAGCGCTGGTGGTATCGGAGGTCTCGTTGTTGGAACAGCGCAGCCACACGCCGTCCGTGCTGTGTGTAGCGGTAGAAGATGAAGCGCCGCCGCCGCCCTCGTAAGGTGGCGGTGAGGGCAGTCGCCACGGACCGGACGGGGGGGCGCTAGCAGTGGAGGAAGTGAGGTCGAAAGGTCGAAGAGGGAAGCCGAAAAACGTACCGCTCACCCCTTGCCCTTCGGGTTCTTCGTACGCCTCGTCGTCAGCGTCGTTCTCTGTCTCACCCTGTTGCTGCTCCTCCTCCTCCTCTTCTTCTCGGTTCAGGGGCTGAGTGTCCGAATAGCTGTAACTCTCAGCGCGAGCGGCGTCGAGGGCGTCCGTCGATGTAGTGGTGGAGGAGAGGGGCTGTGCAACGTGCGGCAGGTCATCAAAGTCATCAACAGTAGTGGGGAGGTAAAAACCCGGTTGCCAGTACTGCGCTGTGCCAGGAGCGTTGTCGTCAGTAGTAGTAGCAGTAGCAGCAAGTGCAGCAGAAGCAGCCGCAGCAGGCGCAGCCGCAGCAGACGCAACAGTAGCAGGCGCAGCAGCAGCCTCAGCAGGCGCAGCCGTAGCAAGCGCAGCAGTAGCAGGCGCAGCAGCAGCAGCAGCAGCAGCAGCAGCGGCAGGCGGGACGGCGGTAGCAGCGGCAGCGCGCTTAGCAGCAACGTGTACCGTCGCGAGTGTAACAACGTCGCTAGCACGACGACTGCTACCAGTAGTACTACTAGTACTACTACCACTACTACTACTACTGCTACTACTAGTGCTACTGCTACTACTACTACTACTACTACTACTGCCGCGAGCGCTCGCTACAGCAGGAGGGTGATAAGACCAACCGGCTGCGGCGGTAGTCTCATGTTCAGTAGCAAGAGCAGGCACTGACGCTAAACGAACGCTGTTCCGCGTAGTCTTCTTGTTCTTGAACGCCGCTAGCTGTTGTCTTTTGCTCATGGTGGTGACTGTAGAGAGCAGCAAAAAAGAATGAGTGAGTGAATGGAGGTTTCCAAGCCCCTTATATACGCCTTCTCGCTTCTAGAGCTAAGCTACTTACCGACCCTGTTCAGCTGCCGCCGGCTGGCCGGCGGCCATTCACAAAGAGAAACAAAAAGACATAAGGCATGACGTTTTCAGCTGGATCCCTTTCCCCCCCCCTCTTTTGAGAGATCGACTGTGATGATGAGCTAAGCCGCTTACCACCCTGTTCAGCAATTCAACGCGCATTAGCTGTATAAAGGGTTAAGCGGTTGCTGCCTGCCGTCGACTGACCGGCGGCGGCCATTCACAAAGACATAAGGTATGACGTTTTCAGCTGGATCCCTTTTTGAGGGATCCACTGTGGTGAGCTAAGCCGCTTACCACCCTGTTCAGCCATTCAGCGCGCGTTAGCTGTATAAAGGATTAACGGTAACGGTGATGAGCTTACAGTGTGTATACAAAAAAAAACTACAGGAGGCGTGTGGCGTGAAGCAGGACCCCCCTAAGACGAACGTGTCTGTCTGTGAGTAGAGGCGTGTGCATGTGGTGAGCGACTTAAGTGTAAGACAAAAATCGCCACCTCCTGCCGTGGTGAGTAGACCGGGCCGGCCAGGCGGGCGGGCGGCCGGCTAGTTCAATAGGGAGGGGTGACAGCTGCCTAAGGCTGTGCATGAAAAAAAATCCGATTTTCACCTGACCTCTGACGTTTGTTACAATGAATGTCAGAGGGAGGGAGACGTCCTCGGGTAGGGGGTAGGAGGTATTAAGGCTATGAGTGAGGAAAAAACACCGTTTTCAGCTGGTCTCCACGGATAGCGATGCCACACCCCCTCGTCATCTAAGCTCTTAAGGAGCGGAGCGGCTGAAAAAGCGTCATGCGGACAGGGCGCTAGACAGCTGGAGCGCTGTTGGAAATGGGATTAAACTCCCTCTGTATAAAAAGCTCTCATTTCTGTTGGAAAAAAAACATATCGCCTCTGACCCCAGTAACGGCTACTACCACCACCACCGCCACCACCACCACCGCCGCCACCGCCGCCGCCGCCGCCGCCGCCGCTGCCGCTGCCGCCGCCGCCAAGACGAGACGAGATGGCTCAAGCTATTCCACTTTCAAGCTCGCCTTCACCGCCCGGTGCGCCTGAAAAAAAGTTAATGCGGCTTGACGACGTGAGACGCGGCGCGAGGCAGCAGACCGATGATGGGGAGACCCGACAGGTAGGACAGCGGCGGTTAGCCTATAGCGACGCCTTGCTTCGTCAACTAGGTAAAGAGTTGAGCGGCTGTTGGAGAGAGTTGGGCAGTAGCTTAAAAGTCAGCGCCGCCCGTATGGATGCTCTAGTAGAGCGCAGTGTCAAGACACCGGAGGAGCTGTGTACGGCGATGTTCCGAGTGTGGTGGGGTGAAACCCCGCATCGTCATAGATGGGGCGAGCTCGGTCGCGTCTTCACCCGCATAAGACGCATGGAACTGTTGGCTCAGTGGATGGCCCTTCTCCACAGACAGGGGTTGGATTTCGAAAACCCCGACTCGCGCGCGATGCATAAGCACTTGGGCACCCTCGGCAGACGTCTGGGTAGCAGGTGGAAAGAGGTGGGGGACCATTTAAAATTGTCGCCTGAGAGGTTAGATAAGATCGCTGAAGAATGCGAATACGGAGGAAGTCCCGCTGAGTGGGCCTTCCGAGTGTTGAAAATGTGGCAAGATGAAGCTGACGGCGCCGGCGGTACGCCTTTTGAACTCCTTCGAGTGTTGACTGAGGACATGGGAAAGTTTGGCCTCGGCATCGCGATATTACTTGACTTTATCAAGCAAGAAACAACGAGAACGACGGACATGTGAATTGTTGTGTTTTATTTTCATACGTCTTCTTTATTAGTGAGTAAAAAAAAAAATATCATAACAATTAAGACGCGCGATCTCTTAAAGTGTCACTTCCTCCAGTCGCAGCTGATCGCCTCATCGCAGCACGTGATAAACAAAAAAAAAACGAAGAGACACGCTTCTTCCTCTCGAGAGGAAGAAGCGTGTCTCTCGATTGAAATCTTTTTCTTTTCTTTTTTTCTTAAAAGAGACAAACGCCCCTTAGAGTGCTCCCCCACCCCCCTAGAGTGCCCCCCTCCCCCCTCCCCCCCTCCCCCCCACCACCCGCCCCATGCATCCTAAAAGCGCCCCCCTCCCCATGCATCTTAAAGAAGCCCCCCTCCCCCCCTCCCCTCCCCTCCCCCCCTTATACACTCTAAAGAACGCTTCTACCTAGTTCAATAAGTCACTTCCAGTCGCTCGTAAAACAATAAAAAATGAAAAAAAAAGAAAAAAAAACTTATATCGTAGTGTTTTTTATTAGTTTACCGAAAAAAAATAAGAGACTCGCCTCCTCCTCCAAAAAAAAAAGATATCACATTTTAAAGCCCGTGACCCCTTAAAGACGCTCATCTCTTCATTAAGTCGCGTGACGTCACTTCTTCTTCTTCTTCTTCTTCTTCTTCTTCTTCTTCTTCCGGTCACGTGATCAATCAGGTCACTTCCGGTCACGTGATCCTCAATGAGGTCACTTCCGGTTGGCCATTAGGTCATGTGACGTCACTTCCGGTCCCCTAAGTAGGTCAGTAGGTTACCCAGAATGCACCATCCCCTAAGTAGGTCACTTCCGGTCACCCAATGGAGGCCTCTGATTGGCTTCAGGGTTACCCAGAATGCACCGCTAATCCCCTAAGTAGGTCACTTCCGGTCACGTGACCAAATGGAGGCCTCTGATTGGCTAACTAGGTCACGTGACGTCACCACTAATCCCCTAAGTAGGTCACTTCCGGTCACGTCACCAAATGGAGGCCTCTGATTGGCTGCATGTCGATTGAGTAATAAACAGTACTTAACTATAGTCCCGTTCCGATACATACTATACTACTGACATTTTATTTTGCACATGACGTATATTATATGATGTCGTGCTACACAACCGGCGGTGACAAGGAGCAGGCCTGCCCTCAGAAGGGCACTCCTGGTATTTTAGCAACACCATGCCTGCCTGATGGCATCAGAAGTACATAGAGAGGGGTGGGAGGGGCATGCTATCGTTCATGCTGGTGCCGAGAATGGAATATATATATATACAAAGTCATATGGGCCCACGTTAACATTTACACGGTGCTAGAACGGCGGACGCGCGGCTCCGGGAGCGCTACGGCCAGGGCAATGAGCGCAGCGTTGTCTACGGGAGCTGTGCTGCAATGCCCGATTCCTTAGCTACGTCCCGGATTCCGCTGATTTTGAATCAGACAAATATCAAGGTGTACAGAGGCGGGCAAACACGGCAGTTTGGAATCAGGGATTGGACATTTGTGCGTGCTGCATCGACGTGCCCGGGAACGGGTTCGAGAGCGAGAGGTGGCTTCTTTTTACTTTGGTTTAGATGTCAGGGGATAGCGCGGACGCTGCGCACCCGAGTCGCCCACATTTGGGATGATCGCAAGCGTCAACCCAACCGTAGTGCAATGGAGGGGCCTCGCCCTGGGAGAACTGCCGCATAGATCACGGTGTCTGCTGTGCCAGGTAAGTATGAGCTGCCGAGCTCAGTGCTAGGCTATGTAGAACGTCTTTCACCACGGATGTGGTGTCCAAGCCGTACGAAGGGGAACGTGTGTCCTTTGTCGGCCTCTGCTCCCACACGCATGGAGAACCTACATGGCTGATCTACCGTGAGCCGCTTTAAGCAGACACTTATGCTGGGGCGACTACTTTATACCTGCTTTAAGGCCTCGAATTTGCCCGGCTGGCTTGGGAATTATCTCCAGACTGGATTGTGCTGCCATCTGGCGAGAAAGAGCGGAGCCAGCTTTGCTCCACTGCAGTGAGGGGTGTTGTCCAAAGCCATCCACTGCCACCATGCCCTGCCCGCTGGCGGGGGATTCAGCAACTGACCAGCCCTCTAGACTTGGGCTTTGGTCAGACCGAAAAGGCTCTGTACATACTGAAACAGCCCAGGACCATGGATGGAATGTGAATCCGTAAAGGAAATGATAGTGGCGATGTCTAATGGAGCAGTGGGGACATTTTATTTTGAACATGACGTATATTATATGATGTCGTGCTACACAACCGGCGGTGACAAGGAGCAGGCCTGCCCTCAGAAGGGCACTCCTGCTATTTTAGCAACACCATGCCTGCCTGATGGCATCAGAAGTACATAGAGAGGGGTGGGAGGGGCATGCTATCGTTCATGCTGGTGCCGAGAATGGAATATATATATATACAAAGTCATATGGGCCCACGTTAACATTTACACGGTGCTAGAACGGCGGACGCGCGGCTCCGGGAGCGCTACTGCCAGGGCAATGAGCGCAGCGTCGTCTACGGGAGCTGTGCTGCAATGCCCGATTCCTTAGCTACGTCCCGGATTCCGCTGATTTTGAATCAGACAAATATCAAGGTGTACAGAGGCGGGCGAACACGGCAGTTTGGAATCAGGGATTGGACATTTGTGCGTGCTGCATCGACGTGCCCGGGAACGGGTTCGAGAGCGAGAGGCGGCTTCTTTTTACTTTGGTTTAGATGTCAGGGGATAGCGCGGACGCTGCGCACCCGAGTCGCCCACATTTGGGCGATCACAAGCGTTAACCCAACCGTAGTGCAATGGAGGGGCCTCGCCCTGGGAGAACTGCCGCATAGATCACAGTGTCTGCTGTGCCAGGTAAGTATGAGCTGCCGAGCTCAGTGCTAGGCTATGTAGAACGTCTTTCACCACGGATGTGGTGTCCAAGCCGTACGAAGGGGAACGTGTGTCCTTTGTTGGCCTCTGCTCCCACACGCATGGAGAACCTACATGGCTGATCTACCGTGAGCCGCTTTAAGCAGACACTTATGCTGGGGCGACTACTTTATGCCTGCTTTAAGGCCTCGAATTTGCCCGGCTGGCTTGGGAATTATCTCCAGACTGGATTGTGCTGCCATCTGGCGAGAAAGAGCGGAGCCAGCTTTGCTCCACTGCAGTGAGGGGTGTTGTCCAAAGCCATCCACTGCCACCATGCCCTGCCCGCTGGCGGGGGATTCAGCAACTGACCAGCCCTCTAGACTTGGGCTCTGGTCAGACCGAAAAGGCTCTGTACATACTGAAACAGCCCAGGACCATGGATGGAATGTGAATCCGTGAAGGAAATGATAGTGGCGATGTCCAATGGAGCAGTGGGGACATTTTATTTTGCACATGACGTATATTATATGATGTCGTGCTACACAACCGGCGGTGACAAGGAGCAGGCCTGCCCTCAGAAGGGCACTCCTGGTATTTTAGCAACACCATGCCTGCCTGATGGCATCAGAAGTACATAGAGAGGGGTGGGAGGGGCATGCTATCGTTCATGCTGGTGCCGAGAATGGAATATATATATATACAAAGTCATATGGGCCCACGTTAACATTTACACGGTGCTAGAACGGCGGACGCGCGGCTCCGGGAGCGCTACGGCCAGGGCAATGAGCGCAGCGTTGTCTACGGGAGCTGTGCTGCAATGCCCGATTCCTTAGCTACGTCCCGGATTCCGCTGATTTTGAATCAGACAAATATCAAGGTGTACAGAGGCGGGCGAACACGGCAGTTTGGAATCAGGGATTGGACATTTGTGCGTGCTGCATCGACGTGCCCGGGAACGGGTTCGAGAGCGAGAGGTGGCTTCTTTTTACTTTGGTTTAGATGTCAGGGGATAGCGCGGACGCTGCGCACCCGAGTCGCCCACATTTGGGCGATCGCAAGCGTCAACCCAACCGTAGTGCAATGGAGGGGCCTCGCCCTGGGAGAACTGCCGCATAGATCACGGTGTCTGCTGTGCCAGGTAAGTATGAGCTGCCGAGCTCAGTGCTAGGCTATGTAGAACGTCTTTCACCACGGATGTGGTGTCCAAGCCGTACGACGGGGAACGTGTGTCCTTTGTCGGCCTCTGCTCCCACACGCATGGAGAACCTACATGGCTGATCTACCGTGAGCCGCTTTAAGCAGACACTTATGCTGGGGCGACTACTTTATGCCTGCTTTAAGGCCTCGAATTTGCCCGGCTGGCTTGGGAATTATCTCCAGACTGGATTGTGCTGCCATCTGGCGAGAAAGAGCGGAGCCAGCTTTGCTCCACTGCAGTGAGGGGTGTTGTCCAAAGCCATCCACTGCCACCATGCCCTGCCCGCTGGCGGGGGATTCAGCAACTGACCAGCCCTCTAGACTTGGGCTCTGGTCAGACCGAAAAGGCTCTGTACATTCTGAAACAGCCCAGGACCATGGATGGAATGTGAATCCGTGAAGGAAATGATAGTGGCGATGTCCAATGGAGCAGTGGGGACATTTTATTTTGCACATGACATATATTATATGGTGTCCTGCTACACAACCGGCGGTGACAAGGAGCAGGCCTGCCCTCAGAAGGGCACTCCTGGTATTTTAGCAACACCATGCCTGCCTGATGGCATCAGAAGTACATAGAGAGGGGTGGGAGGGGCATGCTATCGTTCATGCTGGTGCCGAGAGTGAAATATATATATATACAAAGTCATATGGGCCCACGTTAACATTTACACGGTGCTAGAACGGCGGACGCGCGGCTCCGGGAGAGCTACGGCCAGGGCAATGAGCGCAGCGTCGTCTACAGGAGCTGTGCTGCAATGTCCGATTCCTTAGCTACGTCCCGGATTCCGCGGATTTTGAATCAGACAAATATCAAGGTGTACAGAGGCGGACGAACACGGCAGTTTGGAATCAGGGATTGGACATTTGTGCGTGCTGCATCGACGTGCCCGGGAACGGGTTCGAGAGCGAGAGGTGGCTTCTTTTTACTTTGGTTTAGATGTCAGGGGATAGCGCGGACGCTGCGCACCCGAGTCGCCCACATTTGGGCGATCGCAAGCGTCAACCCAACCGTAGTGCAATGGAGGGGCCTCGCCCTGGGAGAACTGCCGCATAGATCACGGTGTCTGCTGTGCCAGGTAAGTATGAGCTGCCGAGCTCAGTGCTAGGCTATGTAGAACGTCTTTCACCACGGATGTGGTGTCCAAGCGGTACGAAGGGGAACGTGTGTCCTTTGTCGGCCTCTGCTCCCACACGCATGGAGAACCTACATGGCTGATCTACCGTGAGCCGCTTTAAGCAGACACTTATGCTGGGGCGACTACTTTATGCCTGCTTCTAGGCCTCGAATTTGCCCGGCTGGCTTGGGAATTATCTCCAGACTGGATTGTGCTGCCATCTGGCGAGAAAGAGCGGAGCCAGCTTTGCTCCACTGCAGTGAGGGGTGTTGTCCAAAGCCATCCACTGCCACCATGCCCTGCCCGCTGGCGGGGGATTCAGCAACTGACCAGCCCTCTAGACTTGGGCTCTGGTCAGACCGAAAAGGCTCTGTACATACTGAAACAGCCCAGGACCATGGATGGAATGTGAATCCGTGAAGGAAATGATAGTGGCGATGTCCAATGGAGCAGTGGGGACATTTTATTTTGCACATGACATATATTATATGGTGTCATGCTACACAACCGGCGGTGACAAGGAGCAGGCCTGCCCTCAGAAGGGCACTCCTGGTATTTTAGCAACACCATGCCTGCCTGATGGCATCAGAAGTACATAGAGAGGGGTGGGAGGGGCATGCTATCGTTCATGCTGGTGCCGAAAATGGAATATATATATATACAAAGTCATATGGGCCCACGTTAACATTTACACGGTGCTAGAACGGCGGACGCGCGGCTCCGGGAGCGCTACGGCCAGGGCAATGAGTGCAGCGTCGTCTACGGGAGCTGTGCTGCAATGTCCGATTCCTTAGCTACGTCCCGGATTCCGCTGATTTTGAATCAGACAAATATCAAGGTGTACAGAGGCGGGCGAACACGGCAGTTTGGAATCAGGGATTGGACATTTGTGCGTGCTGCATCAACGTGCCCGGGATCGGGGTTCGAGAGCGAGAGGCGGCTTCTTTTTACTTTGGTTTAGATGTCAGGGGATAGCGCGGACGCTGCACACCCGAGTCGCCCACATTTGGGATGATCGCAAGCGTCAACCCAACCGTAGTGCAATGGAGGGGCCTCGCCCTGGGAGAACTGCCGCATAGATCACGGTGTCTGCTGTGCCAGGTAAGTATGAGCTGCCGAGCTCAGTGCTAGGCTATGTAGAACGTCTTTCACCACGGATGTGGTGTCCAAGCCGTACGACGGGGAACGTGTGTCCTTTGTCGGCCTCTGCTCCCACACGCATGGAGAACCTACATGGCTGATCTACCGTGAGCCGCTTTAAGCAGACACTTATGCTGGGGCGACTACTTTATGCCTGCTTCAAGGCCTCGAATTTGCCCGGCTGGCTTGGGAATTATCTCCAGACTGGATTGTGCTGCTATCTGGCGAGAAAGAGCGGAACCAGCTTTGCTCCACTGCAGTGAGGGGTGTTGTCCAAAGCCATCCACTGCCACCATGCCCTGCCCTCTGGCGGGGGATTCAGCAACTGACCAGCCCTCTAGACTTGGGCTCTGGTCAGACCGAAAAGGCTCTGTACATACTGAAACAGCCCAGGACCATGGATGGAATGTGAATCCGTGAAGGAAATGATAGTGGCGATGTCCAATGGAGCAGTGGGGACATTTTATTTTGCACATGACATATATTATATGGTGTCATGCTACACAACCGGCGGTGACAAGGAGCAGGCCTGCCCTCAGAAGGGCACTCCTGGTATTTTAGCAACACCATGCCTGTCTGATGGCATCAGAAGTACATAGAGAGGGGTGGGAGGGGCATGCTATCGTTCATGCTGGTGCCGAGAATGGAATATATATATATACAAAGTCATATGGGCCCACGTTAACATTTACACGGTGCTAGAACGGCGGACGCGCGGCTCCGGGAGCGCTACAGCCAGGGCAATGAGCGCAGCGTCGTCTACGGGAGCTGTGCTGCAATGTCCGATTCCTTAGCTACGTCCCGGATTTCGCGGATTTCGAATCAGACAAATATCAAGGTGTACAGAGGCGGGCGAACACGGCAGTTTGGAATCAGGGATTGGACATTTGTGCGTGCTGCATCAACGTGCCCGGGATCGGGGTTCGAGAGCGAGAGGCGGCTTCTTCTTACTATGGTTTAGATGTCAGGGGATAGCGCGGACGCTGCGCACCCGAGTCGCCCACATTTGGGATGATCGCAAGCGTCAACCCAACCGTAGTGCAATGGAGGGGCCTCGCCCTGGGAGAACTGCCGCATAGATCACGGTGTCTGCTGTGCCAGGTAAGTATGAGCTGCCGAGCTCAGTGCTAGGCTATGTAGAACGTCTTTCACCACGGATGTGGTGTCCAAGCCGTACGACGGGGAACGTGTGTCCTTTGTCGGCCTCTGCTCCCACACGCATGGAGAACCTACATGGCTGATCTACCGTGAGCCACTTTAAGCAGACACTTATGCTGGGGCGACTACTTTATGCCTGCTTCAAGGCCTCGAATTTGCCCGGCTGGCTTGGGAATTATCTCCAGACTGGATTGTGTTGCCATCTGGCGAGAAAGAGCGGAACCAGCTTTGCTCCACTGCAGTGAGGGGTGTTGTCCAAAGCCATCCACTGCCACCATGCCCTGCCCTCTGGCGGGGGATTCAGCAACTGACCAGCCCTCTAGACTTGGGCTCTGGTCAGACCGAAAAGGCTCTGTACATACTGAAACAGCCCAGGACCATGGATGGAATGTGAATCCGTGAAGGAAATGATAGTGGCGATGTCCAATGGAGCAGTGGGGACATTTTATTTTGCACATGACATATATTATATGGTGTCATGCTACACAACCGGCGGTGACAAGGAGCAGGCCTGCCCTCAGAAGGGCACTCCTGGTATTTTAGCAACACCATGCCTGTCTGAAGGCATCAGAAGTACATAGAGAGGGGTGGGAGGGGCATGCTATCGTTCATGCTGGTGCCGAGAATGGAATATATATATATACAAAGTCATATGGGCCCACGTTAACATTTACACGGTGCTAGAACGGCGGACGCGCGGCTCCGGGAGCGCTACGGCCAGGGCAATGAGTGCAGCGTCGTCTACGGGAGCTGTGCTGCAATGTCCGATTCCTTAGCTACGTCCCCGATTTCGCGGATTTCGAATCAGACAAATATCAAGGTGTACAGAGGCGGGCGAACACGGCAGTTTGGAATCAGGGATTGGACATTTGTGCGTGCTGCATCAACGTGCCCGGGATCGGGGTTCGAGAGCGAGAGGCGGCTTCTTTTTACTTTGGTTTAGATGTCAGGGGATAGCGCGGACGCTGCGCACCCGAGTCGCCCACATTTGGGATGATCGCAAGCGTCAACCCAACCGTAGTGCAATGGAGGGGCCTCGCCCTGGGAGAACTGCCGCATAGATCACGGTGTCTGCTGTGCCAGGTAAGTATGAGCTGCCGAGCTCAGTGCTAGGCTATGTAGAACGTCTTTCACCACGGATGTGGTGTCCAAGCCGTACGAAGGGGAACGTGTGTCCTTTGTCGGCCTCTGCTCCCACACGCATGGAGAACCTACATGGCTGATCTACCGTGAGCCGCTTTTAGCAGACACTTATGCTGGGGCGACTACTTTATGCCTGCTTCAAGGCCTCGAATTTGCCCGGCTGGCTTGGGAATTATCTCCAGACTGGATTGTGCTGCCATCTGGCGAGAAAGAGCGGAACCAGCTTTGCTCCACTGCAGTGAGGGGTGTTGTCATAAGCCATCCACTGCCACCATGCCCTGCCCTCTGGCGGGGGATTCAGCAACTGACCAGCGCTCTAGACTTGGGCTCTGGTCAGACCGAAAAGGCTCTGTACATACTGAAACGGCCCAGGACCATGGATGGAATGTGAATCCTTAAAGGAAATGATAGTGGCGATGTCCAATGGAGCAGTGGGGACATTTTATTTTGCACATGACGTATATTATATGTTATTATACGATCGGACGACTCATCGTGCTTTTTAGGGGATATCCCCGTGCTGATATCTAGTGATATCGGCACCCTTCCGGTGGATATCATGCCATTTCCGGTGGTCCTGAGCAATTCCGAAGTTTATTCACCCATAAAATCCGAGGATTCATGGTGATTTGAACTTTGGACCCCAAGAGTTGAAGTCGGATGCTCTACGTGCTACGCCGTCGGGGCGCTGGGTACAGTAGGGTTCAAAACAAGGACTCTACAGACGGAGTTTCAGCCCTGTAGGGGCATTATTTAGCGAGTTATGGAAGAAAACACTCTTTTTGATGTAATTTCTCCTAAAATCAATTTTTTTTTATAATTTTTTTTTTACTATAAAGGTAGTAGTTGGACTTTATTTACCTAGTCGCACTCGCGCCGATATCCAGCGATACAGCCCCTTGTGCGACCCTCAGCCATACATTATTGGTTAAATACAAAGTCATATGGGCCCACGTTAACATTTACATGGTGCTAGAACGGCGGACGCGCGGCTCCGGGAGAGCTACGGCCAGGGCAATGAGCGCAGCGTCGTCAACGGGAGCTGTGCTGCAATGTCCGATTCCTTAGCTACGTCCCGGATTTTGCGGATTTCGAATCGGACAAATATCAAGGTGTACAGAGGCGGGCGAACACGGCAGTTTGGAATCAGGGATTGGACATTTGTGCGTGCTGCATCGACGTGCCTGGGATCGGGGTTCGAGAGCGAGAGGCGGCTTCTTTTTACTTTGGTTTAGATGTCAGGGGATAGCGCGGACGCTGCGCACCCGAGTCGCCCACATTTGGGATGATCGCAAGCGTCAACCCAACCGTAGTGCAATGGAGGGGCCTCGCCCTGGGAGAACTGCCGCACAGATCACGGTGTCTGCTGTGCCAGGTAAGTATGAGCTGCCGAGCTCAGTGCTAGGCTATGTAGAACGTCTTTCACCACGGATGTGGTGTCCAAGCCGTACGACGGGGAACGTGTGTCCTTTGTCGGCCTCTGCTCCCACACGCATGGAGAACCTACATGGCTGATCTACCGTTAGCCGCTTTAAGCAGACACTTATGCTGGGGCGACTACTTTATGCCTGCTTCAAGGCCTCGAATTTGCCCGGCTGGCTTGGGAATTATCTCCAGACTGGATTGTGCTGCCATCTGGCGAGAAAGAGCGGAACCAGCTTTGCTCCACTGCAGTGAGGGGTGTTGTCCAAAGCCATCCACTGCCACCATGCCCTGCCCGCTGGCGGGGGATTCAGCAACTGACCAGCCCTCTAGACTTGGGCTCTGGTCAGACCGAAAAGGCTCTGTACATACTGAAACAGCCCAGGACCATGGATGGAATGTGAATCCTTAAAGGAAATGATAGTGGCGATGTCCAATGGAGCAGTGGGGACATTTTATTTTGCACATGACGTATATTATATGATGTCATGCTACACAACCGGCGGTGACAAGGAGCAGGCCTGCCCTCAGAAGGGCACTCCTGGTATTTTAGCAACACCATGCCTGCCTGATGGCATCAGAAGTACATAGAGAGGGGTGGAAGGGGCATGCTATCGTTCATGCTGGTGCCGAGAATGGAATATATATATATACAAAGTCATATGGGCCCACGTTAACATTTACATGGTGCTAGAATGGCGGACGCGCGGCTCCGGGAGAGCTACGGCCAGGGCAATGAGCGCAGCGTCGTCTACGGGAGCTGTGCTGCAATGTCTGATTCCTTAGCTACGTCCCGGATTTTGCGGATTTCGAATCGGACAAATATCAAGGTGTACAGAGGCGGGCAACCACGGCAGTTTGGAATCAGGGATTGGACATTTGTGCGTGATGCATCGACGTGCCTGGGATCGGGGTTCGAGAGCGAGAGGCGGCTTCTTTTTACTTTGGTTTAGATGTCAGGGGATAGCGCGGACGCTGCGCACCCGAGTCGCCCACATTTGGGATGATCGCAAGCGTCAACCCAACCGTAGTGCAATGGAGGGGCCTCGCCCTGGGAGAACTGCAGCACAGATCACGGTGTCTGCTGTGCCAGGTAAGTATGAGCTGCCGAGCTCAGTGCTAGGCTATGTAGAACGTCTTTCACCACGGATGTGGTGTCCAAGCCGTACGACGGGGAACGTGTGTCCTTTGTCGGCCTCTGCTCCCACACGCATGGAGAACCTACATGGCTGATCTACCGTTAGCCGCTTTAAGCAGACACTTATGCTGGGGCGACTACTTTATGCCTGCTTCAAGGCCTCGAATTTGCCCGGCTGGCTTGGGAATTATCTCCAGACTGGATTGTGCTGCCATCTGGCGAGAAAGAGCGGAACCAGCTTTGCTCAACTGCAGTGAGGGGTGTTGTCCAAAGCCATCCACTGCCACCATGCCCTGCCCTCTGGCGGGGGATTCAGCAACTGACCAGCCCTCTAGACTTGGGCTCTGGTCAGACCGAAAAGGCTCTGTACATACTGAAACAGCCCAGGACCATGGATGGAATGTGAATCCTCAAAGGAAATGATAGTGGCGATGTCCAATGGAGCAGTGGGGACATTTTATTTTGCCCATGACGTATATTATATGATGTCATGCTACACAACCGGCGGTGACAAGGAGCAGGCCTGCCCTCAGAAGGGCACTCCTGCTATTTTAGCAACACCATGCCTGCCTGATGGCATCAGAAGTACATAGAGAGGGGTGGGAGGGGCATGCTATCGTTCATGCTGGTGCCGAGAATGGAATATATATATATACAAAGTCATATGGGCCCACGTTAACATTTACATGGTGCTAGAACGGCGGACGCGCGGCTCCGGGAGAGCTACGGCCAGGGCAATGAGCGCAGCGTCGTCTACGGGAGCTGTGCTGCAATGTCCGATTCCTTAGCTACGTCCCGGATTTTGCGGATTTCGAATCGGACAAATATCAAGGTGTACAGAGGCGGGCGAACACGGCAGTTTGGAATCAGGGATTGGACATTTGTGCGTGCTGCATGGACGTGCCCGGGATCGGGGTTCGAGAGCGAGAGGCGGCTTCTTTTTACTTTGGTTTAGATGTCAGGGGATAGCGCGGACGCTGCGCACCCGAGTCGCCCACATTTGGGATGATCGCAAGCGTCAACCCAACCGTAGTGCAATGGAGGGGCCTCGCCCTGGGAGAACTGCCGCATAGATCACGGTGTCTGCTGTGCCAGGTAAGTATGAGCTGCCGAGCTCAGTGCTAGGCTATGTAGAACGTCTTTCACCACGGATGTGGTGTCCAAGCCGTACGACGGGGAACGTGTGTCCTTTGTCGGCCTCTGCTCCCACACGCATGGAGAACCTACATGGCTAATCTACCGTGAGCCGCTTTAAGCAGACACTTATGCTGGGGCGACTACTTTATGCCTGCTTCAAGGCCTCGAATTTGCCCGGCTGGCTTGGGAATTATCTCCAGACTGGATTGTGCTGCCATCTGGCGAGAAAGAGCGGAACCAGCTTTGCTCCACTGCAGTGAGGGGTGTTGTCCAAAGCCATCCACTGCCACCATGCCCTGCCCGCTGGCGGGGGATTCAGCAACTGACCAGCCCTCTAGACTTGGGCTTTGGTCAGACCGAAAAGGCTCTGTACATACTGAAACAGCCCAGGACCATGGATGGAATGTGAATCCTTAAAGGAAATGATAGTGGCGATGTCCAATGGAGCAGTGGGGACATTTTATTTTGCACATGACGTATATTATATGATGTCATGCTACACAACCGGCGGTGACAAGGAGCAGGCCTGCCCTCAGAAGGGCACTCCTGGTATTTTAGCAACACCATGCCTGCCTGATGGCATCAGAAGTACATAGAGAGGGGTGGAAGGGGCATGCTATCGTTCATGCTGGTGCCGAGAATGGAATATATATATATACAAAGTCATATGGGCCCACGTTAACATTTACATGGTGCTAGAACGGCGGACGCGCGGCTCCGGGAGAGCTACGGCCAGGGCAATGAGCGCAGCGTCGTTTACGGGAGCTGTGCTGCAATGTCCGATTCCTTAGCTACGTCCCGGATTTTGCGGATTTCGAATCGGACAAATATCAAGGTGTACAGAGGCGGGCGAACACGGCAGTTTGGAATCAGGGATTGGACATTTGTGCGTGATGCATCGACGTGCCTGGGATCGGGGTTCGAGAGCGAGAGGCGGCTTCTTTTTACTTTGGTTTAGATGTCAGGGGATAGCGCGGACGCTGCGCACCCGAGTCGCCCACATTTGGGATGATCGCAAGCGTCAACCCAACCGTAGTGCAATGGAGGGGCCTCGCCCTGGGAGAACTGCAGCACAGATCACGGTGTCTGCTGTGCCAGGTAAGTATGAGCTGCCGAGCTCAGTGCTAGGCTATGTAGAACGTCTTTCACCACGGATGTGGTGTCCAAGCCGTACGACGGGGAACGTGTGTCCTTTGTCGGCCTCTGCTCCCACACGCATGGAGAACCTACATGGCTGATCTACCGTTAGCAGCTTTAAGCAGACACTTATGCTGGGGCGACTACTTTATGCCTGCTTCAAGGCCTCGAATTTGCCCGGCTGGCTTGGGAATTATCTCCAGACTGGATTGTGCTGCCATCTGGCGAGAAAGAGCGGAACCAGCTTTGCTCCACTGCAGTGAGGGGTGTTGTCCAAAGCCATCCACTGCCACCATGCCCTGCCCTCTGGCGGGGGATTCAGCAACTGACCAGCCCTCTAGACTTGGGCTCTGGTCAGACCGAAAAGGCTCTGTACATACTGAAACAGCCCAGGACCATGGATGGAATGTGAATCCTCAAAGGAAATGATAGTGGCGATGTCCAATGGAGCAGTGGGGACATTTTATTTTGCCCATGACGTATATTATATGATGTCATGCTACACAACCGGCGGTGACAAGGAGCAGGCCTGCCCTCAGAAGGGCACTCCTGCTATTTTAGCAACACCATGCCTGCCTGATGGCATCAGAAGTACATAGAGAGGGGTGGGAGGGGCATGCTATCGTTCATGCTGGTGCCGAGAATGGAATATATATATATACAAAGTCATATGGGCCCACGTTAACATTTACATGGTGCTAGAACGGCGGACGCGCGGCTCCGGGAGAGCTGCGGCCAGGGCAATGAGCGCAGCGTCGTCTACGGGAGCTGTGCTGCAATGTCCGATTCCTTAGCTACGTCCCGGATTTTGCGGATTTCGAATCGGACAAATATCAAGGTGTACAGAGGCGGGCGAACACGGCAGTTTGGAATCAGGGATCGGACATTTGTGCGTGCTGCATCAACGTGCCCGGGATCGGGGTTCGAGAGCGAGAGGCGGCTTCTTTTTACTTTGGTTTAGATGTCAGGGGATAGCGCGGACGCTGCGCACCCGAGTCGCCCACATTTGGGATGATCGCAAGCGTCAACCCAACCGTAGTGCAATGGAGGGGCCTCGCCCTGGGAGAACTGCCGCACAGATCACGGTGTCTGCTGTGCCAGGTAAGTATGAGCTGCCGAGCTCAGTGCTAGGCTATGTAGAACGTCTTTCACCACGGATGTGGTGTCCAAGCCGTACGACGGGGAACGTGTGTCCTTTGTCGGCCTCTGCTCCCACACGCATGGAGAACCTACATGGCTGATCTACCGTTAGCAGCTTTAAGCAGACACTTATGCTGGGGCGACTACTTTATGCCTGCTTTAAGGCCTCGAATTTGCCCGGCTGGCTTGGGAATTATCTCCAGACTGGATTGTGCTGCCATCTGGCGAGAAAGAGCAGAACCAGCTTTGCTCCACTGCAGTGAGGGGTGTTGTCCAAAGCCATCCACTGCCACCATGCCCTGCCCTCTGGCGGGGGATTCAGCAACTGACCAGCCCTCTAGACTTGGGCTCTGGTCAGACCGAAAAGGCTCTGTACATACTGAAACAGCCCAGGACCATGGATGGAATGTGAATCCTTAAAGGAAATGATAGTGGCGATGTCCAATGGAGCAGTGGGGACATTTTATTTTGCACATGACGTATATTATATGATGTCATGCTACACAACCGGCGGTGACAAGGAGCAGGCCTGCCCTCAGAAGGGCACTCCTGCTATTTTAGCAACACCATGCCTGCCTGATGGCATCAGAAGTACATAGAGAGGGGTGGGAGGGGCATGCTATCATTCATGCTGGTGCCGAGAATGGAATATATATATATACAAAGTCATATGGGCCCACGTTAACATTTACATGGTGCTAGAACGGCGGACGCGCGGCTCCGGGAGAGCTGCGGCCAGGGCAATGAGCGCAGCGTCGTCTACGGGAGCTGTGCTGCAATGTCCGATTCCTTAGCTACGTCCCGGATTTTGCGGATTTCGAATCGGACAAATATCAAGGTGTACAGAGGCGGGCGAACACGGCAGTTTAGAATCAGGGATTGGACATTTGTGCGTGCTGCATCGACGTGCCCGGGATCGGGGTTCGAGAGCGAGAGGCGGCTTCTTTTTACTTTGGTTTAGATGTCAGGGGATAGCGCGGACGCTGCGCACCCGAGTCGCCCACATTTGGGATGATCGCAAGCGTCAACCCAACCGTAGTGCAATGGAGGGGCCTCGCCCTGGGAGAACTGCCGCATAGATCACGGTGTCTGCTGTGCCAGGTAAGTATGAGCTGCCGAGCTCAGTGCTAGGCTATGTAGAACGTCTTTCACCACGGATGTGGTGTCCAAGCCGTACGACGGGGAACGTGTGTCCTTTGTCGGCCTCTGCTCCCACACGCATGGAGAACCTACATGGCTAATCTACCGTGAGCCGCTTTAAGCAGACACTTATGCTGGGGCGACTACTTTATGCCTGCTTCAAGGCCTCGAATTTGCCCGGCTGGCTTGGGAATTATCTCCAGACTGGATTGTGCTGCCATCTGGCGAGAAAGAGCGGAACCAGCTTTGCTCCACTGCAGTGAGGGGTGTTGTCCAAAGCCATCCACTGCCACCATGCCCTGCCCGCTGGCGGGGGATTCAGCAACTGACCAGCCCTCTAGACTTGGGCTTTGGTCAGACCGAAAAGGCTCTGTACATACTGAAACAGCCCAGGACCATGGATGGAATGTGAATCCTTAAAGGAAATGATAGTGGCGATGTCCAATGGAGCAGTGGGGACATTTTATTTTGCACATGACGTATATTATATGATGTCATGCTACACAACCGGCGGTGACAAGGAGCAGGCCTGCCCTCAGAAGGGCACTCCTGGTATTTTAGCAACACCATGCCTGTCTGATGGCATCAGAAGTACATAGAGAGGGGTGGGAGGGGCATGCTATCGTTCATGCTGGTGCCGAGAATGGAATATATATATATACAAAGTCATATGGGCCCACGTTAACATTTACACGGTGCTAGAACGGCGGACGCGCGGCTCCGGGAGCGCTACGGCCAGGGCAATGAGCGCAGCGTCGTCTACGGGAGCTGTGCTGCAATGTCCGATTCCTTAGCTACGTCCCGGATTTCGCGGATTTCGAATCAGACAAATATCAAGGTGTACAGAGGCGGGCGAACACGGCAGTTTGGAATCAGGGATTGGACATTTGTGCGTGCTGCATCAACGTGCCCGGGATCGGGGTTCGAGAGCGAGAGGCGGCTTCTTTTTACTTTGGTTTAGATGTCAGGGGATAGCGCAGACGCTGCGCACCCGAGTCGCCCACATTTGGGATGATCGCAAGCGTCAACCCAACCGTAGTGCAATGGAGGGGCCTCGCCCTGGGAGAACTGCCGCATAGATCACGGTGTCTGCTGTGCCAGGTAAGTATGAGCTGCCGAGCTCAGTGCTAGGCTATGTAGAACGTCTTTCACCACGGATGTGGTGTCCAAGCTGTACGACGGGGAACGTGTGTCCTTTGTCGGCCTCTGCTCCCACACGCATGGAGAACCTACATGGCTGATCTACCGTGAGCCGCTTTAAGCAGACACTTATGCTGGGGCGACTACTTTATGCCTGCTTTAAGGCCTCGAATTTGCCCGGCTGGCTTGGGAATTATCTCCAGACTGGATTGTGCTGCCATCTGGCGAGAAAGAGCGGAGCCAGCTTGCTCCACTGCAGTGAGGGGTGTTGTCCAAAGCCATCCACTGCCACCATGCCCTGCCCGCTGGCGGGGGATTCAGCAACTGACCAGCCCTCTAGACTTGGGCTCTGGTCAGACCGAAAAGGCTCTGTACATACTGAAACAGCCCAGGACCATGGATGGAATGTGAATCAGTGAAGGAAATGATAGTGGCGATGTCCAATGGAGCAGTGGGGACATTTTATTTTGCACATGACATATATTATATGGTGTCATGCTACACAACCGGCGGTGACAAGGAGCAGGCCTGCCCTCAGAAGGGCACTCCTGGTATTTTAGCAACACCATGCCTGTCTGATGGCATCAGAAGTACATAGAGAGGGGTGGGAGGGGCATGCTATCGTTCATGCTGGTGCCGAGAATGGAATATATATATATACAAAGTCATATGGGCCCACGTTAACATTTACACGGTGCTAGAACGGCGGACGCGCGGCTCCGGGAGCGCTACGGCCAGGGCAATGAGCGCAGCGTCGCCTACGGTAGCTGTGCTGCAATGTCCGATTCCTTAGCTACGTCCCTTATTTCGCGGATTTCGAATCAGACAAATATCAAGGTGTACAGAGGCGGGCGAACACGGCAGTTTGGAATCAGGGATTGGACATTTGTGCGTGCTGCATCAACGTGCCCGGGATCGGGGTTCGAGAGCGAGAGGCGGCTTCTTTTTACTTTGGTTTAGATGTCAGGGGATAGCGCGGACGCTGCGCACCCGAGTCGCCCACATTTGGGATGATCGCAAGCGTCAACCAAACCGTAGTGCAATGGAGGGGCCTCGCCCTGGGAGAACTGCCGCACAGATCACGGTGTCTGCTGTGCCAGGTAAGTATGAGCTGCCGAGCTCAGTGCTAGGCTATGTAGAACGTCTTTCACCACGGATGTGGCGTCCAAGCCGTACGACGGGGAACGTGTGTCCTTTGTCGGCCTCTGCTCCCACACGCATGGAGAACCTACATGGCTGATCTACCGTTAGCCGCTTTAAGCAGACACTTATGCTGGGGCGACTACTTTATGCCTGCTTCAAGGCCTCGAATTTGCCCGGCTGGCTTGGGAATTATCTCCAGACTGGATTGTGCTGCCATCTGGCTAGAAAGAGCGGAACCAGCTTTGCTCCACTGCAGTGAGGGGTGTTGTCCAAAGCCATCCACTGCCACCATGCCCTGCCCTCTGGCGGGGGATTCAGCAACTGACCAGCCCTCTAGACTTGGGCTCTGGTCAGACCGAAAAGGCTCTGTACATACTGAAACAGCCCAGGACCATGGATGGAATGTGAATCCGTGAAGGAAATGATAGTGGCGATGTCCAATGGAGCAGTGGGGACATTTTATTTTGCACATGACATATATTATATGGTGTCATGCTACACAACCAGCGGTGACAAGGAGCAGGCCTGCCCTCAGAGGGGCACTCCTGGTATTTTAGCAACACCATGCCTGTCTGATGGCATCAGAAGTACATAGAGAGGGGTGGAAGGGGCATGCTATCGTTCATGCTGGTGCCGAGAATGGAATATATATATATACAAAGTCATATGGGCCCACGTTAACATTTACACGGTGCTAGAACGGCGGACGCGCGGCTCCGGGAGCGCTACGGCCAGGGCAATGAGCGCAGCGTCGTCTACGGGAGCTGTGCTGCAATGTCCGATTCCTTAGCTACGTCCCGGATTTCGCGGATTTCGAATCAGACAAATATCAAGGTGTACAGAGGCGGGCGAACACGGCAGTTTGGAATCAGGGATTGGACATTTGTGCGTGCTGCATCAACGTGCCCGGGATCAGGGTTCGAGAGCGAGAGGCGGCTTCTTTTTACTTTGGTTTAGATGTCAGGGGATAGCGCGGACGCTGCGCACCCGAGTCGCCCACATTTGGGATGATCGCAAGCGTCAACCCAACCGTAGTGCAATGGAGGGGCCTCGCCCTGGGAGAACTGCCGCACAGATCACGGTGTCTGCTGTGCCAGGTAAGTATGAGCTGCCGAGGTCAGTGCTAGGCTATGTAGAACGTCTTTCACCACGGATGTGGTGTCCAAGCCGTTCGACGGGGAACGTGTGTCCTTTGTCGGCCTCTGCTCCCACACGCATGGAGAACCTACATGGCTGATCTACCGTTAGCCGCTTTAAGCAGACACTTATGCTGGGGCGACTACTTTATGCCTGCTTCAAGGCCTCAAATTTGCCCGGCTGGCTTGGGAATTATCTCCAGACTGGATTGTGCTGCCATCTGGCGAGAAAGAGCGGAGCCAGCTTTGCTCCACTGCAGTGAGGGGTGTTGTCCAAAGCCATCCACTGCCACCATGCCCTGCCCTCTGGCGGGGGATTCAGCAACTGACCAGCCCTCTAAACTTGGGCTCTGGTCAGACCGAAAAGGCTCTGTACATACTGAAACAGCCCAGGACCATAGATGGAATGTGAATCCTTAAAGGAAATGATAGTGGCGATGTCGAATGGAGCAGTGGGGACATTTTATTTTGCACATGACGTATATTATATGATGTCATGCTACACAACCGGCGGTGACAAGGAGCAGGCCTGCCCTCAGAAGGGCACTCCTGCTATTTTAGCAACACCATGCCTGTCTGATGGCATCAGAAGTACATAGAGAGGGGTGGGAGGGGCATGCTATCGTTCATGCTGGTGCCGAGAATGGAATATATATATATACAAAATCATATGGGCCCACATTAACATTTACACGGTGCTAGAACGGCGGACGCGCGGCTCCGGGAGCGCTACGGCCAGGGCAATGAGCGCAGCGTCGTCTACGGGAGCTGTGCTGCAATGTCCGATTCCTTAATTACGTCCCGGATTTCGCTGATTTTGAATCAGACAAATATCAAGGTGTACAGAGGCGGGCGAACACGGCAGTTTGGAATCAGGGATTGGACATTTGTGCGTGCTGCATCGACGTGCCCGGGAACGGGTTCGAGAGCGAGAGGTGGCTTCTTTTTACTTTGGTTTAGATGTCAGGGGATAGCGCGGACGCTGCGCACCCGAGTCGCCCACATTTGGGATGATCGCAAGCGTCAACCCAACCGTAGTGCAATGGAGGGGCCTCGCCCTGGGAGAACTGCCGCATAGATCACGGTGTCTGCTGTGCCAGGTAAGTATGAGCTGCCGAGCTCAGTGCTAGGCTATGTAGAACGTCTTTCACCACGGATGTGGTGTCCAAGCCGTACGAAGGGGAACGTGTGTCCTTTGTCGGCCTCTGCTCCCACACGCATGGAGAACCTACATGGCTGATCTACCGTGAGCCGCTTTAAGCAGACACTTATGCTGGGGCGACTACTTTATGCCTGCTTTAAGGCCTCGAATTTGCCCGGCTGGCTTGGGAATTATCTCCAGACTGGATTGTGCTGCCATCTGGCGAGAAAGAGCGGAGCCAGCTTTGCTCCACTGCAGTGAGGGGTGTTGTCCAAAGCCATCCACTGCCACCATGCCCTGCCCGCTGGCGGGGGATTCAGCAACTGACCAGCCCTCTAGACTTGGGCTCTGGTCAGACCGAAAAGGCTCTGTACATACTGAAACAGCCCAGGAGCATGGATGGAATGTGAATCCGTGAAGGAAATGATAGTGGCGAAGTCCAATGGAGCAGTGGGGACATTTTATTTTGCACATGACATATATTATATGGTGTCATGCTACACAACCGGCGGTGACAAGGAGCAGGCCTGCCCTCAGAAGGGCACTCCTGGTATTTTAGCAACACCATGCCTGTCTGATGGCATCAGAAGTACATAGAGAGGGGTGGGAGGGGCATGCTATCGTTCATGCTGGTGCCGAGAATGGAATATATATATATACAAAGTCATATGGGCCCACGTTAACATTTACACGGTGCTAGAACGGCGGACGCGCGGCTCTGGGAGAGCTACGGCCAGGGCAATGAGCGCAGCGTCGTCTATGGGAGCTGTGCTGCAATGTCCGATTCCTTAGCTACGTCCGGGATTCCGCTGATTTTGAATCAGACAAATATCAAGGTGTACAGAGGCGGGCGAACACGGCAGTTTGGAATCAGGGATTGGACATTTGTGCGTGCTGCATCGACGTGCCCGGGAACGGGTTCGAGAGTGAGATGTGGCTTCTTTTTACTTTGGTTTAGATGTCAGGGGATAGCGCAGACGCTGCGCACCCGAGTCGCCCACATTTGGGATGATCGCAAGCGTCAACCCAACCGTAGTGCAATGGAGGGGCCTCGCCCTGGGAGAACTGCCGCATAGATCACGGTGTCTGCTGTGCCAGGTAAGTATGAGCTGCCGAGCTCAGTGCTAGGCTATGTAGAAAGTCTTTCACCACGGATGTGGTGTCCAAGCCGTACGAAGGGGAACGTGTGTCCTTTGTCGGCCTCTGCTCCCACACGCATGGAGAACCTACATGGCTGATCTACCGTGAGCCGCTTTAAGCAGACACTTATGCTGGGGCGACTACTTTATGCCTGCTTTAAGGCCTCGAATTTGCCCGGCTGGCTTGGGAATTATCTCCAGACTGGATTGTGCTGCCATCTGGCGAGAATGAGCGGAACCAGCTTTGCTCCACTGCAGTGAGGGGTGTTGTCCAAAGCCATCCACTGCCACCATGCCCTGCCCTCTGGCGGGGGATTCAGCAACTGACCAGCCCTCTAGACTTGGGCTCTGGTCAGACCGAAAAGGCTCTGTACATACTGAAACAGCCCAGGACCATGGATGGAATGTGAATCCTTAAAGGAAATGATAGTGGCGATGTCCAATGGAGCAGTGGGGACATTTTATTTTGCACATGACGTATATTATATGATGTCATGCTACACAACCAGCGGTGACAAGGAGCAGGCCTGCCCTCAGAAGGGCACTCCTGCTATTTTAGCAACACCATGCCTGCCTGATGGCATCAGAAGTACATAGAGAGGGGTGGGAGGGGCATGCTATCGTTCATGCTGGTGCCGAGAATGGAATATATATATATACAAAGTCATATGGGCCCACGTTAACATTTACATGGTGCTAGAACGGCGGACGCGCGGCTCCGGGAGAGCTACGGCCAGGGCAATGAGCGCAGCGTCGTCTACGGGAGCTGTGCTGCAATGTCCGATTCCTTAGCTACGTCCCGGATTTTGCGGATTTCGAATCGGACAAATATCAAGGTGTACAGAGGCGGGCGAACACGGCAGTTTGGAATCAGGGATTGGACATTTGTGCGTGCTGCATTGACGTGCCTGGGATCGGGGTTCGAGAGCGAGAGGCGGCTTCTTTTTACTTTGGTTTAGATGTCAGGGGATAGCGCGGACGCTGCGCACCCGAGTCGCCCACATTTGGGATGATCGCAAGCGTCAACCCAACCGTAGTGCAATGGAGGGGCCTCGCCCTGGGAGAACTGCCGCACAGATCACGGTGTCTGCTGTGCCAGGTAAGTATGAGCTGCCGAGCTCAGTGCTAGGCTATGTAGAACGTCTTTCACCACGGATGTGGTGTCCAAGCCGTACGACGGGGAACGTGTGTCCTTTGTCGGCCTCTGCTCCCACACGCATGGAGAACCTACATGGCTGATCTACCGTTAGCAGCTTTAAGCAGACACTTATGCTGGGGCGACTACTTTATGCCTGCTTCAAGGCCTCGAATTTGCCCGGCTGGCTTGGGAATTATCTCCAGACTGGATTGTGCTGCCATCTGGCGAGAAAGAGCGGAACCAGCTTTGCTCCACTGCAGTGAGGGGTGTTGTCCAAAGCCATCCACTGCCACCATGCCCTGCCCTCTGGCGGGGGATTCAGCAACTGACCAGCCCTCTAGACTTGGGCTCTGGTCAGACCGAAAAGGCTCTGTACATACTGAAACAGCCCAGGACCATGGATGGAATGTGAATCCTCAAAGGAAATGATAGTGGCGATGTCCAATGGAGCAGTGGGGACATTTTATTTTGCCCATGACGTATATTATATGATGTCATGCTACACAACCGGCGGTGACAAGGAGCAGGCCTGCCCTCAGAAGGGCACTCCTGCTATTTTAGCAACACCATGCCTGCCTGATGGCATCAGAAGTACATAGAGAAGGGTGGGAGGGGCATGCTATCGTTCATGCTGGTGCCGAGAATGGAATATATATATATACAAAGTCATATGGGCCCACGTTAACATTTACATGGTGCTAGAACGGCGGACGCGCGGCTCCGGGAGAGCTACGGCCAGGGCAATGAGCGCAGCGTCGTCTACGGGAGCTGTGCTGCAATGTCCGATTCCTTAGCTACGTCCCGGATTTTGCGGATTTCGAATCGGACAAATATCAAGGTGTACAGAGGCGGGCGAACACGGCAGTTTGGAATCAGGGATTGGACATTTGTGCGTGCTGCATTGACGTGCCTGGGATCGGGGTTCGAGAGCGAGAGGCGGCTTCTTTTTACTTTGGTTTAGATGTCAGGGGATAGCGCGGACGCTGCGCACCCGAGTCGCCCACATTTGGGATGATCGCAAGCGTCAACCCAACCGTAGTGCAATGGAGGGGCCTCGCCCTGGGAGAACTGCCGCACAGATCACGGTGTCTGCTGTGCCAGGTAAGTATGAGCTGCCGAGCTCAGTGCTAGGCTATGTAGAACGTCTTTCACCACGGATGTGGTGTCCAAGCCGTACGACGGGGAACGTGTGTCCTTTGTCGGCCTCTGCTCCCACACGCATGGAGAACCTACATGGCTGATCTACCGTTAGCAGCTTTAAGCAGACACTTATGCTGGGGCGACTACTTTATGCCTGCTTCAAGGCCTCGAATTTGCCCGGCTGGCTTGGGAATTATCTCCAGACTGGATTGTGCTGCCATCTGGCGAGAAAGAGCGGAACCAGCTTTGCTCCACTGCAGTGAGGGGTGTTGTCCAAAGCCATCCACTGCCACCATGCCCTGCCCTCTGGCGGGGGATTCAGCAACTGACCAGCCCTCTAGACTTGGGCTCTGGTCAGACCGAAAAGGCTCTGTACATACTGAAACAGCCCAGGACCATGGATGGAATGTGAATCCTCAAAGGAAATGATAGTGGTGATGTCCAATGGAGCAGTGGGGACATTTTATTTTGCCCATGACGTATATTATATGATGTCATGCTACACAACCGGCGGTGACAAGGAGCAGGCCTGCCCTCAGAAGGGCACTCCTGCTATTTTAGCAACACCATGCCTGCCTGATGGCATCAGAAGTACATAGAGAGGGGTGGGAGGGGCATGCTATCGTTCATGCTGGTGCCGAGAATGGAATATATATATATACAAAGTCATATGGGCCCACGTTAACATTTACATGGTGCTAGAACGGCGGACGCGCGGCTCCGGGAGAGCTACGGCCAGGGCAATGAGCGCAGCGTCGTCTACGGGAGCTGTGCTGCAATGTCTGATTCCTTAGCTACGTCCCGGATTTCGCGGATTTCGAATCGGACAAATATCAAGGTGTACAGAGGCGGGCGAACACGGCAGTTTGGAATCAGGGATTGGACATTTGTGCGTGCTGCATCGACGTGCCCGGGATCGGGGTTCGAGAGCGAGAGGCGGCTTCTTTTTACTTTGGTTTAGATGTCAGGGGATAGCGCGGACGCTGCGCACCCGAGTCGCCCACATTTGGGATGATCGCAAGCGTCAACCAAACCGTAGTGCAATGGAGGGGCCTCGCCCTGGGAGAACTGCCGCACAGATCACGGTGTCTGCTGTGCCAGGTAAGTATGAGCTGCCGAGCTCAGTGCTAGGCTATGTAGAACGTCTTTCACCACGGATGTGGCGTCCAAGCCGTACGACGGGGAACGTGTGTCCTTTGTCGGCCTCTGCTCCCACACGCATGGAGAACCTACATGGCTGATCTACCGTTAGCCGCTTTAAGCAGACACTTATGCTGGGGCGACTACTTTATGCCTGCTTCAAGGCCTCGAATTTGCCCGGCTGGCTTGGGAATTATCTCCAGACTGGATTGTGCTGCCATCTGGCTAGAAAGAGCGGAACCAGCTTTGCTCCACTGCAGTGAGGGGTGTTGTCCAAAGCCATCCACTGCCACCATGCCCTGCCCTCTGGCGGGGGATTCAGCAACTGACCAGCCCTCTAGACTTGGGCTCTGGTCAGACCGAAAAGGCTCTGTACATACTGAAACAGCCCAGGACCATGGATGGAATGTGAATCCGTGAAGGAAATGATAGTGGCGATGTCCAATGGAGCAGTGGGGACATTTTATTTTGCACATGACATATATTATATGGTGTCATGCTACACAACCAGCGGTGACAAGGAGCAGGCCTGCCCTCAGAGGGGCACTCCTGGTATTTTAGCAACACCATGCCTGTCTGATGGCATCAGAAGTACATAGAGAGGGGTGGAAGGGGCATGCTATCGTTCATGCTGGTGCCGAGAATGGAATATATATATATACAAAGTCATATGGGCCCACGTTAACATTTACACGGTGCTAGAACGGCGGACGCGCGGCTCCGGGAGCGCTACGGCCAGGGCAATGAGCGCAGCGTCGTCTACGGGAGCTGTGCTGCAATGTCCGATTCCTTAGCTACGTCCCGGATTTCGCGGATTTCGAATCAGACAAATATCAAGGTGTACAGAGGCGGGCGAACACGGCAGTTTGGAATCAGGGATTGGACATTTGTGCGTGCTGCATCAACGTGCCCGGGATCAGGGTTCGAGAGCGAGAGGCGGCTTCTTTTTACTTTGGTTTAGATGTCAGGGGATAGCGCGGACGCTGCGCACCCGAGTCGCCCACATTTGGGATGATCGCAAGCGTCAACCCAACCGTAGTGCAATGGAGGGGCCTCGCCCTGGGAGAACTGCCGCACAGATCACGGTGTCTGCTGTGCCAGGTAAGTATGAGCTGCCGAGGTCAGTGCTAGGCTATGTAGAACGTCTTTCACCACGGATGTGGTGTCCAAGCCGTTCGACGGGGAACGTGTGTCCTTTGTCGGCCTCTGCTCCCACACGCATGGAGAACCTACATGGCTGATCTACCGTTAGCCGCTTTAAGCAGACACTTATGCTGGGGCGACTACTTTATGCCTGCTTCAAGGCCTCAAATTTGCCCGGCTGGCTTGGGAATTATCTCCAGACTGGATTGTGCTGCCATCTGGCGAGAAAGAGCGGAGCCAGCTTTGCTCCACTGCAGTGAGGGGTGTTGTCCAAAGCCATCCACTGCCACCATGCCCTGCCCTCTGGCGGGGGATTCAGCAACTGACCAGCCCTCTAAACTTGGGCTCTGGTCAGACCGAAAAGGCTCTGTACATACTGAAACAGCCCAGGACCATAGATGGAATGTGAATCCTTAAAGGAAATGATAGTGGCGATGTCGAATGGAGCAGTGGGGACATTTTATTTTGCACATGACGTATATTATATGATGTCATGCTACACAACCGGCGGTGACAAGGAGCAGGCCTGCCCTCAGAAGGGCACTCCTGCTATTTTAGCAACACCATGCCTGTCTGATGGCATCAGAAGTACATAGAGAGGGGTGGGAGGGGCATGCTATCGTTCATGCTGGTGCCGAGAATGGAATATATATATATACAAAATCATATGGGCCCACATTAACATTTACACGGTGCTAGAACGGCGGACGCGCGGCTCCGGGAGCGCTACGGCCAGGGCAATGAGCGCAGCGTCGTCTACGGGAGCTGTGCTGCAATGTCCGATTCCTTAATTACGTCCCGGATTCCGCTGATTTTGAATCAGACAAATATCAAGGTGTACAGAGGCGGGCGAACACGGCAGTTTGGAATCAGGGATTGGACATTTGTGCGTGCTGCATCGACGTGCCCGGGAACGGGTTCGAGAGCGAGAGGTGGCTTCTTTTTACTTTGGTTTAGATGTCAGGGGATAGCGCGGACGCTGCGCACCCGAGTCGCCCACATTTGGGATGATCGCAAGCGTCAACCCAACCGTAGTGCAATGGAGGGGCCTCGCCCTGGGAGAACTGCCGCATAGATCACGGTGTCTGCTGTGCCAGGTAAGTATGAGCTGCCGAGCTCAGTGCTAGGCTATGTAGAACGTCTTTCACCACGGATGTGGTGTCCAAGCCGTACGAAGGGGAACGTGTGTCCTTTGTCGGCCTCTGCTCCCACACGCATGGAGAACCTACATGGCTGATCTACCGTGAGCCGCTTTAAGCAGACACTTATGCTGGGGCGACTACTTTATGCCTGCTTTAAGGCCTCGAATTTGCCCGGCTGGCTTGGGAATTATCTCCAGACTGGATTGTGCTGCCATCTGGCGAGAAAGAGCGGAGCCAGCTTTGCTCCACTGCAGTGAGGGGTGTTGTCCAAAGCCATCCACTGCCACCATGCCCTGCCCGCTGGCGGGGGATTCAGCAACTGACCAGCCCTCTAGACTTGGGCTCTGGTCAGACCGAAAAGGCTCTGTACATACTGAAACAGCCCAGGAGCATGGATGGAATGTGAATCCGTGAAGGAAATGATAGTGGCGAAGTCCAATGGAGCAGTGGGGACATTTTATTTTGCACATGACATATATTATATGGTGTCATGCTACACAACCGGCGGTGACAAGGAGCAGGCCTGCCCTCAGAAGGGCACTCCTGGTATTTTAGCAACACCATGCCTGTCTGATGGCATCAGAAGTACATAGAGAGGGGTGGGAGGGGCATGCTATCGTTCATGCTGGTGCCGAGAATGGAATATATATATATACAAAGTCATATGGGCCCACGTTAACATTTACACGGTGCTAGAACGGCGGACGCGCGGCTCTGGGAGAGCTACGGCCAGGGCAATGAGCGCAGCGTCGTCTATGGGAGCTGTGCTGCAATGTCCGATTCCTTAGCTACGTCCGGGATTCCGCTGATTTTGAATCAGACAAATATCAAGGTGTACAGAGGCGGGCGAACACGGCAGTTTGGAATCAGGGATTGGACATTTGTGCGTGCTGCATCGACGTGCCCGGGAACGGGTTCGAGAGTGAGATGTGGCTTCTTTTTACTTTGGTTTAGATGTCAGGGGATAGCGCGGACGCTGCGCACCCGAGTCGCCCACATTTGGGATGATCGCAAGCGTCAACCCAACCGTAGTGCAATGGAGGGGCCTCGCCCTGGGAGAACTGCCGCATAGATCACGGTGTCTGCTGTGCCAGGTAAGTATGAGCTGCCGAGCTCAGTGCTAGGCTATGTAGAAAGTCTTTCACCACGGATGTGGTGTCCAAGCCGTACGAAGGGGAACGTGTGTCCTTTGTCGGCCTCTGCTCCCACACGCATGGAGAACCTACATGGCTGATCTACCGTGAGCCGCTTTAAGCAGACACTTATGCTGGGGCGACTACTTTATGCCTGCTTTAAGGCCTCGAATTTGCCCGGCTGGCTTGGGAATTATCTCCAGACTGGATTGTGCTGCCATCTGGCGAGAATGAGCGGAACCAGCTTTGCTCCACTGCAGTGAGGGGTGTTGTCCAAAGCCATCCACTGCCACCATGCCCTGCCCTCTGGCGGGGGATTCAGCAACTGACCAGCCCTCTAGACTTGGGCTCTGGTCAGACCGAAAAGGCTCTGTACATACTGAAACAGCCCAGGACCATGGATGGAATGTGAATCCTTAAAGGAAATGATAGTGGCGATGTCCAATGGAGCAGTGGGGACATTTTATTTTGCACATGACGTATATTATATGATGTCATGCTACACAACCAGCGGTGACAAGGAGCAGGCCTGCCCTCAGAAGGGCACTCCTGCTATTTTAGCAACACCATGCCTGCCTGATGGCATCAGAAGTACATAGAGAGGGGTGGGAGGGGCATGCTATCGTTCATGCTGGTGCCGAGAATGGAATATATATATATACAAAGTCATATGGGCCCACGTTAACATTTACATGGTGCTAGAACGGCGGACGCGCGGCTCCGGGAGAGCTACGGCCAGGGCAATGAGCGCAGCGTCGTCTACGGGAGCTGTGCTGCAATGTCCGATTCCTTAGCTACGTCCCGGATTTTGCGGATTTCGAATCGGACAAATATCAAGGTGTACAGAGGCGGGCGAACACGGCAGTTTGGAATCAGGGATTGGACATTTGTGCGTGCTGCATTGACGTGCCTGGGATCGGGGTTCGAGAGCGAGAGGCGGCTTCTTTTTACTTTGGTTTAGATGTCAGGGGATAGCGCGGACGCTGCGCACCCGAGTCGCCCACATTTGGGATGATCGCAAGCGTCAACCCAACCGTAGTGCAATGGAGGGGCCTCGCCCTGGGAGAACTGCCGCACAGATCACGGTGTCTGCTGTGCCAGGTAAGTATGAGCTGCCGAGCTCAGTGCTAGGCTATGTAGAACGTCTTTCACCACGGATGTGGTGTCCAAGCCGTACGACGGGGAACGTGTGTCCTTTGTCGGCCTCTGCTCCCACACGCATGGAGAACCTACATGGCTGATCTACCGTTAGCAGCTTTAAGCAGACACTTATGCTGGGGCGACTACTTTATGCCTGCTTCAAGGCCTCGAATTTGCCCGGCTGGCTTGGGAATTATCTCCAGACTGGATTGTGCTGCCATCTGGCGAGAAAGAGCGGAACCAGCTTTGCTCCACTGCAGTGAGGGGTGTTGTCCAAAGCCATCCACTGCCACCATGCCCTGCCCTCTGGCGGGGGATTCAGCAACTGACCAGCCCTCTAGACTTGGGCTCTGGTCAGACCGAAAAGGCTCTGTACATACTGAAACAGCCCAGGACCATGGATGGAATGTGAATCCTCAAAGGAAATGATAGTGGCGATGTCCAATGGAGCAGTGGGGACATTTTATTTTGCCCATGACGTATATTATATGATGTCATGCTACACAACCGGCGGTGACAAGGAGCAGGCCTGCCCTCAGAAGGGCACTCCTGCTATTTTAGCAACACCATGCCTGCCTGATGGCATCAGAAGTACATAGAGAAGGGTGGGAGGGGCATGCTATCGTTCATGCTGGTGCCGAGAATGGAATATATATATATACAAAGTCATATGGGCCCACGTTAACATTTACATGGTGCTAGAACGGCGGACGCGCGGCTCCGGGAGAGCTACGGCCAGGGCAATGAGCGCAGCGTCGTCTACGGGAGCTGTGCTGCAATGTCCGATTCCTTAGCTACGTCCCGGATTTTGCGGATTTCGAATCGGACAAATATCAAGGTGTACAGAGGCGGGCGAACACGGCAGTTTGGAATCAGGGATTGGACATTTGTGCGTGCTGCATTGACGTGCCTGGGATCGGGGTTCGAGAGCGAGAGGCGGCTTCTTTTTACTTTGGTTTAGATGTCAGGGGATAGCGCGGACGCTGCGCACCCGAGTCGCCCACATTTGGGATGATCGCAAGCGTCAACCCAACCGTAGTGCAATGGAGGGGCCTCGCCCTGGGAGAACTGCCGCACAGATCACGGTGTCTGCTGTGCCAGGTAAGTATGAGCTGCCGAGCTCAGTGCTAGGCTATGTAGAACGTCTTTCACCACGGATGTGGTGTCCAAGCCGTACGACGGGGAACGTGTGTCCTTTGTCGGCCTCTGCTCCCACACGCATGGAGAACCTACATGGCTGATCTACCGTTAGCAGCTTTAAGCAGACACTTATGCTGGGGCGACTACTTTATGCCTGCTTCAAGGCCTCGAATTTGCCCGGCTGGCTTGGGAATTATCTCCAGACTGGATTGTGCTGCCATCTGGCGAGAAAGAGCGGAACCAGCTTTGCTCCACTGCAGTGAGGGGTGTTGTCCAAAGCCATCCACTGCCACCATGCCCTGCCCTCTGGCGGGGGATTCAGCAACTGACCAGCCCTCTAGACTTGGGCTCTGGTCAGACCGAAAAGGCTCTGTACATACTGAAACAGCCCAGGACCATGGATGGAATGTGAATCCTCAAAGGAAATGATAGTGGTGATGTCCAATGGAGCAGTGGGGACATTTTATTTTGCCCATGACGTATATTATATGATGTCATGCTACACAACCGGCGGTGACAAGGAGCAGGCCTGCCCTCAGAAGGGCACTCCTGCTATTTTAGCAACACCATGCCTGCCTGATGGCATCAGAAGTACATAGAGAGGGGTGGGAGGGGCATGCTATCGTTCATGCTGGTGCCGAGAATGGAATATATATATATACAAAGTCATATGGGCCCACGTTAACATTTACATGGTGCTAGAACGGCGGACGCGCGGCTCCGGGAGAGCTACGGCCAGGGCAATGAGCGCAGCGTCGTCTACGGGAGCTGTGCTGCAATGTCTGATTCCTTAGCTACGTCCCGGATTTCGCGGATTTCGAATCGGACAAATATCAAGGTGTACAGAGGCGGGCGAACACGGCAGTTTGGAATCAGGGATTGGACATTTGTGCGTGCTGCATCGACGTGCCCGGGATCGGGGTTCGAGAGCGAGAGGCGGCTTCTTTTTACTTTGGTTTAGATGTCAGGGGATAGCGCGGACGCTGCGCACCCGAGTCGCCCACATTTGGGATGATCGCAAGCGTCAACCCAACCGTAGTGCAATGGAGGGGCCTCGCCCTGGGAGAACTGCCGCACAGATCACGGTGTCTGCTGTGCCAGGTAAGTATGAGCTGCCGAGCTCAGTGCTAGGCTATGTAGAACGTCTTTCACCACGGATGTGGTGTCCAAGCCGTACGACGGGGAACGTGTGTCCTTTGTCGGCCTCTGCTCCCACACGCATGGAGAACCTACATGGCTGATCTACCGTTAGCCGCTTTAAGCAGACACTTATGCTGGGGCGACTACTTTATGCCTGCTTCAAGGCCTCGAATTTGCCCGGCTGGCTTGGGAATTATCTCCAGACTGGATTGTGCTGCCATCTGGCGAGAAAGAGCGGAACCAGCTTTGCTCCACTGCAGTGAGGGGTGTTGTCCAAAGCCATCCACTGCCACCATGCCCTGCCCTCTGGCGGGGGATTCAGCAACTGACCAGCCCTCTAGACTTGGGCTCTGGTCAGACCGAAAAGGCTCTGTACATACTGAAACAGCCCAGGACCATGGATGGAATGTGAATCCTTAAAGGAAATGATAGTGGCGATGTCCAATGGAGCAGTGGGGACATTTTATTTTGCACATGACGTATATTATATGATGTCATGCTACACAACCGGCAGTGACAAGGAGCAGGCCTGCCCTCAGAAGGGCACTCCTGCTATTTAAGCAACACCATGCCTGCCTGATGGCATCAGAAGTACATAGAGAGGGGTGGAAGGGGCATGCTATCGTTCATGCTGGTGCCGAGAATGGAATATATATATATACAAAGTCATATGGGCCCACGTTAACATTTACACGGTGCTAGAACGGCGGACGCGCGGCTCCGGGAGAGCTACGGCCAGGGCAATGAGCGCAGCGTCGTCTATGGGAGCTGCGCTGCAATGTCTGATTCCTTAGCTACGTCCCGGATTTCGCGCATTTCGAATCGGACAAATATCAAGGTCTACAGAGGCGGGCGAACACGGCAGTTTGGAATCAGGGATTGGACATTTGTGCGTGCTGCATCAACGTGCCCGTGAACGGCGTTCGAGAGCGAGAGGTGGCTTCTTTTTACTTTGGTTTAGATGTCAGGGGATAGCGCGGACGCTGCGCACCCGAGTCGCCCACATTTGGGATGATCGCAAGCGTCAACCCAACCGTAGTGCAATGGAGGGGCCTCGCCCTTGGAGAACTGCCGCATAGATCACGGTGTCTGCTGTGCCAGGTAAGTATGAGCTGCCGAGCTCAGTGCTAGGCTATGTAGAACGTCTTTCACCACGGATGTGGTGTCCAAGCCGTACGAAGGGGAACGTGTGTCCTTTGTCGGCCTCTGCTCCCACACGCATGGAGAACCTACATGGCTGATCTACCATGAGCCCCTTTAAGCAGACACTTATGCTCGGGGGACTACTTTATGCCTGCTTTAAGGCCTCGAATTTGCCCGGCTGGCTTGGGAATTATCTCCAGACTGGATTGTGCTGCCATCTGGCGAGAAAGAGCGGAAGCAGCTTTGCTCCACTGCAGTGAGGGGTGTTGTCCAAAGCCATCCACTGCCACCATGCCCTGCCCTCTGGCGGGGGATTCAGCAACTGACCAGCCCTCTAGACTTGGGCTCTGGTCAGACCGAAAAGGCTCTGTACATACTGAAACAGCCCAGGACCATGGATGGAATGTGAATCCTTAAAGGAAATGATAGTGGCGATGTCCAATGGAGCAGTGGGGACATTTTATTTTGCACATGACGTATATTATATGATGTCATGCTACACAACCGGCGGTGACAAGGAGCAGGCCTGCCCTCAGAAGGGCACTCCTGCTATTTTAGCAACACCATGCCTGCCTGATGGCATCAGAAGTACATAGAGAGGGGTGGGAGGGGCATGCTATCATTCATGCTGGTGCCGAGAATGGAATATATATATATACAAAGTCATATGGGCCCACGTTAACATTTACATGGTGCTAGAACGGCGGACGCGCGGCTCCGGGAGAGCTGCGGCCAGGGCAATGAGCGCAGCGTCGTCTACGGGAGCTGTGCTGCAATGTCCGATTCCTTAGCTACGTCCGGGATTCCGCTGATTTTGAATCAGACAAATATCAAGGTGTACAGAGGCGGGCGAACACGGCAGTTTGGAATCAGGGATTGGACATTTGTGCGTGCTGCATCGACGTGCCCGGGAACGGGTTCGAGAGTGAGATGTGGCTTCTTTTTACTTTGGTTTAGATGTCAGGGGATAGCGCGGACGCTGCGCACCCGAGTCGCCCACATTTGGGATGATCGCAAGCGTCAACCCAACCGTAGTGCAATGGAGGGGCCTCGCCCTGGGAGAACTGCCGCATAGATCACGGTGTCTGCTGTGCCAGGTAAGTATGAGCTGCCGAGCTCAGTGCTAGGCTATGTAGAAAGTCTTTCACCACGGATGTGGTGTCCAAGCCGTACGAAGGGGAACGTGTGTCCTTTGTCGGCCTCTGCTCCCACACGCATGGAGAACCTACATGGCTGATCTACCGTGAGCCGCTTTAAGCAGACACTTATGCTGGGGCGACTACTTTATGCCTGCTTTAAGGCCTCGAATTTGCCCGGCTGGCTTGGGAATTATCTCCAGACTGGATTGTGCTGCCATCTGGCGAGAATGAGCGGAACCAGCTTTGCTCCACTGCAGTGAGGGGTGTTGTCCAAAGCCATCCACTGCCACCATGCCCTGCCCTCTGGCGGGGGATTCAGCAACTGACCAGCCCTCTAGACTTGGGCTCTGGTCAGACCGAAAAGGCTCTGTACATACTGAAACAGCCCAGGACCATGGATGGAATGTGAATCCTTAAAGGAAATGATAGTGGCGATGTCCAATGGAGCAGTGGGGACATTTTATTTTGCACATGACGTATATTATATGATGTCATGCTACACAACCAGCGGTGACAAGGAGCAGGCCTGCCCTCAGAAGGGCACTCCTGCTATTTTAGCAACACCATGCCTGCCTGATGGCATCAGAAGTACATAGAGAGGGGTGGGAGGGGCATGCTATCGTTAATGCTGGTGCCGAGAATGGAATATATATATATACAAAGTCATATGGGCCCACGTTAACATTTACATGGTGCTAGAACGGCGGACGCGCGGCTCCGGGAGAGCTACGGCCAGGGCAATGAGCGCAGCGTCGTCTACGGGAGCTGTGCTGCAATGTCCGATTCCTTAGCTACGTCCCGGATTTTGCGGATTTCGAATCGGACAAATATCAAGGTGTACAGAGGCGGGCGAACACGGCAGTTTGGAATCAGGGATTGGACATTTGTGCGTGCTGCATTGACGTGCCTGGGATCGGGGTTCGAGAGCGAGAGGCGGCTTCTTTTTACTTTGGTTTAGATGTCAGGGGATAGCGCGGACGCTGCGCACCCGAGTCGCCCACATTTGGGATGATCGCAAGCGTCAACCCAACCGTAGTGCAATGGAGGGGCCTCGCCCTGGGAGAACTGCCGCACAGATCACGGTGTCTGCTGTGCCAGGTAAGTATGAGCTGCCGAGCTCAGTGCTAGGCTATGTAGAACGTCTTTCACCACGGATGTGGTGTCCAAGCCGTACGACGGGGAACGTGTGTCCTTTGTCGGCCTCTGCTCCCACACGCATGGAGAACCTACATGGCTGATCTACCGTTAGCAGCTTTAAGCAGACACTTATGCTGGGGCGACTACTTTATGCCTGCTTCAAGGCCTCGAATTTGCCCGGCTGGCTTGGGAATTATCTCCAGACTGGATTGTGCTGCCATCTGGCGAGAAAGAGCGGAACCAGCTTTGCTCCACTGCAGTGAGGGGTGTTGTCCAAAGCCATCCACTGCCACCATGCCCTGCCCTCTGGCGGGGGATTCAGCAACTGACCAGCCCTCTAGACTTGGGCTCTGGTCAGACCGAAAAGGCTCTGTACATACTGAAACAGCCCAGGACCATGGATGGAATGTGAATCCTCAAAGGAAATGATAGTGGCGATGTCCAATGGAGCAGTGGGGACATTTTATTTTGCCCATGACGTATATTATATGATGTCATGCTACACAACCGGCGGTGACAAGGAGCAGGCCTGCCCTCAGAAGGGCACTCCTGCTATTTTAGCAACACCATGCCTGCCTGATGGCATCAGAAGTACATAGAGAGGGGTGGGAGGGGCATGCTATCGTTCATGCTGGTGCCGAGAATGGAATATATATATATACAAAGTCATATGGGCCCACGTTAACATTTACATGGTGCTAGAACGGCGGACGCGCGGCTCCGGGAGAGCTACGGCCAGGGCAATGAGCGCAGCGTCGTCTACGGGAGCTGTGCTGCAATGTCCGATTCCTTAGCTACGTCCCGGATTTTGCGGATTTCGAATCGGACAAATATCAAGGTGTACAGAGGCGGGCGAACACGGCAGTTTGGAATCAGGGATTGGACATTTGTGCGTGCTGCATTGACGTGCCTGGGATCGGGGTTCGAGAGCGAGAGGCGGCTTCTTTTTACTTTGGTTTAGATGTCAGGGGATAGCGCGGACGCTGCGCACCCGAGTCGCCCACATTTGGGATGATCGCAAGCGTCAACCCAACCGTAGTGCAATGGAGGGGCCTCGCCCTGGGAGAACTGCCGCACAGATCACGGTGTCTGCTGTGCCAGGTAAGTATGAGCTGCCGAGCTCAGTGCTAGGCTATGTAGAACGTCTTTCACCACGGATGTGGTGTCCAAGCCGTACGACGGTGAACGTGTGTCCTTTGTCGGCCTCTGCTCCCACACGCATGGAGAACCTACATGGCTGATCTACCGTTAGCAGCTTTAAGCAGACACTTATGCTGGGGCGACTACTTTATGCCTGCTTCAAGGCCTCGAATTTGCCCGGCTGGCTTGGGAATTATCTCCAGACTGGATTGTGCTGCCATCTGGCGAGAAAGAGCGGAACCAGCTTTGCTCCACTGCAGTGAGGGGTGTTGTCCAAAGCCATCCACTGCCACCATGCCCTGCCCTCTGGCGGGGGATTCAGCAACTGACCAGCCCTCTAGACTTGGGCTCTGGTCAGACCGAAAAGGCTCTGTACATACTGAAACAGCCCAGGACCATGGATGGAATGTGAATCCTCAAAGGAAATGATAGTGGCGATGTCCAATGGAGCAGTGGGGACATTTTATTTTGCCCATGACGTATATTATATGATGTCATGCTACACAACCGGCGGTGACAAGGAGCAGGCCTGCCCTCAGAAGGGCACTCCTGCTATTTTAGCAACACCATGCCTGCCTGATGGCATCAGAAGTACATAGAGAGGGGTGGGAGGGGCATGCTATCGTTCATGCTGGTGCCGAGAATGGAATATATATATATACAAAGTCATATGGGCCCACGTTAACATTTACATGGTGCTAGAACGGCGGACGCGCGGCTCCGGGAGAGCTACGGCCAGGGCAATGAGCGCAGCGTCGTCTACGGGAGCTGTGCTGCAATGTCTGATTCCTTAGCTACGTCCCGGATTTCGCGGATTTCGAATCGGACAAATATCAAGGTGTACAGAGGCGGGCGAACACGGCAGTTTGGAATCAGGGATTGGACATTTTTTTGCGTGCTGCATCGACGTGCCCGGGATCGGGGTTCGAGAGCGAGAGGCGGCTTCTTTTTACTTTGGTTTAGATGTCAGGGGATAGCGCGGACGCTGCGCACCCGAGTCGCCCACATTTGGGATGATCGCAAGCGTCAACCCAACCGTAGTGCAATGGAGGGGCCTCGCCCTGGGAGAACTGCCGCACAGATCACGGTGTCTGCTGTGCCAGGTAAGTATGAGCTGCCGAGCTCAGTGCTAGGCTATGTAGAACGTCTTTCACCACGGATGTGGTGTCCAAGCCGTACGACGGGGAACGTGTGTCCTTTGTCGGCCTCTGCTCCCACACGCATGGAGAACCTACATGGCTGATCTACCGTTAGCCGCTTTAAGCAGACACTTATGCTGGGGCGACTACTTTATGCCTGCTTCAAGGCCTCGAATTTGCCCGGCTGGCTTGGGAATTATCTCCAGACTGGATTGTGCTGCCATCTGGCGAGAAAGAGCGGAACCAGCTTTGCTCCACTGCAGTGAGGGGTGTTGTCCAAAGCCATCCACTGCCACCATGCCCTGCCCTCTGGCGGGGGATTCAGCAACTGACCAGCCCTCTAGACTTGGGCTCTGGTCAGACCGAAAAGGCTCTGTACATACTGAAACAGCCCAGGACCATGGATGGAATGTGAATCCTTAAAGGAAATGATAGTGGCGATGTCCAATGGAGCAGTGGGGACATTTTATTTTGCACATGACGTATATTATATGATGTCATGCTACACAACCGGCAGTGACAAGGAGCAGGCCTGCCCTCAGAAGGGCACTCCTGCTATTTAAGCAACACCATGCCTGCCTGATGGCATCAGAAGTACATAGAGAGGGGTGGAAGGGGCATGCTATCGTTCATGCTGGTGCCGAGAATGGAATATATATATATACAAAGTCATATGGGCCCACGTTAACATTTACACGGTGCTAGAACGGCGGACGCGCGGCTCCGGGAGAGCTACGGCCAGGGCAATGAGCGCAGCGTCGTCTATGGGAGCTGCGCTGCAATGTCTGATTCCTTAGCTACGTCCCGGATTTCGCGGATTTCGAATCGGACAAATATCAAGGTCTACAGAGGCGGGCGAACACGGCAGTTTGGAATCAGGGATTGGACATTTGTGCGTGCTGCATCAACGTGCCCGTGAACGGCGTTCGAGAGCGAGAGGTGGCTTCTTTTTACTTTGGTTTAGATGTCAGGGGATAGCGCGGACGCTGCGCACCCGAGTCGCCCACATTTGGGATGATCGCAAGCGTCAACCCAACCGTAGTGCAATGGAGGGGCCTCGCCCTTGGAGAACTGCCGCATAGATCACGGTGTCTGCTGTGCCAGGTAAGTATGAGCTGCCGAGCTCAGTGCTAGGCTATGTAGAACGTCTTTCACCACGGATGTGGTGTCCAAGCCGTACGAAGGGGAACGTGTGTCCTTTGTCGGCCTCTGCTCCCACACGCATGGAGAACCTACATGGCTGATCTACCATGAGCCCCTTTAAGCAGACACTTATGCTCGGGGGACTACTTTATGCCTGCTTTAAGGCCTCGAATTTGCCCGGCTGGCTTGGGAATTATCTCCAGACTGGATTGTGCTGCCATCTGGCGAGAAAGAGCGGAACCAGCTTTGCTCCACTGCAGTGAGGGGTGTTGTCCAAAGCCATCCACTGCCACCATGCCCTGCCCTCTGGCGGGGGATTCAGCAACTGACCAGCCCTCTAGACTTGGGCTCTGGTCAGACCGAAAAGGCTCTGTACATACTGAAACAGCCCAGGACCATGGATGGAATGTGAATCCTTAAAGGAAATGATAGTGGCGATGTCCAATGGAGCAGTGGGGACATTTTATTTTGCACATGACGTATATTATATGATGTCATGCTACACAACCGGCGGTGACAAGGAGCAGGCCTGCCCTCAGAAGGGCACTCCTGCTATTTTAGCAACACCATGCCTGCCTGATGGCATCAGAAGTACATAGAGAGGGGTGGGAGGGGCATGCTATCATTCATGCTGGTGCCGAGAATGGAATATATATATATACAAAGTCATATGGGCCCACGTTAACATTTACATGGTGCTAGAACGGCGGACGCGCGGCTCCGGGAGAGCTGCGGCCAGGGCAATGAGCGCAGCGTCGTCTACGGGAGCTGTGCTGCAATGTCCGATTCCTTAGCTACGTCCCGGATTTTGCGGATTTCGAATCGGACAAATATCAAGGTGTACAGAGGCGGGCGAACACGGCAGTTTGGAATCAGGGATTGGACATTTGTGCGTGCTGCATCGACGTGCCCGGGATCGGGGTTCGAGAGCGAGAGGCGGCTTCTTTTTACTTTGGTTTAGATGTCAGGGGATAGCGCGGACGCTGCGCACCCGAGTCGCCCACATTTGGGATGATCGCAAGCGTCAACCAAACCGTAGTGCAATGGAGGGGCCTCGCCCTGGGAGAACCGCCGCACAGATCACGGTGTCTGCTGTGCCAGGTAAGTATGAGCTGCCGAGCTCAGTGCTAGGCTATGTAGAACGTCTTTCACCACGGATGTGGTGTCCAAGCCGTACGACGGGGAACGTGTGTCCTTTGTCGGCCTCTGCTCCCACACGCATGGAGAACCTACATGGCTGATCTACCCTGAGCCGCTTTAAGCAGACACTTATGCTGGGGCGACTACTTTATGCCTGCTTCAAGGCCTCGAATTTGCCCGGCTGGCTTGGGAATTATCTCCAGACTGGATTGTGCTGCCATCTGGCGAGAGAGAGCGGAACCAGCTTTGCTCCACTGCAGTGAGGGGTGTTGTCCAAAGCCATCCACTGCCACCATGCCCTGCCCTCTGGCGGGGGATTCAGCAACTGACCAGCCCTCTAGACTTGGGCTCTGGTCAGACCGAAAAGGCTCTGTACATACTGAAACAGCCCAGGACCATGGATGGAATGTGAATCCTTAAAGGAAATGATAGTGGCGATGTCCAATGGAGCAGTGGGGACATTTTATTTTGCACATGACGTATATTATATGATGTCATGCTACACAACCGGCGGTGACAAGGAGCAGGCCTGCCCTCAGAAGGGCACTCCTGCTATTTTAGCAACACCATGCCTGCCTGATGGCATCAGAAGTACATAGAGAGGGGTGGGAGGGGCATGCTATCATTCATGCTGGTGCCGAGAATGGAATATATATATATACAAAGTCATATGGGCCCACGTTAACATTAACATGGTGCTAGAACGGTGGACGCGCGGCTCCGGGAGAGCTGCGGCCAGGGCAATGAGCGCAGCGTCGTCTACGGGAGCTTTGCTGCAATGTCCGATTCCTTAGCTACGTCCCGGATTTTGCGGATTTCGAATCGGACAAATATCAAGGTGTACAGAGGCGGGCGAACACGGCAGTTTGGAATCAGGGATTGGACATTTGTGCGTGCTGCATCGACGTGCCCGGGATCGGGGTTCGAGAGCGACAGGCGGCTTCTTTTTACTTTGGTTTAGATGTCAGGGGATAGCGCGGACGCTGCGCACCCGAGTCGCCCACATTTGGGATGATCGCAAGCGTCAACCCAACCGTAGTGCAATGGAGGGGCCTCGCCCTGGGAGAACTGCCGCACAGATCACGGTGTCTGCTGTGCCAGGTAAGTATGAGCTGCCGAGCTTAGTGCTAGGCTATGTAGAACGTCTTTCACCACGGATGTGGTGTCCAAGCCGTACGACGGGGAACGTGTGTCCTTTGTCGGCCTCTGCTCCCACACGCATGGAGAACCTACATGGCTGATCTACCCTGAGCCGCTTTAAGCAGACACTTATGCTGGGGCGACTACTTTATGCCTGCTTCAAGGCCTCGAATTTGCCCGGCTGGCTTGGGAATTATCTCCAGACTGGATTGTGCTGCCATCTGGCGAGAGAGAGCGGAACCAGCTTTGCTCCACTGCAGTGAGGGGTGTTGTCCAAAGCCATCCACTGCCACCATGCCCTGCCCTCTGGCGGGGGATTCAGCAACTGACCAGCCCTCTAGACTTGGGCTCTGGTCAGACCGAAAAGGCTCTGTACATACTGAAACAGCCCAGGACCATGGATGGAATGTGAATCCTTAAAGGAAATGATAGTGGCGATGTCCAATGGAGCAGTGGGGACATTTTATTTTGCACATGACGTATATTATATGATGTCATGCTACACAACCGGCGGTGACAAGGAGCAGGCCTGCCCTCAGAAGGGCACTCCTGCTATTTTAGCAACACCATGCCTGCCTGATGGCATCAGAAGTACATAGAGAGGGGTGGAAGGGACATGCTATCGTTCATGCTGGTGCCGAGAATGGAATATATATATATAGTAAGTCATATGGGCCCACGTTAACATTTACACGGTGCTAGAACGGCGGACGCGCGGCTCCGGGAGCGCTACGGCCAGGGCAATGAGCCCAGCGTCAGTAGTATATATTGTATCGGAACGGGACCATGCGTAAGTACTGTTTATTACTCAATCGATATGCAGCCAATCAGAGGCCGCCATTTGGTCACGTGACCCCCTCATTTGCATAATTACGTAATAGGCCACGCCCCCTTGATCACCAGCCAATCAGAGGCCGCCATTTGGTCAGGTGACCCCCTCATTTGCATAATAGGCCACGCCCCCTTGATCATGTGACCCCCTCATTTGCATAATAGGCCAAGCCCCCTTGATCACCAGCCAATCAGAGGCTTCTATTTGGTCACGTGACTCCCTCATTTGCATAATAATGGATCACCTAACCCCCTCATTTGCATATTAGGACCACACCCCCTTGGTCACGTGACCGGAAGCGCTCCTTATTTGGAAAATAGACCACACCCCCTTGGTCACGTGACCGGAAGCACTCCTTATTTGGAAAATAGACCACACCCCCTTGGTCACGTGACCTGAACCCCTCCTTCATTTGCATAATATAGATAATAGACAGACCACGCCCCCCTTTTGGTCACATGACCTGGACCAGCCAATGGGAGGCTTCCATGGGGGGGGAGGGAGGGGGAGGGGGACGGGGGGAGGGGGGCACTTTAAGATGCATAGGGAGGAGAGGGGGGGAGGGGGGCACTATTTTGGGGTGGGCGGGCACTTGGGGGGGGGGGGGCCTTTGGGGTCTGCTGGGGAGAAATTTTTTTTTTTATCTGATCTCTAGGGAATCGCCTCCTCCCTACCCCCCTTTAGGTGACTTGATGACTTTCAAACGACCATACTGATAGTTAATAAATTTGACTTTTGACTTGAATATTCTTGCGACTTTGCGACCTGTAAGCGAATGCGAAAGCGACTTTGCGACCTGTAGCCCTTAAAAGAGGTGACTTTGTAACCTCAGGGTGAGATCCTTCTACACCCCCACGGAGGAGGAAGGATCTCGGTTGATTGACTGTACTTTGACTTGTTGTTGTAAACAAAAAAAAAATCAATGAATAGAACGACCCCCTTATTGCTAACAAAGGAACGACTTTGAATTACACAAAATGAGACTACCCTCTTTTGTAGGGGGTTAGTGGTAACTCGACTTGAATTAGAGTATTAGGGAGAGCGCGCGTAAACAACAAAACGCAACTACACGCCGTCTTAGACTGTCTTACGGACCGGATAACAATAACCATAGTTACCTTGGTTACTGTTGATGACGCGTAATGAGCAACGTCGTCAAAATTAAGCTGACGTCAGCGGTCGGCTAGCCAGACAGTTTTTTTGTCAAAATGACCGGAGCAGGTTACGTTGCGGTCGCTCAAGAGACGGTGATGGATCTGGTCACGAGGATACTGAAAGAAGGTCTACCTAGAACCACCGCGCTGGTTTGAGCGCGAGTATCAGTCATCATGGGACCCTTGACGGGTGGGTCCTCCCCATGCAGCCGTATGTCGAATTTAAGAAATGTCCATGTCACATGTCACTTAGGGGGAAACATTTTTGAAATATTTAGAACCCAAATTGAGCATTCTGGTACATTTTAAGGACCCAGACACTGCAAAGCCGGGTACCATCCAAGAAAAATTATTTTTTTTGCGAAATGTTTAGGCTTGAAATGGTACTTTTCTGATGCACTCTTCGAACATTTTTTCTCATGTCACTATGGTCCATGTCACATGTCGGACTTAAGAAATGTCCCATGTCCCATGTCACTTAGATGACCATGCCCCATGTCGATTTTTTAAGATATGACCGTGTCGTCGTATCGAATTTAAGAAAATGACCATGTCACCATATCGAATTTAGGGGTCTAGGGACATCAGCATGTCCGGCTATCCTCCACAAATTTAGCTCTAAAATGTTTATTTTTTGGGCTGATTTTTCATCATTTTTAAAAAACAATAGGATGTTGAAATGTTTGCTGTTGTAAATGGAAACAAAACAAAACAAGCGCATGGTTAGATTATGTCACATTGTAGTCGCGGATCCACTCGTGGCTAATCCAGCCTCTTTGTGGATCCGCGACTGATAATGTGTCATATACTAATCACCTGGCGTTTACGGTATTATATACTAAGGTATGAGACAGTCCCCACAGAAAAGGTGTCTAAAAGCGCTGTGACCTGATTAAAATGACGTCAGCGGCGTCAGCTCGTCAGCGCCCAGCTGTAGGACATGACATCCTGCTTTGCTGGATGTTTTGAAATATTTTGATTTAACTGATAATACCTGATAACAAGCCTCTGAAGCAGTTTGATCGATTCTCCGGTGTATTGCATAACAAATATGTGTTCCAAGACACAGACGGATAGTCATCGCAAGGTCATAGGGTCCGTATCCCTAGTATACTTAAGGTCGGTATACACGGCACGTCTTCAGTAGACTAGACAAGACAAAACATGAGCAGACAAATATCCGGTGACGTTTTGTCTTGGTCTCGTCTTGTCTGCTGGACATGATACACGGCTCATCATCCAGACCTGTCTGCTAAAGTCTTTAGTGAAAATCCTAGTGTAAAAAAAATTCTATCCCTATAGTACGTAGGACAGTGGACAGTGGGACGATTGTCACAAGACCATGAGAGCTACCCTTATTGGCTGAGTAGCTCACAACATGTCGTGGGCAGTCTGGAGCTGGGTAATGTGACATACATAGCTTACAACAAGCAGCCCGATTTTTGACCCGTCCCAGTATGTGTTCTCTACTTTCCATTGATTAGCTGCTTCAGCATATCGCGCGGTCTAGATGACGAAGGAGCTAAAGCTCTGTCTAGAGAGTGGAACTTGACTATAGACTCAGTACTAACTGAACGCCCGGTTAGTAAACTCCGTTCACCCCTCATGTGGGTATATGTACAACTTCAGGTTCTTCACTTTTACGGCTTGACTAAAACTGAGACGCATCCATGATAAACTCTAGGATTTTTTTTTCTTTTCTAGGATCGAGAGATTTTAAATGGGGCGGTTATCTAAATAGCGTGGAACTAAATCAGGCTGCGGCAGATAGTATCTCTGCGCACCTCAAGACTCAACGTAGCTTTCACTCTCCAGCAGAGGTTTAGTTGTCACTAACTATGGGTGGCGACCATTATCCACCAGCGGATATTGGAGAGTGTTGGAGAGCTGAAGCCTACAGAAATATAAATCAATCGCTCTGGTGGAGACAACTGTCGGAAATATCTCGCCATAGATTGGAACCAAATACTTATCTAATGGAATCGTTATTAGTTTCAGTTTTCTTGCCGTACAAATTTACTCCCACTCTTCACGTGGTGATAGCTGAAGGTTACTCGTCGTAGGTACGTGTGACCAGAACACACTTTTTTTCTTTTTGTTTTGGCGCGGGTTGACAGATTGTACCGTACTGTCGCGATTAAGTGCTCTGAGGGAGCGCTTTTCAATTCGGTGAAGTTCTTACTCAGGAGCTTATACAAACCAGGCGCTGGCGCTTATTCAAGGTCGCGATTTTAGTGTTTAAGAAAAAACATTTGGAGGCTCTTATACTCCAGCGCTTATTCAAGACCGGCGCACTTTCAACACTAGTTGCTTTATCGCGACCGTACGGTATGACTGCGGTGTCACAAGTTCCCAAACTCCAAATAAGGAAGTAAAACGACGTCGCCTGCCTGCCTCATGAGCGTCATAGCGTCGTCGAAAATAGTGTGATGTCAGCTGATCTCAGGCGGTTAGGAAGTCAGTTTGACAAAATGGCTCACCGAGTGAACTTCGTGGTCGTTTCTCGATCTGTGATCGAGGCGGCCGTGGAGAAAGAATTCGCAGCCGCACAACAGAGAGAAGAGGTAGAGAGACAGTTGTGTTCCGGTAACCCGACCGACCCTATCATTTTCTTAAAAATCGACAAGGGACATAGCCATTTCTTAAAATCGCCAAGTGACACAGCATCCCCCCGTCTAGGGGCCTATGTAGGGTATCACCAAAAGGGCTTAAAACATACATAATGACCTTCAGCTATCTCAATTCTTATCCTTTGAAAAAGCCTAGAAGGGTGGGAAAATTCTTTGTATGTAAAAACAGAGCTGATAAGGGTTTTTAATTAGACAGATATTGGTTCTACACTATCAAAAATAACCACTCAGTAAAAAATGAGATTCTGGCATAGAAAGAGATGGAATCTGGCGACCTAGATGGATTTGACATGTAGCTATGTATTGTATGTTCCATTCTATTTCATTTCTAGACTGTTTTGAAATATTCCTTAGTATTGATATTTAGCATCCAATTTTTGAAGTTTTACTATCTTGAAACGACGCCTGTTTTAGGCGTCTCCTAAGACTCAGGGTGGTAACCCTGAGTCAATAAAGGAGAGAGAAACATTATAGAGATATATTTTTCCTCTGTCTATAGAACTGGTTCGGGCTCATTTCTATAATAATATAAAGTTGTACTCAATAAACCCTCCCAGAATAACACACAGTTATCGCCCTCTACTTTTGAGTTACTGCCTATTCTCCAAGCACAGACTTGGCTCGCTCATAGTTCCGGTTGATCTCTCTCAGCAGCGCACGTGGGTGTCTATGCTAGGAGAAGGGTTACCGCCCCCTATGTTTGCAGCTAGAAACTTCTCCTGTTCAGGACTGTTCCATGTGTCAGTCATAACAGTTGATGTAGCCTATTATCTTAAGACTAAGAAACAACCTAAGTTGTTTCTCATCACTAAGCAGTGAAAAAATATGACGAGAGCGTTTTTTTTTCACTTTGGGCTAAAATACATGGGGAAATTTGGAATTTTCGCGATCTATTTTCACGTTTCAGTAATTCGGAAAAAAGTTGTTATAATGCAAGTTATTCCTAGCTGACTGCATTACTGACAGCATAAGCTTTTAATTTGATACCAAAATTTGCCGCCTTGTGTGACTCGTTCTTTTCTGTACATTATTAAAATTACGTATCTTGTTTCAAATACTCCAAACACATTGCGTATTACCCCATCTCAATCTACCTCCCAAATTCCTAGATCCACACATGCGACATTTGAAGGAGGTTTGGTACAACATATAAGCTGCAAGTTATACACAGGGATTAATAATAAGGCCCCAGACGGGTAAAATAGACAAGTCAACAATGTCCTGTTTTAGCCAATATGGACAAAGAGACACGGGGGTGCTGGGAGTTGGCGACAAGGGGCAAGACGGGCAAGACTACTTCTCAAAATAGACAATGGACAAGACCTAGTTCTTAAATTCGACAAGGACCATTGGCATCTCTTATATTCGACAAGTGACACATGTACCCCGTCTGTGGTCCTAATATAGATTTTCTAAAGTAAATTTTCTGCACCGTGTGACAACGACCGATCAGCTAGATAGCAGAGATTTCCCCAACCTATTTGGTTATTTTTCTATTCAGTTTTTGATCAGCGCTCTATATTATCGTGTTTTTTTAATTTTTATTCATAAATAATATGTAGACTTGGAAAAAAAAGAAAAAAAAAAAGAGAGCTGACACACAAACTCCGACTCTCCCCCCTCCTACTCCCATGTCGCTGTTTTGTCACTAAACCCAAAGACCCACCCACCCCGTAGGAAGGGGTGACGTTTGTGAACGTTCCCTTAGTCTTCTATTCTTTATTTATTGTGTGGCCCCTAAAGAGGGGCCAACCAACTCTGATTGAGTTGGTTATATGCTGCGCAACATTGGCGTAATTAATTACGCCTCATGTTAAGCAGCATGGATCACTCTAACAGACTGGCCTCAAAAGCCCCGTTGGACGGGGGCCCTGTGGCACTGTCAGAGACGAGTTGATCCGTTTTTCAGATTACCGACTCGGTGAGAGGTTCTGGCTATGTATATCTTTTATAACGCCTTAGATATGGTGTGGTATTTTTCATCTCGCAATAGTTTAGTTGATATTTAAAGAAACTGTCTCATTCTATCAGAAATACACAATATTGAATTGTTTTTTTATATTTAATATATCAGAAGCGCGCTTTGTTGCCTATATAGCTCATTATGCATTAAAATGTTCGTGAGCATCGTAGGAATGTACAAAATTCCTATTGTGGCGCCATCTGACGAAAGAGCGGGGAACTATACTAGCGCGTTCGTTATTCGCATCTTTGACAGCGACTAAGAGACGCTCAAACTGTCTCTTATTTAGTTTGAACTTATCACAAAATTGTCTTTGATAGGTCGTAGATTGACTTCTTTTTTTTTTTTCTTTTTTTTTTTTAGTTAGAATAAAAAAACAAAAAAAACAAACAGTGACGCCGACACAGACCTGCACATTAACGCGCTCCACCGTCTTCAGAGGGTTAAGTCTATAGTACAGTAGATTCTACTGTGTACTTACACTAACAGTGCTACATATACATACCCGAGTTCTAAGTGGGTTTTTTTTTTAGAAAAAAAAAGTGATCTTCTCACCCATTTTTTTTTTGACAAACCGCTATAAGTAGGTAACCTGTATAAACCATACCGCAAACATCTGCCTCGTGACTGATAGTGTACCAGAAGAAAAGGTGGGCGGTGGTGAAGTGCTGTTGCAAGAATAATTGAGGCTCTTTATATAGCTGAGAGAGTGAATGTCCTAATCCAGTTTTCACCTTGAGCCCCACCCTCTTCCAGAGAGGAAATCAAAATCGCATGTACATGTATATGGGCTTATAGCTGGTGAATAGATAAGGCGGGACAAATGTGTATACAAAGACTACAGGGGGTGTTTTAACGACAGGTGTGACGCGCCAGCCCATGGACGGAGCTTTTGTTTTCACCTAGAGAGGGGATCAAGAGTGTATACAAAGCCTACAGGGGGTGATTAACGCGACCGGATGACTGCATGTTTTGTTCTAAGCCTGTTTTGTTTTCAGCTAGATCCCCCACCCTCTTCTGGATCCTTTCCACCCTTAAATCAATCTGATAATTGTCATAAAGGGAGTAATGCGCATTACATGTATATAGGATTATGTCTGGGTAAGAGATTAAGACATTCAAACTGTGTATACAAAAAAAAAAGCCTACAGGGTGTGTTTAAGGCCGGGTGTCATGCACTGGTGAAGAGACTGTGTATACAAAGACTACAGGGGGTGATTAACGACAGGTGTGACGCGCCAGCCCATGGACGGATGACTGCATCTTCTAAGCTTTGTTTTCACCTAGAGAGGGGGTCAAGAGTGTATACAAAGCCTACAGGGGGTGTTTAACGCGGCCGGATGACTGCATGTTATGTTCTAAGCCTGTTTTCAGCTAGAGAGGGACCTAATCACCTAGGCCCTTTCCACCCTAAAATCAATCTGATAATTGCCATAAAGGGAGTAATGCGCGTTACATGTATATAGGATTATAGCTGGGTAAGAGATTAAGACGTTCAACTGTGTATACAAAAAAGCCTACAGGGGGTGTTTGAGGCCGGGTGTCATGCACCAGCGGGCGGACGGATGTCTGCCACTCTAGCTGTGACTACAAGCGTGTGCGTGTGGAAGACAGCTTAAATCAAACAAGTTAAGCTCCATATAGCTTCCTACTGACTGCGGATTCGAGTCCTTGAAAGATGGTCTTTTGTTTTTTCATCTATTTCCTCGGGGAGTCGAACAGGATTAAAGATGTAACAAACCCGCACCTACACAGGTAGACAGCCAGTCGCCTTCCTAGTGAGAGTTTTTTTCATGAGTTAAGAGGCTTATCTCGGAGCCTAGTACATAAGCGAGAGTGAAACATCGATCCCACACACTTCTTCTACCACCTTCAGCATGGCATCATCAGGAATCACTCTACGTTCTACCAAATGTGAGCATCCCAACACTACTACAGAGCAGCGACAACACCACACGGAGGAGACGACCATGGTTACTGATGAGTTAACAAGTAGCAACGTCGAGGTTTGTTTTTATCAAGATTCGTACGGGTGGCTGGATAGTGTGAGGGCTACTTCTGCAGCTGTTGCTGCTGCTCGTGCAAGACGTGAAGCTCTTACCGCCGTTCGTGCTACACATACTGCATACAAAGTCGCTAATGCTGCTAACAACGCTGCTGTTACTCTCGCCACTGCTGCTCGTGCTGCTAATGTTCTTGCTACTGTTACCGCTCTTGCTGCCGATGCTGCTGCTGCTGATGCTGCAGCGACTGCTAACGGTGACGCTGTTGCGGCTGCTGCTAGGGCTAGTGCTATTAATGCTTGTACAGCTGCTAAAAACATAGCCTGTTTCGCTGATACTAGTTGCAATGTCGCTGTTGCTGCTATTGCTGATGCACATGATGCTGGGTTACGGGCTGTTGCTTTTGCTGATGTTGCTGTTGATGCTAATAGAGTTGCTCAGAGCACTGCTACTGCTGCTGAAGATGCTGCTGCTGCTGCTGCTGAAGATGCTGCTGCTGCTGCTGCTCTAGACACCTATGACGCTGCTGCTGCTGCTGCTGCTGCTGAAGATGCTGCTGCTGCTGCTGCTCTAGACACCTATGACTAAACTTAGTAGGTGTTATTTACAAACAAGAGAGCTACGTGGTGTTGTTTACAAACAAAGAGAGCCACGTGGTGTTGTTGTGGCTTATTATGCAAATGAAGAGGCCGCGTGACCACGGGCTGTTGCTTTTGCTGTTGATGCTGCTGCTGCTGCTGCTGCTGCTGCTGCTGAAGATGCTGCTCCTGCTGCTACTGCTGCTGAAGAAGTTGCTCCTGCTGCTACTGCTGCTGAAGATGCTGCTGCTGCTGCTACTGTTGCTGAAGATGTTGCTCCTGCTGCTACTGCTGCTGCTGCTGCTGCTGCTGCTGCTGCTGAAGATGCTGCTGCTGCTGCTGCTTAAGATGCTGCTGCTGCTGCTGCTGCTGCTCTAGACACCTATGACTAAACTTAGTAGGTGTTGTTTACAAACAAAGAGTGCCGCGTGCTGTTGTTGTGGCTTATTATGCAAATGAAGAGGCCACGTGACCACGGGCTGCTGCTGCTGCTGCTGCTGAAGATGCTGCTCCTGCTGCTACTGCTGCTGAAGATGTTGCTCCTGCTGCCACTGCTGCTGAAGATGCTGCTGCTGCTGCTGCTGCCTATGACTAAACTTAGTAAGTGTTTTTTACAAACAAGAGAGCCATGTGGTGTTGTTTACAAACAAAGAGAGCCACGTGGTGTTGTTTACAAACAAAGAGAGCCACGTGATGTTGTTGTGGCTTATTATGCAAATGAAGAGGACACATGATCAAATGGAAGCTAATTATGCAAATGAGGGAGTCACTTGACCAAATGGAAGCCTCTGATTGGCTGGTGATCAAGGGGGCGTGGCCTATTATGAAAATGAGGGGGTCATGTGACCAAATGGCGGCCTCTGATTGGCTGGTGATCAAGGGGGCGTGGCCTATTACGTAATTATGCAAATGAGGGGGTCACGTGACCAAATGGCGGCCTCTGATTGGCTGCATCTCGATTGAGTAATAAACAGTACTTAAGCATGGTCCCGTTCCGATACAATATATACTACAAGCGTCGTCTACGGGAGCTGTGCTGCAATGTCCGATTCCTTAGCTACGTCCCGGATTTCGCGGATTTTGAATCGGACAAATATCAAGGTGTACAGAGGCGGGCGAACACGGCAGTTTGGAATCAGGGATTGGACATTTGTGCGTGCTGCATCGACGTGCCCGGGAACGGGGTTCGAGAGCGAGAGGTGGCTTCTTTTTTCTTTGGTTTAGATGTCAGGGGATAGCGCGGACGCTGCGCATCCGAGTCGCCCACATTTGGCATGATCGCAAGGGTCAACCCAACCGTAGTGCAATGGAGGGGCCTCGCCCTGGGAGAACTGCAGCATAGATCACGGTGTCTGCTGTGCCAGGTAAGTATGAGCTGCCGAGCTCAGTGCTAGGCTATGTAGAACGTCTTTCAACATGGATGTGGTGTCCAAGCCGTACGACGGGGAACGTGTGTCCTTTGTCGGCCTCTGCTCCCACACGCATGGAGAACCTACATGGCTGTTCTACCGTGAGCCGCTTTAAGCAGACACTTATGCTGGGGCGACTACTTTATGCCTGCTTTAAGGCCTCGAATTTGCCCGGCTGGCTTGGGAATTATCTCCAGACTGAATTGTGCTGCCATCTGGCGAGAAAGAGCGGAACCAGCTTTGCTCCACTGCAGTGAGGGGTGTTGTCCAAAGCCATCCACTGCCACCATGCCCTGCCCTCTGGCGGGGGATTCAGCAACTGACCAGCCCTCTAGACTTGGGCTCTGGTCAGACCGAAAAGGCTCTGTACATACTGAAACAGCCCAGGACCATGGATGGAATGTGAATCCATAAAGGAAATGATAGTGGCGATGTCCAATGGAGCAGTGGGGACATTTTATTTTGCACATGACGTATATTATATGATGTCGTGCTACACAACCGGCGGTGACAAGGAGCAGGCCAGCCCTCAGAAGGGCACTCCTGGTATTTTAGCAACACCATGCCTGCCTGATGGCATCAGAAGTACATAGAGAGGGGTGGGAGGGGCATGCTATCGTTCATGCTGGTGCCGAGAATGGAATATATATATATACAAAGTCATATGGGCCCACGTTAACATTTACACGGTGCTAGAACGGCGGACGCGCGACTCCGGGAGCGCTACGGCCAGGGCAATGAGCGCAGCGTCGTCTACGGGAGCTGTGCTGCAATGTCTGATTCCTTAGCTACGTCCCGGATTTCGCGGATTTCGAATAGCACAAATATCAAGGTGTACAGAGGCGGGCGAACAGGGCAGTTTGGAATCAGGGATTGGACATTTGTGCGTGCTGCATCGACGTACCCGGGAACGGGGTTCGAGAGCGAGAGGTGGCTTCTTTTTACTTTGGTTTAGATGTCAGGGGATAGCGCGGACGCTGCGCACCCGAGTCGCCCACATTTGGCATGATCGCAAGCGTCAACCCAACCGTAGTGCAATGGAGGGGCCTCGCCCTGGGAGAACTGTCGCATAGATCACGGTGTCTGCTGTGCCAGGTAAGTATGAGCTGCCGAGCTCAGTGCTAGGCTATGTAGAACGTCTTTCACCACGGATGTGGTGTCCAAGCCGTACGACGTGGAACGTGTGTCCTTTGTTGGCCTCTGCTCCCACACGCATGGAGAACCTACATGGCTGATCTACCGTGAGCCGCTTTAAGCAGACACTTATGCTGGGGCAACTACTTTATGCCTGCTTTAAGGCGTCAAATTTGCCTGGCTGGCTTGGGAATTATCTCCAGACTGGATTGTGCTGCCATCCGGCGAGAAAGAGCGGAACCAGCTTTGCTCCACTGCAGTGAGGGGTGTTGTCCAAAGCCATCCACTGCCACCATGCCCTGCCCTCTGGCGGGGGATTCAGCAACTGACCAGCCCTCTAGACTTGGGCTCTGGTCAGACCAAAAAGGCTCTGTACATACTGAAACAGCCCAGGACCATGGATGGAATGTGAATCCGTAAAGGAAATGATAGTGGCGATGTCCAATGGAGCAGTGGGGACATTTTATTTTGCACATGACGTATATTATATGATGTCGTGCTACACAACCGGCGGTGACAAGGAGCAGGCCAGCCCTCAGAAGGGCACTCCTGGTATTTTAGCAACACCATGCCTGCCTGATGGCATCAGAAGTACATAGAGAGGGGTGGGAGGGGCATGCTATCGTTCATGCTGGTGCCGAGAATGGAATATATATATATACAAAGTCATATGGGCCCACGTTAACATTTACACGGTGCTAGAACGGCGGACGCGCGGCTCCGGGAGCGCTACGGCCAGGGCAATGAGCGCAGCGTCGTCTACGGGAGCTGTGCTGCAATGTCTGATTCCTTAGCTACGTCCCGGATTTCGCGGATTTCGAATAGCACAAATATCAAGGTGTACAGAGGCGGGCGAACACGGCAGTTCGGAATCAGGGATTGGACATTTGTGCGTGCTGCATCGACGTGCCCGGGAACGGGGTTCGAGAGCGAGAGGTGGCTTCTTTTTACTTTGGTTTAGATGTCAGGGGATAGCGCGGACGCTGCGCACCCGAGTCGCCCACATTTGGCATGATCGCAAGCGTCAACCCAACCGTAGTGCAATGGAGGGGCCTTGCCCTGGGAGAACTACCGCATAGATCACGGTGTCTGCTGTGCCAGGTAAGTATGATTTGCCGAGGTCAGTCCTAGGCTATGTACAACGTTTTTCGCCAGGGATGTGGTGTCGCAGGCCTACGACGGGGAACGTGTGTCCTTTGTCGGCCTCTGCTCCCACACGCATGGAGAACCTACATGGCTGATCAACGGTGAGCCGCTTTAAGCAGAGACTTATGCTGGGGCTACTACTTTATGCCTGCCTTAAGGCGTCGAATTTGCCTGGCTGGCTTGGGAATTATCTCCAGACTGGATGGTGCTGCCATATGGGGAGAGAGAGCGGAACCAGCTTTGCAGCACTGCAGTGCCATCCACTGCCACCATGCCCTGCCCTCTGGTATGGGATTCGGCAACTGACCAGCCCTCTAGACTTGTGCTCTGGTCAGACCGAAAAGGCTCTGTACATACTGAAACAGCCCGGGCCCACGGATAGAATGTGAATCCATAAAGGAAATGATAGTGGCAATGCCCAATGGAGCAGTGGGGACATTTTATTTTGCACATGACGTATATTACATGATATCGTTCTATAAGACCGGCCGTGGCAAGAGAGGGGTGGGAGGGGCATGCTAGGTTGGTCCTATCGTTCATGCTGGTGCCGAAAATGGAATATATTTATATATATGGGCCTGCGTTAACATTTACACGGTGCTAGTATGGCGGACGCGTGACTCTGCCATCGCTACGTCCAGGGCAATGAGCGCAGCGTCGTGTACGGGAGCTTGGCTGCAATGTCTGATTCCTTAGCTACGTGCCGGCTTTCGTGGATTTCGAATCGGACAAATATCAAGGTCTACAGAGGCGGGCGAACACGGCAGTTTGGATTTAGGGTGTGGACATTTGTGCGTGCTGCATCGACGGGCCCGGGACACGGGGCTCGAGAGCGAGAGGTGTCTTCTTTTTACTTTGGTTTAGATGTCAGGGTATAGCGCGGACGCAGTCCCCCGCTAAAACAAAAATTGCGCACCCGAGTCGTCCACATTTGGGATGATCGCAAGGGTCAACCCAACCGTAGTGCAATGGAGGGGCCTCGCCCTGGGGGAACCTTTTTTTTTTTTTTTTTTTTTTTCCCCTTCCTTTCCCACTTTTCCCAGGATAACTTTATTTTCAACATATAACATCATTTTCATCATTTCATCATTTCATTGGGTTCAGAGCCTCTCAATGAGGACTTCTGCCACTCTACTGCCCTCCTCGTATCTTTTCATTGGTTTCCGGGTTCCAGCCCCCTTCCGGGGAACCGGCCCTTTGCTGTAAATGAAAAGCAGGGTACATTAAAATATACAAGACTTTTATTACATATGTAAAAAAAAACCATGTCCCCTTATAGGGACACTAACAATTAGAGAAATCTATCTACTTTTATTCTGTTGTATTTGTGGAACCAAAACCAAAAGGCCTCAAACTTTGCGGTTCTAAGCCTAATTTTGTCTACCTTGTACTTGTAATTGAAATACATGTCTATACTACTCCATATGGTTTGGGCTGTTACATCTACATCATCTAATGCCTTCTGGCATCTTTTGTGCCATATGGCCCTTTTGACTACGTTGACTATAAAGAGGCATATATCTAGTTTCCTTCCTTTCACAGTTGGGAGTAATGAGAAAACAATAGCATTGCTATCTAGAACTACATTTACATTCAATGTACTTGTGAAGATTTCATTGACTATTTTCCACAAAGGGGAAATGACGGGGCAACAGAACAAAATATGGTTGACATCTTCATCGTTCGGGCAGAAGACGCAGGACCTCCTGCCTCGGCCACCGTATCTCACGAACCAGAGTAAACTGGTTGGCAGAATCTCGTGTGCTGTTCTATATGCAACGGTCTTCAGTTCTGTAGGAAGATATTTATTATTGACATTTTTCCACACATCTTTGAAAGGTACTAATGGGCGTTTTGCCTGTATGGAAGCCTTCTCCATCTTTTGTTCAACCAGAACCGAATAGACCACACAAACAGGAGGGACACTGTTCTCTGTTGGCCCCTCTGTAACATGGGAATTGTACTCGTTAAAAGCAGTCATACATTTCCTATAGAACAACGGGGTGTAGATAGGGGGCATAACTGCCCTGTTACCCAAATGATAACGAAGAGGGTATTTTAACCACACAAATGCAAAGCATTTCCACTTGTGATTAAAGTCCTCTGAAAGTAACTTGTAAATATGAGCTACATTGAAAGCTTTTAGCTTACATTCAACATCTACAAATCCCATTCCCCCCTCAAGCAAAGGAGCAATGAGAGTCTTTCTCTTGATGTATTCTACCCCTCCTACCCAAAAAAAAGAGTACACACATTTCTCAACAGACTTCAAAATAACTGGTGGGAGGTTCAGAACCTCTCCCACATACCATAACTTACTGAGACCAATCAGAGAGATAACTTTGACTTTGCCATGATAGCTTAAACTCTTTGTACTCCATAATTTGAGCACACTCTCTAGTTTGTCTATTATTACAGTCCAATTGGCTTTATGCCTGTTATACACTACACCTTGTTTACGGTTAAACAACTCTGTTTCCAGAAGGGATGCTAAGTGAACACCTAGTAGTCTCAAAGGTTCGGCAGAGAAAGAGACTCCAACCATTTCGGTCAGCGCTCTATACTTCCACCGACCCAGAAACAAACCTTTACACTTTTCTCGGTTGATTTTGCTACCTGAAGCCCTCGAGTAACGTTCCGAGACCATCATGACTCTGGCCACCGAATCTTCCGTAGTGATGACTACAGTAGTGTCGTCCGCGTACTGCACGACCTTCACCGTGTCGGTCGAACCCGGGCACTGCAGTCCTATTACCTGAGGATCCGCCCTTAATGCAATAGCAAAAGGCTCGATGCATAAAACATACAATAATGGTGATAGGGAGCAACCTTGTCTCACAGACCTCTCTACGTCAAAAGACTCAGTCTGGAAACCGTTAACTAGGACTTTGCTTTTGGCATTATTATATAGCAGCTTGATCCAACCAATAAAGTATGGACCAAAACCATAAGCTTCCAATAGAGAAAACATATAGTCGTGTGAAACTCTGTCGAACGCCTTCTCCTGATCAAGTGATAAGAAGGCGCACTCCATGTTCCTGCTGTCTACATAATCAACAACATTACGATACAAATGACAATTATCGATGATGGATCTACCGGGGACTCCACACGTCTGGTCAGGGGATATGACCTCCCCTATTACCCGCTTCAACCTGTTACATAATGCCTTAGATACAATCTTGTAGTCAACATTTAACAAACTTATAGGTCTCCAGGCCTTCAGATTCTTTTTCCTGTTCTTATCTTTGCAGATCAAAGTTATTATGCCCAGTCGTTGGGACTCTGGGAGTTCTCCCAGAACATAACACCAGTTCACCATCTCTACAAAGCAAGTCCCAAAAAGGGGGAAAAATTTCATGTAAAACTCTTTTGGCAAACCGTCCAGGCCAGGGCTCTTATTATTCGCCATGCCTTTTATAGCTTCCCAATACTCATCATAAGTAATGAAACCTTCACATAAATTAACACATTCATCAGGCAGTTTAGGAACGGAGTCCAGAAAAGGTCTGGCCTGCCACACATCTATGTCTTCTCTGGGATACAGATCTTTATAGAAATCATGGCAGACTCTCTTTATACCATTTACATCTGAGACCTCCCCATCCTTGTCTTCCAACACCTGTATGAATTTGTCTCGGGCTCTGATCTGTTCTGCTCTTACATATATACCAGAAGGGTTCTCATTTTCTTCATAATATTGAACCCTCGATCTTACCCTGCTGCCTTCCGCACTCCTCTGCAAAAGGTCATTTATATTTTGTTCTAACATCTGAATATTTAGTTTATACATGCCAGGGTTATCTCTTTCTTTTGCATGAACGTTGCGGAGAGAAATCTGTAATCTCTTCAATTGTTTCAGGTGACCGGCAGAAAGGCGCTTGGAGTGCTCAATGATGAGCTCTTTGAACTTCACCTTGCAGCCCTCCCACCAATCACCATCATACAAATCATCATATTTCAACTCATTCTCCCACAGTCTGGTAAGAGCTTTCTGGAAAACAACATCTTCTAGAACTGAGACATTGCACTTCCAGTACCCTCTGCCTTTGGCCTCTGCAAGGTTCTGAAAACATCCTTTTAGTGTTATACAGGAGTGATCAGAAAATGAAACAGGTATATAGTCAGTCCCCACAATGTGTGGAACTAAGGATTGGGAAATGTAAAAACGATCAAGCCTAGTATAGACATTGTGTTGTGAATCATAATAGGAAAACTCCTTGATGGTCGGCTTCAGTTGTCTGAAAACATCCGTCAAATCATAAGTCTTACTCAGGTCCAGCATTTCATATTTACCTGTGGCACCTTGTGCAGGATTACCACCTGCTTTATCTAGCACCACATCCTCCACGAAGTTGAAATCACCACCCATGATGACGTCTCTTTTACCTCCTAGAAAAGATTTTACTTCCTTTTCCAAGAAAGATCTTCTTTCCTTGGTTCTGTTTGGGGCATACAAGGAGATCAGGCGAAACTCTTTCTCCCCCAAAACCACATCAACAGATACAATTCTCCCTTGGGTGTCATATCTATGGAAGATATATTCAATGTCACTATCTTCTCTTATTATTATTCCAACACCACAACTATTGTTTTGACCGAAACTGAAATAAATTTTGGCTTTAAATAATTTCTCTATTTCTTTAACTTGCTTTGTATCAGTAAAGTGTGTCTCTTGAAGAAAAAGAACATCATATCTATTCAACCTCATGAATTCTGCACATAAATTCTGCTGGTCCCCAAACAGGAAACCGTTAATATTTAGTGATGCTATTGTCAGAGCCATTATGACTGGGACAACCACCCTTACGTAAAGTGTTGTGATACCCATGGTTTGTTACGAAGAGTGGTGGTCCCCACTCGTTTTAACCTTCTTCACGATAGGACTACGCGAACGCGTAGGTGACGGCATCACAGCCGCATGGCAATGCTTTCGACCGGGAGTGTTCGGCCGCGATGGACGGTTGGCCCCCGAGCCTCTATCCCTCAGGTCCAAGCCATCCGCCACGGCTTCCCCAGCGACTGCATCTCTCGGCACTGCAAAATTGGAAAAGTCAGAAGTATGTTTGATCACTTTGCCAGGGATGTGGTGTCCAAGGCCTACGACGGGGAACGCCTGTCCTTTGTCGGCCTCTCCTCCAACACGCATGGAGAACCTACATGGCTGATCAACGGTGAGCCGCTTTAAGCAGACACTTATGCTGGGGCCACTACTTTATGCCTGCTTTAAGGCGTCGAATTTGCCTGGCTGGCTTGGGAATTATCTCCAGACTGGATGGTGCTGCCATCTGGGGAGAGAGAGCGGAACCAGCTTTGCAGCACTGCAGTGCCATCCACTGCCACCATGCCCTGCCCTCTGGTGTGGGATTTGGCAACTGACCAGCCCTCTAGACTTGTGCTCTGGTCAGACCGAAATGGCTCTGTACATACTGAAACAGCCCAGGACCACGGATAGAATGTGAATCCATAAAGGAAATGATAGTGGCAATGCCCAATGGAGCAGTGGGGACATTTTATTTTGCACATGACGTATATTACATGATATCGTTCTATTTGACCAGCCTTGGCAAGGAGCAGGCCTGCCCTCAGAAGGGCACTCCTGGTATTTTAGCAGTGCCATACCTGCCTGATGGCATCAGAAGTACATAGACAGGGGTGGGAGGGGCATGCTAGGGTGCTCCTATCGTTCATGCTGGTGCCGAAAATGGAATATATTTATATATATGGGCCTGCGTTAACATTTACACGGTGCTAGTACGGCGGACGCGCGACTCCGCCAGCGCTACGGCCAGGGCAATGAGCGTGGCGTCGTGTACTGGAGCTGGGCTGCGATGTCCGATTTCTTAGCTACGTGCCGGCTTTCGTGGATTTTGAATCGGACAAATATCAAGGTCTACAAATGCAGGCAAACACAGCAGTTTGGATTTAGGGTGTGGACATTTGTGCGTGCTGCATCAACGGGCCCGGGGAACGGGGTTCGAGAGCGAGAGGTGTCTTCTTTTTACTTTGGTTTAGATGTCAGGGGATAGCGCGGACGCAGTCCCCCGCTAAAACAAAAATTGCGCACCCGAGTCGTCCACATTTGGGATGATCGCAAGGGTCAACCCAACCGTAGCGCAATGGTGGGGCCTCGCCCTGGGGGAACCGCCGCATAGATCACGGTGTCTCCTGTGCCAGGTAAGTATGATTTGCCGAGGTCAGTCCTAGGCTATGTACAATGTTTTTTGCCACGGATGTGGTGTCCAAGGCCTACGACGGGGAACGCCTGTCCTTTGTCGGCCTCTCCTCCCACACGCATGGAGAACTACATGGCTGATCAACCGTCAGCCGCTTTAAGCAGAGACTTATGCTGGGGCCACTACTTTATGCCTGCTTTAAGGCGTCGAATTAGCGTGGCTGGGTTGGGAATTATCTCCAGACTGGATGGTGCTGCCATCTGGGGAGAGAGAGCGGAACCAGCTTTGCAGCACTGCAGTGCCATCCACTGCCACCATGCCCTGCCCTCTGCTGTGGGATTCGGCAACTGACCAGCCCTCTAGACTTGTGATCTGGTCAGACCAAAAAGGCTCTGTACATACTGAAACAGCCCAGGACCATGGATAGAATGTGAATCCATAAAGGAAATGATAGTGGCAATGCCCAATGGAGCAGTGGGGACATTTTATTTTGCACATGCAGTATATGCCACTAGACTGGCCGACCATTTGCCACTAGACTAACTGTCGATTTTCCATTAGATTCCCTGACTATTTGCCTTTAGATTCACTGGCCATTTGCCATTAGATTCGCTAACCACTTGCCATTAGATTCGCTGACCATTTGCCATATATTCACTGACCAATTGGCACTACTTTGACCGACCATATGCCATTAGATTCACTGACGATTTGCCACTAGACTGACCGACCATTTGCCATTAGTCTAACTGACCATTTGCCATTAGGTTCACTGACGATTTGCCACTAGACTGACCGACCATTTGCCTTTAGGTTCACTGACCATTTGCCACTAGACTGACCAACCATTTGCCATAAGATTCGCTGACCATTTGTCACTTGACTGACGGACTACTTGCCATTTGGTTAACTGACGATTTGCCACTAGACTGAAAGACCATTTGCCATTAGACTAACTGACCATTTGCCATTAGATTCGCTGACCATTTGCCATTGGATTCATTGACGATTTGCCACTAGACTTAACAGCCATTTGCCATTAGACTAGCTGACCAATTGCCATTAGATTCGCGGACCTTTTGCAACTAGACCGACAGATTATTTGCCATTAGGTTCACTAACAATTTGCCTTTAGACTGACCGACCATTTGCCATTAGATTCACTGAACAATTGGCACTACTTTGACAGACTATATGCCACTAGACTGGCCGACCATTTGCTACTAGACTAACAGTAGTTTTGCCATTAGATTTGCTGACCATTTGCAATTAAATTCAGTGACCATTTTCTACTAGACTGACCGACCATATGCCATTAAGTTCACTGACGATTTGCCACTAGACTGACAGACTATATGCCATTAGACTGACAATTTGCCATTAGACTAACTGACCATTTGCCATAAGATTCGCTGACCATTTGCCACTATACTAACTGACCATTTGCAATAAGATTCGATGACCATTTGCCATTAGATTCACTGACCAATTGGCACTACTTTGACGCACCATATGCCACTAGACTGGCTGACCATTTGCCACTAGACTAACTGTCAATTTGCCATTAGATTCGCTGACCAATTGCCTTTAGATTCGCTGACCATTTGCCATTAGATCGACTGACGATTTGCCACTAGACTGACAGACCATGTGCCATTAGACTAACTGACCATTTGCCTTAAGACTAACTGACCATTTGCCATTACACTAACTGACCATTTGCCATTACATTCACTGACCAATTGGCACTTTATTGACGGACTCTATGCCACTAGACTGGCCGACCATTTGCCACTAGACTGACTGACCATTTGGCATCAGACTAACTGACAATTTGCCATTAGATTCGCTGTCCATTTGCCATTAGATTAACTGACCATTTGCCATTAGATTTGCTGACCATTTGCCATTAGATTCACTGACCAAGTGGCACTACTTTTACCGACTATATTCCACGAGACTGGCCGACCATTTGCCACTAGACTATCTGCCGATTTGCCATTAGATTCCCTGACCATTTGCCTTTAGATTCCCTGACCATTTGCCATTAGATTGACTGACAATTTGCCACTTGACTGACAGACCATATGCCATTAGGTTCACTGACGATTTGCAACTAGACTGACCAACCATTTGCCATTAGACTAACTGACCATTTGCCATTAGACTAACTGACCATTTGCCACAAGACTGACTGACCATTTGCCAATAGATTTACTGACCAATTGGCATGACTTTGAAAAACTATATGCCACTAGACTGGCCAACCATTTGCCACTAGACTAACTGTCGATTTGCCATTAGATTCCCTCACCATTTGCCTTTAGATTCGCTGACCAATTGCCATTAGATTCGTTTGTTTGTTTGTAATTCCTTTATTTAACCTGCATTACATAGGACCAGGTCCTGTTTGTGCACTGCAGCCAGTGTGTATATAAATCAGAGATGATATTCATGAGATATATACAATCAACTTCCTTATGGGGTTGGTTAAATGTCTTCATGTAGAATGATATTTATATATATTTAACCAATATTGAATGGCTAACACCCTCACAAGGGGTTGTATGGCTCAATATCGGCACGAGTGCGTAGCACAAGTGACGATATTGAGCCATACAACCCCGAGTGAGGGTGTTAGCCATTCAATATTAGGTTTATTATACGATTTATTGATTCAAATGTCCTTATTTACCTTTAAAAGAACCGAATTTCTCCATTTTGAATGATATCCAAGTCGTCTCATACGCCAAGGGTACCCGGATCGAATCTGGGTGGAAACGAACCATTTTTAAAATGCCCATATGTATGTGAAAAAAAGCCCCTAGAATTATTTTAATGAATAGGTAAGTAAAGTCCAACTTCCACTTTTATAGTGAAAAAGGAATTAGAAAAAAATATTGATTTTCAAAGAAATTATACCAAAAAATGTCTTTTCTTCTGTAACTCGGTAAATAATGGTCCTACAGGGCTGGAAATCCGCCTGTAGACTCCTTGTTTCGCCACCTCCCTCTACCAGCGCTTACACGGCGTGGTGGTTAGCACGTCGGACTTCAAGTCTTGATGTAGCGTGTTCGAGTCTCCATGAAACCTCGGATTTTATGGGGGACGAAATTTTGGAATTGCTCAGGACCACCGGAAACGTGCTGATATCCACCGGAAACGTGCTGATATCCACCGGAAACGTGCTGATATCACTATATATCAGCACGGGGATATCACCTAAAAAGCACGATGAGTCGCCCGATTGTATAATAAAATATAATATAATACAGAGATATAATTAGAGAGACGATTATCCTTCGTCTCTGCTTCCGTCCTTTGTAGGCTCAAGATGTTTATGAGCCCCTATTACTTTACCTTGTTTCAATTAAGAGAAAATGTATTTACAGGAAGCATAGGGATACAAGGACAATAGGGTATGGCTACATACTTGAACACTTGCGTGTTGGGATGTAGCTAAACCTTTGGCTGATGTTATTAAGCCTTGGCTGATCTAATTGCCAGTGTACCTAATGTACTACTTATGAATATTGGAGATGTTTTTCCAATAATTGGTGATGTTATTCCAATGAGGACGATGTTGTGTCCTACTAAGAGAGCTAGTGGAGACAAAAAATATCACATATTTGTACCAATAGGATGGATGAATAAGTGGGAGTGAGTGGCACCAATACAATCAATACAAACCGGACACAATATCAGTTTTCAGGGGGATGGAGTATGTCCTTGTACCTTTTCTTGTTCCACCTTTGGAACTTGTCCTTTTCCTTATAAGCCATAGTTTCTTGTTTAAAAGAGTTCCAAAGGGAAGAGACCCTAAATTCATAACTTTTCCTGTAAAAGGGGTTTATGGGTCTTATAATCTTTATAAGGCGTTCATCGTGAGCACGGGTTCTTATATCACTGTTATCAATATTGTCAGGCATCAAAGACATATCAAAGGCTGTAGTATTCAGGTGCATGGTTCGTCTTTCATCTAGCTTATTCACATTACACTTCTTCAGACAGGGCTCAACATGAAATTCTTCATTATTATATGTAGTTTTTAGCCCCCTGTTAAAAGCATACTGTAAATTGTCTAGGATGTTTAAATTAGTCACACAGTAGAGAGTATCACCATAATCAATGGTTGGTAAAATCATACAAGTTAGCACCTTTGCACTTGACTTTTCTGCTAGTTTCCGTCTTACCCGCCTTAGAAGCCTGACTTTATGATTAACATTCCTACAGAGACCCTTGGTATGTACCTTGAAATTCAAGTTACTGTCCAGGGTAATACCTAAATACCTATATGTATGAGTCTTAGTTAAGACTGCCTCATCCAACTTCAGTGTCACCTTGGGCATTGTCTTAATGTTAGCCTCAGTGCCTATCTGCATGACCTTGGTTTTCTTGGAGTTAAGGGAGAGTTTATTAGCCTTGCACCATGTATTTACTACCTTTAATTCTTATTAATAGTCTCTTCAACATTTAGAGATACATTATTGTTTGAATAGTATAATACAGTGTCATCTGCATAATGTTGACAAGACATTTCTTTTAATGGGAAACCAAGGTCATTAATATATATGATAAAAAGCAATGGCCCCAAAACGGACCCCTGAGGTACACCACATGGGATAGGTAGTGAAAGAGACATCCTGCCATTTGCCTTTGTTGACTGTGTTCTATTTGTCATGTAGTTTTCTATTAAGTTTCTAGCGGAAGGTCTGAATCCTATATTCCTAATTTATTTATTAAAAGTAAGTGGTTTATGGTATCAAATGCTTTCCTGAAATCTAGAAAAATGGCTGTGGTTCCTTTGTCTGTATTTGACTCCCTATAGATATGATTAGTAAATTTGATAAGACTATTCAGAGTTGAGCGCCCAGGCCTAAAACCATCTTGAATTTTAGATAAAATATTGTTTTCTGTCAGGTGGGCTAATATTTTGTTTGTGTAATATTTTTTCTATAATTTTAGAAGGCAATGGCAGAATTGAAATGGGGCGAAGGTTATTCACATCCGAGGCATCACCCCCCTTTGGTAAGGGGGTCACAGTGGCTTTCTTCCAAGAATCTGGAAAAACGGCACATCTTATCACTAGGTTAAAAATAAAAGTAAAATGGTTGGGTAAACCCAGCATAGCAGCCTCCAGTACTGAAGTTTTTATCAATGGGATACCTGAAGGTTTATTTGGCTTAATTCTTTTCACTAATTTTATCACAGTGGCTATGTCTACTTCATGAAACACAAAAGATGGTTCATAGACCGGTGGGTGGAACGTCCAGGTTTCATTAAGATTACGTGCTAGGCTAGGTCCTATGTTTGTAAAGTACTCATTTATATAATCAGCAGCGTCATCAGGATTAACAGTAAGTGAAGTATCATGGTGAACCAGATTAAATGATATAGAACTAGGCTTAGGCTAATTAATATTGTTTAGAGACTTCCAGTATTCTTTGGGGTTGTTTATGTTGTCATCAACTTGCTTCTTATGGTAGGCTTCTTCTGCTAGTTTATTTTGCTGCTTCGACAAATTTTGAAGATAATTCTGAGTGGTACCATGTTCCATTATATTTAAAGTACGACGGATACATATGTAATAAACGATACTTTGCGTCTTTATGATATTGATAGAGTATCCAGTAAAGAACAAAGTCAACACAGTTCGGATCAAGTGTTACAGGTTGTGCGAATCAATAGGTTTATTCAAGAACCTAGACAGGCAATATCTAAACGTGCGAACTCCCTATAGAGTTCGGAGCGGGTCAGTAGGCTAATCAGCCGCAGTGATCACGGGGGTCTCTTTACCAGCGTGGCTCAGAGTAACCGACGAGTCCCATCGGATGCTGGGTATATATAGGCAGCCAGCCTGCGCGCGCACACGCAGACCGGAAGCCTATAGCGACCTCTGTCCATACCCCAAGCCCGAAGCAGGTGTCGCCACCTGCCGTCGGATTGAAGGGTTCGGACTGAGCTCGCAACACAGCATCCAACAGAACCCGTCATATAACACCCTGTATAACCCTAGCCCCTACACATATTACTCAGAAAACTGTGGTGACTCTGGAAAACGTATCCGCAATCTAGTTTAAGTGTTTTGGCACTTGCAGGCTTGATATCCTCGGGTAGGATGTCTAAGTCACGGTGGGTGTATGATTGCCCATTCACTTAAGCTTGACATTATTGTCAAGTGCTTTTGCTCGTGCCAACACCACCCTCAGGTCTCTTTGTTGGCTAGCTTCCAAGTCGGTGTAGTCATCGCTGACCTGCACTCCCCTCCACTGTTCGAGCCCACCCAATTTGCTTATATTGGTATATATGGAACCTTTAGCGTTGGGTTGTGTAAACTGTACTTTTATAGGGCGGTGGAACTTAGCTTCCCTCTTAGGCTTAGGACCTAGTCTCTGAGCACTCACCACGTCATGATTTGTTAGACCTGTCCCAAGGTCCGTGAGCAGATTAACTATGGCTGTAAGTGGATTAGTATGTACATCCTCTTTAAGACCCCGAAATATCATAAAATATTTCCCGGAATTTTTGTCAATCTGCTCTGTGTGTGCTGTAACTGCATTTACCTTAGTATTGCAAATGGCCTGATCCCTCGTGAGCTCAAAGCGAATTTTCTCCAAGTCGTCGGGTATTTGCCTCTCCTCTAGTACTTTGATCCTGGCTTCAAGAGCCTTGATGGTGTTTGACTGAGTTTGCACCGATGTGATCAATTTACTAAGATCTTCAGAGTTTTTTGAGGTTACCTTAGTGTTGGTATCAAGTGTAGTGGTAATGTCCCTCAAACTGGTGGCAACACTTTCCATTTTTTTAAGAAAAGAGAGTTCCAGTTCTGCTAGTCTTGTTTTTTTCAGGAGTTGCACCAAACATGTTCATTTTATTCATGACAGAGGTTATCATACCTTGGTTATAGTTAGGCGGAAGGGTGAGCGTGACGCTGGTTGATTCTGGCGAGCAGGCTTTGGCTGCCATGTTGGTGGCTGTAGGTGGAGGTGAGAGGGGCAGGGTGCCGGTGTGTGGGTTAGCCTCCAGTGTCAGGGCCCGAGTGCTGCTTCTTGTACTTCTTTTCGAAGGTAAGCTAGTATCCATTTGTTACTAAATAGATATTAAGGTATCCAGACGTTGTAATCAAAGTTTTGGACGGGTCTTAGGTTAATATTTCCACTGTTTCCCCATATACCTGGCGATATCCCGCGGAGCCCGTAAAACACGTCTTCACTCGGTGGTCATGATTCACTGACGATTGGCCACTAGACTGACCGACCATATGCCATTAGGTTCACTGACGATTTGCAACTAGACTGACCAACCATTTGCCATTAGACTAACTGACCATTTGCCATTAGACTAACTGACCATTTGCCATTAGATGCGCTGTCCATTTGCTATAAAACAAATTGACCATTTTATTCGTTGACCATTTGCCACTAGACCTACCGGCTATTTGCCATTAGACGAACTGACCATTTGCAATTAGATTCTCTGCCCAATTGGCACTACTTTGACCCACTATATGCCATTAGACCGGCAGACCATTTGCCACTAGACTATCTGTCAATTTGCCGTAAGATTCGCTGACCATTTGGCTTTAAATTAGCTGACCATTTGCCATTAGATTGACTGACCATTTGCCACTAGACTGACGGACCATATACCATTAGGTTCACTGACAATTTGCCACTTAACTGACAGACCATTTGCCATTAGACTAACTGACCATTTGCCATAAGATTCACTGACCATTATCCCTTAGATTCACTGACCAATTGGCACTACTTTGACAGACTATATGCCACTATTCTGGCCGACCATTTGCCACTAGACTAACTGTCGATTTGCCATTAGATTCCCTGACCATTTGCCTTTAGATTTACAGGCCATTTGCCATTAGATTGGCTAACCACTTGCCATTAGATACGCGGAATATTTGCCATAGATTCACTGACCAATTGGCACTACTTTGACCGACCATATGCCATTAGATTCACTGAATATTTGCCACTAGACTGACCGACCATTTGCCATTAGGTTCACTGACTATTTGCCTTTAGACTGACCAATCATTTGCCTTTAGGTTTAACGACGATTTGCCACTAGACTGACCGACCATTTGCCATTAGACGAACAGAGTGTTTGCCATTATATTCTATGACCATTTGCCATTAGATAAACTGACCAATGGGCACTACTTTGACCTACCATATGCCATTAGATTCAGTGACCATTTGCCACTAGACTGACCATCCATTTGCCTGATTGGCTGACCATTTATCACTTGACTGACGGACTACCTGCCATTTGGTTAACTGACGATTTGCCACTAGACTGACTGACCATTTGCCATTAGACTAACTTACCATTTGCCATTAGATTCACTGCCCATTTGCCACTGAGCTGACCTACCATATGCCATTAGGTTCACCGACGATACGCCACTAGACTGACTTACCATTTGCCATTAGACTAACTGACCATTTCCCTTTAGATTCGCTGACCATTTGCCATTGGATTCATTGACAATTTGCCACTAGACTTAACAGCCATTTGCCATTAGATTCGCTGACCGATTGCCATTAGATTCGCTGACCTTTTGCAACTAGACTGACAGACCATATGCCATTAGGTTCATTTACAACTTGCCAATAGTCTGACCGACGATTTGCCATTATACTAATGGACCATTTGCCATTAGATTCACTGACGAGTTGCCACTAGACTAACCGAGCATTTGCCATTAGATTCACTGAACAATTGGCACTACTTTGTCAGACTATATGCCAGCAGACTGGCTGACCATTTGCAACTAGACTAACTGTCGATTTGCCATTAGATTTGCTGACCATTTGCAATTAAATTCAGTGACCATTTTCTACTAGACTGAGCGACCATATGCCATTAGGTTCACTGACAATTTACCATTAGACTGACAGTCTATATGCCATTAGACTAACTGGCAATTTGCCATTAGACATACTGATCATTTGCCATAAGATTCGCTGTCCATTTGCCATTAGACTTACTGACAATTTGCCATTAGACTGAAAGACCATATGCCATTAGGTTCACTAACATTTTGCCATTAGACTGACAGACTATTTGCCATTAGACTAACTGACCATTTGCCATTTGATTCACTGACGATTTGCCTCTAGACTAACCGAGCATTTGCCATTAGATTTACTGAACAATTGGCACTATTTCGACAGATTATATGCAACTAGACTGGCCGTGATTTTGCAATTACACTAACTGTCGATTTGCCATTAGATTTGCTGACCATTTGCAATTAAATTCAGTGGCTATTTTCTATTAGACTGATGGACCATATGCCATTAGGTTCACTGACGATTTGCCACTAGACTGACCGACCATTTGCCATTAGACTAACTGACCATTTTCCATTAGATTGGCTGGCCGTTTGCCCTTGAATTCATTGACGATTTGCCACTAGACTTAACAGCCATTTGCCATTAGACTAGCTGACCAATTGCCATTAGCTTCGCTGACCTTTTGCAACTAGACTGACAGACCATATGCCATTAGGTTCACTAACAATTTGCCAATAGATTACCAGACCATTTGCCATTAGACTAACTGACCATTTGCCATAAGATTCGCTGTCTATTTGCCATTTGGTTAACTGACGATTTGCCATTAGTCTGACCAACCATGTGCCATTAGGTTAGCTGAATATTTGCCACTAGACTAACCAACCATTTGCCATTAGTCTATCTGACCATTTGCCATTAGGTTCACTGACTATTTGCCACTAGACTGACCAACCATTTGCCTTGAGTTCACTGACGATTTGCCACTAGACTGACCGACCATTTGCCATTAGACTAACATAGTGTTTGCCATTATATTCTACGACCATTTGCCATTAGATAAACTGACCAATTGGCACTACTTTGACCTACCATATGCCATTAGAATCAGTGACCATTTGCCACTAGACTGACCATCCATTTGCCATAAGATTCGCTGACCATTTGTCACGTGACTGACGGACTACCTGCCATTTGGTTAACTGACGATTTGCAGCTAGACTGACTGACCATTTGCCATTAGACTAACTTACCATTTGCCATTAGATTCACTGCCCATTTGCCACTAGGCTGACCTACCATATGCCATTAGGTTCACTGACGATACGCCACTAGACTGACCGACCATTTGCCATTAGACTAACTGACCATTTCCCTTTAGATTCGCTGACCATTTGCCATTGGATTCATTGACGATTTGCCACTAGACTTAACAGCCATTTGCCATTAGACTAGCTGACCAATTGCCATTAAATTCGCTGACCTTTTGCAACTAGACTGACAGACCATATGCCATTAGGTTCACTAACAATTTGCCAATAGACTGACCGACCATTTGCCATTAGATTCACTGATGATTTGCCACTAGACTAACCAAGCATTTTCCATTAGGTTCACTGACGATACGCCACTAGACTGACCGACCATTTGCCATTAGACTAACTGACCATTTCCCTTTAGATTCGCTGACCATTTGCCATTGGATTCATTGACGATTTGCCACTAGACTTAACAGCCATTTGCCATTAGACTAGCTGACCAATTGCCATTAGCTTCGCTGACCTTTTGCAACTAGACTGACAGACCATATGCCATTAGGTTCACTAACAATTTGCCACTAGATTACCAGACCATTTGCCATTAGACTAACTGACCATTTGCCATAAGATTCGCTGTCTATTTGCCATTTGGTTAACTGACGATTTGCCATTAGTCTGACCGACCATGTGCCATTAGGTTAGCTGAATATTTGCCACTAGACTGACCAACCATTTGCCATTAGTCTATCTGACCATTTGCCATTAGGTTCACTGACTATTTGCCACTAGACTGACCAACCATTTGCCTTGAGTTCACTGACGATTTGCCACTAGACTGACCGACCATTTGCCATTAGACTAACATAGTGTTTGCCATTATATTCTACGACCATTTGCCATTAGATAAACTGACCAATTGGCACTACTTTGACCTACCATATGCCATTAGAATCAGTGACCATTTGCCACTAGACTGACCATCCATTTGCCATAAGATTCGCTGACCATTTGTCACGTGACTGACGGACTACCTGCCATTTGGTTAACTGACGATTTGCAGCTAGACTGACTGACCATTTGCCATTAGACTAACTTACCATTTGCCATTAGATTCACTGCCCATTTGCCACTAGGCTGACCTACCATATGCCATTAGGTTCACTGACGATACGCCACTAGACTGACCGACCATTTGCCATTAGACTAACTGACCATTTCCCTTTAGATTCGCTGACCATTTGCCATTGGATTCATTGACGATTTGCCACTAGACTTAACAGCCATTTGCCATTAGACTAGCTGACATATTGCCATTAGACTTAACCGCCATTTGCCATTAGACTAGCTGACCAATTGCCATTAAATTCGCTGACCTTTTGCAACTAGACTGAAAGACCATATGCCATTAGGTTCACTAACAATTTTCCATTAGACTAACTGACCATTTGCCATTTGATTCGCTGACGATTTGCCACTAGACTATCCGAGCATTTGCCATTAGATTTACTGAACAATCGGCACTACTTTGACGGATTTTATGCAACTAGACTGGCCGTGATTTTGCCATTACACTAGCTGTCGATTTGCCATTAGATTTGTTGACCATTTGCAATTAAATTCAGTGGCTATTTTCTATTAGACTGATGGACCATATGCCATTAGGTTCACTGACAATTTGCCACTAGACTGACCGACCATTTGCCATTAGACTAACTGACCATTTCCCATTAGATTGGCTGGCCGTTTGCCCTTGGATTCATTGACGATTTGCCACTAGACTTAACAGTCATTTGCCATTAGACTAGCTGACCAATTGCCATTAGCTTCGCTGACCTTTTGCAACTAGACTGACAGACCATATGCCATTAGGTTCACTAACAATTTGCCACTGATAGATTATGGTCTGATGATAAATCAACGGGTAAAATTAAAGTTGGTGGAGGTTTGGCGATATATGTAAACACAAAAAACAGTTGCTGCACTGAAGAGTTAAAACATAATAATTACTCAATGTGTAATATTGAATCACAGTGTGTGTCAATTACAAATTCTAGTGGATTATCAAGTACGGTTTGTTCCATTTATAGGCCACCTCAAGGTGATGTAGAAGATTTTCTTGACAAATTTGAGCTTATTGTTGGTGACTTAACTGTAAAAGAAGACAAACGGCTATTTATTCTGGGTGATTTTAATATTGATTTATTAGATCCCCAATTAAAGGAAATTAGAAATAGGTTGTTAAACACGATGCTCCAATATGGTCTTGTGAATTGGGTTAAGAAACCTACAAGGGTGGTTGATAAGGAGTCATGTCTGGACTTGATATTCACAAATAATGATTATAAAGAGTCCTCTGATGTTATTCCGTTTGATCTTAGTGATCATTTCATTGTTTATGGACGTTTCGCCCCGATTTCAAGTAAAAAAATTGAAAAACAGAAATTCACTGCACGCTCCATGAAACATTTTGATGAAAAATTGCTAGTTGATGGTTTCACTAAGCAAAATTGGGGAAATTATTTCCTGTGCACTGATGTTGATGACTTGTGGGATGATTATATAAATAGACTATTAGTATTATTGGATGATATGTGTCCATTCAAGGAGTTCAATGTAAAATGTCCAAAGGAAGAATGGGTTACCCCTGCACTCTTAGAAGAAATTTCCATAAAGGATACACTACTTTCTAGGGCTTATAAAACTAAAAACATAATTGATAAACAATATGCTAAAGATGCTCGTAGTGCTATTAATTCAAAAACCCATGTGGTTAGAGCAAATTTTGTAAAAGACTTGACCGAAGAGTGCAGAAGTGACCCAGCTCAGTTCTGGAGGCAAATTGCAGCCTTGTTACCTGGAAACAAAAAGGTCAAAAAAAATTTGCATTTGCAGGATGAAGAAGGTATCAAGGTTCCTAAAGATCAAACTTCTAACTATATCATTGACTATTTTTCCAACATTGGTTCAAAACTGTCAGAGAGCTTTAATACCCCTGGTCATATGATGGTGAATATTACAATGGTTTGCCACTGGAACATATTGTTACCACTATTGGTGAAATTGATGAATTCATTAAGGGTATTAAGACAACCAAGTCATCGGCTGTAGATGGTGTGAGCTCAAAATTCCTAAAACTAATATTTGAGCAATCAAAGCCACAACTGGTGCATCTTTTCAATGTGTCGTTAAAAACTGGTAAGGTACCGGTAAATTTGAAAAATGCGACTGTTATTCCTATCCCTAAAGGAGGGGATTCATGTCTAATTACCAACTTGAGGCCAATTTCCTTGCTCTCACTCCCAAGTAAAATATTAGAAAAAATAGTCCACAAAAGACTTATGTCTTTTCTAGAAAACAATAAACTTCTTACAAATTTCCAATATGGCTACCGTAAAAATAAGTCGACAATTTCATCACTTGGTTGTATCACTGATTACATTCTGTCTGACAGAAATATTGGTATTAATACAATAGCTACCTTTTTTGACTTAAAGAAGGCCTTTGATACAGTAAATCACAAAATTCTGTTAACAAAGTTACAAAATTTAGGAATTTCTGGTCCACTAATTTCTTGGTTGAAAAATTATTTATCTCAAAGAACACAACAAACAAAAGCTAATGGTGTGATTTCCAACACGGCAGACATTACTTGTGGAGTGCCTCAAGGCTCAATTTTGGGTCCATTATTGTTCTTGGTTTATATTAATGATGTCCAGAAAATTTGTGAAAATGTGAAAATTAGTCTTTTTGCAGACGATACAATTATTTATGCATCTCACCCTAGTGAAGAAATGGCAATTCAATATATGCAAAAGGGGATCGATGACTTTGTTGCTTGGTGTGACAAAAATCAGTTGGCTGTTAATATTGAGAAAACAAAATATATGGGTTTTGGAAACATTAAATGTTTTAAAAATATCGCTCTCAACATTAAAGGAGTCAACTTGAAAAGAGTCTCCAGTTATAAGTACCTGGGGGTCATTCTTGACCCTAGGCTAACTTATGAAATATTCATGAGGCATCAGTTGAAAACCATAGCTTATAGGACATATCAACTCATTAAGATTTCAAGATTTCTTAGTTCTGACAGTTTGCTGAACATATATAAAGTTTACATGTTGCCAATTTTTGATTACGGTGACATACTATACGCCAAATCATGCTCATCTCTTCTGGGGAAATTACAGAGATCACAAAACAGAATTTTGAAAGTTTGTTTGAAAATGGAGAAGAGAACCCCTACTAATGAGGTACCTGCTTTGGCAAAAGTTAACTTCTTGAATGTTAGAAGACTTTCTCATATTTATATGGAGGGTTACAATAGGGCTAGAAAAGATTGTTATAGAAGAATTGTGGGCAGAAAATTGCGTTCGACTGCAGAACCTCTGTTAAAAAATAAGCTACCTCATACTGAATCGTATAAGAAAAGTTTAGAATACAGCATATCTACCTCTTGGAACAATTTGGATGTAAACTTGAGATTAGTTGAATGTAAAAATATTTTCAAGAGCAGGGTAAAATGGAAAATGAAAAAGCTCATTCCAGTCCTTTAATGGACTTTTGGGTGAGATTAAGATACAGAATTTCAAATGGTAAACTACTTTTACGCTTGGATTGTAAACTTTAATATACACTTGGTTGTTGGTAACTACTAATTATATCAGATGTTAAATGAATATGGGTAACATTTATTTATTTATTACTTTGTGATGGAAACCATAGTCTATTAATAATTCACAACTGTTTATTGTTAAGTGGTGAATAGTATACCAATCATATTAAGGGTATCATTATTGAATTTTATACCATTTTTACAATATCCTAGTTGTCGTTTATGAACCACATTCATGGCGTTGTTACAGATCTTACTGGGGATCAACACTATACTCAAGTAGCACTTCAAATTCTCTCATTGTACATAGTCTTGTATTGTCTCTGTAATTTTCAATTTGTCTAGTCTACTCATTGAAATTGTCTATTGGAATAATTATAAACAAATGTTCAATTCACTTGGGATCTTGTAAAAGACTAATTATATACTATAAATGCAACATTTTATGCCAGTTTGTATGAAAAATTGCTCATTCTGTACTACAAAACATGCTGTACTTGGTACAGCTGTACTATCTCATCAACTCTTAATATTTGGAGTTTTATCTATACATAACACATTTTGCTATCTAGCAAATGAGCTTATTCATTTACTTGGGTTATTAAAATAACCAAATTGAATCAAGTCAAATTACACTGAGTATTTTAACAACACATTTTAAGGTGGCTGACTAAGACTAGACTACATAATTATAGCCATTGACTGATTATTATTTATTTCATAATTATTGCCTGGTTACTCGGAGGATATGGAACTTGTTTACAATGGATAATATTGTATATTGTGAAGCTTTACTGTTGATTGTCGACAAATAAATTTTTAAAACTTGAACTTGAAAACTTGAACTTGAACTTGACTAGACTGACAGACTATATATGCCATTAGACTAACTGACCATTTGCCATTAGACTAACTGACCATTTGCCATAAGATTCGCTGTCTATTTGCCATTAGACTAACTGACCGTTTGCCATTAGACTTACTGACCACATGCCATTAGATTCACTGACCATTTGTCATTAGACTGACCGACCCTTTGCCATTTGGTTAACTGACGATTTGCCACTAGACTGACCGACCATTTGCCACTAGACTAACTGCCCATTTGCCATTAGATTCGCTGACCATTTGCCATTGGATTCATTGACCATTTGCCTTTAGACTTAACAGCCATTTGCCATCAGACTAGCTGACCAATTGCCATTAGATTCGCTGACCTTTTGCAACTAGACTGAAAGACCATATGCCATTAGGTTCACTAACAATTTGCCATTAGACTAACCATTTGCCATTAGACTAACTGACGATTTGCCATTTGATTCACTGACAATTTGCCACTAGACTAACCGAGCATTTGCCATTAGATTCACTAAACAATTGGCACTACTTTGACAGACTATATGCCACTAGACTGGCCGTAATTTTGCCATTACACTAACTGTCGATTTGCCATTAGATTTGCTGACCATTTGCAATTAAATTCAGTGGTCATTTTCTACTTGACTGACCGACCATATGCGATTAGGTTCACTGACAATTTGCCACTAGATTGACAGTCTATATGCCATTAGACTAACTGGCCATTTGCCATTAGACATACTGACCATTTGCCATAAGATTCACTGTCCATTTGCCATTAGACTTACTGACCATTTGCCATTAGACTAACTGACCATATGCCTATGGCAAGCCGTTTGGGTAAAGTTGAAATAAACCCAGTTTATTTCAAATAAACAGGGTTTATTTCGATATAAACCCTGTTTATTTCAGATAAACTGGGTTTATCTAAATAAACCCTGTTTATGTCGAAATAAACCCTGTTATATCAAATAAACTGGGTTTATTTCAAATAAACACAGTATATTTGAAATAAATAGGGTTTATTTAAATATACTGGGTTTATTTCAAAATATAAGGGGTTTCTCTTAAAACCCCTCCTATTTGCCCCAAAAAACTGATATTTTATGCTATTTGTGGAAACCCCTCCTATTTTGAAATAGGAGGGGTTTCTGGAAATATGCAAATAAACTGGGTTTATTTGAAACAGAATGGGTTTATTTGAAATAAACTGGGTTTATTTGAAATAAACCCAGTCGGTTTATTTGAAAAAAACTCCTCCTATTATTACATCAACTAGGTTTATTTAAATAAACTGGGTTTATGTTGAAATAGGTGGGGTTTTGGAAATAAACTTGATTTATTTCAAATGAACCCAGTTTATTTAAATTAACCAGGTTTATTTCATAATAGCAGGGGGTTCATTAAGAAACCCTTCCTATTTGAAATAAACTCAGTTTATTTTAGAAATGGGAGGGGTTTTGGCATAACCCAGTTTATTTCAACATAAACTGGCTTTATTTAAATAAACCCAGCTTATTTGAAATAAACCCAGTTTATTTTGAAATAAACTGGGTTTATTTGAAATAAACCCAGTTTTTTTCAACTATACCCAAACGGCTTGCCATATATGCCATTAGATTCACTGACCATTTGCCACTAGACTGACCTACCATATGCCATTAGGTTCACTGACGATTTGCCACTAGACTGACAGTCTATATGTCATTAGACTAACTGGCCATTTGCCATTAGACACACTGACAATTTGCCATAAGATTCGCTGTCCATTTGCTATTAGACTTACTGACCATTTGCCATTAGACTAACTGACCATTTGCCATTAGATTCACTGACCATTTGCCACTAGACTGACCTACCATATGCCATTGGGTTCACTGACGATATGCCACTAGACTGACAGACCATTTGCCATTAGACTAACTGACCATTTGCCATTTGATTCCCTGACCATTTGCCATTGGATTCATTGACCATTTGCCATTAGACTTAACAGCAATTTGCCATCTGACTAGCTGACCAACTGTCATCAGCTTCGCTGACCTTTTGCAACTAGACTGAAAGACCATATGCAATTAGGTTCACTAACAATTTGCCATTAGACTGACCGACCATTTGCCATTAGACTAACTGACCATTTGCCATTTTATTCACTAGACTGACCGACTAGACTGACCGACCATTTGCCACTAGACTAACTGCCCTTTTGCCATTAGATTCGCTGACCATTTGCCATTAGATTCGCTGACCATTTGCCATAGATTCACTGACCAATTGGCACTACTTTGGCCTACCATATGCCATTAGATTCACTGACCATTTGCCACTTAACTGACCCACGATATGCCATTAGGTTCACTGACGATTTACCACTTGACTGACAGACCATTTTAAACAAGACTGACCCACCATTCGCCATTAGACTCACAGACCTTTTGCAATTAGATTGGCTGACCATTTGCCACTACTTTGACCGATAATATGCCATTAGATTTACTGACGATTTGCCACTAGACTGACCAACCATTTGCCATGAGATTCATTGACCCTTTGTCACTAGACTGACGGACCATTTGCCATTCTAAAGACAAACTGAACATTTGCCATTAGATTCACTGACCATTTGCCACTAGACTGACCGACTATATGCAATTAGGTTCACTGACGATATGCCACTAGACTGACCGACCATTTGCCATTAGACTAACTGACCATTTGCCATTAGATTCACTGATTATTTGCCAATAGATTCACTGACCAATTGGCACTACTTTGACCGACTATATGTCATAAGATTCACTGATGATTTGCCACTAAACTTACCATTTGCCATTAGATTCACTGACCAATTGGCACTACTTTGACCGACCATATGCAATTAGATTTACTGACCATTTGTCACTAGACTGACAGACCATTTGCCATTTGGTTAACTGACGATTTGTGACTAGACTGACCGACCATTTGCCATTAGACTAGCTGACCATTTGTCATTAGATTCCCTGACCATTTGCCACTAGATTGACCGACCATATGCAATTAGGTTTACTAACGATATGCCACTAGACTGACCAACTAATGGCCATTAGACTAACTGACCATTTGCAATTAGATTCACTGACCATTTGCCACCGAACTGACCGGCCATATGCAATTAGGTTCACTGACAATATGCCACTAGACTGACAGACTTTTTGCCATAAGACTAACTGACCGTTTGCCATTAGATTCAATGAGCATTTGCCACTAGTTTGACCGTCCATATGCCATTAGATTTACTGACCATTTGCCACTAGACTGACCAACCATTTGCTATGATATTCACTGACGATTTGCGACTAGACTGACGGACCATTTGCCATTAGACTATCTGGCCATTTGCCATTAGATTCACTGACCAAATGGCACTACTTTGACTGACTATATGCCATAAGATTCACTGACCATTTGCCACAACTTTGACCGACCATTTGCCATTCGACTAACTGATGATTTGCCTTTAGATTTGCTGACCATTCGCGGTTAGAGACATTGACAATTTGCCAATAGACTTACCCAACATTTGCCATTAGACTAACTGACCATTTGCCATTAGATTCGCTGACCATTTGCCATAGATTCATTGACTGATTGGCACTACTTTGACCAACCATATGCCATCAGATTGACTGACGATTTGCCACTAGACTGACCGACCATGTGCCATTAGGTTCACTGACTATTTGCCACTACACTGACTGACTATTTGACATTAGTCTAACTGACCATTCGCCATAAGGTTCACTGACAATTTGCCACTAGACTGACTGACCATTTTCCCCTTGGTTCAGTGACGATTTGCAATTAGACTGACCGACCATTTGCCATTAGACTAATACACCGTTTGCCATTACATTCGATGACTATATGTCATTAGATTGACTGACCATTTGCCATTAGATTCACTGACCATTTGCTACCAAACTGACCGGCCATATGCAATTAGGTTTACTGACAATATGCCACTAGACTGACAGACTTTTTGCCATTAGACTAACTGACCTTTTGCCATTAGATTCAATGAGCATTTGCCACTAGTTTGACCGTCCATATGCCATTAGATTTACTGACCATTTGCCACTAGACTGACGGACCATTTGCCATTAGACTATCTGGCCATTTGCCATTAGATTCTCTGACCATTTGCCGTTAGATTCACTGACCAATTGGCACTACTTTGACCGACTATATGTCATAAGATTCACTGACCATATGCCACTACTTTGACCGAACATTTGCCATTCAACTAACTGATGATTTGCCTTTAGATTCACTGACCATTTGTGGTTAGAGACATTGACAATTTGCCACTAGACTTACCCAACATTTGCCATTAGACTAACTGACCATTTGCCATTAGATTCACTGAAGATTTGCCACTCGACTGACGGACCATTTGCCATTGGATTCGCTGACCATTTGCCATTAGTTTCGCTAGCCACTTGCCATTAAATTCGCTGACCATTTGCCATAGATTCATTGACTGATTGGCACTACTTTGACCAACCATATGCCATTAGATTGACTGACGATTTGCCACTAGACTGACCGACCATGTGCCATTAGGTTCACTGACTATTTGCCACTACACTGACCGACTATTTGCCATTAGTCTAACTGACCATTCGCCATAAGGTTCACTGACGATTTGCCACTAGACTGACTGACCATTTGCCCCTTGGTTCAGTGACGATTTGCCATTTGACTGACCGACCATTTGCCATTAGACTAATAGACCGTTTGCCATTAGATTCACTGACTATATGTCATTAGATTCACTGACCATTTGCCCTTTGCTTCACTGACCATTTGTCACTAGACTCACAGACCATTTGCCATTTGGTTAACTGATGATTTGCCACTAGACTGACCGACCATTTGCCATTAGACTAACTGACCATTTGCGATAAGATTCGCTGACCATTTGCCATGAGATTCACTGACCAATTGACACTACTTTGACCGACTATAAGCTATAAGATTCACTAACAATTTGCCACTAGATTGACCGACCATTTGCCATTCGACTAAGTGACGATTTGCCTTTAGATTTGCTGACTATTTGCAATTAGAGACATTGACGATATGACACTTGACTTACCCACCATTTGCCATTAGACTAACTGACCATTTGCCAGAAGATTCACTGACCATTTGCCACTAGACTGACCTACCATATGCCATTAGGTTCACTGATGATTTGCCACTAGACTGACTGACCATTTGCCTTAAGATTCGCTGACCTTTTGCCATAGATTCACTGACTTATTGGCACTTCTTTGACCGACCATATGCCATTAGATTGACTGAGGTTTTGCCACTAGACTGACCGACCATGTGCAATTAGGTTCACTGACGATTTGCCACTAGACTGACCAACCATTTGCCATAAGTCTAACTGACCATTTGCCATTATGTTCACAGACGATTTGCCACTAGACTGACCTAACATTTGCCCCTAGGTTCACTGAAGATTTGCCACTAGACTGAAGGACCATTTGACACTAGACTGACCGACCATTTGCCATTAGACTAACAGACCGATTGCAATTAGATTCGCTGACCATTTCCCATTAGATTCACTGACCATTTGCTACTAGACTGACCAACCATTTGCCATTAGATTCGCTGACCGTTTGTCACCAGACTGACTGACCATTTGCCATTTGGTTAACTGACGATTTGCCACTAGACTGACCGACCATTTGCCATTAGATTAACTGACCATTTGCCATTAGATTCACTGACCATTTGCCACTAGACTGATAAACCATATGCACTAAGGTTCACTGATGATATGCCACTTGACTGACCGACTATTTGCCATTAGACTAACTCACCATTTGCTATTAGATTGTCTGACCATTTGCCATTAGATTCACTGACCACTTGGCACTACTTTAACCAACTACATGCTATCAGATTCACTGATGATTTGCCACTAGACTGACCGACCATTTGCCCCTTGGTTCACTGACAATTTGCCACTAGACTGACCGACCATTTGCCACTAGACTGACCCACAATTTGCCATTAGACTAACTGACCATTTGCCATTAGATTCACTGATTATTTGCCAATAGATTCACTGACCAATTGGCACTACTTTGACCGACTATATGTCATAAGATTCACTGATGATTTGCCACTAGACTTACCATTTGCCATTAGATTCACTGACCAATTGGCACTACTTTGACCGACCATATGCAATTAGATTTACTGACCATTTGTCACTAGACTGACAGACCATTTGCCATTTGGTTAACTGACGATTTGTGACTAGACTGACCGACCATATGCCATTAGACTAGCTGACCATTTGTCATTAGATTCCCTGACCATTTGCCACTAGATTGACCGACAATATGCAATTAGGTTTACTAACGATATGCCACTAGACTGACCAACTAATGGCCATTAGACTAACTGACCATTTGCCATTAGATTCACTGACCATTTCCCACCAAACTGACCGGCCATATGCAATTAGGTTCACTGACAATATGCCACTAGACTGACAGACTTTTTGCCATTAGACTAACTGACCGTTTGCCATTAGATTCAATGAGCATTTGCCACTAGTTTGATTGTCCATATGCCATTAGATTTACTGACCATTTACCACTAGACTGACCAACCATTTGCTATGATATTCACTGATGATTTGCCACTAGACTGACGGACCATTTGCCATTAGACTTTCTGGCCATTTGCCATTAGATTCACTGACCAAATGGCACTACTTTGACTGACTATATGCCATGAGATTCACTGACCAATTGGCACTACTTTGACCGACTATAAGCTATAAGATTCACTAACAATTTGCCACTAGATTGACCGACCATTTGCCATTCGACTAAGTGACGATTTGCCTTTAGATTCGCTGACTATTTGCAATTAGAGACATTGACGATATGACACTTGACTTACCCACCATTTGCCATTAGACTAACTGACCATTTGCAAGTAGATTCACTGACCATTTTCCAGTAGACTGACCTACCATATGCCATTAGGTTCACTGATGATTTGCCACTAGACTGACTGACTATTTGCCTTAAGATTCGCTGACCTTTTGCCATAGATTCACTGACTTATTGGCACTTCTTTGACCGACCATATGCCATTAGATTGACTGAGGTTTTGCCACTAGACTGACCGACCATGTGCCATTAGGTTCACTGACGATTTGCCACTAGACTGACCAACCATTTGCCATAAGTCTAACTGACCATTTGCCATTATGTTCACAGACGATTTGCCACTAGACTGACCTAACATTTGCCCCTAGGTTCACTGAAGATTTGCCACTAGACTGAAGGACCATTTGCCACTTGACTCACCGACCATTTGCCATTAGATTAACTGACCATTTGCCATTAGATTCACTGACCATTTGCCACTAGACTGATAAACCATATGCACTAAGGTTCACTGATGATATGCCACTTGACTGACCGACTATTTGCCATTAGACTAACTCACCATTTGCTATTAGATTCTCTGACCATTTGCCATTAGATTCACTGACCACTTGGCACTACTTTAACCAACTACATGCTATCAGATTCACTTATGATTTGCCACTAGACTGACCGACCATTTGCCCCCTGGTTCACTGACAATTTGCCACTAGACTGACCGACCATTTGCCACTAGACTGACCCACAATTTGCCATTAGACTAACTGACCATTTGCCATTAGGTTCACTGAAATTTTGCCACTAGACTGATCTACCACATGCCATTATATTCAGTGACAATATGCCACTAGACAGACCGACCATTTGCTATTAGACTAACTGATGATTTGCCTTTAGATTCACTGACCATTTGCGAATAGAGACATTGACAATTTGCCACTAGACTTACCCACCATTTGCCATTAGACTAACTGACCATTTACCATTAGGTTCACTGAAGATTTGCCACTAGACTGATCTACCATATGCCATTAGGTTCACTGAAGATTTGCCACTAGACTGACCAACCATTTACTATTAGTCTAACTGACTGTTTGCCATTAGGTTCACTGCCGATTTGCCACTAGACTGACTGACGATTTGCCCCTTGGTTCACTGACCATTTGCCACTAGACTGACGGACCATTTGCCACTAGACTGACCGACCATGTGCCATTAGACTAATAGACCGTTTGCCATTAGATTCACTGACCATATGCCATTAGATTCACTGACCAATTGGCACTACTTTGACCGACCATATGCAATTCGATTTACTGACCATTTGCCACTAGACTGACCAACCATTTGCCATTAGATTCACTGACCATTTGTCACTTGACTGACGGACCATTTGCCATTTGGTTAACTGACGATTTGCCACTAGACTGACCCAACATTTGCCATTAGACTAACTGACCATTTGCCATTTAATTCACTGATGATTTGACAGCAGACTAACCGAGCATTTACCATTAGATTCAATGGACAATTGGCACTACTTTGACAGACTATATGCCACTAGACTGGTGATCATTTGCAACTAGACTAACTGTTGATTTGCAATTAGATTCACTGACAATTTGCCATTAAATTCACTGACCATTTGCTACTAGACTGACCGACCATATGCCATTAGGTTCATTGATGATTTGCCACTAGACTGACAGACTATATGCCATTAGACTAACTGAGCATTTGCCATTAGACTAACTGACCATATGCCATTAGATTCACTGACCATTTGTCATTATACTGACCGACCCTTTGCCATTAGGTTCACTGACGATTTGCCACTAGACTGACCGGCCATTTGCCCTTAGGTTCACTGACCATTTGCCATTAGATTCGCTGACCAATTGGCACTACTTTGACCGACCATATGCTATAAGATTCTTTGACCATTTGCCACTAGACTGATCAACAATTTGCCATTTGATTCGCTGACCATTTGCCACTAGACTGACTGACCATTTGCCACTAGACTGACTGACCATTCGCCACTAGACTGACTGACCATTTGCCATTAGACTAACTGACCATTTGCTAATAGATTCACTGACGATTTGCTACTAGACTGACCAACCCTTTGCCATTGGGTTGACTGACCATTTGCCACTAGACTGACTGACCATTTGCCATTAGATTCGCCAACCATTTGCCATTAGATTCCCTAACCACTTGCCATAAGATTCGCTGACCATTTCCCATAGATTCACTGACCAATTGGCACTACTTTGACTGAGCATATGTCATTAGGTTCACTGACAATATGCCACTAGACTGACAGACCATTTGCCATTAGACTTATTGACCATTTGCCATTAGATTCAGTGACTATTTGCCATTAGATTCACTGACAAATTGGCACTACGTTGACTGACTATGTGCCACTAGACTGGCCGACCATTTGCCATTAGACTAACTGTCAATTTGCCAATAGATTACTTGACCATTTGCCATAAGATTCACTGTTGATTTGCCATTAGATTCGCTAACCATTTGCCATCAGATTCATTTACGATTTGCCACTAGACTTACCAGCCATTTGCCATTGGACTAACTAACCATTTGCCATTAGTTTTGCTGACCACTTGCAACTAGACTGACCGACCATATGCTTTTAGGTTCACTGCCGATATGCCACTAGACTGATCGACCATTTGCCATTACACTAACTGACCATATGCCATTAGATTCACTGACCATTTGCCATAAGATTATCAGACGACTTGCCACTAGACTGACCGACCATATACAATTAGGCTCACTGACGATTTGCCACTACACTGACCGACCATTTGCCATTAGACTAACTGACCATTTTCCGTTAGATTCACTGACGATTTGCAACTAGACTAACTGACCATTTGCCATTAGATTCACTGACCAATTGGCACTACTTTGACAGACTTTGTGCCACTAGACTGGCTGACCATTTGCCACTAGACTAACTGTCGATTTGCCATTAGATTGGCTGACCATTCATCTTTAGATTCGCTGTCCATTTGCCCATAGATTCACTGACGATTTGCCACTAGACTGACAGACCATTTGCTTTTAGACTAACTGACCATTTGCCATTAGACTAACTGACCATTTCCCATTAGATTCCCTGACCAATTGGCACTATTTTGACAGACCATATGCCATTAGATTCATTGACCATTTGCCACTAGACTGATCAACCATTTGCCACTAGACTGACCGACCCATGGCAATTTGGCTAACTGATGATTTGCCAGTAGACTGACAGACCATTTGCCATCAGACTAACTGACCATATGCCATTAGGTTCACTGATGATTTGCCACTAGACTGACTGACCATTTCCCATTAGATTTGCTGACCATTTGCCATTAGACTCGCTTACCACTTACCATTAGATTCCCTGACGCTTTGCCATAGATTCACTGACTGATTGGCACTACTTTGACCAACCATATGCCATTAGATTCACTGACGAATTGCCACTTGACCGACCAACCATATGCCATTAGGTTCACTGATGATTTACCACTAGACTGACAGACCATTTGCCATTAGACTAACTGACCAGTTGCCATTAGATTTGCTGACCAATTAGCACTCCTTTGACTGACCATATGCCATGAGATTCACTGACCATTTGCCACTAGACTGATTAACCATTTGCCATTAGATGCGCTGACCATTTGTCACTAGACTGACCGACCATTTGTCATTTGGACAACTGATGATTTGCCACTAGACTGACCGACCATTTGCCATTAGACTAACTGACCCTATGCCATTAGGTTCACTGATGATTTGCCACTAGACTGACCGACCATATGCCATTAGGTTCACTGACGATTTGCCACTATACTGACAGACCATTTGCCATAAGACTAACTGACCATTTGCCATTAGACTAACTGACCATTTGCCATTAGATTTGCTGTCCATTTGCCATTCAACTCACTGAGGATTTGCCATTATATTTGCTGACCATTTGCCATGAGATTCACTAACCAATTGGCACTACTTTGACCGACTTTATGCCACTCGACTGGCCGACCATTTGCCACTAGACTATTTGTCGATTTGCCATTAGATTCGCTGACCATTTGCCATCAGATTCATTGACGATTTGCCACTAGACTTACTGGCCATTTGCCATTAGACTAAGTGACCGTTTGCTATGAGATTTGCTGTCCATTTGCAACTAGACTGACCGACCATATGCCATTATGTTCACTGAAGATATGCCGATAGACTGACCGACCATTTGCCATTAGACTAACTGATTATTTGCCATTAGCTTCGCTTACCATTTGCCATTAGATTCACTGACAATTTGCCAATAGACTGACCAACCATATGCCATTGGGTTCACTGACAATTTGCCACTAGACAAACTGACCATTTGCCATAAGATTCGCTTACCATTTGCCATTAGATTCACTGACCAATTCGCACTTTATTACTCTATGTACCTATTGTCATACATTGTTCAGTCAGATTATGTTCAATCGACTGGATCTAGAAGAATACAGGTCTTTGACCTATCTTTATTCAGTATAAATAAAGGAAATTCAATCAACTTCTTTGACCGACTATATGCCAATAGACTGGCTGACCATTTGCCATTAGAATTACTGACCATTTGCCAAAAGACTAACTGACCATTTGCCATTAGATTTGCTGTCCATTTGCCATTAGACTAACTGACCATTCACCATTAGATTCACTGACCAATTGACACTACTTTGACAGACTTTATGCCACTAGACTGGCTGACCATTTGCCACTAGACTAACTGTCCATTTGCCATTAGTTTGGCTGACCATTTGTCTTTAGATTCGCTAACCATTTGGCATTAGATTCACTGACGATTTGCCACTAGACTGACCAACCATATGCCATTAGGTTCACTGACGGTTTGCCACTAGACTGACAGACCATTTGCCATTAGATTCGCCGACCAATTGGCACTACTTTGACCGACCATATGCCATTAGATTCACTGACCATTTGTCACTAGACTGGCCAACCATTTGCCACTAGACTAACCATCAATTTGCTATTAGATTCCCTTGACCATTTGCCTTTAGATTCGCTGACCATTTGCCATTAGATTCACTGACGATTTGCCACTAGACTGACAGACCATATGCGATTAGGTTCACTGACAATTTCCCACTAGACTGATCAAACATTCGCCATTAGACTAACTGATGATTTGCCATTAGATTCACTGACCATTTGCGATTAGATTCATTGAAGATTTGCCAGTAGACTTAACAGCCATTTGCCATTAGACTGACTGACCATTTGCCATTAGATTTGCTGACCATTTGCAACTAGACTGACCGACCATATGCTTTTAGGTTCACTGCCGATATGCCACTACACTGACCAACCATTTGCCATTAGACTTACTGACCATTCGCCATTAAATAAACAGACAATTTGCTATAGACTGACTGACCATTTGCCATTAGACTTACTAAATATTTTGCCAATAGATTTACTGACGATTGCCACTAGACTAACCGACCATTGGCCATAAAATTCACTGACCAATTGGCACTACTTTGACCCATTTTTAGCCACTAGACTGGCTGACCATTTGTCACTCCACAAACTATCAATTTGCCATTAGATTGGCTGACTATATGCCTTTAGATTTGCTGACCATTTGCCATTAGATTCAGGGATGATTTGCCACTAGACTGACAGACCATTTGCCATTAGACTAACTGACCATTTGCCATTAGATTCGCCTACTAATTGGCACTACTTTGACCGACCATATGCCATTAGGTTCACTGACCATTTGCCACTAGACTGATCAACCATTTGCCATTAGATTCGCTGACCATTTGTCACTAGACTGACTGATCTTTTGCCATTTGGTGAACTGACCGTTTGCCGCTAGACTGACCGACCATATGCCATTTGGTTCACTGAAGAATTGCCACTACACTGACCAACCATTTGCCACTAGACTAACTGACAATTTGCCATTAGACTAACTGACGATTTGCCATTAGACTAGCTGACCATTTCCAATAAGATTCACTGACTGTTTGCCACTAGACTGACGGACGATATGCCATTAAGTTTACTGACGATACGCCACTAGACTGAAAGACCATTTGCCATAAGTCTAGCTGACCATGTGCCATTAGATTAGCTGACCATTAGCCATGAGATTCACTGACCATTTGCCGCTAGACTGACCGACCATATGCCATTTGGTTCACTGAAGATTTGCCACTACACTGACCAACCATTTGCCACTAGACTAACTGACGATTTGCCATTAGACTAACTGACGATTTGCCCTTAGATTCACTGACGATTTGCCACTAGACTGACCAACCATTTGCCGTTAGGTTCACCGACGATTTGCCACTAGACTGACCGACCATTGGCCAGTAGATTCACTGACGATTTGCCACTAGACTGACCGACCATTTGCCATTTGATTCACTAACGAGTTGCCACTAGACTGACCGACCATTTGCCAACAGATTCGCTGACCATTTGCCATTAGATTAACAGATTATTCGCTATTAGTTTCACTGATGATTTGCAACTAGACGGACCGAACATTTGCCATTAGACTAACATACCACTTGCCATTAGATTCGCCGACCATTTGCCATTAGGTTCAATGACCAATTGGCACTTCTTTGACTGACTTAAGATTCACTGACGATTTGCCATTAGGTTCACTGACTTTTTGCTACTAGACTGACCGACCATTTGCCATTAGACAGGCTGACCATTTGCCATTAGACTAGCTGACCATTTCCAATAAGATTCACTGACTGTTTGCCACTAGACTGACCGATCATATGCCATTAAGTTCACTGACAATACGCCACTAGACTGAAAGACCATTTGCCATTAGTCTAGCTGACCATTTGCCATTAGATTCGCTGACCATTTGCCATTAGATTCACTGACGATTTGCCACTAGACTGACCAACCATTTGCCGTTAGGTTCACCGACGATTTGCTACTAGACTGACCAACCTTTGGCCATTAGATTCACTGATGATTTGCCACTAGACTGACCAACCATTTGCCGCTTGATTCACTGACAATTTGCCACTAGACTGACCAACCATCTGCCAACAGATTCGCTGACCATTTGCCATTAGATTAACCGATCATTTGCCATAAGTTTTACTGATGATTTGCCACTAGACGTACCGAACATTTGCCATTAGACTTAAAGACCATTTGCCATTAGATTCGCCAACCATTTGCCATTAGGTTCACTGACCTATTGGCACTACTTTGACTGACTACATGCCACTAGATTCACTGACGATTTGCCACTAGACTGACTAATCATTTGCCATTAGACTAACAGACCATTTGCCAATAGATTCACTTACGATTTGCCACTAGACTGACTGACCATTTGCCATTAGATTCGCTGACCATTTCCCGTTAGATTAACTGACTATTTGCCACTAAACTGACCAACCATTTGACATTAGGTTCACTGACAATTTGCAACTAGACTGACCGACCATTTGCCACTGGAGTGACCGACCATATGCCATAAGATTCACTGAGGATTTGCCATTAGACTAACCGATGATTTGTTATTAGGTTCACTGATGATTTTCAACCAGACTGACTGATCATTTGCCATTAGACTAACTGACCATATGCCATTAGATTAGACTGACCGAACATTTGCCATTAGACTAACAGACCATTTGCCATTAGATTCGCCGACCATTTGCCATTAGATTCACTGACCAATTGGCACTACTTTGCCCCCCAATATGCTATTTGATTCTTTGACAATTTGCCACTAGGCTGTTAGACCATTTGCATTAGACTTACTGACCATTTGCTATTAGATTCGCTGACAATTTGCCATTAGATTCACTGACTATTTGCCACTAGACTGACCGACCGTTTGCCATTAGACTAGCTGACCATTTGCCATTAGACTAGCTGACCATTTCCAATAAGATTCACTGACTGTTTGCCACTAGAGTGACCGACGATTATTGGCCAGTAGATTCACTGACGATTTGCCACTAGACTGGAAGACCATTTGCCACTAGACTAACTGACGATTTGCCATTAGATTCACTGACGATTTGCCACTAGACTGACCAACCATTTGCCGTTAGGTTCACCGACGATTTGCCACTAGACTGAAAGACCATTGGCCAGTAGATTCACTGACGAGTTGCCACTAGACTGACAGACCATTTGCCAACAGATTCGCTGACCATTTGCCATTAGATTAACCGATCATTTGCCATTAGTTTCACTGATGATTTTCCATTAGACAGACCTAACATTTGCCATAAGACTAAAAGACGATTTGCCATTAGATTCGCCGACCATTTGCCATTATGTTCACTGACCAATTGGCACTACTTTGACCGACTATATGCCTTTAGATTCACTGACGATTTGCCACTAGACTGACAGATCATTTGCCATTAGACTAACTGACCATTTGCCATTAGATTCACTGACGATTTGCCACTTGACTGACCGACCATTAGCCATTAGACTTGCTGACCATTTGCAATTAGATTCGCTGACCATTTGCCCTTAGATAAACTGACTATTTGCCACTAAACTGACCAACCATTTGCCATCAAGTTTACTGACAATTTGCCACTATACTGACTGACCATTTGCCACTAGAGTGACCGACCATATGCCAGCAGATTCACTGAGGATTTGCCATTAGACTAACCGACGATTTGCCATTAGGTTCACTGATGATTTTCAACCAGACTGACTGATCATTTGCCATAAGACTAACTGACCATATGCCATTAGATTAGACTGACAGACTATTCCCATCAGACCAACCGATCATTTGCCATTAGTTTCACTGATGATTTGCCACTAAACTGACCGAACATTTGCCATTAGACTAACAGACCATTTGCCATTAGATTCGCCGACCATTTGCCATTAGATTCACTGACCAATTGGCACTACTTTGACCCACTATATGCTATTAGATTCACTGACGATTTGCCACTAGGCTGACCAACCATTTGGATTAGACTTACTGACCATTTGCTATTAGATTCGCTGACGATTTGCCATTAGATTCACTGACTATTTGCCACTAGACTGACCGACCATTTGCAATTAGACTAGCTGACCATTTGCCATTAGACTAGCTGACCATTTCCAATAAGATTCACTGACTGTTTGCTACTAGAGTGACCGACGATTATTGGCCAGTAGATTCACTGACGAATTGCCACTAGACTGACCGACCATTTGCCATTTGATTCACTGACGAGTTGCCACTAGACTGACCGACCATTTGCCAATAGATTCGCTGACCATTTGCCATTAGATTAACCGATCATTTGCCATTAATTTCACTGATGATTTTCCACTAGACAGACCTAACATTTGCCATAAGGTTAAAAGACAATTTGCCATTAGATTCGCTGACCATTTGCCATTAGGTTCACTGACCAATTGGCACTACTTTGACCTACTATATGCCTTTAGATTCACTGACGATTTGCAACTAGACTGACAGATCATTTGCCATTAGACTAACTGCCCATTTGCCATTAGATTCACTGACGATTTCCAAAAAGATTTACTGACTGTTTGCCACTAGACTGACCGACGATATGCCATTAAGTTCACTGACGATACGCTACTAGACTGAAAGACCATTTGCCATTAGTCTAGCTGACCATTTGCCATTAGATTCGCTGACCATTTGCCATGAGATTTACTGACCATTTGCCACTAGACTGACCGAACATTTGCCATCAGACTAACATTCCATTTGCCATTAGATTCGCTGACCATTTGCCACGGTTCATGACCAATTGGCACTACTTTGACTGACTTTAGATTCACTGACGATTTGCCACTAGGCTGACTGACCATTTGCCATTAGACTAACTGACCATTTGCTATTAGATTCGCTGACAATTTGCCATTACATTCACTGACGATTTGCCACTAGACTGACTGACCATTTGCCATTAGACTAGCTGACCATTTGCCATTAGACTAGCTGACCATTTCCAATAAGATTCACTGACTGTTTGCCACTAGACTGACCGACGTTATGCCATTAAGTTCACTGACGATACGCTACTACACTGAAAGACCATTTGCCTTTAGTCTAGCTGACCATTTGCCATTAGATTCGCTGACCATTTGCCATGAGATTTACTGACCATTTGCCACTAGACTGACCGACCATATGCCATTTGGTTCACTGACGATTTGCCACTACACTGACCAACCATTTGCAACTAGACCAACTGACAATTTGCCAATAGACTAACTGACGATTTGCCATTAGATTTACTGACGATTCGCCACTAGACTGACCAACCATTTGCCCTTAGGTGCACCGCCGATTTGCCACTAGACTGACCCACCATTGGCCATTAGATTCACTGATGATTTGCCACTAGACTGACCGACCATTTGCCATTTGATTCACTGACGATTTGCCACTAGACTGACCAACCATTTGCCAACTGATTCGCTGACCATTTGCCATTAGATTAACCGATCATTTGCCATTAGTTTCACTGATGATTTGCCACTAGATGGACCGAACATTTGCCATTTGATTCACTGCAGATTTGCCACTAGACTGACCGACCATTTGCCAACAGTTTCGCTGACCATTTGCCATTAGATTAACCAATCATTTGCCATAAGTTTCACTGATGATTTGCCACTAGACGGACCGAACATTTGCCATTAGACTAACAGACCATTTGCCATAAGATTCGCCGACCATTTGCCATTAGGTATACTGACCAATTCGCACTACTTTGACCGACTATATGCCATTAGATTCACTGACGAATTGCCACTAGACTGACAGACCATTTGCTATTAGATTCACTGATGATTTGCCACTAGACTGACCAACCATTTGCCATTAGACTTGCTGACCATTTGCAATTAGATTTGCTGACCATTTGCCATTAGATTAACTGACTATTTGCCACTAAACTGAACAACCATTTGCCATTAGGTTCACTGACGATTTGCCACTAGTCTGACCGACCATTTGCCACAAGAGTGACCGACCATATGCCATTAGACTAGCTGACCATTTGCCATTAGACTAGCTGACCATTTCCAATAAGATTCACGGACTGTTTGCCACTAGACTGACCGATGATATGCCATTAAGTTCACTGACGATACGCCACTAGACTGAAAGACCATTTGCCATTAGTCTAGCTGACCATTTGCCATTAGATTAGCTGACCATTGACCATGAGATTCACTGACCATTTGCCACTAGACTAACTGACAATTTGCCATTAGACTAACTGACCATTTGCTATTAGATTCACAGACCATTTGCCATTAGATTCACTGACCAATTGGCACTACTTTGACCCACTATATGCTATTAGATTAACTGACCATTTGCCGTTAGATTAACTGACTATTTGCCACTAAACTGACCGACCATTTGCCATTAGGTTCACTGACAATTTGCCACTAGACTGTCTGACCATTTGCCACTAGAGTGACCGACCATATGCCATAAGACTAGCTGACCATTTGCCATTAGACTAGCTGACCCTTTCCAATAAGATTCACTGACTGTTTGCCACTAGACTGACCAACGATATGCCATTAAGTTCACTGGAGATACGCCACTAGACTGAAAGAACATTTGCCATTAGTCTAGCTGACCATTTGCCATTAGATTCACTGACCATTTTGCCATGAGATTCACTGACCATTTGCCAAAAGACTAACTGACCATTTGCCACTAGCCTAACTGACCATTTGCCATCATATTCACAGACAATTTGCCATTAGATTCACTGACCAATTGGCACTACTTTGACCCACTATATGCTATTAGATTCACTGACCATTTGCCATTAGATTAACTGACTATTTGCCACTAAACTGACCGACCATTTGCCATTAGGTTCACTGACAATTTGCCACTAGTCAGACCGACCATTTGCCACTAGAGTGACCGACCATATGCCATTAGACTAGCTGACCATTTGCCATTAGACTAGCTGACCATTTCCAATAAGATTCACTGACTGTTTGCCACTAGATTGACCGACGATATGCCAATAAGTTCACTGACGATACGCCACTAGACTGAAAGACCATTTGCCATTAGTCTAGCTGACCATTTGCCATTAGATTCACTGACCATTTGCCATGAGATTCACTGACCATTTGCCACTAGACTAACTGACCATTTGCAACTAGACTAACTGACCATTTGCCATTATATTCACAGACCATTTGCCATTAGATTCACTGACCAATTGGCACTACTTTGACCCACTATATGCTATTAGATTCACTGACCATTTGCCATTAGATTAACTGACTATTTGCCACTAAACTGACCGACCATTTGCCATTAGGTTCACTGACAATTTGCCACTAGTCTGACCGACCATTTGCCACTAGAGTGACCGACCACATGCCATTAGACTAGCTGACCATTTGCCATTAGACTAGCTGACCATTTCCAATAAGATTCACTGACTGTTTGCCACTAGACTGACCGACGATATGCCATTAAGTTCACTGACCATACGCCACTAGACTGAAAGACCATTTGCCATTAGTCTAGCTGACCATTTGCCATAAGATTGGCTGACCAGTTGCCATGAGATTCACTGACCATTTGCCACTAGACTGACAGACCACATGCCATTTGGTTCACTGACGATTTGCCACTACACTGACCGACCATTTGCCACTAGACTAACTGACGATTTGCCATTAGATTCACTAATGATTTGCCACTAGACTGACCGACCATTTGCTGTTAGGTTCACCGATGATTTGCCACTAGACTGACCGACCATTGGCCATTAGATTCACTGAAGATTTGCCACTAGACTGACCAACCATTTGTAATTTGATTCACTGAAGATTTGCCACTAGACTGATCGACCATTTGCCATTAGACTAGCTGACCATTTGCCATAAGACTAGCTGACCATTTCCAATAAGATTCACTGACTGTTTGCAAGTAAACTGACCGACCATTGGCCAGTAGATTCACTGACCATTTGCAACTAGACTGACCGACCATTTGCCATGAGATTTACTGAAGAATTGCCACAAGACTGACCAACAATTTGCCAACAGATTCGCTGACAATTTGCCATTAGATTAATCGATCATTTGCCATTAGTTTCACTGATGATTTGCCACTAGATGATTAGACTAACAGACCATTTGCCATTAGATTCTCCGACCATTTGCCATTAGGTTCACTGACCAATTGGCACTTTGAGTGACTTTAGATTCACTGAAGATTTGCCACTAGGCTGACTGACCATTTGCCATTAGACTACCTGACCATTTATTATTAGATTCGCTGACCATTTGCCATTAGATTCACTGACTATTTGCCACAGGACTGACCGACCATTTGACATTAGACTAGCTGACCATTTGCCATTAGACTAGCTGACCATTTCCAAGAAGATTCACTGACTGTTTGCCACTAGACTGACTGACGATATGCCATTAAGTTCACTGACGATACGCCACTTAACTGAAAGACCATTTGCCATTAGTCTAGCTCACCATTTGCCATTAGATTCGCTGACCATTTGCCATGAGATTCACTGACCATTTGCCACTAGACTGACCCATGATATGCCATTTGGTTCACTGACCATTTGCCACTACACTGACCGACCATTTGCCATTTGATTCACTGCAGATTTGCCACTAGACTGACCGACCATTTGCCAACAGTTTCGCTGACCATTTGCCATTAGATTAACCGATCATTTGCCATTAGTTTCACTGATGATTTGCCACTAGACTGACAGACCATTTGCTATTAGACTAACTGACTATTTGCCATTAGACTTACAGACCATTTGCCATAAGATTCGCCGACCATTTGCCATTAGGTTCACTGACCAATTCGCACTACTTTGACCGACTATATGCCATTAGATTCACTGACGAATTGCCACTAGACTGACAGACCATTTGCTATTAGACTAACTGATCATTTGCCATTAGATTCACTGATGATTTGCCACTAGACTGACCAACCATTTGCCATCAGACTTGCTGACCATTTGCAATTAGATTTGCTGACCATTTGCCATTAGATTAACTGACTATTTGCCACTAAACTGACCAACCATTTGCCATTAGGTTCACAGACGATTTGCCACTAGACTGACCGACCATTTGCCACTAGAGTGACGGACCATATGCCATCAGATTCACTAAGGATTTGCCATTAGACTAACCGACGATTTGCCATTAGGTTCACTGGTGATTTTCAACCAGACTAATTGATCATTTGCCATTAGACTAACTGACCATATGCCATTAAATTAGACTGACCGACTATTTGCCATTAGACTAACTGATCATTTGCCATTAGTTTCACTGATGATTTGCCACTAGACTGACCGAACATTTGCCATTAGACTTACTGACCAATTGCTATTAGATTCGCTGATGATTTGCCATTAGATTCACTGACCAATTGGCACTACTTTGACCGACTATATATTATTAGATTCACTGATGATTTGCCACTAGGCTGACCGACCATTTGCCATTAGACTTACTGACCATTTGCTATTAGATTCGCTGAAGATTTGCCATTAGATTCACTAACTATTTGCCACTAGACTGACCGACCATTTGCCATTAGACTAGCTGACCATTTGCCATTAGACTAGCTGACCATTTCCAATAAGATTCACTGACTGTTTGCCACTAGACTGACCAACAATATGCCATTAAGTTCACTGACGATACTCCACTAGACTGAAAGACCATTTGCCATTAGACTAGCTGACCATTTGCCATTAGATTCAATGACCATTTGCCATGAGATTCACTGACTATTTGCGACTAGACTGACTGACCATATGCCATTTGGTTCACTGAAGATTTGCCACTACACTGACCAACCATTTGCCACTAGACTAACTGACGATTTGCCATTAGACTAACTGACGATTTGCCATTAGATTCACTGACGATTTGCCACTAGACTGACCAATCATTTGCCGTAAGTTTCACAGACGATTTGCCACTAGACTGACCGACCATTGGCCATTAGATTCACTGACAATTTGCCACTAGACTGACTGACCATTTGCCATTTGATTCACTGAAGAGTTGCCACTAGACTGACCGACCATTTGCCAACAGATTCGCTGACCATTTGCCATAAGATTAACCGATCATTTGCCATAAGTTTCACTAATGATTTGCCACTAGACGGACCCAACATTTGCCATTAGACTAACAGACCATTTGCCATTAGATTCACTGACCAATTGGCACTACTTTGACCCACTAAATGGTATTAGAGAAACTGACCATTTGCTATTAGATTAACTGACTATTTGCCACTAGACTGACCGACCATATGCCATTTGGTTTACTGAAGATTTGCCACTACACTGACCAACCATTTGCCACTAGACTAACTAACGATTTGCCATTAGACTAACTGACGATTTGCCATTAGATTCACTGACGATTTGCCACTAGACTGACCAACCATTTGCCGTTAGGTTCACTGAAGAGTTGCCCCTAGACTGACCGACCATTTGCCAACAGATTCGCTGACCATTTGCCATAAGATTAACCGATCATTTGCCATAAGTTTCACTGATGATTTGCCACTAGACGGACCCAACATTTGCCATTAGACTAACAGACCATTTGCCATTAGATTTGCTGACCATTTGCCATTAGGTTCATTGACCAATTGGCACTACTTTGACTGACTTTATATTCACTGACGATTTGCCACTAGGCTGACCGACCATTTGCCATTAGGCTTACTGACCATTTGCTATTAGATTTGCTGACGATTTGCCATTAGATTCACTGACCCTTTGCCACTAGACTGACCAACCATTTGCCATTAGACTAGCTGACCATTCGCCATAAGACTAGCTGACCTTTTCCAATAAGATTCACTGACTGTTTACCACTAGACTGACTGACCATATGCCATTAAATTCACTGACGATACGCCACTAGACTGAAAGATCATTTGCCTTTAGTCTTGCTGACCATTTGCCTTTTAATTCGCTGACCATTCGCCATGAGATACACTGACCATTTGCCATTAGATTCGCCGACCAATTGCCAATAGGTTCTCTGATCAATTGGCACTACTTTGACCAACCATTTGCCATTAGACTTACTGACCATTTGCTATTAGATTCGCTTACGATTTGCCTATAGACTCACTGACAATTTGCCACTAGACTAACTGACGATTTGGCATTATACTAACTGCCGATTTGCCATTAAAATCACTGACGATTTGCCACTAGACTGACTGACGATTTGCCATTAGGTTCACTGACTAATTGGCACTACTTTGACCAACTATATGCCATTAGATTCAATGACAATTTGCCACTAGACTTACTGACCAATTGCCAACAGATTCACGTACTATTTGCCATTAGATTCACTGACCAATTGGAACTACTTTAACAGACTATATGCCACTAGATTCACTGAGGATTTGCCACTAGACTGACCGACCATTTGCCATTAGACCAATGACGATTTGCCATTAGATTTGCTGACGATTTGCCATTAGATTGGCTAACCATTTGCCATTAGATTCACAGAAGATTTGCCATAAGACTGACCGACCATTTGCCATTAGACTGACTGACCATTTGCCATTAGATTCGCTGACCATTTGCCATTAGATTCACTGACCAGTTAGAAATTTTTTGAGGACTATTTGCCATTTGATTCACTTTCGATTTGCCACTAGACTGACCGATGATTTGCCATTAGACCAAACGACGATTTGCCATTAGATTCGCTGACCATTTGCCATTAGCTTCACAGACTATTTGCCACTAGACTGACTGACAATTTGCCGTTAGACTAACTGACCATTTGCCATAGACTAGCTGACCATTTCCAATAAGATTCACTGACTGTTTGCCACTAGACTGACCGACCATATGCCATTAGGTTCACTGAAGATGCACCACTAGACTGAACAACCATTTGCCAATAGTCTAGCTTACCATTTGCCATTAGATTCGCTGACCATTTGCCATGAGATTCACTGACCATTTTCCACTAGACTGACCAACCATATGCCATTAGGTTCACTGACGATTTGCCATTAGACTAACTGACGACTTGCCATTAGATTCGCTGACAATTTGCCATTAGATTCACTGACAATTTGCCACTAGACTGACTGACCATTTGCCATTAGACTAACTGGCCATTTGCCATTTGATTCACTGACGATTTGCCAACAGATCGGCCGACCATTTGCCATGAGACTAACTGACGACTTGCCATTATATTTCACTGACCACTTGCCACTAGACTGACTGACCACATGCCCTTAGATTCTATGACGATTTGCCACTTGACTGACTGATCATTTGCCATTAAACCAACTGACTATTTGCCATTAGATTTGCTTACAATTTGCCATTAGATACACTGCTGATTTGCTATTAGACTGACTGACCATTTGCCATTAGACTAACAGATTATTTGCCATTAGATTCGCCGACCATTTGCCATTAGATTCACTGACGAATTGGCACTAGGCTGACAGACCATTTGCCATTACACTTACTGACCATTGGCCATTAGATTCGCCGACCATTTGCTATTAGATTCACTGACTTATTGGCACTACTTTGACAGACTATATGCTTCTAGATTCATTGACGATTTGCCACTAGGCTGACCGACCATTTGCCATTAGACTAAAAGACCATTTGCCATTAGATTCGCTGACCAATTGCCATTAGGTTCACTGACCAATTGGCACTACTTTGACTGACTTTAGATTCACTGACGATTTGCCACTAGGCTGACCAACCATTTGCCATTAGACTTACTGACCATTTGCTATTAGATTCGCTGACGATTTGCCATTAGATTCACTGACCCTTTGCCACTAGACTGACCAACCATTTGCCATTAGACTAGCTGACCATTTGCCATTAGACTAGCTGACCATTTCCAATAAGATTCACTGACTGTTTGCCACTAGACTGACCGATGATATGCCATTAAGTTCACTGACGGTATGCCACTAGACTGAAAGACCATTTGCCTTTAGTCTAGCTGACGATTTGCCATTAGATTCGCTGACCATTTCCCATGAGATTCACTGACCATTTGCCACTAGACTGACCGACCATATGCCATTTGGTTCACTGATGATTTGCCACTACACTGACCAACCATTTGCCACTAGACTAACTGAAGATTTACCATTAGACTAATTGACGATTTGCCATTAGATTCATTGACGATTTGCCACTAGACTGACCAACAATTTGCCGTTGGGTTCACCAATGATTTGCCACTAGACTGACCGACCATTGGCCATTAGATTCACTGATGATTTGCTACTAGACTGACCAACCATTTGCCATTTGATTCACTGACGATTTGCCACTAGACTGACCGACCATTTGCCATTAGCAGGTCCGGGAAATGGAGGAAAACCCTCCCCAGAGCCATTATTTACACCAGTGTCAATTTTCACAACGCAGGTAGGTGTGAAAACACTGCAGGGCTCACTGCCTACTGGGTGAAATGGAGGAGCACAGAGGGAAAGTCTATTGAAAAAGCTTATTTATATGTGATTTCATGGTAATCACCTGTATGATTCACTATTCCCCATTTATGATTCAAGAGCATACACTAATCTATCTTATGGGATATATACATTTAACAGCAAATTGATAGAAAATTCAGCAAATGGGTTATAAGAAAACTGTTGCTAATTTTAGCCCTGCAGTGTTTCTGCTACAAGAAAAACCGTTGCTAATTCTAGCCCTGCAGTGTTTTCACACCTACCTGCGTTGTGAAAATTGACACTGGTGTAAATAACAGCTCTGGGGAGGGTTTTTCTTTGTTTACCGGACCTGATTAGGTTCACTGACTAATTTGCACTACTTTGACCGACTATGGACATGGGCATGTAGGTAGGCCTAATCTCTTTTAAGGTGATGTACTTAAAATGTTCCAAATTCCCCTGAACGTCGAACCGAGCGTTGTTTGCTTTAATGATGCACTCAGTCACACACACCATACCGTATACTAATTCTCTATAAGCCATCTCCTCATAGCTTTTATCTAAAGGTAGATGAAAATCTGGACGGATCCAATGTCGTGATCGCTTTCTGCGTGCCGATTCACTCGTCCAATGGAAGCCAGACATGCCACTACCCTCACCTTGCATGGGCAATCCAGTGTTGTTGACATCTGATGTCGCCAGCCCTAGAGCCTGTAAGCCTAAACCAACAGACTCTAAACCAGCTTGAAGAGTTGTCGCTGCTGTTGTGCTGCCTCTGGAAGCCTAAGCCAACGATCCGTCCGCGTAGAACAGTTGACGTTGGAAGCCATGCTCACCCTCCAGCGTCGATCCGGTCCCCGGGGGCTTAGGCTTAAACCCTGGAGGTGGCACAACTGGCTTCTGCACGTCCGGCTTGTTCCCCGATCCGCCATCTTGGCTCGAAGCCAACTCCTCCTCCAGCTTAGCGTTCTGCAAGTTAATCTCTGCCTGGCGCTCCTCCATTGACTTCATCTCTAGCTTATGTTTCAGTATGGCTTGCTTCTCCTCCGCCAGTTTAAGCTGTGGAGAGACATTCTGTTCCCTATCCATTGATGGCGATCCTGGCTCCTCCGCCTTGCGTAATTCGAAGGCTTGGTCTTCCTCCTCGTCTAACCCACCTTCAGAGTGTGTGGGTTTAGCACATTGGGGACACGCTGACTTACGATGGTTATAAACAAAGGCGCAGCTCTTGTAGGGCTATTGGAAAAAAGCTAGCAGATGAACTGCCACCTGCTCCTGCATTTACCGGTACTAGACATGTTAACACCCCTGAGGTAGATTGTGGTTTGATATACCCAATAGGATATCTGGAACTAATTAAATTAATTAAAGGTATTAAAATACATAAACCATCAGCTAATATGATTTCCAATTTTGGACTTTGTATAATCATGACATAACCTTAAATGCCGACGATGCGGTGATCTCGACAACAAATGAACAGTGTATGCAAGATGCCCTTAGCCTATTGTCTGAATGGTGTGTTACCAACAGTTTAACCATTAATGAAAAAAAGACAAAATGGTTGCTCTTTAATACTATTAACCATGTAAATCCAACTTTTAAGCTTAATGGTATTGATTTTGAAAAGGTAACATGTTTTCAATATCTGGGGCTATCTATTGACCCTGAACTAAAGTTTATTCAGCACCGAAAAAATGTTAGCTGTAATCTCAGGAACAAGGTTCACCAATTAGCTAATATAAGACATTTTGTGGACATCCTCACTGCCTTAGATGTGTATAAAAGCATGGTCTTGCCGACATTCGATTATGTGGATTACATGTGGGAAAGGCTGAGTGTGGGTGAGAACATGCAACTCCAGTATATACAAAACAAATCCCTAAGAGTAATTTATAAAGTAAAATTAGAAGAAAACCCTATTATGAATACAATTCAGCTCCATAATGAAAGTAAATGTATGTTTTTAAAAAAAAAGAGACGGATACACTTACTTTTTTATGCCTTTTCATTAGCTAAAAATCCGGTTTACATTGACAATAGGCCTATTGCAACCAGAAGACACATTGGTAAAAGAATGCTTGTTCCACCCAACCTAAAACCACTGGTCACACGCAGTGCTCGATAAAGAGCTGTTATTATATGGAATGAATTAAAGGCGAGGTATACACTGATTGAAGACCTTTCTGAGTTTAAAAATGCAATTAAGTTAGATATTGACACCTGCTTTATGTAAAAAGGTAACATATTTTTATTGTCATACTAGTTCCTGTCACATGTCCTCATCTCATCACTCATCGTCAACTGAGTTAATCAGAGATAGATTTTTTTTTTACCATACTTAGCTCCTTTCGAGATAATGTACATGATTGCTATGACATAATTTTATACGTTGCATCCATCGAGACACTTACAAAAGAAAGAGGTCCTGATAGAAGAACGGAAACGCGCCGAATAATTGTAATTACCCAGGTAATTATTTACCTGAATGAACACATAAAAAAGACTAACTGACGATTTGCCATTACGTTCACTGACTATTTGCCATTACATTGACCGACAATTTGCCATTTGACTTACAGACCAGTTGCCATTAGATTCGCTGACCATTTGCCACTAGATTCACTGAGCAATTGGTACTACTTTGTCCCACAATATGCCATTAGATTAACTGACAATATGCCATTACACTAACCAATTATATGCCACTAGGTTCACTGACGATATGATGCTAGACTGACCGACCATTTGCCATTAAATTTGCTGACCATTTACCATTAGATTTGCCGACCATTTGCCATTAGATTCACTGACCAATTGGCACTACTTTGACCGACTATATGCCATTAGATTCACTGACGATTTGCCACTAGACTGACCGACCATTTGCCATTATATTAAATGATCATTTGCCATTAGATTCACTGAGGATTTGCCACTAGACTGACCGACAATTTGCCATTAGACTAACTGACCACTTGCCATTCAATTCACTGAAGATTTGCCATTGGATTCACTGACGATTGGCCACTAAACTGACTGACCTTTTGCCATTAGATTTGCTGACCATTTCCAATAAGATTCACTGACTGTTTGCCACGAGACCTACCGACCATATGCCATTAGGTTCACTGACGATATTCATCCAGACTGACCGACCATTTGCCATTAGACTAGCTGACCATTTGCCCTTAGATTCTATGACCATTTGCCATGAGATTCACTGATCATTTGCCACTAAACTGACCGACCATATGCCATTAGGTTCACTGACAATTCGCCACTATACTAACCACTTGCCACTAGACTAAAAACGATTTGCCATTAAACTTACTGAAGATTTGCCATTAGATTTACTGACGATTTAACACTAAACTGACAGACCATTTGCCATTAGGTTCACTAACGATTTGCCACTAGATTGACCGACTATATGCCATTAGATTCAGTGACGATTTGCAGCTAGACTGGCTGACCATTTGCCATTAGATTCGCGGACCATTTGCCATTAGATTCACTGACCAATTGGCACTACTTTGACCGACTATATGCTGCTAGATGCACTGACCATTTGCCACTAAACTGACCGACCATTTACCTTTAGACCTAATGAAGATTTGCCATTAGATTCGCTGACCATTTGCCAATAGAGTCACAGACGATTTGCCACTAGACTGACCGACCATTTGCCATTAGACTGACTGACGATTTGCCATTGGATTGGCTGAGCATTTGCCATTAGATTCACTGCCTTATTTGAAATTTATTGACCACCATATGCCATTGCATTCACTGACGATTTGCCACTAAACTGACATACAATTTGCCATTAGACTAACTGATGTTTTGCCATTAGATTCCCTGACCAATTGCCATTAGATTCACTGACAATTTGCCACTAGACTTACCCACCAATTACCACTAGACTAACTGACCATTTGCCATCAGATTAGCTGACAATTGGCCATTATATTCACTGGCCAATTGGCACTACTCTGACTGACTATATGCCATTAGATTAACTGGAGGAGAAACGGATTACACTTCTATCCTCTACTTTTCACAACCACTGAATGCCTGTTGACAAGGCTCACTATGCTATTGGGTACCTTGGTTACCTGGTCCCTTGACCAATCAGAGGGCAGGGATCTAGTCTATGACATCACTTCCCAAATGCAGTGGGACACACTCTCACAGCAGAGTGTTTGATAAAGTCCTTATATGGAAACAATCTTGGAGCAGATGTTTAGTACTTAGGAAAAAAGGTGATGCATGAGGCCCCTTTAGTTTGGATTGGGGATTGTAGTTTGACACAAAGTAGTGTCACATGAAAGGTACAGATTGAGTGGTTTCAACTTAAATGTCTTATCCGGTGTGAATTGTTAGAAATAATTAGTTTGATAAACTCCTTATAATTTTTCTGATAATATGATTTAGTTAAACAGTGAAATATTTAGGCAATGTATGATGTATTAGTTTCAAAAGAGCCATAAATATTGATGCTGATCCAGGTTTTGGGATTAGAATTAAACTCTAAAATTAATGCAAAAATGCATTTTAAAAGAATTTGGTCAGTATCCTTTGTTCTCTTTGTTGCTAAGTGTGACTATGCAAGGTACTGGTTGTTTCAATGACACTCGCAAGCTGGTGTAGTTCAGCTTGAGTGATGTCTATTTGTCATAGGAGGTATAAACTTTGACTAAAATTAAGATTTTTATCTAGTGTGGCATGGAAAGGAGCATAGGGCCTGGCGGTCGGACATTGTCGACATGAGTGTAGTGTCATGTAGCTTCCTGACTCAGGTGTGTGGGACCCCCTGGGTCTTTGATCTTGCGATTTAACGGATAATAGGGGGTCTAAGGCCTGAATCTAGATTAGTCTAGTAGGTTTAAGCCATTGGGTGTGATGCTGCAAAGCCGGTGCATCCACCTTCTTTCCTCCAGGTTTAGTTCCAAGATTCCGGCTGGTGATCTTGGGGGATTCTTGATAAAACTCAGAATTGTTATATCAAATCCACTCCATCTTGATGGCTTAGCTCGAGGAGGGGGACAAATATTGAAGTGACGACCTACAGGTTTGTCCCTGTTGTTGTCTATGTCCCCGCTGTGACCTTGGAAACGATCCATTAGTCGTTCCAAAGTTTGTCCAACACATTGAATGCCACAGTGTTTACACGTGATGGCATATATTATGTTGGCGCTCTGACAGTTGACTTCGGTCAGGGCTCTGAATTTTCGACCCGTAGTGGTCGATTGAATGCAGCCACTCCTGTTGAGTTTGGAGCAGTATCTGCATTTGAGTGGGGTGTTGCATGGGTATTTTCTAATGTGTGGGACCTTGGCGTTTGGTGTCTTTTGGCTGGTGGATGCTCTTACTAGCTCATCACCTAGGCTCTTATTCTTTCTGTTGCCGAATACCAATTTGTGATCATCGAACTCCCGAGTGGTTTTCGACTTTTTCATTTGGTCCCAATTTTCAGTAAGGATCTTTTTGATTGGTGGGTTGTGGGGGTTGTGGGTCGTGATGCAATAAAATGCTTTGTTTTGACCCTTTGGATTTTTGATTTTTGGTTTTATTAGTTCTGACCTTATTTGTAATTTGGCTCTTGCTAGTGAGTCTAGTAGGAGCTGTCTTGGATATTCCCTACGTATGAAATGTGTGCAGAGCATCAAGGAGTTCCGTAGGAATTCGGATTCTCTGGTGCATATGCGTTTGACCCTGAGGAATTGTGAGTAGGGGATGGCCCGCAAGACATGTCGTGGGTGCTCAGATGAGTAGAGCAGGTAATTGTGACTGTCGGTGGGTTTACAATGGAGGGTAGTTTCTAGTTTGCCCATCCAATTTTTGAGAATTGTGATGTCTAGGAAGTTCACCGTTGAGAGGGAGTCTTCCATTGTGAATTTTATTGTTTTGTGGCAGTTGTTGAGATGGTGTAAGAATACATCTAGCGCTGCCTTGCCATGTGTCCAGATGATAAAGACATCATCGATATATCTTTTCCAAACTAATGGTTGAGTGTGGTATGGATATACAAACCTGTTTTCAAAGTCTCCCATGAAGATGTTGGCATACGCCGGTGCCAACCTGGTGCCCATGGCGGTGCCACTGACTTGAAGGAAATCTTTGTCATCAAATTGAAAATTATTGCAAGTGAGGACTAGATTAAGCAGGGCACATATGGAGTGATTTGTGGGATTAAGGTTGTAGTGTCTCTGTGAGGAGAGTGCTTTTCGGACCGCGTTGATGCCTTCATCGGTCGGAATGTTTGTGTATAGACTAGTTACATCCATAGTTGCTAAAATAGCATCTTCGGGGCAGTCTAAGTCTAGAATTGTTGTGATGAAATCCCCGGTGTCCTTCAAGAAAGAAGGCAGCTCCGGGATTATCGGTTGTAAGAAAAAATCCACAAATTGAGAAATTCTTTCTGACGGGCAGTCATTGGCTGAGACAATGGGTCTGCCGGGAGGTGGTAGTTTGTTTTTATGGATTTTGGGTAAGAGGTATAAATTCGATGTTCTGGGTTTTTCCGTGACCAAATATTCAGCGGTTTGAGAATGTATTTCACCCTGTTTGTACATTCTGGAGACTTCCTCCGAAATAATATTGTGGTGTATTTCTGTGAGGTTTTCCTCCTGCAGTCTATAGAAATCTCTGTCATTTAGCTGACGGAGGCCCTCCTTTATATAGTCAGTTCTATTCTGGAGTACTACTGCTGAGCCCTTGTCAGCCTTCTTTATGACTATACTGTCATTTTTGGCTAGGGAAATTTTGGCTGTCTTTTCTGAGTGAGTGAGGTTGGATCATTGTTTTACTTTAGGGTAACTACTTTCAATGTCTCTCTGATTGAGTAGGGCAATATGTTCTACTTTTGCTGGAGTTGGAGGGTTCCATTTGGAGGGACGTTTGAACTTTTGATTTTTAAAGGGAGCCTGTATTTCATTTAGGTTCGTTTTAGTTTCTACTTCTACTTTTTCGTCAAATTTGCTGATTGTGATTTGGCGTTTGACACTGAGATGGAATTTGCTAATGTCTTCCATTATGATACCGGGGTCAGGGGCAGATGGGGTGCTTACAAATGTTAGTCCTTTCTGCAATAGAGTGAATTCTCCATCTGTTAGTTGATGATCTGAAAGATTAACAACACCTGAGGAACAGTCTAAAATATTTTTATTCTCAGTATTAATCATTGCGTTACCATTGGAATTTTGGTGTGAGTACAATGTAGGTAGGTAGTCAAGGCAGTATGTCTCGAAAGCTGCAATAAATATTTCATCTTCGAAAGGATTGTCATATTTACTATTGACTAAAGAGTGAGTCTGGTGGCACAATAACGAGTCTGAGTCATGGGGTGGTAGGTCTAAAGGTGACCTGCTTGGCGGAGCAGATCCACCAAGTCCACACGTGGACGACGGGGGCGTGACTGAGTGTCGTTGCCGCGTCTTCTGCCTGGCTGGGCTCTGGGCTGATTCTGGGTTTGGGTTGGTCTTCTCTGGTTGTTGTTTGGGTTTGGGTTGCCGCCTGCCCTGGAGCTGTGAGGGCGGGGGGCTCTTTGGGCGGTGCCGCGGTTCCAAGCCGCGGAAAAAACCTGGTTGGGGTTCTGGGGCTGATGTGTTTCCAACCGTGCCCTGTTCTGCGCCGCCAGGATTTCCTCTAGGGTGAGTGCCATTGAGGGGGGTGGTGGGGCGAAGCTGGTGCTGGCCACTGGGACCGGGGGGACCAGGGGACTGACCTGTGCCATAGAGCGTGGGTCGCGTGGGTGGTTGGTGTTGGAGGGGCTGGTTAGGGTGTGGGGACTGTAACCTGGCCTGAGTTCGACCGGAATGCCGGCCCATAGGGCATCATAGGCACCGAATTTCAAGTCGCTCACTTCTTTGTTGAATTTTGAGTTTAATTCAGCCGACTCACGCTCTACTAACTGGGTCGCTAGGGTGACGGCTGGTAAAAACTCATAGTAGTTGGCACTACCTGCTTTGGCTGTTTGTCTCTCGTGATGTGACTGCATGGCAGTGTAGTAAGCATCAACATTGACTCTCAAAGCTTCCGCTTTGTTGTCCAGGATGCCTGCCATGGTGTTGAGGGTTGAGACAGCTTGGCCTTTTCTCATTGTAACTAGGGTGAGAGCAGCTTCTGTGGTTGTGATGAGGCCACTGGGTGGGAGGACTCCAGTGGTCCAGCTGGGGAAGCGGGAGGTAGCTGCCAGATGGCGAAAGAAATCTGCACGAATGCGGGATTGAGCCCCTTTTGGTAGGTGTTGCGGTATAATCTTCAGCTTTCTGCAGCCTCGGGAAGGATTCTGGCAAAATAGGCTTGTTTAGCACCAGAGTTCTCGAGGTTTATGGGGGTCAGGTGGGGGGCTGCTACCTGATGTGGGGCCACTGGGCTGGCATTTGGAGTTACCAAGGGGGTGGCATTGGTGGACGGGGGTGATTGTAGTAATCTCCTGATTGTCTCCTGTAAGTAGGCAGACTGTGCTTCAGCAGACATCTGTGTGAAGCCGGGTGCCGGGGAGTTTGATGTGACCGGCACCGGTGCCGGAGTCGTCGGCATGGTGACCGGGGCGGTCTCATCTGTGAGGATGAATGAGGCGTCCACGGGGTTCAGGCCACTGGCCTGGATTGTGTTGTCAATCTCCATTGGGATGAACGAGCCTTCTCTAGTGGCGGATGGTCCATTCTGAAAAAGGACAGTGCGGGGAGCGGTTAGTTCAAAGTCATCATCCATATTAAAAGACACTTTTAGCGGTATTCTATTGGGTCTAGATTGGGAATGAAAATGGGATATGACAACAGGGGTGGTGGTCATTCTTGTTTCCTTAGGGGAAGTGAGGTTGGCCAAAGTACTGGCAATAGTGGTACTGGCAGGGGCCACAAAGGACTTGATCGGTCTTTGCGCGTCTTTTGATGAAATGACGATCGGTAAATTGGTCATTTTCGGCTGTGCAGTTGTTGCTACTGCTTCAAGTCGATTAGCAGGACTAGTGTGGGTTATAACAGAAGCATTGCGAGGGGTTTGATTGGTGGAATTGTCCGCAAAAGTGATATTTCGGACTGTATTTGTGTTTTCCGACTCGACAAGGACAATTGAGGGGGTTCCCCGGAATGTGAGAGGGGGATTCCGTGACGTCATCTGGTCAAGTCTCTCGCCCGTTCTCGCGCCCCCGCGAGATTTCGCAAGAGTTGGCGCTGGAGGGGATTCCCCCGGCGGTGAGGGAACTCCCTGACGTCATAACGGTGTTTTGGATTGAAAGCAAGGCTCGCGAAGTCGAGCAAGGCGAGCTGTCGCTGTTTTCCGACAAATTGATGGCGGTAAGGCTCAAATTGTCACATTTTGGGGGAAATTCATGTCTTATGGTGTCGCTAAAGCCTAGATGAGAGGTTTTACTACCTAAATAAGGCTGTGTGAGCGGTGGGAACTCTAGTTCGTCACAATACCAGTCTGTGTTTGGCCGATCGAGTTCGGCAAAGACGAAATTAGTTTGATCGGTGTCGGCGGAAATTAGAAATTCATGTGATCTGGTAGAACCCATCGAACGAGTATTATATTTATGCCTGGGCCTACTATATGCCATTAGATTCACTGACAATTTGCCACTAGACTGACCGACCATTTGCCATTAGATAAACTTACCATTTGCCATTAGATTCACTGACGATTTGCCTCTTGACTGACCGACCATTTGCCACAATTGATACTATTTTGACCGACCATATGCATCAGATTCACTGACGATTTGCCACTAGACTTACAGACCATTTGCCATTAGATTAGCTGACCATTTGCCACTAGACTGACCAACCATTTTCCTTTACGTTAACTGACGAATTGCCACTAGGCTGACCGACTATTTGCCATTGGATTCGCTGACCAATTGCCACTAGAATCACTGATGATTTGCCACTAGTCTGACCGACCATATGCCATTAGACTAACTGACCATTTGCCATTTGATTCACTGACCATTTGGCACTACTTTGACCGACCATATGCCATTAGATTCACTGACGATTTGCCACTAGACTAACCGACCATATGCCATTAGTTTCACTAACGATTTGCCACTAGACTTACCAACCATTTGCCACTAGACTGACAGACCATTTGCCATTAGACTAGCTGACCATTTGCCATTAGATTCGCCTACCATTTGCCATTAGATTCACCGACCAATTGGCACTATTTTGACCGACCATATGCACTAGATTTGTTGACGATTTGCCACTAGACTGACTGGCGATATGCAATTACGTTAACTGACGAATTGCCACTAGACTGACCGACCATTTGCCATTAGATCCACTGACCAATTGGCACTACTTTGAATGACCATATGCCATTAGATTCATTGACAATTTGCCACTACTGTTTGCAGTTTAAATAGTGAAGAAGATGATGAAGATGAAATAGTAGAAAGAAGGTAAAGCAAACACTCTTACACATTATATTGTCATATACCACTGTACATATATTATAGGCAGCCTGTCACTGTTAGTTCTAGTAATGCAATATCACTATGTTTATATATGCCTTAAGATGCAGTGGATGTAGACTGGTTTACACAATAGAAATATGATTTATTTCTAGAACAGTTTAGTTAAACCGTTATTATATCTAAGAATGATTGAAGAGGAAACTGGGTTTAAAGTTGTATTAATTTGTGTTTCATTATTGTGTTCAAATCATTATTTCTAGAGATTTTGATTGATCTCGTTTGTACAGGCTTAGTTAAAGCATCTTTGAGATAAAAATCCAATGTCCAAAAGGTAGTATATTTCTTGTTTGGATAAATGTTCTGAAACTGCTATGTAAAAAGCTGGATTACCCTGCATTGTATCTATGCCTTATCATCATGATTGTATTAATCTATATTCACGAAATTGAATATCATGAAAATGGTTATGCCCTGACTAACATTATTTCCAATGTCTATATCCATAATCAATTCAACACATAAGACACAAATCCATGATTTGAAAATGAATTTACATGTATGATATTGTAGAGTTCGTCTTTATGTAATTCGATTAAATAAGGACTCGAACTGCAGTTTTCATGTAGAGATGCAAGAAAACAGGGTTTATTAGTCGTTCACCTGTACAACAATGCTAATCCTTGAAGTATATGAGGTTCGATCAATGTATGTTTGGCTTTCAAATAACTTTCTATATATCACACAGTCAGAGACCTGAGAAGGTCTGCCAGAGCAAGGGGGTGAGGACAGCTTATATACTGTCCGCTTCCGATAGGGGTGCCCCCTGGCTCCGGCCGCCCGAACTACCTTGTAGGCGTTCGATTACAATACTAATATTAGTGTCCCTACACCACCCCCCTCAGACATTACATACGCTTACGCTTTTAAATATATGTACAATATAATATAAACTCATACAACTGAGTTTATTCTAGTAAAGCGTTATGTTACGTCGTGAACACAGTAGGGTATATAAAAATATACAAAACTAATATTATTTACATAGGTGGTAATATATCCGAACGGCTCGACACATTTCGAATTATTAAGGACACTTGTATAGTATACATACAAACATATATAGATTAGCGACTAGAATCAACTTGACATCTCTCATGACAAAAAAAACAAGAACAAAAACTGAAGATCCGGGCAGCCATCCTAACCTTTTTCAACATTGGTTAGGCACGAAGTACCATCCTTTCGGAAGGACTCGGGTGTGTGGTGCTCTCCTCTTCAACAGCCGTCCTGTCCCAAACTGGACAGGCACGTTCATTCGAACGGGTTAGTGGTGCTCTCCTCTTCATTCTCGTACTGCTGCCTCTGTTCTAACTGAACAGACACGTTCTTCCGAACGGGTGAATGGTGCTCTCCTCTTCAGATATCTGGTCACCGTATTCATCCTGCGTACTTCGGTTACTGCTGTTCGATGGTTCAGTAGACGTTCATACTACACTAACTCGTTCTCTTTCGAATATCAAATCACTCATATTTTCTCACTCTCGAATCGTGGGCTCACCCTTCCTCACTCTGGTTCTTTAGCAGTTCCAGAGCGGATTCGCGGGTGCCATCCCACTCGTCCAAGAACACTCCAAATACCTGCTGGAACTTGACGTTCATAGCCTCGTTCCGGTCATTTGACTCCTGCAGACGTTTCTGAGCCAAAGCAGTCCGTGATGCGGCTAGCTTGGCTTCGTTCCGAATTTTATTCGTTTCGGCGGCCAGAAGCGCCTCGTTATCTTTTTCCAGGTTCGTTCTGGTCTTGGCCTCCTGTTCAACCAGAGAGCGGGCAAATAAGTTCGCCACCCCCTGGTTGTATCGGACAGCCAATTCCCTCTGAGTCTCTTGGAAGTCGTCCACTGCCTGCTGGGCTTGGGCGCACACCACTCTGTCACTCGGATCAAAATACAGATCCACCGGTCTCGTGCTCAGTCGGGGCCTATTGTCCGGAATCTGAGTCAATACAGGTTCGACACGTGCAGGAACCTTCTGTGCGCTCAATTCTGGGAAGTCACCCGTCTCCGGCCCACGGGTCGGATCTTTCCGGTCGAACCAAGCAGGTGGATTATCACTCTGCGAAGCTGACGCTGATGCCGAACTTGCTGACGAGGACGGACGTGACTCCGACCCCCCACTCATTGGTGACTGATAGTCAGTCGAATCTTTCCGTTTCTGCTGCTTCGACCTGGAGTCACGAGCCACAGCCAGGGGCTTCTTAAACTCCGAGGTTTCGGGAGAATCGGACCGAGATTTCTTTCCTTTGACACTTGCTGGGCTGCGGCTAGCCCGCCTCTTCTCGTCAATCTTTGCCTTGGGTGGATCACCCCTCCATTCACACACTCTAGAGAATAGTTCGTTCGTCATTTGAAATTTCCCTCGAGCTCTCACTAGGGCAATTCTCGCACATATCTTGCCCTTCTTGGATTCATGCACATTACAGAATGAATCCGTCTTCACGCCGATGTGCTTGAAGTCCGAAGGGATCATTCTGTTGTATTCTGTCATCACTTTATCGTGCAGACTCATTACTTTCTCGCGCGCTGCACTCAGTCCGGGGCTGTGACAAAACTTCAGATGGCGAAGCATCACACCCCTTCTGGGAGTAACGCAACCATTGCAGGTTGCGCTATCCCTTTGTCCTTTCGTATTGGCACATTCGTAGACCACTGTGTGGTGGAAGTGCCGTTCACACAGATGCCTTAGGAACCGCATTGCTGTCGGATATGTCCTGTCCTTTCCTTTCTCTTCTATGCAAATGGTGAACGGGCAATGTCGCTCACCGTCTTTCTGATACCAACATAAGTAGGCCCAGCGCAACTTCGACTTCTGGTCTCTTATGTAGTAACTATCGGGGTATTTCGTTAGTTCTTTAAACCACTCCATATAGAAATCTGATGGCAAGGGATCGTCCTCGGTTTCCCGAATCCAATCTTCGTCATCACTTTCGCCATTCATATTTCGGGGTTCGGGGCAACCGTACGCTTTCTTGCCCTTCGCACATTCCTCGAACGAACCCGGAATGAAGTGTGCGAACTTCGCCTCACTATTCTTCCAGATTCGTTGATTTCTTTCTCGTTCTTCCTCATCTTTCGACCCCTCTTCATCCTCTCCCTCTTCTTCCTCCTCTGGTTCCTCCTCATTTGGAACCTCCATCTTCTCCTCCGGATCCTGTGTAGTTGGATCCGGATCGGTTTCCGGAGGTTCGCCACCCGAGTCCGGTCCAGACTCGTCGTCCGGACTATCTTCGGGTTCACTCACTTTGATGGCCTTCTTAGTGGCTCCTTTAATAATACCGCTGACCTTGGCGGCGGCAGCAGCCTGAACGGCAGCCATCCGTCCTTCCAGTGGATTATCACTCGAAGGATCTTTCCTGCCCACTACCTCTGTGACTTTAGCAATCACTTTCGGAGGCACAGTCATTTTTGTGTCTTTCTTAGATTCCTTCAACTTCTTTTTTTCTTTCGCTGACAGGACCGGTGTGAAGGCACCCTGGTCACTGTCAGATTCGGTGTCGGTCAGAGACTTTTTCTTTGTCTTTCCCTTCACACCTTTACTTTTCGTTTTCTTTGGGGTTTCCTCTCCTTCGGTTTCGCTTCCTGTTGACAGACCGCCTTTTTGTTTGGCGGCCTTCAGGATTGCTTTGCCCTTTCGGATGGATGCCAGTCGTTCTTTATGTTCAGCAGAGGTCAGTTCTTCCTCTGCCCCGGGAACATATGCCCTAGTGGCGTAGGTCCCCTCTCGAATCATCGTGCTGATGATTCCGTTCAATTTCTCCTCCGGCTCCGAACACTCCTCCAGTCGACGAAGTAATTCGTCTCCATTCAGAGTGTAGAGCCTCGGGGCCTCCGGATGCTCCGCTCGTTCTACCCAGTCTTCTGCAGTCCTGGGTTCTTTCTCCATGTCGGGTTCCCGGTACAGTACCTCTCCTGCGATATCCATTCCGGTAACCCCCATTCCAGTATGGTCAGTCAATACATGGGGTAGGTTCGGAAGGCGATTCTGTCGATATGCGATTTCGCAATCGAACACCGCCCTTCGGAACGGCTGACTCACTTGCAGTCCAGCCTCAGTTCGGTTGTAAAACAGGAGCCATTCGGATGGCAATGCTGCGTACTCTGTCGGGGATAGGAAGTGTCGAACGCAGTCCCTAGTGGTTGCGTCCCAACACTTTCGGTCTCCTTCTAAGATCCGGTCGTGAATATGGACTTCCCGACCGTCGTACCTTGATTTAAATCCATCCAGATTCGGTTCGAGCAGCGGCTCGTCCGATCGTTCCAGGATTTCTTCAATCTCCATGCCCTCCATTCCCATGCTACTCTCCTCTGCTTCGGATTCATTCAATGCACTTTCTTCGTTCTTGGTAACTGGCGACATCGCCTCGGTCTCCATAAATGCTTCGGACACCTCGTCGAGGGCCGATCGTTCGGAATGAGAGCCAGACGCCGAAGCCATCGTGACACTCAAAAAGTTCTTTCACTCGATAACAAATGAATGACAGGTACCAGGACCCTTTCTACGGGATCCTGGCGACTTCACCCACCTGCTATACACTGAGTTCACTTTCAAACAGTCTATATCTCCTCGCTTTTGTGCTCTGATACGCTTCCCCTTGCTCTGTCCGGCGAACCGTAAACAAATATGGCGGGTTGCTGACCCGCGTCGACCTTTGCGCACGCGCGTCGGTCTCGCGAGATACCGCGCATTCGGCGAGACTTCAGTTTTCCCGCGCTTGCAAAATATAAACAATCACTCACCCTTCCCGCGCGTCACGCATTACGATCAGGTAATTATAGCACTGATACCCTCACTGCCCTGTCGAATTCATCTCGAGTCATTATGGATCTAAATACGGATAGCAACTACTAATCCGCCGGATTATCCGTCCATTACCCACTGGCACATTCACAGGTAAGTTTGTTGGATTTCTGGCTTCTGTCGTGATCATTCCTACATATAAGACGAATTACCAGGTTACCCCGATAATTATGACAACACTTAACTGATTACATCGTTGTGTTTCAGGTTAGGTGACAGCACCCCTCCCTCTCAACCTAGGGCTGCGACGAACCCCCACTGGATTCCCTTTACACCTGACATTCGGAGCGGTCTGCTTCCGTTCCCTCTTAGCCATTGAGGGAACAGCCCTTCTCTTCCTGTCCACACCCGCCGAGACATTCTTTGCTTTCTCCGATCTTTTTGGAGTTCGTTTAACTTGCACCGTTTCCTTCTTCACCTTCCTAGGTCTCCCCGGACCCCTCTTCTCTACTACTTTATCTAACTCCCTTTTCATTTCCTCCTTCTCCTCCTGTCCCATTTTGAACATTTCCGTGGAGTACTCTCTCCCCTTCCATGGTTTCAACCGGGCCACATTCGATTTCTGATTCCTCCCGAAGGTATCCCTCATCAGGACTGTATCATCACTTACTCTCTGGGTGATCCTCCACGGACCATCCCAATTATCTCTCAGCTTGATGCCAACCAGAGGTTCGTGGTATCTCGCTACTAAGTCCCCTACCGCAAACCGCCGAACCTTTAGATTGGTATCATAGCCCACTTTCTGCCATTTAGCTGTCTTTCCTAATTCCTTTCTTACTAATTCATACGCCTTCCGGAATTGTTCCTTCAACGCTTCCACAAACATGATCTGACACGGGACATCTGGATTCATACCAACTACTCCGAACACTAGGTCCGCTGGCATAATAAGATCCTCCCCAAATACTAACAGATTCGGAGAGCAGTTCGTACTCGCATGTACCGTGCTATTATAAGCATGGCAAACAAAGTCGCACTGCTCATCCCAATCATCCATCTCTTGATTTACTAAACTCTTCAGGACCTGTATTAGGGTACGATTGAATCTTTCCACCTGACCATCACTCTGTGGTCGATACGGATTGGTTCGGGTCTTGCAAATGGCCAATTGATGACACATTTCCTGCCATAGATTCGATTCGAACTCTCTCCCTTGGTCGCTATGCAACATCAGAGGCACTCCCAAGTACAGTATCCATCCCTTCACTAACATTCTAGCACAAGTTGCTGCTTTGTGATCCTTCATTGGGAATACCTTCGTATACTTCGTATAGTAATCCGTTACTACCATCATACATGTATTTCCTTCCGGAGTTGTCACAAATCCTGTAATTATATCCACTGCCACTCTTGCGAACCTTACTCCAAACAGTTCCTGGGTTAAGGGCATTTTACCCAACCCAGGCCCGGGCTTGCTCGTACAACATTTCGGACAAGTGTCTATCCATCTCAACAGATCCGTACTCATACCTGGCCAGTAATACATTCTAGCCAGCCTTTCCAGAGACCGTTTTCTCCCAAAATGGCCACTGGTCCGATGCCCATGGCAAAAGAACATTATATCCCTTCGCATGGCAGTAGGAATAAAGATCTGTCTTGACTTATTTCCCAACGCATTCGTCTTCCACCTATAGATCAGTCCATTTACCACCTCTAACTCTGTCCATTGAGCTATTAGTCGCCTCATCTCCCTATTCTCCAACGATATTGCTGGCCGAGTAGGGATCCTTCCTTCTACAAGTAACATCTTCAGACGGATACTATTCGCATCTCTCTCCTGGAAGCTCTTAATGGAGTTCTCGTCCCATTCTAGTATCACGGGTTCGAGATCTCTAAAAGGCTTTCGGACTCCTGCCAACACGGCATTATGCTTCCCACAATCATCACATCCGTCATTCTGACACTTCCTCACCGGGATTCGCGACAACGCATCAGCGTTCACATGCTTAGCCCCCTTTCTATGCTGAATTTGGCTATGGTCCAATCCGAACTCAGATAGGTGTGCCAACCACCGTCCTATCATACCTTCCGCATCCTTAAAGTTCAATAACCACCGCAGGGAGGAGTGATCCGTACGTAAAGTAAAATCAGATCCCCACAAGAAGTGCTTATATTTCTTTGTATATACTACCACCGCCAATAATTCCCTCTTTGTCGTACAATAATTCCTTTGTGCCTTACTCATTGTATTGCTTGCAAATGCGATTGGAACCTCTTTCCCATCTTGGACTTGAGACAAAGCTGCTCCTATACTTTCATTGCTCGCATCAGTGTCTAATATGAAATGGCCATCCGCAGTGGGGTATTTCAAAACCGGTGTTTCCACGAACAACCGTTTAATCAGTTCGAATGATTCCCCTTGTTCTTTCCCCCATGGGAACTTCTCCTTACGTCTCCCTGGGGTCCAGTGCGACAGACATTGTATTGGATAACTTATCCGGGAGTATCCTGGTAAGAAATCTCTATAATAAGAACAAAATCCTAGGAAGGATCTTACTTCTTTCGGTCCTTTAGGAATGCTCCAGTCTGTTACAGTCTTAACCTTCTCCGGATCAGCCTTCACCCCATCTGTTGAGATGATCCGTCCTAGATAGTTAATACTTTTCTGAAACATATTACACTTTTTAGCTTTCAGCTTTAATCCATTCGAGATTATTCGCTTCAACACCAACTTCAGGTTCTCCAGGCATTCCTCGAATGTCTTTCCGAATATGATCACATCATCCAGATATACCAGACATTTCTTCCACAATAAGTCACTCAGTAAAGTCTCCATCATTGCTTCAAACGTGGCCGGAGCATTACAGAGTCCGAATGGCATCACGTTATACTGGAACAACCCTACATGGCTCGAAAACGCAGTTTTCTCCTTGTCTTCTTCTTTCATTCCCACCTGCCAATAACCAGACTGCAAATCAATCGTACAAAACCATTTATTTCCTCCGAGGGAATCAATGGTCTCATCTATCCGGGGGAGCGGATACGAATTCTTTTTAGTCAAGCCATTCAGTTTTCGGTAGTCTATACAGAACCGGATACTCCCATCCTTCTTTGTTACCATACATACTGGACTACTCCAAGGACTGGTGCTCGGAGTTATCACTCTTTCCGCCAACATCTTCGTAATCTCTTCTTCCGCCACCACTTTCTTTGCTAGCGGAAGACGTCTATATGGTATCTTTACTGGATTCGCCCCTTCTGTGTTAATTGAGTGCAGGACTCGATCCGTTCGTCCCAACGGCTCTCCGGGCCGCGCAAAGGCTGAACTACACTCAGTTAACATCTCCCTCAGGGCCTTCCTCTGTTCCTCCGTCTCTACTCCGGATCCCTCTATTAACTTTTCCAATCCTTCTTCCATTACTTCATTGTTCGGGACTAGTCCACTTCCATTCTCAAAGCTACTGGTGACCGCTTCCGCGGATATCACTTCTCCCACTACAGTGCCTTTCTCTAGGTAGATGGTTTTCGAACCCGGGTTTGTTATAGGGGCCACCCCCCATGCTATGTTGCCTATCAGGGTGTCGGCTGACTCCAAACCCTTCTTTCCCAACACTGTCACATTAGGTTCGAAAACCCCCGGAACGCCCCTCTTCATCCTACTGGAGGCTATTAACACATCACATGCCATTCCGGGAGGTATTTTTACCGTCTGTACCACACTCCCTACTCCACTAACTTCTCGTGCCAGGCATTGTATCCTGTCTTTGTAGGGACGATTTACTTTCAACATTCCAGTGACGGGGTCCAATTTTACCCCATATAAGGAAGCGAAATCCATCCCAATGATACCATCATCCTCTATCCCAGCGACAGTAGGGGAAATGACATATTCCCTACCACCCACCAAGATGATCATACAAGTTCTACCAAACGTTCGTATCTTGCTCCCATCAGCCGCACATGCATTTACCCTCGTTGTGAGGTCATCATCCATGTTCGACACCAGATCGTAGAATCTTTTCGACATAGCGGAGTGGCTAGCTCCGGTATCCAACAAAAATTCTCCCATTCTGCCGTTTACAGATACGGACACATACCATCTCTTTCCTCCCATCATAGAGGGATTACTTGCGAACCTTTTGATGTCGTCTGCCATGTCAAAATTGAATCCGAATCCTTTCAAATACTCCAGACACGGATGACCTTGGGGAAGGCGGATCCCCCCGATCCTGGATAGTTCCTCTACCGAACCTTCCTCTCTATTGGTGATCGGTTTCCCTTCTTTGCTCTCCCTGGCAACTGTCTCACCAATACCCCCAGCCCCACATGTTTTCGGCTCATCAGCATTTCCCATGCTGCTGGGCGGATACATTACAGACTCCTTAATCGCGTTCGTATGGATTGTATCCTGGCATACTTTATTCGGGGTCGTCAGCTTGCCTTCACGGACAACCCCCTCTAATTTCCCGCCTCCTCTCTCTTTCTTTCTCTCCAAACTGGTTTCTCGGCCGTACATTCGGCTGCGAAATGTCCGGTCTCCTGGCACCTGAAACACTTCACCGTTGCTCGATCCAGCTTCGGTCGTTTCTGATAGTCCAACAATCCTTTCATTTCTTCTATCATGGCCATTAACCGTTTCTCATTCTCTGATGACGCTCCTAACTGGGGGGTAGGGATGGGCTTAGAGCTTGCCTCTACTGGCTTCTCCTTCTCGGGTGGTTTACTACCATTTTTCTTCCACCGATTCTTTCGATCCCACTTATCTCCCCCTATTGCTGCAATTCTTTCCTCATCCGAACCATCGTCCGAATCGCTTTCCTCTGGAGCGGCCGTATGTGCAGACGCCACTCTTTGGTTGGGTACGAACCCAGAAAGTAGTCGTTTCTTCTTTTCATGCTGATCGATAGCCAAAAAGAAGTCTACCATTGAGGATCCTCGCCCCCATTCCTTCTGGACGAGTTCAGCATGGGACGGATCCCTCAGTCCTTTTATAAAGTGTGTGAATAGTTCATCTAAGAAATATTCATCATCCCGTCTCCAATAAGGTCGAGCCTTTTGCAACAATCTTTGAAGCTCTAGTCCGAATACTTTCGGAGACTCTTTTGGTTTCTGTGTTCGTACCTGGAACTCCGACCAAGGATCATTCGCGGACAGCACCCCAAAAATGTGTGTGGCGGCTGCCACCAATTGGTCATAGTCTCCATCTTCCCCATACGTCTCTCGCCAATCATCTACAGCTATTCGTCCCGGACCCTCACTCAACCATTTAATGAGGGGACCTAAGGAAGCCTCTTTGTCCCACCCATGGTAACGGTTATCGTCACAAAAGTCCTGGTAGCTTTCCTTCCAGTTCTCTCCATTGAACCGCCGGGGAGTACGAACAGGCTTCCGGGCACTGTTATGACTCCATACCAGTCGATCAGACTGCCTCAGACTCCATTCCATAATTTCTGACTCATCTTCCCGGGTCCGACTGCAACAGTCTATCCCCATCCCTTGAATACAAGGGTCGGATTCCACTATTGCAGCAACTCTTGGACCCATAGACGATCGTTTGGTCAGCCTTCTCGGGGCAGGGACTGGTCTTGGTGTCCCTCCTCTTGGATTGGGCTGGGTTCGATCAGGGCTGGGGGGGTAACCTCCATATGACCCAGGGTCCTGTACAGTTCCGGCTCCTCCTCCCTGGTTAGTTCCGGGGTTCGGAGCACCACCTGATCCCCTGCTTGGAATCGATCCACCCCCTTCATTATAGGACTGTTGTCCTTCGTTCGATCCGGCTCCAGGTAATGGTGCTTGGTACTGGTAGGTTATATTATATATCGGTGGTGGTGGTACCGTATAGTTATGTCCTGCCAGGGTGTCATACGCAAAGGGATGCAGAGAGCCGTAGCTATGATTCATTCGTTTGGGCGGGGCCCGCTCGTAATATCATGGGTACTAGAGATCTCTTTCTCCTCGGTTCCCCCATAGGTGACTTTACTGTCAGCCTCATTCGGGGCAGTCCTCCCGTGGGTTCGTTCGTACTTACCGTCCGCGACCACCCCCCGTGTTTCGATTGGTTCCACGGTGGTTAAGATCGGACTAGGGGTGGACGCGACATGCTTTGGTAGCCGGCCTCCCTCATTCGTGGGTTCTTTGTTACGAACCTCTTCCGCTTTGCGGATCTCCTCCATCTGACTCTGGTAGGCCAGATAGGTGTCATTCATTTCTTCTTTCTTTTTCTGAATAGCCTCGAGGTCCGCTTTCATTTCACTTCGGGCCTGCTTCAAGGCCTCTCGTTCTTGTTCGAACTGTTCCCTCAGGGCTTGGCCGGACTTTTCTTCCTTTGAGTAATCCGCCTTGATTTTCTTGACCCTCTTGGATTGTCGTTCGATTTCGCTTTCATAGGTATCCCGAAGATCACGACTTCGGCGAGCCTCTTCTTTATCTTTCTGGAGTTGTGCTTGCTCCTCTGTCAGACAGTGTTGAGCGTTCTTAACCTTTTGTTGGACCTTAGCCAACTGAGAGGTCTCGAGAGCCAATTGTTCACTGATATATTTTCTATCTGCTTGTATTCTGGATTTCACTTCGTTCAATTCCTCGGCCTCCTTCCGGTTCTGGGCGATTACCCTCGCCTTTTCGTCGGCCAGCCGGATCAAATCCTCATTCATGGCTGTGTACCGATCCCTCATTTCCTCCTCCTCTGCTTTCAATTTTTCACAGTAGGCGTCGTAGTCAGGGATCTGTCGACCTCTTCTAGACAAGTCTCGTTCCATATGTCCGAGGTTCGGTTCGGAGGGAAGCATGTCTGCCCATGGGTTCCCTCGGAACGGATTGGTGTTTGGAACTGTCTTTATAGGAGGAAATTCTCCCGGAGTTCGAAAAATCAAACTCCTCTTTCGAGATTTTTTATTCTCTGGGGTGTGCATTCGAGAGGCCACCTCCCAGATTTCATTTATTTGGGCTACTGTGTAATCCAGTTCCCCATCCTCCAGTTCGGTTCTGGATCCTTCATTTCCCCCCTTTCTTGACTGAGCCTCCGCCAGGGTCAGTCCGCTATCTCTTTCATGAAAATCCTGGTCACGGCACCAGTGTAGAGTTCGTCTTTATGTAATTCGATTAAATAAGGACTCGAACTGCAGTTTTCATGTAGAGATGCAAGAAAACAGGGTTTATTAGTCGTTCACCTGTACAACAATGCTAATCCTTGAAGTATATGAGGTTCGATCAATGTATGTTTGGCTTTCAAATAACTTTCTATATATCACACAGTCAGAGACCTGAGAAGGTCTGCCAGAGCAAGGGGGTGAGGACAGCTTATATACTGTCCGCTTCCGATAGGGGTGCCCCCTGGCTCCGGCCGCCCGAACTACCTTGTAGGCGTTCGATTACAATACTAATATTAGTGTCCCTACACCATGACAAATTCTCACGAGAGATTTTCCAGAAGTAAATAATGTCATTTTAGGGTTTGGGTGTAATAATTAAGCCACAATAAAAGATTATTTGAGAAATATTATTTTGGGGGGATATCCTTAGTAAATATACCACAAGATCAGTAGCAGGCCCAGATGTTCTCAAATCCTTTAGCAAATGTCAGCCTGTGTTAGTTCTCGTACGATTATGAAATTCTGCAAGTTACATACTGGATGATTATGTAATGTACCTGGTAGTACGTTTCTGTTGCTTTTGTTTAATATTTAGATATGTTTAGCATTTTGTATGTTGTTTAGTTACCCCCCCCCCCTCGTTTTACCCATTCGGTTTAAAGCTATGTTCCTGTGGTGCATCGTGCATTTCCTTTGTTTCTCCTCAGTAGAGTGGTATATAGGAATTAAGGAAGAATGTTTTCATTTGGTTTTCATTATTATATTTTCTGGATGTTTGAATGCAGGTTATTGGTCAAATAGCATTCATATTTCGTTACACTTGGATGGTCAGTGAATCTAATTGCAAATGGTCAGCTAGTCTAATGGCAAATGTTCGGTCAGTCTAGTGGCAAATCGTCAGTGAATCTAATGGCATATCATCAGTGAATCGAATGGCAAATGGTCAGTAATGTGGACAGATGAGGAGAAAGGACCTTCTGAGGTTAAATGTATGTTTTAAAATTGAAGTCATAAGCTTTCAAAAGAGGTATCATAGATGGAGATATCCCTTCTCGTTTTTGAGAAATTGCTTCATGAATCTGAGATGGTGCTACCCTTACCAAACAGCCAATAGGCTCTATCTCTTGTTGTTTTAATTGTATTCCTATATGTAGTTTTGAAATGATATTTGCAATTTATTTTCAGTGTGGTAATCCCTATGAATGTCTCTATTGATTTGAATTTTTCTCTTCCTATTCGGAAGGAAATTATGGATGCCATGGCAACACATTCTAGGCAGAAAACCTTACTTAGGCCTCATATTGGCTTCAATACGTTCCATTTACATTCCAAATATGGAAGGAATACTCCAAAATAGAAGGTTTTGGAGAAAACCATCATTTTCTATGTAAAAAATCACCTTAGAGCAAATTTTGGCAAATATTCACATTTGTGGTCATTGTGATGCCCCCTAGGGGCCATACCCAAATACTAAAAATCCCTCCTGGATGTACATTTCTCCTCAGCTGCCCACAGTCAGTCTAGTGGCAAATTGTCAGTAAACCGAATGGCAAATGGTCGGTCAGTCTAGAGGCAAATCGTCAGTGAATCAAATAGCAAATGGTCGGTCAGTCTTGTTGCAAATGGTCAGTGAATCTGATGGCAAATGGTCAGCGAATTTAAAGGCAAATCATCAGTGAGTCTAGTTGCAAATCGTCAGTGAACCTAATGGCATATGGTTGGTCAGTCTAGTGGCAAATTGTCAGTGAATCTAACGGCAAATGGTCAATGAATCTAATTGCAAATGGTCAGCGCATCTAATGGCAAATGGTCAGCCAATCTAACGGCAAATGGTTGGTCAGTCTAGTGGTAAATCGTCAGTGAACATAAAGGCATATGGTCGATAAGTCTAGTGGCAAATCGTCAGTAAATCTAACGGCATATGGGCGGTCAAAGAAGTGCCAATTGGTCAGCGAATCTAAAGGGAAATGGTCAGCAAATCTAATGGCAAATGGTCAGTCTAGTCTAATGCCAAATGGTCAGCAACTCTAATGGCAAATAGTCGGTCAGTCTAGTGGCAAATGGTCAGCAAATCTAATGGCGAACGGTCAGTGAATCTAATTGCAAATGGTCGGTCAGTCTAGTGGCAAATGGTCAGTTCATCTAATGGCAAATCCTCAGTTAGTCAAATGGCAAATGGTCGGTCAGTCTAGTGGCAAATCGTCAGTGAACCTAATGGCAAATGGTGTGTCAAAGTAGTGCCAATTGGTAGATGAATCTAATGACAAATGGTCAGCGAATGTAACAGGAAATGGTCAGTTAGTCTAATAGCAAACTGTTGGTCAGTCTAGTGGCAAATGGTCTGCGAATCTAATGACAAATGGTCTGTTAGTCTAATGGCAAATGGTCAGTCAGTCTAGTGGCAAATTATCAGTGAATATAATGGCAAATGATAGGGGAATCTAATGGCAAATGGTCAGCTAGTCTAATGGCAAATGGTCTGTCAGTCTAGTGGCAAATGGTCGGTCAGTCTAGTGGCAAATCGTCAGTGAAACTTATGGCATATGGTCGGTTAGTCTGGTGGCAAATCGTCAGTGAATCTAGTTGCATATGGTTGGTCAAAGGAGTGCCAAATGGTCAGTGAATCTAATGACAAATGGTTAGCGAATCAAATGGCAAATGGTCAGTTAGTGTAATGGCATGTGGTCGGTCAGACTAGTGGCAAATGGTCAGCAAATCCAATGGCAAGTAGGTCTTCAGCCTAGTGGCAATTCGTCAGTTAACATAAAAGCAAATGGTCGGTCAGTCTGACGATTTGCCACTAGACTGACTGACCATATGCCATTAGGTTCACTGACAATTTGCCACTAGACTGACCGACCATTTGCCATTAGATTTCCTGACCACTTGCAATTAGATTTGCTGACCATTTGCCATTAGATTCCCTCACCAATTGGCACTACTTTAACCGACCATATGCCATTAGATTTACTGATGATTTGCCACTAGACTGACCGACCATTTGCCATTAGTCTAACTGACCATTTGCCTCAAGACTGACCGACCATTTGCCATTAGACTAACTGACAATTTGCCATTAGATTCACTAACCATTTTCCTAGTCTTATAGCAAATGGTCGGTCAGTCTAGTGGCAAATCGTCAGTGAACCTAAGGGTATATGGTCGGTCAGACTAGTGACGAATGGTCAGTGATTATAGTGGCAAATGGTCAGCGAATCTAATGGCAAATGGTCTGTTAATCTAATGCCATATGGTCAGTCAGTCTAGTGGCAAATCGTCAGTGAACCTAATGGCCTATGGTCAGTCAATCTAGTTGCAAATAGTAAGTGAATCTAATGGCAGATGGTCACTGAATCTACCGACAAATCATCAGTTAGTCTTATGGCAAATGGTCGGTCATCCTAGTGGCTAATCATCAGTGAATCCAATGGCATATGGTCGGTCAAAGTAGTGACAATTTGTCAGTGAATCTAATGGCAAATGGTAGGCGAATCTAATGGCAAATAGTCAGTTAGTCTAATGGCAAATGGCTGGTCAGTCTAGTGGCAAATGGTTGGTTAGTCAAGTGGCAAATCATCAGTGAACCTAATGGCAAATGGTCGGTCAGTCTAGTGGCAAATCGTCAGTGAATCCAATGGCATATGGTCGGTCAAAGTAGTGTAAATTGATAAATGAATCTTATGGCAAATTGTATGCGAATCTAAAGGCAAATGTTCAGTTAGTCTAATGGCCAATGGCCGGTCAGTCTAGTGGAAAGTGGTCGGGCAGTCTAGTGACAAATCGTCAGTAAACCTAATGGCATATGGTTGGTCAGTCTAGTGGCAAATCTTCAGTGAATCTAGTGGCATATGGTCGGTCAGACTAGTGGCAAATGGTCAGTGATTCTAGTGGCAAATCGTCAGCGAATCTAATGGCAAATGGTCTGTTAGTCTAATGGCAAATGGTCAGTCAGCCTAGTGGCAAATTGTCAGAGAACGTAATGGCATATGGTCAGTCAGTCTAGTGGCAAATCATCAGTGCACCTAATGGCATATGGTCGGGCAATCTAGTAGCAAATCGTAAGTGAATCTAATGGCGAATGGTCACCAAGTCTACCAACAAATCATCAGTTAGTCGAATGGCAAATAGTTGTTCAGTCTAGTGGCAAATCATCAATTAATCCAATGGCATATGGTCGGTCAAAGTACTGCCAATTGGTCAGTGAATCTAATGGCAAATGGTCAGTCTAGTGGCAAATCATTAGTGATTCTAGTGTCAAATGGTCAGTGAATCGAATGGCAAATAGTCTGTTAGTCCAATGGCAAATGATCGGTTAGTCTAGTGGCAAATGGTCAGTGAACCTTATGGCATGTGGTCAGTCAGTCTAGTTGCAAATTGTCAGTGAACCTGATGGCATATGGTCGGTCAATCTAATAGCAAATCGTAAGTGAATCTACCATCAAATCATCAGTTAGTTTAATGGCAAATGGTTGTCATATTAGTGGCAAATTGTCAGTGAATCCAATGGCATTTGGTGTGTCAAAGTAGTGCCAATGGGTAGGTTAATCTAATGGCAAATGGTCAGCGAATCTAATGGCAAATCGTCAGTTAGTCTAATGGCAAACTGTTGGTCAGTCTAGTGGCAAATGGTCAGTGAATCTAATGACAAATGGTCTGTTAGTCTAATGGCAAATGGTCAGTTAGTCTAGTGGCAAATTGTCAGTGAATCTAATGGCATATAGTCGGTCAGTCTCGTGGAAAATTATCAGTGAATGTACAGGCAAATGGTCAGTGAATCTAACGGCGAATCGTCAGTAAGTCTAATGGCAAATGGTCGGTCAGTTTAGTGTTAAATCGTCAGTGAACCTAATAGCATATGTTTGGTCAAAGTAGTGCCAATTGGTTAGTGAATCTAATGGCAAATGGTCAGCGAATATAATGGCAAATTGTCAGTTAGTCTAATGGCAAATGGTCGGTCAGTCTAGTGGCAAAAGTGAGTGAATCAAATGGAATATGGTCGGTCAATCTAGAAGCAAATCGTAAGTGAATCTTATGGCAACTGGTCACTGAATCTACCAGCAAATCATCAGTTAGTCTAATGGCCGATTGCCGTAAGTGAATCTAATGGCAAATGTCAGTGAATCTACTGGCAAATCGTCAGTTAGTCTAATGGCAAATGGTCGGTCAGTCTAGTGGCAAATCGTCAGTGACTCCAATGGCATATGGTCGGTCAAAGTAGTGACAATTGGTCAGTGAATCTAATGGCAAATGGTAGGCGAATCTAATGGCAAATTGTCAGTTAGTCTAATGGCAAATGGCCGGTCAGTCTAGTGGCAAATTGTCGGTCAGTCTAGTGGAAAATCGTCAGTGAACCTAATGGCATATGGTCGGTTAGTCTAGTGGCAAATCGTCACTGAATCTAATGGCATATGGTCGGTCAAAGCAGTGCCAAATGGTCAGTGAATCTAATGGCAAATGGTCAGTTAGTCTTATGGCAGATGGTTGGTCAGTCTAGTGGCAAATGGTCAGCGAATCTTATGGCAAATTAAATGGTCTGTTAGTCTTATAGCAAATGGTTGGTCAGTCCCATGGCAAATCGTCAGTGAACCTAAGGGCATATGGTCGGTCAGACTAGTGGCAAATTGTCAACGATTCTAGTGGCAAATGGTCAGCAAATCTAATGGCAAATGGTCTGTTAGTCTAGAGTACCGTGGGGTATTACTGGCACCCTAAGGAGTTTTTCCCCCGGTGCGATTTCCGTAAGATTTTTTGAGAATTTCTCTTTTCCCATCCATGGAGCATGGACTTTTCACATTTTCCATCAGTTACAGGCAAAATAATATATGTTACCGTATGAAAATTTATGTTTGAATGATTCAGGGCTTTGTTGGTATTACTGGCATGGCTGGGGGTATTACTGGCACCCTTATGCTTTCCTTACAAAAAGCCATAGTTTTACAAAAATATAAACAGCCCATTATGGGGACACACAATTATGTGTTAACAATTAAGGACTTAAAGTCAGAGACATCCTGACTTGCAACACTCATATGTCATTGATATACACCCAAACACAGACTTGGACCTCACAGGATTGCAGTGAAAATTTTTGTGAATGTTGTTTTGGGTACCCAAGTAATCCAAATTACTAAGGAAACAGCTTTGCTCTTAAACCAAACATATAAATATACATTGCAGTGTCAAAGAAAGAATCAATAACTGATTATTTTCATGCTCATCTTAACTAAAAGGATGACAGTAAGACGTGTGCCAGTTATACCCAATACTGTACAACTCTGTTGGTATTACTGGCACCCCCGCCATCTTGGGGGCATTGAGACCCAGTTTAAATATGATTGTTCTAGCAGACAGAGGACATAAATTGGCCATGGAATTCTGCTTACAGTTTACAAAAACATATATAGGTGAAGCTGTGAATCTGGATCCAATTCCTCTTACATCTTGGCAAAACCTATAACTGCACCAATATTGAGCTTAATGACTCAATGATCAATATGTTGAAGGCAATTATCGTCATCACAAAGTTTTATTTCCATTTTTTTTCGTCTTTTAAGGTAAGAGGATATGTCCCCAAAATGTCTTGAATTATCATTGGCTACCCTAAGTCAATTTGCCTAGCAAAAAATCCACACAACACTGCCAAGGTGCCAGTAATACCCCCCTTGCCAGTAATACCCCACGGTACTCTGACGGCAAATGGTCGGTCAGTCTAGTGGCAAATCGTCAGAGAACCTAATGGCATTTGGTCTGTCAGTCTAGTGACAAATTGTCAGTGAACCTAATGGCATATGGTCGGTCAATCTAGAAGCAATTTGTAGTAAAACTAATAGCAAATAGTCACTGAATCTACCGGCAAATCATCAGTTAGTCTAAGGGCAAATGGTCGGTCAGTCTAGTGGCAAATCGTCAGTGAATCCAATGGCATATGGTCGGTCAAAGTAGTGCCAATTTGTCAGTGAATCTAATGGCAAATGGTCAGCGAATCTATAGGCAAATCTTCAGTTTGTCAAATGGCAAACTGTTGGTCAGTCTAGTGGCAAATGGTCAGAGAATCTAATGGCAAATGGTCTGTCAGTCTAATGGCAAATGGTCGATCAGTATAGTGGCATATCGTCAGTGAACATAATGGCATTGGGTCAGTCAAAGTAGTGCCAATTGGTCAGCGTGTTTAAAGGCAAATGGTCAGCGAATCTAATAGCAAATGGTCAGTTAGTCTAATGGCAAACGGTCAGACAGTCTAGTGGCAAATGGTCAGAGAATCTAATAGCAAATGGTCAGTTAGTCTAATTGCAAATTGTTGGTCATCTAGTGGCAAATTGTCAGTGAACCTAATGGCAAATGGTCTGTCAGTCTAATGGCAAATGGTCGGTCAGTCTAATGGCAAATCGTCAGTGAACCTAATGGCATATGGTCGGTTAATCTAAAAGCAAATCTTAAGTGAATCTAATGGCAAATGGTCAGCCAATCTAATGGCAAATGGTCAGTTAGTCTAATGGCAAACTGTCAGTCAGTCTAGTGGCAAATGGTCAGTTAGTCTAATGGCAAATGGTCTGTTAGTCTAATGGCAAATTGTCGGTCAGTCTAGTGGCAAATGGTCAGTGAACCTAATGGCAAATGGTCAGTCAGTCAAATGGCAAATGGTCGGTCAGTCTAGTGGCAAATTGTCAGTGAATCAAATGGCATATGGTTGGTCAATGTAGAAGCAAATCCTAAGTGAATGTATTGGCAAATGGTCACTGAATCTACCTGCAAATCATCAGGTAGTCTAATGGCAAATGGTTGGTCAGTCTAGTGGCAAATTGTAAGTAAATCTAATAGCAAATGGTCAGTTAGTCAAAAACCAAATCGTAAGTGAATCCAATGGCAAATGGTCAGTTAGTCTTATGGCAAACGGTCGGTCAGTCTAGTGGCAAATGGTCAGTTAGTCTAATGGCAAACTGTCTGTTAGTCTAATGGCAAATGGTCTGTTAGTCTAATGGCAAATTGTCGGGCTAGTGGCAAATTGTCAGTGAACCTAATAGCAAAAGGTCTGTTAGTCTAATGGCAAATTGTTGGTTCAGTCTAGTGGCAAATCGTCAGTAATCGTGGCATATTGTCAGTTACTCTAGAAGCAAATCGTAAGAGAATCTAATGGCAAATGGTCACTGAATCTACCGGCAAATCTTCAGTTAGTCTAATGGCAAATGGTCGGTCAGTCTAGTGGCAAACCGTCAGTGAATCCAATGGCATATGGTCGATCAAAGTAGTGCCAATTGGTCAGTGAATCTTATGGCAAATGGTCAGCGAATCTAACGGCAAATCTTCAGTTAGTCAAATGGCAAACTGTTGGTCAGTCTAGTGGCAAATGGTCAGCGAATCTAATGGCAAATCCCACTGGGCGCAGAACATTGTATCAACATTGACAATTGGTTGTCAAGGTTTCAATGTTGATGCAACGTTGATTCAATGTTGATTTGAATTTTGTGCCCACTGGGATGGTCTGTTAGTCCAATGGCAAATGGTCAGTCAGTCTAGTGGCAAATCGTCGGTGAATCTATTGGTATATGGTCGGTCAAAGTAGTGCCAATTGGTAGGTGAATCTGATGGCAAATGGTTGGTCAGTCTAGTGGCAAATCGTCAGTGAACCTAATGGCAAATGGTCAGCGAATCTAATGGCAAATGGTCAGTTAGTGTAATGGCAAAGGGTCGGTCAGTCTAGTGGCAAATGGTCAGTTAGTCTAATGGCAAAGGGTCTGTGAGTCTTATGGCAAATTGTCGGTCAATCTAGTGGCAAATCGTGAGTGAACCTAATGGCAAATGGTCAGTTGTGAGCAGGCAAGCAGAAAGGGGTATCCCCGTGGGATTAGTACCAACCTGAGCCACCATTGGGCTCCACCATGGCCTAAAATTGTAGAAACAGGCTAATATTTGGTTTATACTTTTTTTTTCTGTAATTCAGTAGTTTCATACAAAACATTCCAGTTTTGGTGGAAGGCTTCCTTATTTGGAAAGTGAAATGAATGTTTTTAAGTCTAAATGGGTGTCTTTGAGGATATATGTTGCCATGAAAACATGATTTTCATTCTAAACAAAGAAAATGTAGAGTTTGTCTCTATGTAATTCGATTAAATAAGGACTCGAATGGCAGTTTTCATGTAGAGATGCAAAAGAAGGGGTTTATTGTAACTTCACCCTGTACAATCAAGCTAAGAGTTGACGTTCCGTCTCGTTCGGTTCTTTCGAATAGCAAATGACACTTTCATACGATCTATCACAGTCTGAGACCTGAGAAGGTCTGCCAGAGCAAGGGGGTGAGGGCAGCTTTTATACTGTCCGCCTCCGATAGGGGTGCCCCCTGGCTCTGGCTTCCCGAACTAACCCGTAGGTGCTCGATGACATATAATATTAGTGTCCCTACACCACCCCCCCCAGACAACACATACGCTTCCTTTATAAATACATGTACATTTTATATATATATATAAACTCATACAATTAAGTTTATTTGCTTAAAGCGTTATGTTTACGTCTCTGAACACAGTATGGTAAGTATTATACAAAACTTATATTATTTACACAGGTGGTATTATATTCGAACGGCTAGACTCATTTCGAATTAGGACACATACGTAGTATACGAACAAAGATAGTCAGACTGTTGACTAGAACACCTTCACATCTCAACACAATTATAAAAAAAAAACAGAAAAAAAAATCGAAGATCCGGGCAGCCATCCTAACCGTTAAAACAATGGTTAGGCACGATGTTCCTTCCTTTCGGAGGAACTCGGGTATTTGGTGCTCTCCTCTTCAACTGCTGCCCTGTCCCAAACTGGACAGGCACGTTCATTCGAACGCGTTAGTGGCGCTCTCCTCTTCTTTTCCGGATAGTTCATTCTGTTCTTAACTGAACAGACATGTTCTTCCGAACGGGTTGTTGGTGCTCTCCTCTTCATAGGTTGTTACTTGGTTCTTGTTTTACTCGTCACCAGGTTCCTTCCTATGCCTTATGTTATTATTTTCCGACAATTTAGTAGACATTCACCTCCAACCAACTCATTCTCATTCGAATATCCCCTCACTCACATTCTAATACATTTGCTGAGGTAGGGCGTGAGCCCGACCCCCCACTCACTGGTGACTGGTAGGTAGTCGAGTCTTTCCTCCGCTGCTGAGTCGATCTGGAGTCCCTCTCTACCGATAGTGGTTTCTTAAACTCCGACCTCTCAGGGGATTCAGAACGGGACTTTTTACCCTACGGCTAGCCCGCCTCTTTTCCTCTATCTTTGCCTTTGGTGGATCCCCCCTCTACTCACACACTCTCGAGAAGAGCTCTTCCTTCATTTTGAATTTGCCCCTAGCTTTCACCAGGGCAATTCGGCGACTTAATTTACCCTTCTTGGCATCCTGCACATTACAGGAGGATTTGGTCTTTACATTAATTCTTTTAAAGTCAGCCGCCGTCATCTTGTTGTACTCGAGCATGACTTTATCGTGCAGGGCCATCACTTTTTCCGGTGCAGCACTCTATCCGGGGCTGTGGCAATACTTCAGATGTCGAATGATCACGCCCCTTCTCGAGGTAACACAACCATCACAGGTCGCGCTATCCCTCTGTCCTTCGCAATTAGCACATTCATACACCACAGCGTGGTGCATGTGCCTTTCGCATAAATGACGCAGGAAACGCATACCGGGTTGGATACGTCCTGCTCGTTCCCTGTTCTTCGATACAAATAGTGAACGGGCAATACCCCTCATGGTCATTTATGTATCAGCAGTAAGCCCAGCGCAGCTTCCACTTCTGGTCTCTTATGTAATAGGTCTCCGGATATTTCTGGATCTGTCGAAACCATTCTTCATAAAAATCGGATGTCAGAGGATCTGCCTCGGTTTCCCGAAGCCAATCCTCATCATCACTCTCCCCATTCATATGTTGTGCGTCCGGGCAGCCATATGCCTTCTTTCCCTTGGCGCACTCCTCAAATGATCCCGGGATAAAGTGTGTGAACTTAGCAGCACTATTCTTCCAGATCCGGTCCATTCTCTCGTCATTCCACTCCTCCTCCTCTTTCTCTGGTGGCTCCTCATCATCCATTTTGTCCTCCCCCTCTGGATCAGATTTGCCCGCATCCGGAGCAGTTCTTGTTGGCGTCTCCGGTGGTTCGGGACCAGATTCGTGTCCGGACTCATCATCCGGACTGTCCTCTGGGTCACTCACTTTCACTGGGGTCTCTTTCGTTCTGACTTTGCCGATTAGACTGCCAACCTTTGCGGAGGCAGCAGCCTGAACAGCAGCCATACGTCCCTTCAGTGGCTCCTCACTCGGAGGTTCCTTCCTTCCAAGGGTTTCGTTTACCTTAGCAACCAATTTCTTAGGCACCGTCATTTTGATGTCTTTCTTGGCCTCTCCTAATTTCTTCTTTTCCTTCACCGACAGGACAGTGTGGAACACTCCCTGGTCACTGTCGGATTCGGTATCAGTCAGTGTCTTTTTCTTTCCCCTACCCTTCACACTTTTTCCTTCTGATTTCTTTACGGTACCTTCCCCTTCGGTCTCGCTCTCCATTGGCAGGCTGCCTTTCTGTTTGGCCGCCTTCAGCAGAGCTTTACCTTTTCGGATGGTCGCCAACCTCTTCCTGTAGCCCGGGTACGTACGCCCGAGTGGCGTAAGTACCCTCCCGAATCATCATGGAGATGACCTCATTCAGTAATTCCTCCGGATCCCCACACTCTTTCAGACGACAAAGTAACTCGTCCCCATCTAAAGTGTAGAGTCGCGGAACTTTCGGGTTGTTGGCTCGTTCCTCCCAATCCTCGCAATTTCTAGTCTCGGGTTCGGTGTCAGATTCCCGGTACAGGACATCTCCGGCGATATCCTTTCCTGTCACCCCCATTCCAGTATGGTCGGTCAGCACATATGGCACGTTCGGAAGCCGATGCTGCAGATGTGCTATCCCGCAATCAAATACTGCCCTTCGGAACGACTGGCTCACTTGTAGACCAGCCTCAGTAGCAGTATAGAAGAACAGTCAGTTAGATGGTATGGCTGCATACTCCATTGGCGTTAAGAAGTGCCGGACACAGGACACAGGATTCGAGCATGAACATGTACTTCGCGGCCATCATACTGTGACACTGACCCATCCAAATTGGGTTCGAGCAGCGGTGTGTCTGTTTTCGATTTAGTCCTTCTTCAATCTCTATTCCGATCATACTCTCCTCCTCCCCGCTATCTAACTCTTTTTTCATTTCCTCTTTCTCCTCCTGTCCCATCTTGAACATTTCGGTGGAGTACTCTCTCCCCTTCCGCGGCTTCAACCAGGCTACATTCGATTTCTGATTCCTCCCAAAGGTATCTCTCATCAATACTGTATCATCACTTATTCTCTGGGTAATCCTCCACGGACCTTCCCAGTTATCTCTCAGCTTGATGCCAACCAGAGGTTCGTGGTACCTCGCTACTAAGTCCCCTACTGCAAACCGCCGAACCTTTAGATTAGTATCATAGCCCACCTTTTGCCATTTAGCTGTCTTTCCCAACTCTTTTCTTACCAATTCGTAAGCCTTTCTGAATTGTTCTTTCAACGCCTCCACAAACATTATCTGACACAGAACGTCAGGATTCATTCCAACTACTCTGAACACCGAGTCCGCAGGCATAATCAGATCTTCTCCGAATACTAACAGATCCAGAGAGCAGTTCGTGCTCGCGTGTACCGTGCTATTATAAGCATGGCAAACAAAGTCACATTGCTCATCCCAATCATCCATCTCCTGATTTATCAAACTCTTCAGTACCTGTATTAGGGTACGATTGAACCTTTCAACCTTACCATCACTCTGTGGTCGATACGGATTGGTTCGGGTCTTGCAAATGGCCAATTGATGACACATTTCCTGCCATAGATTCGATTCGAACTCTCTCCCTTGGTCGCTATGCAGCATAAGAGGCACCCCCAAATACAGGATCCACCCTTTTACCAACATTCTTGCACATGTCACCGCTTTGTGATCCTTCATCGGAAATACTTTCGTATATTTAGTATAGTAATCCGTCACTACCATCATACATGTATTCCCTTCCGGAGTCTTCACAAATCCTGTAATTATATCCACTGCCACCCTTGCGAACCTTTCTCCAAACAATTCCTGGGTTAAGGGCATTTTACCCAGCCCAGGCCCACATTTCGGACAAGTGTCAATCCATCTCAACAGATCCGTACTCATACCTGGCCAGTGATACATCCTAGCCAGTCGTTCCAGGGACCTTTTCCTTCCAAAATTGCCGCTGGTTCGATGCCCATGGCAAAAGAACATGATATCCCTTCGCATGGCAGTAGGAATAAAGATCTGTCTCAATTTATTCCCCAACGCATTCGTTTTCCACCTATAAATCAGTCCATTCACGACCTCTTACTCTGTCCATTGAGCTATTAGTCGCCTCATCTCCCTGTTTTCCAGCGATATTGCTGGACGAGTTGGGACCCTTCCTTCTTGAAGTAACATCTTCAGACGGATGCTATTCGCATCTTTCTCCTGAAAGATCTGGATAGAGTTCTCGTCCCACTCCAGTACCACTGGCCCGAGATCTCTAAAAGGCTTCCGGACTCCCGCCAGCACGGCGTTATGCTTCCCACAATCATCACATCCGACGTTCTGACACTTCTTCACAGGGATTCGCGATAACGCATCAGCGTTTACATGCTTAGCCCCCTTTCTATGCTGAATTTGGCTGTGGTCCAGTCCGAACTCGGATAGGTGTGCTAACCACCGCCCTATCATACCTTCCGCATCTTTAAAATTCAATAACCACCGCAGCGAGGAATGATCCGTTCGTAACATAAAATCAGATCCCCACAAGAAGTGTTTATATTTCTTTGTATACACTACTACAGCCAATAATTCTCTTTTCGTTGTACAATAATTCCTTTGTGCTTTACTCATTGTATTGCTTGCGAATGCTATAGGGACTTCCTTCCCCTCTTGGACCTGAGACAAAGCCGCCCCTATGCTGTCATTGCTAGCATCAGTGTCTAATATGAAATGTCCATCCGCAGTGGGGTATTTCAAAACAGGTGTTTCTACAAACAGCCGCTTAATCATTTCGAATGGGCTGGTCAGTTGCCGAATCCCACACCAGAGGACAGGGCATGGTGGCAGTGGATGGCACTGCAGTGCTGCAAAGCTGGTTCCGCTCTCTCTCCCCAGATGGCAGCACCATCCAGTCTGGAGATAATTCCCAAGCCAGCCAGGCAAATTCGACGCCTTAAAGCAGGCATAAAGTAGTGGCCCCAGCATAAGTCTCTGCTTAAAGCGGCTCACGGTTGATCAGCCATGTAGGTGCTCCATGCTTGTGGGAGGAGAGGCCGACAAAGGACAGGCGTTCCCCGTCGTAGGCCTTGGACACCACATCCTTGGCGAAAAACGTTGCACATAGCCTAGGACTGACCTCGGCAAATCATACTTACCTGGCACAGGAGACACCATGATCTATGCGGCGGCCCCCCCAGGGCGAGGCCCCTCCATTGCACTACGGTTGGGTTGACGCTTGCGATCATCCCAAATGTGGATGACTCGGGTGCGCAATTTTTGTTAGGGGGGGACTGCGTCCGCGCTATCCCCTGACATCTAAACCAAAGTAAATAGAAGACACCTCTCGCTCTCGAACCCGTTCCCCGGGCACGTCGATGCAGCACGCACAAATGTCCGCACCCTAAATCCAAACTGCCATGTTCACCCGCCTCTGTAGAGCTTGATATTTGTCCGATTCGAAATCCGCGAAAGCCGGCAGGTAGCTAAGGAATCGGACAACACAGCCCAGCTCCAGTACACGACTCTGCGCTCATTGCCCTGGCCGTAGCGCTGGCGGAGTCGCGCTTCCGCCATACTAGCACCGTGTGAATGTTAACGCGGGCCCATATATATAGATATATTCCATTTTCGGCACCAGCATGAACGATAGGACCACCATAGCATGCCCCTCCCACCCCTCTCTATGTACTTCTGATGCCATCAGGCAGGCATGGCACTGCTAACATACCAGAAGTGCCCTTCTGAGGGCAGGCCTGCTTCTTATAGAACAATATCATGTAATTTACGTCATGTGCAAAATAAAATGTCCCCACTGCTCCATTGGGCATTGCCACTACTTTGTGCTACTTGGTAATACTTTGACCGACATTATGCCATAAGATTCGCTAAGCATTTGCCACTAGATTTGCTGACCATTTGTCATTAGATTCACTGACCATTTCCCACTAGATTGACAGACCATATGCCATTAGGTTCACTAATGATATGCTACTACACTGACCGACCATTTGCCATTAGACTAACTGATAATTTGCCATAAGATTTACTGATCATTTGCCACTAGACTGACCGACCATATGCCTTTAGGTTCACTGACGATTTTCCACTAGACTTACGGACCATTTGCCATTAGATTCACAGATGATTTGCCATTTGATTCGCTGACCATTTGCTTTCAGGTTCACTGACAATTTGCCATTAGACTGACCGACAATTTGCCATAAGGTTCACTGACGATTTGCCACTAGACTGAAGGACCATTTGCCTTTAGACTGACCGACAATTTGCCATTAGAATAACTGACCATTTGCCATTAGATTCACAGACCATTTGCCACTAGACTGACCTACCATTTGCCATAAGGTTCACTGAAGATTTGCCACTAGACTGAAGGACCATTTGCCTTTAGACTGACCGACAATTTGCCATTAGACTAACTGACCATTCGCCATTAGATTCATAGACCATTTGCCACTAGACTGACCTACCTTTTGCCATAAGGTTCACTGAAGATTTGCCACTAGACTGAAGGACCATTTGCCTTTAGACTGACCGACAATTTGCCATTAGGTTCACTGACGATTTGCCATTAGACTGACCGACAATTTGCCATTAGATTCACTGACCATTTGCCAATAGACTGACCGACCATTTGCCATAAGGTTAACTGACGATTTGCCAATAGACGTACTGACCATTTGCCATTAGATTCAGTGACCATTTGCCACTAGACTGACTAACTATTTGCCATTAGGTTCACTGAGGATTTGCCATTTGATTCGCTGACCATTTTCCTTCAGGTTCACTGACAATTTGCCATTAGACTGACCGACAATTTGCCATTAGGTTCACTGAAGATTTGTCATTAGACTGACCAACAAACTGCCATTAGACTTACTGACGAATTGCCATTAGATTCACTGACCATTTGCCACTAGACTGACTGACCATTTGCCATAAGGTTCACTGACGATTTGCCAATAGTCTGACTGACCATTTGCCATTAGATTCACTGACCATTTGCCACTAGACTGACCGACCATTTGCCATTAGACTGACCGACAATTTGCCATTAGGTTTACTGACGATTTGCCATAAGGCTGACTGACTATTTGCCATCGGGTTAACTGACGATTTGCCACTAGACTGAAGGACCATTTGCCATTAGACTGACCGACAATTCGCCATTAGGTTTACTGACGATTTGCTATTAGACTGCAGACAATTTGCCATTAGATTCACTGACCATTCGCCACTAGACTGACCGACCATTTGCCATAAGGTTCAGTGACAATTTGCCAATGGACTGACTGACCATTTGCCATTAGATTCACTGACCATTTGCCACTAGACTAACTGACCATTTGCCATTAGGATCACTGAGGATTTGCCACTAGACTGACCGACCATTGCATTGGTACTACGTTGTACTACTTGGTAATACTTTGACCAACATTATGCCATAAGATTCGCTAAGCATTTGCCTCTAAATTTGCTGACCACTTGCCATTAGATTCGCTGATGATTTGCCACTGGACTGACTGATCATTTGCTATTAGGCTTACTGACGATTTGCCACTAGACTGACCGACCATATGCCATTAGGTTCAATGATGATTTGCCATCAGATTGACCGAGCATTTGCCTTTAGGTTCACAGACGATTTGCCATTTGATTGGCTGACCATTTGCCTTTAGGTTCACTGACAATTTGCGATTAGACTGACTGACAATTTGCCAATAGGTTCACTGACTCTTTGCCATTAGACTGATCGACAATTTGCCATTAGACTAACTGACCATTTGCCATTAGATTCACTGACGATTTGCAACTAGACTGACTGACCATTTGCCATGAGGTTCACTGACGATTTGCCACTAGACTGACTGACCATTTGCCATTAGATTCACTGACCATTTGCCACTAGACTGACTGACCATTTGCCATTAGGTTCACTGACAGTTTGCCACTAGACTGACCGACCATTTGCCATTAGACTAACTGACCATTTGCCCTTCATTGGCAGACCATTTGCCTTTAGATTCAGTGACCAATTGGCACTACTTTGAACTACTATACACCATTAGATTCACTGACAATTTGCCACTAGACGAACTGACCATATGCCATTAGGTTGACTGATGTTTTGCAACTAGACTGACCGACCATTTGCCATTAAGTTCACTGAGGATTTGCCACTAGACTGACCAACCATATGGCATTAGGTTCTCTGACTTTTTCCCACTAAACTGACCAACCATTTGCTATTAGACTAACTGACCATTTGCCATTAGATTCACTGATGATTTGCCACTAGACTGACCGACCATTTGCCATTAGACTAACTGACCTTTTGCCATTAGATTCACTGACCATTGGCCGCTAGACTGACCGACTATATACCATTAGGTTCAATGAGGATATGCCACTAGACTGACCGACCATTTTCTATTAGACTCACTGACCATTTGCCATTAGATTTGCTAACTAATTGGCATTAGATTCACTGACTATTTGCCATTAGATTTACAGACAATTTGCCACTAGACTGACGGACCATTTATCTTTTAGATTTGCTGACTGACCGACAATTTGCCATTAGACTAACTGACCATTTGCCTTCAGATTCACTGACAATTTGCCACTAGACTGACAGACAAGTTGCTATTAGACTAACTGACCATTTGCCACTAGATTTACTGAGGATTTGCCACTAGACTGACCGACCAGATGCCTTTAGGTTCACTGCAGATTTGCCAATAGACTGACAGACCATTTTCCATTAGATTCACAAACAATATGCCACTAGACTGACCAACCATATGCCATTAGGTCCAATGACAATTTGCCATCAGGTTCATAGACGATTTCCCATTTGATTCGCTGACCATTCCCCTTTAGGTTCACTGACAATTTGCCACTAGACTGACCGACCATTTGCCATTCGATTTACTGACGATTTGCCACTAGACTTACCGACCATTTGCCATTAGACTAACTGACCTTTTGCCATTAGGTTCAGTGATGATTTGCCACTAGACTGACCGACCATTTGCCATTAGATTCGCTGACTATTTGCCATTAGATTCGCTAACTTTTTGGCATTTGATTCCCTGACCATTTGCCATAGATTCACTGACCATTTGCCACTAGACGGACTGACCATTTGCCATTATGTTCACTGAGGATTTGCCACTAGACTGACCGACCATTTGCCATTAGACTAACTGACCTTTTGCCATTAGATTCACTGACCATTGGCCACTAGACTGACAGACTATATGCCATTAGGTTCACTGAGGATATGCCACTAGACTGACCTACCATTTTCTATTAGACTAACTGACCATTTGCCATTAGATTTGCTGACTATTTGCATTAGATACACTGACCATTTCCCAACAGAGTGACCGACCATTTGCAACTAGATTCACTGACGATTTGCCACTAGACTGAAAGGCCATATGCCAGTAGGTTGAGTGATGATTTCCCACTAGACTGACTGACCATTTGCCATAAGATTCCCTGACTATTTACCATTAAATTTGCTGACTGTTTTGCATTTGATTCGCTGACCATTTGGTATTAGATTCACTGACAATTTGCCACTAGACTAACCAATCATTTGCCTTTAGATTCACTGACCATTTGCCACTAGACTGACCGACAATTTGCCATTAGACTAACTGACCATTTGCCATTAGATTCACTGACAATTTGCCACTAGACTGACCAACCACTTGCTATTATGTTCACTGACGATTTGCCACTAGACTGACCGACCATTTGCCATTAGATTTACTGACGATTTGCCACTAGACTGACCGACCATATGCCATAAGGTTCACTGACGATTTGCCACTAGACTGACCGACAATTTGCCATTAGATACCCTAACTATTTGCCATTAGATTCACTGACTATTTGGCATTTGATTCGTTAACCAATTGCCATAGATTCACTGACCATTCGCCAACTTGACTGACTGACCATTTGCCATTAGGTTCACTGAGGATTTGCCACTAGACTGACCGACCATTTGCCATTAGACTAACTGACCTTTTGCCATTAGATTCACTGACCATTGGCCACTAGACTGACTGACTATATGCCATTAGGTTTGCTGAGGATATACCACTAGACTGACCAACCATTTTCTATTAGACTAACTGACGATTTGCCATTAGATTTGCTGACTAATTGGCATTAGATTCACTGACCATTTGCCATTAGATTCACAGACGATTTGCCCCTACACTGACAGACAACTTGCTATTAGACTATCTGACCATTTGCCACTAGATTCGCTGACTATTTGCCCATTGATTTGCTGACCATTCGCCATTAGATTCACTGACCATTTGCCACCAGACTGACCGACCATTTGCCACTAGATTCACTGATCATTTGCCACCAGACTGACCGACCATTTGCCATTAGGTTCACTGAGGATTTGCCACTAGACTGACCGACCATTTACCATTAGACTAACTGACCATATGCCATTAGATTCACTGACCATTGGCCACTAGACTGACCGACTATATGCCATTAGGTTCACTGAGGATATGCCACTAGACTGACGGACCATTTTCAATTAGACTAACTGACCATTTGCCATTAGATTTGCTGACTATTTGCCATTAGATTCACTGACCATTTCACACCAGACTGACCGACCATTTGCAACTAGATTCACTGACGATTTCCCACTAGACTGAAAGGCCATATGCCAGTAGGTTGAGTGATGATTTGCCACTAGACTGACTGACCATTTGCCATAAGATTCCCTGACTATTTGCCATTAAATTCGCTGACTATTTGGCATTTGATTTGCTGACCATTTGGTATTAGATTCACTGACAATTTGCCACTGAACTGATAGATCATTTGCCTTTAGATTCACTGACCATTTGCCACTAGACTGACCGACAATTTGCCATTAGACTAACTGACCATTTGCCATTAGATTCACTGAGGATTTGCCACTAGACTGACCAACCACTTGCCATTATGTTCACTGAAGATTTGCCACTAGACTGACCGACCATTTGCCATAAGGTTCACTGACAATTTGCCACTAGACTGACCAACCATTTGCCATTAGACTAACTGACCTTTTGCCATTAGGTTCAGTGATGATTTGCCACAAGACTGACCGACCATTTGCCATTAGATACCCTAACTATTTGCCATTAGATTCGCTGATTATTTGGCATTTGATTCGCTGACCAAATGCCATAGATTCACTGACCATTTGCCGACTAGACTGACTGACCATTTGATATTAGGTTAATTGAGGATATGCCACTAGACTGACCAACCATTTTCTATTACACTAACTGACCATTTGCCATTAGATTTGCTGACTAATTGGCATTAGATTCACTGACTATTTGCCATTAGATTCACAGACGATTTGCCCCTACACTGACAGACAACTTGCTAATAGACTATCTGACCATTTGCCATTAGATTCGCTTACTATTTGCCTATTGATTCGCTGACCATTCGCCATTAGAGTCACTGACCATTTGCCACCAGACTGACCTACCATTTGCCACTAGATTCACTGATCATTTGCCACTAGACTGACTGACCATTTGCCATTAGGTTTACTGAGGATTTGCCACTAGACTGACCGACCATTTTCTATTAGACTAACTGACCATTTGCCATTAGATTTGCTGACTAATTGGCATTAGATTTACTGACTATTTGCCATTAGATTTACAGATGATTTGCCACTAGAGTGACCGACCATTTACCTTTAGACTAACTGACCTTTTGCCATTAGATTCACTGACCATTGGCCACTAGACTGACCGACTATATGCCATTAGGTTCACTGAGGATATGCCACTAGACTGACCGACCATTTTCTATTAGACTAACCTACCATTTGCCATTAGATTTGCTGACTAATTGGCATTAGATTCACTGACTATTTGCCATTAGATTTACAGACGATTTGCCACTAGACTGACCGACCATTTGCCTTATAGATTCGCTGACTGACCGACAATTTGCCATTAGACTAACTGACCATTTGCCTTCAGATTCACTGACAATTTGCCACTAGACTGACAGAGAATTAGCTATTAGACTAACTGACCATTTGCCACTAGATTTACTGAGGATTTGCCATTAGACTGACCGACCAGATGCCTTAAGGTTCACTGAAGATTTGCCAATAGACTGACGGACCATTTTCCATTAGATTCACAAACAATATGCCACTAGACTGACCGACCATATCCCATTAGGTTCAATGACAATTTGCCATCAGACTGACCAACCATTTGCCTTTAGGTTCATAGACTATTTCCCATTTGATTCGCTGACCATTTGCCTTAAGGTTCACTGACAATTTGCCACTAGACTGACCGACCATTTGCCATTAGATTTACTGACGATTTGCCACTAGACTAACCGACCATTTGCCATTAGACTAACTGACCTTTTGCCATTAGGTTCAGTGATGATTTGCCACTAGACTGACCGACCATTTGCCATTAGATTCGCTGACTTTTTGGCATTTGATTCGCTGACCATTTGCCATAAATTAACTGACCATTTGCCACTAGACGGACTGACCATTTGCCATTAGGTTCACTGAGGATTTTCCACTAGACTGACCGACCATTTGCCATTAGACTAACTGACCTTTTGCCATTAGATTCACTGACCATTGGCCACTAGACTGACCGACTATATGACATTAGGTTCACTGAGGTAATGCCACTACACTGACAGACCATTTTCTATTAGACTAACTGACCATTTGCCATTAGATTTGCTGACTATTTGCCATTAGATTCACTGACCATTTCCCAACAGAGTGACCGACCATTTGCAACTAGATTCACTTACGATTTGCCATTAGACTGAAAGGCCATATGCCAGTAAGTTGAGTGTTGATTTGCCACTAGACTGACTGACCATTTGCCATAAGATTCCCTGACTATTTGCCATTAAATTCGCTGACTATTTGGGATTTGATTCGCTGACCATTTGGTATTAGATTCATTGACAATTTGCCACTGGACTGACCGATCATTTGCCTTTAGATTCACTGACCATTTGCCACTAGACTGACCGACAATTTGCCATTAGACTAACTGACCATTTGCCATTAGATTCACTGACAATTTGCCACTAGACTGACCAACCACTTGCCATTATGTTCACTGAAGATTTGCCACTAGACTGACTGACCATTTGCCATTAGACTAACTGACCTTTTGCCATAAGGTTCAGTGATGATTTGCCACAAGACTTACCGACCATTTGCCATTAGATACTCTAACTATTTGCCATTAGATTCGCTGACTATTTGGCATTTGATTCGCTGACCAATTGCCATAGATTCACTGACCATTTGCAAACTATACTGACTGACCATTTGCCATTAGGCTCACTGAGGACTTGCCACTAGACTGACCGACCATTTGCCATAAGACTAACTGACCTTTTGCCATTAGATTCACTGACCATAAGCCACTAGACTGACCGACTATAGGCCATTAGGTTCACTGAGAATGTGCCACTAGACTGACCAACCATTTTCTATTAGACTAACTGACCATTTGCCATTAGATTTGCTGACTAATTGGCATTAGATTCACTGACTATTTGCCATTAGATTCACTGACCATTTCCCAACAGAGTGACCGACCATTTGCAACTAGATTCACTTACGATTTGCCACTAGACTGAAAGGCCATATGCCAGTAGGTTGAGTAAAGATTTGCCACTAGACTGACTGACCATTTGCCATAAGATTCCCTGACTATTTGCCATTAAATTCGCTGACCGTTTTGCATTTGATTCGCTGACCATTTGGTATTAGATTCACTGACAATTTGCCACTAGACTGACCAATCATTTGCCTTTAGATTCACTGACCATTTGCCACTAGACTGACCGACAATTTGCCATTAGACTAACTGACCAATTGCCATAAGATTCACTGACCATTTGCCACTAGATTGATCAACCCTTTACCATTAGATTCACTGACGATTTGCCACTAGACTGACTGACCATTTGCCATTAGGTTCACTCATAATTTCCCACTAGACTGACCGACTGTTTGTCATAAGGCCAAATTAAAAAAAAGTTTCGTTTCAGGTTACATGGGATGAAACTCTAGGGTCCGTACGTCGTTTTTTTTTTCAACTTTTTTTCTTTTTCTTGCATGACCCTTAAATTGACCCAATAAAGAATTTAATGGGAATTTTTTTTTCAAAACTTGTGAAAACCTAAAATTTACCCCCAAAAAGTTTAAAAATAAAAAAAAATCTTCAAAATTGCATGAAAAAACCTAGGGTCGGCCTTGTTTACATAGGGTCGGTCGGTGACCTGAAACTTTTTTTTTTTGGCCTTAGACTCCTTGACCATTTGCAATTAGATTCTACTGACCGACCATTTGCCATTAAAATGACTGCTTATTTGCCATTAGTTTCACTGACCATTTGCCATTAGACTAACTGACCATTTGCCATTAGATTCGCTGACAATTTACCATTCCATTCACTGACAAATTGGCACTATTTTGACCGACTATATGCCTTTAGATTCACTGATGATTTGCGGCTAGACTGACCAACCATATGCTGATAGGTTCACTGATGATTTGCCACTAGACTGACAGACCATTTGCCATTAGATTCGCAGACCATTTACAGACCATTTTCCATTAGATTCGCTAACCATTTGCAAATAGACTGACCGACCATATGCGATTAGGTTCACATACGATTTGCCACAAGACTGACCAACCATTTGCCATGAGACTGACCAACCATATACCGTTATATTCACTGACCATTTGCCACTAGACTGACTGACCATTTGCCATTAGGTTCACTGCCGATTTGACACCAGACTGACCGACCATATGCCATTAGGTTCACTGACGATTTGCCACTAGACTGACCAACCATTTGCCAGTAGACTAACTGACCATTTGCCATTAGATTTGTTGAGGATTTGCCATTAGATTCACTGACGATTTGCCACTAGACTGGCCGACCATTTGCCATTAGACTAACTGACGATTTGCCGTTAGATTTGCTGACCATTTGCCATTAGATTCACTGATGATTTGCCGCTAGACTGACCGACCATATCCCATTAGGTTCTTTGAAGATTTGCCACTTGACTGACCAACCATTTGCCATGAGACTAACTGACAATTTGCCACTAGATTCACTGACAATTTGCCATTAGATTCACTGACCATTTCTGACCAGACTGACTGACCATTTGCTTTTAGATTCACTGACCATTTGCCACTAAACTGACCAACCATCTGCCACTAGACTGACTGACCATTTGCCATTAGATTTACTGACCATTTGCCATCAGATTCACTGACAATTTGCCACTAGATTGATCAACCATTTGCCATTAGGATCACTGACAATTTGCCACTAGACTGACAGACCATTTGCCATTACTCTAACTGACCATTTGCCATTAGGTTCACTGACAATTTGCCACTAGACTGGCCGACCATATGCCATTAGGTTCACTGACCATTTGCCACTAAACTGACCAACTATTTGCCACTAGACTAACTGACCATTTGCCATTAGATTCACTGACTATTTGCCACTAGATTGATCAACATTTTGCCATTAGGGTCACTGACGATACGCCACTAGTCTGACCGACCATATGCCATTGGGTTCACTCAACATTTGCCACTAGACTGACAGACCATTTGTCATTACTCTAACTGACCATTTGCCATGAGGTTCACTGATGATTTGCCACTAGACAGACTGACCATTTGCCATTAGACTAACTGACCATTTGCTGTTAGATTTGCTGACCATTTGCCAATAGATTAACTGACCATTTGCCACTAGACTGACCGACCATATGCCATTGCTCAACAGTGCTACAGCACTTCAATGTACTATATATATATAGAAGCGCATTGTAATACGCTATTCATATTGGATACTGCACCAGGCTAGAGTATACACATGTTCTTGCAATAAGCACACACTTCAGTTGGAGCATTATGTTTTTGGGCCAGGAGTGCCCTAGGAGGTTAATATTCAAGACCTCACTATTCATTTAATATATTCATTATCATATATCCATGGACTCCATCTTGGCCCAACGTGACTAGCTCACACCTAATCATAATATCATCAACAATAGACACAGACAATTCTCATTAATTTATGGACAATATGCAGACATACTGAAACAAACAGAAATCTTAGTTATTATAGAATTTACTATTTTTCATTCAGTTACAAATGAAAACATCACATTTGATTGTCATATGTAATACTTTGTCATAAACGAGTCTCACCTAGAGCTCACTGAAACAAAATTAGGGCCACTGATGATTTGCCACTAGACTGACAGACCATTTGCAATTAGATTGGCTGACAATTTCCTACTAGACTGACCAACCATTTGTCATTAGACTAACTGACCATTTGCCATTAGATTCTACTGTCCTACCATTTGCCATTTGAGTAACTGATCATTTGCCATTAGTATTGTTAAGGATTTGCCATTAGATTCAATGACGATTTGCTACGAGACTGACCAACCATATGCCAATAGGTTCACTGACTATTTGCCACTAGACTGACCAGCCATTTGCCATTAGATTCCCTGACTATTTGCCATTAGATTCGCTGACTATTTGGCATTTGATTCGCTGACCATTTGGTATTACTGACCGATCATTTGCCTTCAGATTCGCTGACGATTTGCAACTAGACTGACCGACCATATGCCATTGGGTTAGCTCAAAATTTGCAACTAGACTGACAGTCCATTTGCCATTACTCTAACTGACCATTTGCCATTAGGTTCACTGACAATTTGCCACTAGACTGGCCGACCATATGCCATTGGAAGGGCTGACCATTTGCCGCTAGAATGACCGACCATTTGCCATTGGACTAACTGACCATTTGCCGTTAGATTCACTGTCAATTTGCCACTAGACTGACAGACCATTTGCCATTAGATTCGCTGACCATTCGCCATTAGATTCGCTGACCATTTGCCATTAGACTAACTGACCATTTGCCATTAGATTTGTTGAGGATTTGCCATTAGATTCACTGACGATTTGCCACTAGACTGGCCGACCATTTGCCATTAGACTAACTGATGATTTGCCGTTAGATTTGCTGACCATTTGCCATTAGATTCACTGATGATTTGCCGCTAGACTGACCGACCATATCCCATTAGGTTCTTTGAAGATTTGCCACTTGACTGACCAACCATTTGCCATGAGACTAACTGACAATTTGCCATTAGATTTGTTGAGGATTTGCCATTAGATTCACTGACGATTTGGCACTAGACTTGCCGACCATATGCCATTAGGTTCACTGACCATTTGCCACTAAACTGACCAACCATCTGCCACTAGATTTACTGACCATTTGCCATCAGATTCACTGACAATTTGCCACTAGATTGATCAACCATTTGCCATTAGGATCACTGACAATTTGCCACTAGACTGACAGACCATTGGCCATTACTCTAACTGACCATTTGCCATTAGGTTCACTGACAATTTGCCACTAGACTGGCCGACCATATGCCATCAGGTTCACTGACCATTTGCCACTAAACTGACCAACTATTTGCCACTAGACTAACTGACCATTTGCCATTAGATTCACTGACTATTTGCCACTAGATTGATCAACATTTTGCCATTAGGGTCACTGACGATACGCCACTAGTCTGACCGACCATATGCCATTGGGTTCACTCAACATTTGCCACTAGACTGACAGACCATTTGTCATTACTCTAACTGACCATTTGCCATGAGGTTCACTGATGATTTGCCACTAGACAGACTGACCATTTGCCATTAGACTAACTGACCATTTGCTGTTAGATTTGCTGACCATTTGCCAATAGATTAACTGACCATTTGCCACTAGACTGACCGACCATATGCCATTGCTCAACAGTGCTACAGCACTTCAATGTACTACATATATATAGAAGCGCATTGTAATACGCTATTCATATTGGATACTGCACCAGGCTAGAGTATACACATGTTCTTGCAATAAGCACACACTTCAGTTGGAGCATTATGTTTTTGGGCCAGGAGTGCCCTAGGAGGTTAATATTCAAGAGCTCACTATTCATTTAATATATTCATTATCATATTTACATGGACTCCATCTTGGCCCAACGTGACTAGCTCACACCTAATCATAATATCATCAACAATAGACACAGACAATTCTCATTAATTTATGGACAATATGCAGACATACTGAAACAAACAGAAATCTTAGTTATTATAGAATTTACTATTTTTCATTCAGTTACAAATGAAAACATCACATTTGATTGTCATATGTAATACTTTGTAATAAACGAGTCTCACCTAGAGCTCACTGAAACGAAATTAGGGCCACTGATGATTTGCCACTAGACTGACAGACCATTTGCAATTAGATTGGCTGACAATTTCCTACTAGACTGACCAACCATTTGTCATTAGACTAACTGACCATTTGCCATTAGATTCTACTGTCCGACCATTTGCCATTTGAATAACTGATCATTTGCCATTAGTTTTGTTAAGGATTTGCCATTAGATTCACTGACAATTTGCCACAAGACTGACCAACCATATGCCAATAGGTTCACTGACTATTTGCCACTAGACTGACCAGCCATTTGCCATTAGATTCCCTGACTATTTGCCATTAGATTCGCTGACTATTTGGCATTTGATTCGCTGACCATTTGGTATTACTGACCGATCATTTGCCTTCAGATGCACTGACGATTTGCAACTAGACTGACCGACCATATGCCATTGGGTTAGCTCAAAATTTGCAACTAGACTGACAGACCATTTGCCATTGGACTAACTGACCATTTGCCGTTAGATTCACTGTCAATTTGCCACTAGACTGACCGACCATTTGCCATTAGATTCGCTGACCGACCATTTGCCATTGGACTAACTGGCCATTTGCCGTTAGATTCACTGTCAATTTGCCACTAGACTGACAGACCATTTGCCATTAGATTCGCTGACCATTCGCCATTAGATTCGCTGACCATTTGCCATTAGACTAACTGACCATTTGCCATTAGATTCACTGACGGTTTGCCACTAGACTGACCGACCATTTGCCATTAGATTCGCTGACCATTTGCCTTTAGATTAGCTGACCATTTGCCAGTAGATTCGCTGAAAGTTTGCCACTAGCTGGACCGACCATTTGCCATTAGACTAACTGACCATTTGCCAATAGCTTCACTGATAATTTGCCACTAGACTGACCGACCATTTGCCATTAGAAGGGCTGACCATTTGCCACTAGACTGACCGACCATTTGCCATTAGACTAACTGACGATTTGCAATTAGATTCACTGATTATTTGCAGTTGGATTCACTGATGATTTGCCACTAGACTGACCAACCATTTGCCAGTAGACCAGCTGACCATATGCTATTACGTTCAATGACCAATTGACGATTTGCCATAAGATTCGCTGACCATTTGCCATTAGATTCGCTGACCATTTGGCGCTACTTTGACTGACTATATGCCACTAGACTAGCCATCCATTTGCCATTAGACTAACTGACTATTTGCCATTAGATTCGTGGACCATTTGCCTAGAGATTCGCTGACCATTTGCCATTAGATTCACAGTTAATATCCCACTAGACTGACCGACCATTTGCCATTAGACTAACTGATGATTTGTTATTAGATTTGCTGAACATTTGCCAATAGATTCACTGATGATTTATCACTAGACTGACCGACCATATACCATTAAATTCACTGACGATTTGCCACAAGACTGACCGACCATTTGCCACAAGACTGACCAACCATATGCCATTAGGTTCACTTACGATTTGCTATTAGATTGACCGACCATATGCCATCATGTTTACTGACGATTTGCAACTAGACTGACTGACCACATGCCATAAGGTTCACTGACCATTTGCCACTAGACTGACCAACCATTTGCCATTGGACTAAGAGACCATTTGCCATTCCATTCACTGACCATTTGCCACTAGAATCACTAACGATTTGCCACTAGACTGACCATTTGCCATTAGATTCACTGACCAATTGGCAGTACTTTGACTGACCATATGCCATTAGGTTAACTGATTCTTTGCCACTAGACTGACCAGCCATTTGCCATTAGACTAACTGATGATTTGCCGGTAGATTCAGTGACCATTTGCCATTAGAATCACTTACAATTTGCTTCTAGAATGACTGACCATATGCCATTGGATTCACTGAAGATTTGCCACTAGACTGACCGACAATTTGCCATTAGACCAACAGACCGTTTGCCATTAGACTAACTGACTATTTGCCAATAGACTGACCAACCGTTTGCCATTAGACTGACTGACCATTTGCCATTAGATTCGCTGACCATTTGCCATTAGATTCAATAACGATTTGCTTTTAGATTAACGGACCATATGCCATTAGGTTCACTGACGATTTGTCACTAGACTGACTGACCATTTGCCATTAGACTATCAGACCATTCGCCATTAGATTCTCTGACCATTTGCCACTAGACTGACCGACCGTTTGCCATTAGACTAACAGACCATATGCAATTAGATTCTCTGACCATTTGCCGCTAGACTGACCGACCGTTTGCCATTAGACTAACTGACCATTTGCCATTAGATTCACTGAGGATTTGCAACTAGACTGACTGACCATTTGCCATTAGACTAACTGACCATTTGCCAGTAGACTCAGTGGCCATTCACCATTAGATTCACTTACGATTTGCTTCTAGATTGACCGACCATATGCCATTAGATTCACTGACCATTTGCCACTAGACTGACAGACCGTTTGCCATTAGCCTAACTGACCCTTTGCCATTAGACTAACTGAAGATTTGCCATTAGTTTCGATGACCATTTGCTATTAGATTCACTGACCAATTGGCACTACTTTGATCGACTATATGCCATTGGATTCACTGAAGATTTGCCACTAGACTGACCGACTATTTGCCATTAGATTCACTTACGATTTGCTTCTAGATTGACTGACCATATGCCATTGGATTCAATGAAGATTTGCCAATAGACTGACCCACTATTTGCCATTAGACTAACTGACCATTTGCCATTGGGTTCACTGATGATTTGCTACTAGACTGACTGACAATTTGTCATTAGACCAACAGACCGTTTGCGATTAGACTAACTGACCATTTGCCACTAGACTGACCAACCGTTTGCCATTAGACTGACTGACCATTTGCCATTAGATTCGCTGACCATTTGCCATTAGATTCAATAAAGATTTGCTCTTAGATTAACCGACCATATGCCATCAGGTTCACTGACGATTTGCCACTAGACTGACAGACAATTTGCCATTAGACTAACAGACCATTTGCATTAGATTCACTGACTATTTGCCACTAGACCTACCGACCATTTGCCATTAGAATAACTGATGATTTGCCGGTAGATTCAGTGACCATTTGCCATTATATTCACTGACGATTTGCTATTAGATTGACCGACCATATGCCATCAGGTTTACTGACGATTTGCAACTAGACTGACTGACCACATGCCCTAAGGTTCACTGACCATTTGCCACTAGACTGACCAACCATTTGCCATTAGACTAACAGACCATTTGCCATTCAATTCGCTGACCATTTGCCACTAGAATCACTAACGATTTGCCACTAAAATGACCATTTGCCATTAGATTCAATGGCCAATTGGCAGTACTTTGACTGACCATATGCCATTGGATTAACTGATTCTTTGCCACTAGACTGACCAACCATTTGCCATTAGACTAACCGATGTTTTGCCATTAGATTCAATAACGATTTACTTTCAGATTAACCGACCATATGCCATTAGGTTCACTGACGATTTGCCACTAGACTGACCGACAATTTGCCATTAGACTAACAGACCATTTGCCATTAGATTCTCTGACCATTTGCCACTAGACTGACTGACCGTTTTCCGTTAGACTGACAGACCATTTGCAATTAGATTCTCTGACCATTTGCCACTAGACTGACTGACCGTTTGCCATTAGACAAACTGACCATTTGCCATTAGATTCACATACCAATTGCCATTAGATTCACTGACGATTTGCCACTAGAATAACTGATGATTTACCGGTAGTTTCAGTGACCATTTGCCATTAGATTCACTTACGATTTGCTTCTAGATTGACCGACCATATGCCATTAGATTCACTGACGATTTGCCACTAGACTGACCGACCATTTGCCATTAGACTAACTGACCATTTGCCATTAGATTCACTGACAATTTGCCACTAGACTGACTGACCATTTGCCATTAGACTAACTGACCATTTGCCGGTAGACTCAGTGGCCATTCACCATTAGATTCACTTACGATTTGCTTCTAGATTGACCGACCATATGCCATTAGATTCACTGACGATTTGCCGCTAGATTGACTGACCATTTGCCATTAGACTAACTGATGATTTGCCGGTAGAATCAGTGACCATTTGCCATTAGAATCACTTACAATTTGCTTCTAGATTGACTGACCATATGCCATTGGATTCACTGACGATTTGCCACTAGACTGACACACTATTTGCCATTAGATTCACTTACGATTTGCTTCTAGATTGACTGACCATATGCCATTGGATTCACTGAAGATTTGCCACTAGACTGACCCACTATTTGCCATTATACCAACTGACCATTTGCCATTGGGTTCACTGACGATTTGCTACTAGACTGACCGACAATTTGTCATTAGACCAACAGACCGTTTGCCATTAGACTAACTGACCATTCGCCACTAGACTGACCAACCGTTTGCCATTAGACTGACTGACCATTTGCCATTAGATTCGCTGACCATTTGCCACTAGAATCACTAACGATTTGCCACTAAAATGACCATTTGCCATTAGATTCAATGGCCAATTGGCAGTACTTTGACTGACCATATGCCATTGGATTAACTGATTCTTTGCCACTAGACTGACCAACCATTTGCCATTAGACTAACCGATGTTTTGCCATTAGATTCAATAACGATTTACTTTCAGATTAACCGACCATATGCCATTAGGTTCACTGACGATTTGCCACTAGACTGACCGACAATTTGCCATTAGACTAACAGACCATTTGCCATTAGATTCTCTGACCATTTGCCACTAGACTGACTGACCGTTTTCCGTAAGACTGACAGACCATTTGCAATTAGATTCTCTGACCATTTGCCACTAGACTGACTGACCGTTTGCCATTAGACAAACTGACCATTTGCCATTAGATTCACATACCAATTGCCATTAGATTCACTGACGATTTGCCACTAGAATAACTGATGATTTACCGGTAGTTTCAGTGACCATTTGCCATTAGATTCACTTACGATTTGCTTCTAGATTGACCGACCATATGCCATTAGATTCACTGACGATTTGCCACTAGACTGACCGACCATTTGCCATTAGACTAACTGACCATTTGCCATTAGATTCACTGACAATTTGCCACTAGACTGACTGACCATTTGCCATTAGACTAACTGACCATTTGCCGGTAGACTCAGTGGCCATTCACCATTAGATTCACTTACGATTTGCTTCTAGATTGACCGACCATATGCCATTAGATTCACTGACGATTTGCCGCTAGATTGACTGACCATTTGCCATTAGACTAACTGATAATTTGCCGGTAGAATCAGTGACCATTTGCCATTAGAATCACTTACAATTTGCTTCTAGATTGACTGACCATATGCCATTGGATTCACTGACGATTTGCCACTAGACTGACACACTATTTGCCATTAGATTCACTTACGATTTGCTTCTAGATTGACTGACCATATGCCATTGGATTCACTGAAGATTTGCCACTAGACTGACCCACTATTTGCCATTATACCAACTGACCATTTGCCATTGGGTTCACTGACGATTTGCTACTAGACTGACCGACAATTTGTCATTAGACCAACAGACCGTTTGCCATTAGACTAACTGACCATTCGCCACTAGACTGACCAACCGTTTGCCATTAGACTGACTGACCATTTGCCATTAGATTCGCTGACCATTTGCCATTAGATTCAATAAAGATTTGCTCTTAGATTAACCGACCATATGCCATCAGGTTCACTGACGATTTGCCACTAGACTGACCGACCGTTTGCTATTAGACTAACAGACCATTTGCAATTTGATTCTCTGACCATTTGCCACTAGACTGACGGACCGTTTGCCATTAGACTAACTGACCATTTGCAATTAGATTCACTGACGATTTGCCACTAGACCTACCGACCATTTGCCATTAGAATAACTGATGATTTGCCGGTAGATTCAGTGACCATTTGCCACTAGACCTACCGACCATTTGCCATTAGAATAACCGATGATTGGGTTCACTGACGATTTGCTACTAGACTGACCGACAATTTGTCATTAGACCAACAGACCGTTTGCCATTAGACAAACTGACCATTTGCCACTAGACTGACCAACCGTTTGCCATTAGACTGACTGACCATTTGCCATTAGACTAACTGACCATTTGCCGGTAGACTCAGTGGCCATTCACCATTAGATTCATTTGAGATTTGCTTTTAGATTGACCGACCATATGCCATTAGATTCACTGACGATTTGCCGCTAGATTGACCGACCATTTGCCATTAAACTAACTGATCATTTGCCGGTAGAATCAGTGACCATTTGCCATTAGAATCACTTAAGATTTGCTTCTAGATTGACTGACATTATGCCATTGGATTCACTGAAGATTTGCCACTAGACTGACCGACTATTTGCCATTAGATTCACTTACGGTTTGCTTCTAGATTGACTGACCATATGCCATTGGATTCACTGAAGATTTGCCACTAGACTGACCCACTATTTGCCATTAGACTAACTGACCATTTGCCATTGGGTTCACTGACGATTTGCTACTAGACTGACCGACAATTTGTCATTAGACCAACAGACCGTTTGCCATTAGACTAACTGACCATTTGCCACTAGACTGACCAACTGTTTGCCATAAGACTGACTGTCCATTTGCCATTAGATTCGCTGACCATTTTCCATTACATTCAATAACTAAATGCTCATAGATTAACAGACCATATGCCATCAGGTTCACTGACCATTTGCCACTAGACTGACCGACAATTTGCCATTAGACTAACAGACCATTTGCATTAGATTTTCTGACTATTTGCAACTAGACTGACCGACCGTTTGCCATTAGACTAACAGACCATTTGCAATTAGATTCTCTGACCATTTGCCACTAGACTGACAGACCGTTTGCCATTAGACTAACTGACCATTTGCCATTAGATTCACTGACCATTTGCCACTAGACCTACCGACCATTTGCCATTAGAATAACTGATGATTTGCCATTAGATTCAGTCACCATTTTCCATTAGATTCACTGACGATTTGCTATTAGATTGACCAACCATATGCCATCAGGTTTACTGACGATTTGCCACTAGACTGACCAACCATTTGCCATTGGACTAACAGACCATTTGCCATTCGATTCGCTGACCATTTGCCACTAGAATCACTAACCATTTGCCACTAGACTGACCATTTGCCATTAGATTCAATGGCCAATTGGCAGTATTTTGACTGACCATATGCTATTGGATTAACTGATTCTTTGCCACTAGACTGACCAACCATTTGCCATTAGACTAACTGATGTTTTGCCAGTAGATTCAGTGACCATTTGCCATTAGATTCACTTACGATTTGCTTCTAGATTGACCGACCATATGTCATTGGATTCACTGACGATTTGCCACTAGACTGACAGACCATTTGCCATTAGACTAACTGACCATTTGCCATTAGCTTCACTGACGATTTGCCACTAGACTGACGGACAATTTGCCATTAGACTAACAGACCGTTTGCCTTTGACTAACTGACCATTTGCCACTAGGCTGACCAACCATTTGCCATTAGAATAACTGACCGTTTGCCATTAGATTCTATGACCATTTGCCATTAGATTCACTTACGATTTGCTTTAAGATTAACGGACCATATGCCATTAGGTTCACTGACGATTTGCCACTAGACTGACCGACCATTTGCCATTAGACCAACAGACCATTTGCCATTAGATTCCCTGACCATTTGCAGCTAGACTGACCGACCATTTGCCATTAGACTAACTGACCATTTGCCATTAGATTCACTGACAATTTGCCACTAGACTGACTGACCATTTGCCATTAGACTAACTGACCATTTGCCGGTAAACTCAGTGGCCATTCACCATTAGATTCACTTACGATTTGCTTCTAGATTGACCGACCTTATGCCATAAGATTCACTGACAACTTGCCACTAGACTAACTGATCATTTGCCATTAGGTTCACTGACCATTTGCCACTAGACTGACTGACCATTTGCCATTAGCCTAACTGACCATTTGCCATTAGACTAACTGAAGATTTGAAGTTAGTTTCGATGACCATTTGCTATTAGATTCACTGACCAATTGGCACTACTTTGATCGACCATATGCCATTGGATTCACTGACGATATGCCGCTAGATTGACCGACCATTTGCCATTAGACTAACTGATGATTTGCCGGTAGATTCAGTGACCATTTGCCATTAGAATCACTTACAATTTGCTTCTAGATTGACTGACCATATGCCATTGGATTCACTGAAGATTTGCCACTAGACTGACCGACTATTTGCCATTAGATTCACTTACGATTTGCTTCTAGATTGACTGACCATATGCCATTGGATTCACTGAAGATTTGCCACTAGACTGACCGACTATTTGCCATTAGGTTCACTGACGATTTGCTACTAGACTGACCGACCATTTGCCATTAGACCAACAGACCGTTTGCCATTAGACTAACTGACCATTTGCCACTAGACTGACCGACAATTTGCCATGAGACTAACAGACCATTTGCCATTAGATTCTCTGACTATTTGCCAGTAGACTCAGTGGCCATTCACCATTAGATTCACTTACAATATGCTTCTAGATTGACCGACCATATGCCATTAGATTCACTAACAATTTGCCACTAGACTAACTGATCACTTGCCATTAGGTTCACTGACCATTTGCCACTAGACTGACCAACCGTTTGCCATTGGCCTAACTGACCATTTGCCACTAGGCTGACCGACCGTTTGCCATTAGAATAACTGACCATTTGCCATTAGATTCGATGACCATTTGCCATTAGATTCACCTACGATTTGCTTTTAGATTAACGGACCATATGCCATTAGGTTCTTTGACGATTTGCCACTAGACTGACCGACCATTTGCCATTAGACCAACATACCATTTGCCATTAGATACTCTGACCATTTGCCACTAGACTGACCGACCGTTTGCCATTAGACTAACAGACCATATGCAATTAGATTCTCTGACCATTTGCCGCTAGACTGACCAACCATATGCCATTAGACTAACTGACCATTTGCCATTAGATTCACTGACGATTTGCCACTAGACTGACTGACCATTTGCCATTAAACTAATGGTCAGCGAATCTAATGGGAAATGGTCAGTTAGTCTAATGGCAAACGGTTGGTCAGCGAATCTAATGGGAAATGGTCAGTTAGTCTAATGGCAAACGGTTGGTCAGTCTAGTGGCAAATGGTCAGTTAGTTTAATGGCAAACGGTCTGTTGGTCTAATTGCAAATTGTCGGTCAGTCTAGTAGCAAATCGTCAGTGAACCTAATGGCAAATGGTCAGTTAGTCTAATGGCGAATAGTCGGTCAATCTAGTGGCAAATTTTCAGTGAATCCAATGGCATATGGTCAGTCAATCTAGAAGCAAATGGTAAGTGAATCTAATTGCAAATAGTCGGTCAGTCTAGTGGCAAATCTTCAGTGAATCCAATGGCATATGGTCAGTCAATCTAGAAGCAAATGGTAAGTGATTCTAATGGCAAATGGTCACTGAATCTACCGGCAAATCATCAGTTAGTCTAATGGCAAATGATCGGTCAATCTAGCCGCATATCGTCAGTGAATCCAATGGCATATGGTCGATCAAAGTAGTGCCAATTTGTCAGTGAATCTAATGGCAAATGGTCATTGAATCTAACAGCAAATCTTTAGTTAGTCAAATGGCAAACTGTTTGTCAGTCTAGTGGCAAATGTTTAGCGAATCTAATGGCAAATGGTCTGTTAGTCCAATATCAAATGGTCAGTCAGTCTAGTGGCAAATCGTCAGTGAACCTATTGGCATATGGTCGGTCTAAGAAGTGCCAATTAGTCAGTGAATCTAATAGCAAATGGTCAGCGAATATAATGGCAAATGGTCTCCAGAGAACCTAATGGTATATGGCCAGTCAGTCTATTGGCAAATCGTCAGTGAACCTAATGGCATATGGTTGGTCAATCTAGTAGCAAATCGTAAGTGAATCTAATGGCAAATGGTCTGCTAGTCCAATATCAAATGGTCAGTCAGTCTAATGGCAAATTGTCAGTCAGTCTAGTGGCAAATCGTATGTGAACCTAATGGCAAATTGTCAGTCAGTCTAATGGCAAATGGTCGGTCAGTCTAGTGGCAAATCGTCAGTGAACCTAATGGCATATGGTCAGTTAATCTAAAAGCAAATCGTAAGTGAATCTAATGGCAAATGGTCATCAAATCTAATGGCAAATGGTCAGTTAGTCTAATGGCAAATGGTCTGTCAGTCCAGTGGCAAATGGTCAGTTAGTCTGATGGCAAACGGTCTGTTAATCTAATGGCAAATTGTCGGTCAGTCTAGTGGCAAATGGTCAGTGAACCTAGTGGTAAATGGTCAGTTAGTCTAGTGGCAAATTGTCAGTGAATCCAATGGCATATGGTCTGTCAATATAGAAGCAAATCGTAAGTGAATCTAATGGCAAATGGTCACTGAATCTAACGGCAATTCATCAGTTAGTCTAATAGCAAATGGTCTGTCAGTCTAGTGGCAAATCGTCAGTAAATCTGATTGCAAATGGTCTGTTAGTCCAATATCAAATGGTCAGTCAGTCTAATGGCAAATTGTCAGTCAGTCTAGTGGCAAATCGTCAGTGAACCTAATGGCATATGGTCAGTTAATCTAAAAGCAAATCGTAAGTGAATCTAATGGCAAATGGTCATCGAATCTAATGGCAAATGGTCAGTTAGTCTAATGGCAAACGGTCAGTCAGTCTAGTGGCAAATGGTCAGTTAGTCTAATGGCAAACGGTCGGTCAGTCTAGGGGCAAATAGTCGGTCAGTCTGGTGGGAAACCTCAGTGAATCCAATGGCATATGGTCAGTCCATCTAGAAGCAAATTGTAAGTGAATCTAAAGGCAAATGGTCACTGAATCTACCGGCAAATCATCAGTTAGTCTAATGGCAAATGGTCTGTCAGTCTAGTGGCAAATCGTCAGTGAATCCGATTGCAAATGGTCTGTTAGTCTAATGGCAAATGGTCGGTCAGTCTTGTGGCAAATGGTCAGAGAATCTAATGGCAAATGGTCTGTTAGTCTAATGGCAAATGGTCGGTCAGTCTAGTGGCAAATTGTCAGTGAACCTAATGGCATATGGTCAGTTAATCTAAAAGCAAATTGTAAGTGAATCTAATGGCAAATGGTCATCGAATCTTATGGCAAATGGTTAGTTATTCTCATGGCAAACGGTCAGTCAGTCTAGTGGCAAATGGTCAGTTAGTCTAATGGCAAACGGTCCGTCAGTCTAGTGGCAAATAGTCTGTCAGTCTGGTGGCAAATCTTCAGTTAATCCAATGGCATATGGTCAGTCCATCTAGATGCAAATTGTAAGTGAATCTAAAGGCAAATGGTCACTGAATCTACCGGCAAATCATCAGTTAGTCTAATGGCAAATGGTCTGTCAGTCTAGTGGCAAATCGTCAGTGAATCCAATGCTATATGGTCGATCAAAGTAGTGCCAATTGGTCAGCAAATCTAATGGCAAATGGTCAGTTAGTCTAATGGCAAACGGTTGGTCAGTCTAGTGGCAAATGGTCAGTAAGTCTAGTGGCAAATGGTCAGTGAACCTAATGGCAAATGATCAGTTAGTCTAGTGGCAAATTGTCAGTGAATCTAATGGCATATGGTTGGTCAATCTAGAAGCAAATTGTAAGTGAATCTAATGGTGAATGGCCACTGAGTCTACCGGCAAATGGTCAGTTAGTCTATTGGCAAATGGTCAGTCAGTCTAGCGGCAAATCCTCAATGAATCTATTGGTATATGGTCGGTCAATGTAGTGCCAATTGGTAGGTGAATCTAATGGCAAATGGTCAGTGAATCTGATGGCAAATGGTCATTGAATCTAATGGCAAATGGTCTGTGAGTCCAATATGTAATGGTCAGTCAGTCTAGTGGCAAATCCTCAATGAATCTATTGGTATATGGTCGGTCAATGTAGTGCCAATTGGTAGGTGAATCTAATGGAAAATGGTCAGTGAATCTGATGGCAAATGGTCATTGAATCTAATGGCAAATGGTCTGTTAGGCTAATGGCAAACGGTCGGTCAGTCTAGTGGCAAATGGTCAGAGAATCTCATGGCAAATGGTTTGTTAGTCTAAAAGCGAATCGTAAGTTAATCTAATGGCGAATGGTCATCGAATCTAACGGCAAATGGTCAGTTAGTCTAATGGCAAACGGTCGGACAGTCTAGTGGCAAATGGTAGGTCAGTCTAGTGGCAAATGGTCAGTTAGTCTAATGGCAAATGGTCAGTCCGTCTAGTGGCAAATTGTCAGTGAATCTAATGGCAAATGGTCAGTTAGTCCGATGGCAAACGGTCGGTCAGTCTAGCGGCAAATGGTCAGAGAATCTAATTGCATATGGTCTGTTAGTCTAATGGCAAACAGTAGGTCAGTCTAGTGGCAAATGGTCAGAGAATCTGATGGCAAATGGTCTGTAAGTCTAGTGGCAAATCGTCATTGAAACTAACGGCATATAGTCAGTCAAAGTAGTGCCAATTAGTTAGTGAACCTAATTGCAAATGGTCGGTCAGTCTAGTGGCAAATCGTCAGTGAATCAAATGGCATATGGTCGATCAAAGTAGTGCCAATTGGTCAGCGAATCTAATGGAAAATGGTCAGTTAGTCTAATGGCAAACGGTCAGTCAGTCTAGTGACAAATTGTCAGTGAATCTAATGGCAAACGGTCTGTTGGTCTATTGGCAAAATGTTGGTCAGTTTAGCGCCAAATCATCAGTGAACCTAATGGCAAATGGTCAGTTAGTCTAATGGCAAATAGTCGGTCAGTCTAGTGGCAAATCTTCATTGAATCCAATGGCATATGGTCAGTCAATCTAGAAGCAAATCGTAAGTGAATCTAATGGCAAAGGGTCACTGAATCTAACGGCAAATCTTCAGTATATGGTCAGTCAGTCTAGTGGCAAATCGTCAGTGAACCTAATGGCATATGGTTGGTCAATCTAGTAGCAAATCATAAGTGAATCTAATGGCAAATGTAAACTAAATCTACCTGCAAATCATCAGTTAGTCTAATTGCAAATGGTTGGTCAGTCTAGTGGCAAATCGTCAGTGAACCTAATGGCAAATGGTCAGTTAGTCTAATGGCAAATGGTTGGTCAGTCTAGTGGCAAATCGTCAGTGAATCCAATGGCATATGGTCAGTCAATCTAAAAGCAAATCGTAAGTGAATCTAATGGCAAATGGTCACTGAATCTACCGGCAAATCAACAGTTAGTCTAATGGCAAATAATCAGTAAGTCTAGTGGCAAATCGTCATTGAATCCAATGGCATATGGTTGATCAAGTAGTGCCAATTTGTCAGTGAATCTAATAGCAAATTGTCATAGAATATAATGGTAAATCTTCAGTTAGTCTAATGGCAAATGGTCACTTACGCCAATGGCAAACGGTTGGTCAGTCTAATGGCAAATCGTCAGTGAACCTAATGGCAAATGGTCAGTTAGTCTAATGGCAAATGGTTGGTCAGTCTAGTGGCAAATTGTCAGTGAATATAATCGCATATGGTTGGTCAATCCAGAAGCAAATCGTAAGTGAATCTAATGGCAAAAGGTCACTGAATCTAACGGCTAATCATCACTTAGTCTAATAGCAAATGGTCAGTCAGTCTAGTGGCAAATCGTCAGTGAATCTAATGGCAAATGGTCAGTTAGTCTAATTTCAAATGGTCGGTCAGTCTAGTGGCAAATCGTCAGAGAATCTATTTGCAAATGGTCTGTTAGTCTAATGGCAAACGGTCGGTCAGTCTAATTGCAAATAGTCAGAGAATCTAATGGCAAATGGTCTGTTAGTCTAATGGCAAATTGTCTGTCAGTCTAGTGGCAAATCGTCAGTGAACCTAATGGCATATGGTAGGTTAATCTAAAAGCAAATCATTATTGAATCTAATGGCAAATGGTGAGGGAATCTAATGGCAAATGGTCAGTTAGTCTAATGGCAAACGGTTGGTCAGTCTAGTGGCAAATGGTCAGTAGGTCTAATGGCAAACGGTCTGTTGGTCTAATGGTAAAATTGTCGGTCAGTCTCGTAGCAAATCGTCAGTGAACCTAATGGCAAATGGTCAGTTAGTCTTATGGCAAATAGTCGGTCAGTCTAGTGGCAAATCTTCAGTGAATCCATCGAAACTAACGGCAAATCTTCAGTTAGTCTAATGGCAAATGGTCAGTTAGGCTAATGGCAAACGGTCAGTCAGTCTAGTGGCAAATGGTCAGTGAACCTAATGGCAAATGATCAGTTAGTCTAGTGGCAAATTGTCAGTGAATCTAATGGCAAATGGTCAGCGAATCTAATGGCAACTTGTCACCTAGTCTAATGGCAAATGGTCAGTCAGTCTAGTGGCAATTCATCATTGAATCTCATGGCAAATGCTCAGTCAGTAAGATCTAATGGCAAATGGTCAGTAAGTCTAATGACAAATGGTCACCCAGTCTAGTGGCAAATAGTCAGTGAACCTAATGGCAAATGATCAGTTATTCAAATGGCAAATGGTGGGTCAGTAGAATCTAATGGCAAATGGTCAGTAAGTCTAATGACAAATGGTTGATAAATCTAGTGATAAATCGTCAGTAAAACTAATGTCAAATGATCATTTATTCAAATTGCAAATGGTCGGTCAGTAGAATCTAATGGCAAATGTTCAGTTAGTCTGATGACAAATGGTCGGTCAGTCTAGTGGCAAATTGTCAGTGAATCTAATGGCATATGGTTGGTCAGTCTTATGGCAAATGGTTTGTCAGTCTTGTGGCAAATCGTAAGTGAATCTAATGGCAAATGGACAGCAAATCTCTAGGCAAATGGTCAGTCAGTCTAATGGCAAATTGTCTAGTGGCAAATCAATGGTGAATCTAATGGCAAATGGTCAGTTAGTCCAATGGCAAATGGTCGGTCATTCTAGTGGCAAATCGTCAGTAAACCATATGGCAAATGGTCAGTTAGTCTCATGGCAAATAGTCGGTCAGTCTAGTGGCAAATGGTCAGTGAATCTAAAGGCATATGGTTGGTCAGTCTTATGGCATATGGTCGGTCAGTCTATTGGCAAATGGTCAGCAAATCTTATGCCAAATGGTCTGTCAGTCTAGTGGCAAATCGTCGTTGGACATAATCGGTCAGTCTAGTGGCAATTCATCAGTGAATCTAATGGCAAAGGCTCAGTCAGCAGAATATAATGGCAAATGGTCAGTAAGTCTAATGACAAATGTTCAGTCAGTCTAGTGGGAAATGGTCCTTGAACCTAATGGCAAATGATCAGTTATTCAAATGGCAAATGGTCGGTCAGTAGAATCTAATGGCAAATGGTCAGTTAGTCTAATGTCAAATGGTCGGTCAGTCTAGTGGCAAATCCTCAGTGAACCTAATGGAAAATGGTCAGTCAGTCTCATGGCAAATAGTCGGTCAGTCTAGTGGCAAATCTTCAGTGAATCCATCGAAACTAACGGCAAATCTTCAGTTAGTCTAATGGCAAATGGTCAGTTAGGCTAATGGCAAACGGTCAGTCAGTCTAGTGGCAAATGGTCAGTGAACCTAATGGCAAATGATCAGTTAGTCTAGTGGCAAATTGTCAGTGAATCTAATGGCAAATGGTCAGCGAATCTAATGGCAACTTGTCACCTAGTCTAATGGCAAATGGTCAGTCAGTCTAGTGGCAATTCATCATTGAATCTCATGGCAAATGCTCAGTCAGTAAGATCTAATGGCAAATGGTGAGGGAATCTAATGGCAAATGGTCAGTTAGTCTAATGGCAAACGGTTGGTCAGTCTAGTGGCAAATGGTCAGTAGGTCTAATGGCAAACGGTCTGTTGGTCTAATGGTAAAATTGTCGGTCAGTCTCGTAGCAAATCGTCAGTGAACCTAATGGCAAATGGTCAGTTAGTCTTATGGCAAATAGTCGGTCAGTCTAGTGGCAAATCTTCAGTGAATCCATCGAAACTAACGGCAAATCTTCAGTTAGTCTAATGGCAAATGGTCAGTTAGGCTAATGGCAAACGGTCAGTCAGTCTAGTGGCAAATGGTCAGTGAACCTAATGGCAAATGATCAGTTAGTCTAGTGGCAAATTGTCAGTGAATCTAATGGCAAATGGTCAGCGAATCTAATGGCAACTTGTCACCTAGTCTAATGGCAAATGGTCAGTCAGTCTAGTGGCAATTCATCATTGAATCTCATGGCGAATGCTCAGTCAGTAAGATGTAATGGCAAATGGTCAGTAAGTCTAATGACAAATGGTCACCCAGTCTAGTGGCAAATAGTCAGTGAACCTAATGGCAAATGATCAGTTATTCAAATGGCAAATGGTGGGTCAGTAGAATCTAATGGCAAATGGTCAGTAAGTCTAATGACAAATGGTTGATAAATCTAGTGATAAATCGTCAGTAAAACTAATGTCAAATGATCATTTATTCAAATTGCAAATGGTCGGTCAGTAGAATCTAATGGCAAATGTTCAGTTAGTCTGATGACAAATGGTCGGTCAGTCTAGTGGCAAATTGTCAGTGAATCTAATGGCATATGGTTGGTCAGTCTTATGGCAAATGGTTTGTCAGTCTTGTGGCAAATCGTAAGTGAATCTAATGGCAAATGGACAGCAAATCTCTAGGCAAATGGTCAGTCAGTCTAATGGCAAATTGTCTAGTGGCAAATCAATGGTGAATCTAATGGCAAATGGTCAGTTAGTCCAATGGCAAATGGTCGGTCATTCTAGTGGCAAATCGTCAGTAAACCATATGGCAAATGGTCAGTTAGTCTCATGGCAAATAGTCGGTCAGTCTAGTGGCAAATGGTCAGTGAATCTAAAGGCATATGGTTGGTCAGTCTTATGGCATATGGTCGGTCAGTCTATTGGCAAATGGTCAGCAAATCTTATGCCAAATGGTCTGTCAGTCTAGTGGCAAATCGTCGTTGGACATAATCGGTCAGTCTAGTGGCAATTCATCAGTGAATCTAATGGCAAAGGCTCAGTCAGCAGAATATAATGGCAAATGGTCAGTAAGTCTAATGACAAATGTTCAGTCAGTCTAGTGGGAAATGGTCCTTGAACCTAATGGCAAATGATCAGTTATTCAAATGGCAAATGGTCGGTCAGTAGAATCTAATGGCAAATGGTCAGTTAGTCTAATGTCAAATGGTCGGTCAGTCTAGTGGCAAATCCTCAGTGAACCTAATGGAAAATGGTCAGTCAGTCTAGTGGAAAATCGTCAGTGAATCCAATAGCATATGGTTGGTCAGTCTAGTGGCAGATCGTCAATGAAGCCAATGGCATATGGTCAGTCAATGTATTGGCAAATGGTCAGCAAATTTTATGGTAAATGGTCTGTCAGTCTAGTGGGATATCGTCAGTGAATCTAATAGCAAATGGACAGCAAATCTCTAGGCAAATGGTCAGTCAGTCTAATGGCGAATTGTCTAGTGGCAAATCAACGGAGAATCTAATGGCAAATGGTCGGTTAGTCCAATGGCAAATGGTCGGTCATTCTAGTGGCAAATAGTCAGTAAACCAAATGGCAAATGGTCAGTTAGTCTCAGGGCAAATGGTCGGTCAGTCTAGTGGCAAATTGTCAGTGAACCAAATGGCAAATGGTTAGTTAGACTAATGGCAAATGGTCGGTCAGTCTAGTGGCAAATTGTCAGTGAACCTATTGGCATATGGTACGTCAGTCTAGTGGCAAATCATCAGTGAATCTAATGGCAAATGGTCAGCAAATCTTATGCCAAATGGTCTGTCAGTCTAGTGGCAAATCATCGTTGGACATAATCGGTCAGTCTAGTGGCAATTCATCAGTGGATCTAATGGCAAATGCTCAGTCAGTAGAATCTAATGGCAAATGGTCAGTAAGTCTAATGACAAATGTTCAGTCAGTCTAGTGGGAAATGGTCCTTGAACCTAATGGCAAATGATCAGTTATTCAAATGGCAAATGGTCGGTCAGTAGAATCTAATGGCAAATGGTCAGTTAGTCTAATGTCAAATGGTCGGTCAAATGATCAGTTAATGACATGGCAAATGGTCGGTCAGTAGAATCTAATGGCAAATGGTCAGTTAGTCTAATGACAAATGGTCGGTCAGTCTAGTGGCAAATGGGCAGTGAATCTAAAGGCATATGGTTGGTCAGTCTTATGGCAAATGGTTGGTCAGTCTTGTGCAAATCGCAAGTGAATCTAATGGCATATGGTTGGTCAGTCTAGTGGCAAATCTTCAGTGAATCTATTGGCAAATGGTCAGCAAATCTAATAGCAAATCATCAGTTAGTCTAATGGCAAATGTTCGGTCAGTCTAGTGGGATATTGTCAGTGAATATAATGTCAAATGGTCAGCCAATCTCTAGCTATATGGTCAGCGAATCTAATGGCAAATGGTCAGTTAGTCTAATGGCGAATGGATGGCTAGTCTAGTTGAATTCAGTCAGTCAAAGTAGCGCCAATAGGTCAGGGAACCTAATGGCAAATGGTCAGCAAATCTAATGGCAAATTGTCAGTTAGTCAAGTGGCAAATGGTCAGTGAACGTAATAGCAAATGGTCAGTTAGTCTACTGGCAAATGCTTGGTCAGTCTAGTGGCAAATCATCAGTGAATCTAACTGCAAATAATCAGTGAATCTAATGACAAATCGTCAGCTAGTCTAATGGCAAAAGGTCGGACAGTCTAGTTGCAAATGGTCAGCCCTTCTAATGGCAAATGGTCGGTCAGTCTAGTGGCAAATCTTCAGTGAATCTAAGGCAAATGATCAGTTAGTCTTATGGTAAATTTTTGGTCAGTCTACTGGCAAATCGTCAGTGAACCTGATGGCAAATGATTGTTGCATCTAGTAGCAAATTATCAGTGAATCTAATGGTGAATGGTCAGCGAATCTAATGGCGATTGGTCAGTTCGTCTAATGGCAAATTGTCGGTCAGTCTAGTGGCAAATCGTCAGTGAATCCAATGGCATATGGTTGGTCAGTCTAGTGGCGGATCGTCAATGAACCCAATGGCATATGGTCGGTCAATGTATTGGCAAATGGTCAGCAAATTTTATGGTAAATGGTCTGTCAGTCTAGTGGGATATCGTCAGTGAATCTAATAGCAAATGGACAGCAAATCTCTAGGCAAATGGTCAGTCAGTCTAATGGCGAATTGTCTAGTGGCAAATCAACGGTGAATCCAATGGCAAATGGTCGGTTAGTCCAATGGCAAATGGTCGGTCATTCTAGTGGCAAATAGTCAGTAAACCAAATGGCAAATGGTCAGTTAGTCTCATGGCAAATGGTCGGTCAGTCTAGTGGCAAATTGTCAGTGAACCAAATGGCAAATGGTTAGTTAGACTAATGGCAAATGGTCGGTCAGTCTAGTGGCAAATTGTCAGTGAACCTATTGGCATATGGTACGTCAGTCTAGTGGCAAATCATCAGTGAATCTAATGGCAAATGGTCAGCGAATCTAACGGCAACTTGTCAGTTAGTCTAATGGCAAATGGTCAGTCAGTCTAGTGGCAATTCATCATTGAATCTCATGGCAAATGCTCGGTCAGTAGAATCTAATGGCAAATGGTCAGTTAGTCTAATGACAAATGGTCAGCCAGTCTAGTGGCAAATGGTCGGTCAATAGAATCTAATGGCAAATGGTCTGTTAGTCTAATGACAAATGGTTGATAAGTCTAGTGGTAAATCGTCAGTGAAACTAATGTCAAATGATCACTTATTCAAATGGCAAATGGTCTGTCAGTAGAATCTAATGGCAAATGGTCAGTTAGTCTAATGACAAATGGTCGGTCAGTCTAGTGGCAAATTGTCAGTGAACCTAATGGCAAATGGTCAGTCAGTGTAGTGGCAAATGGTCAGTGAATCTAATGGCATATGGTTGGTCAGTCTTATGGCATATGGTTGCTCAGTCTTGTGGCAAATCTTAAGTAAATCTAATGGCAAATGGTCAGCAAATCTTATGGCAAATGGTCTGTCAGTCTAGTGGCAAATCGTCAGTGGACCTTATCTGTCAGTCTAGTGGCAATTCATCAGTAAATCTAATGGCAAATGCTCGGGCAGTAGTATCTAATGGCAAAAATGGTCAGTTAGTCTAATGACAAATATTTGGTCAGTCTAGTGGGAAATGGTCCATGAACCTAAGGTCAAATGATCAGTTAATGACATGGCAAATGGTCGGTCAGTAGAATCTAATGGCAAATGGTCAGTTAGTCTAATGACAAATGGTCGGTCAGTCTAGTGGCAAATGGTAAGTGAATCTAAAGGCATATGGTTGGTCAGTCTTATGGCAAATGGTTGGTCAGTCTTGTGCAAATCGCAAGTGAATCTAATGGCATATGGTTGGTCAGTCTAGTGGCAATTTGTCAGTGAATCCAATGGCATATGGTCGGTCAGTCTATTTGCAAATGCTCAGCAAATCTTATTGTGAATCTTTAGTTCGTCTAATGGCAATTGGTCGGTCAGTCTAGTGGGATATCATCAGTGAATATAATTGCAAATGGACAGCGAATCTCTAGGCAACTGGTCAGTCAGTCTAATGGCAAATCGTCTAGTGGCAAATCGATGGTGAATCTAATGGCAAATGGACAGTTAGTCCAATAGAAAATGGTCGGTCATTCTAGTTGCAAATCGTCAGTAAACCAAATGGCAAATGGTCAGTCAGTCTCATGGCTAATGGTCGGTAAGTCTAGTGGCAAATTGTGAGTGAACCGAATGGCGAATGGTCAGTTAGACTAATGGCAAATGGTTGGTCAGTCTAGTGGCAATTCGTCAGTGAACCCAATGGCATATGGTCTGTCAGTTTATTGGCAAATGGTCAGCGAATCTTATGGCAAATGGTCTATCAGTCTAGTGGCAAATCGTCAGTGGATCTAATGGCATATGGTCTGTCAGTCTAGTGGCAATTCGTCAGTGAATCTATTTGCAAATGGTCAGCAAATCTTATAACGAATCTTCAGTTAGTCTAATGGCAAATGGTCGGTCAGTCTAGTTGGATATGGTCAGTGAATCTGATGGCAAATGGTCAGGGAATCTCTAGGCCAATGGTCAGTTAGTGTAATGGCGAATGGTCGATCAGTCTAGAGGCAAATTGTCAGTGAATCTAATGGCAAATGGTCAATCAATCTAGTGGCAAATGGTCAGTGAATCTAATGGCAATTGGTCAGTTAGTCTAATGGAAAATGGTCATTCTAGTGGCAAATGGTCGATCAATCTAATGGCAAACGGTCAGTGAACCTAATGGCATATGGTCGGCCAGTCTAGTGGCAAATCATCAGTGAAAGTAATGGCATATAGTCAGTCAAAGTAATGCCAATTGGTCAGTGAATCTAATGGCAAATAGTCAGTCATTCTAGTGGCAAATCGTTATCAGTTATTCTAATTGCAAATGGTCGGTCAGTAGAATCTAATGGCAAATGGTCAGTTAGTGTAATGCCAAACAAATGGCAAATGGCAAATGATCAGTTATTCTAATGGCAAATGGTCAGTCAGTAGAATCTAATGGCAAATGGTCAGTTAGTCTAGTGGCAAATTGTCAGTAAACCTGATGGCAAATGGCCAGTCAGTCTAGTGGCAAATCGTCAGTGAATCTAATGGCATATGGTTGGTCAGTCTTATGGCAAATGGTCAGTCAGTCTTGTGGGAAATCTTAAGTGAATCTAATGGCATATGGTCGGTCAGTCTATTGGCAAATGGTCAGTGAATCTTATGGCAAATGGTCTCTTAGTCTAGTGGCAAAAAGTCAGTGGACCTAATGGCATATGATCGGTCAGTCTAGTGGCAAATCTTCAGTGAATCTATTTGGCAAATGGTCAGCAAATCTAATAGCAAATCATCAGTTAGTCTAATGGCAAATGTTCGGTCAGTCTAGTGGGATATTGTCAGTGAATATAATGTCAAATGGTCGTCTAATGGCAAATTGTTGGTCAGTCTAGTGGCAAATCGTCAGTGAACCTAATGGCAAATGGTCAGTTAGTCTGATGGCAAATGGTCGGTCAATCTAGTGGCAAATCGTCAGTGAATCTAAAAGCAAATGGTCGGTCAGTCTGGTGGCAAATGGTCAGTGAATCTAATGGCAAATGGTCAGCGAATCTAATGGCAAATGGTCAGTTAGTCTAATGTCAAATTGTCGGTCGGTCTAGTGGCAAATCGTCAGTGAATCTTATCTGACTATTTGCCATTAGACTAACTGACCATTTGCAATTAGATTCACTGACTGTTTGCCACTAGACTGACAGACCATATGCCACTAGGTTCACTGACAATACTCCACTAGACTGACTGACCATTTGCCAGTAGACTAGCTGACCATTTGCCATTAGATTCGCTGGCATTACACCAACCGACCATTTGCCATTAGTTTCACTGATGATATGCCGCTAGACTGACCGACCAATTGACCAATTGACCATTTGCCATTAGATTCGCTGACCATTTGCCATTAGATTCACTGACCAATTGGCACTATTTTGACAGACCAAATGCCATTAGATTCACTGACGATTTGCCATTTGACTGACCGACCATTTGCCATTAGACTAACTGACCATTTGCCATTAGATTCACTGATAATTTGCCACTATACTGACCGACCATTTGCTATTAGACTTACTTAGCATTTGCAATTAGATTCGCTGAGCATTTGCCATTTGATTAACTGACTATTTGCTACTAAACTGACCAATTTCCCCTTAGGTTCACTTACGATTTGCCATTAGACTAACCAACCATTTGCCATAAGGTTCATTGACGATTTTCAACCAGACTGACTGATCATTTGCCATTAGACTAACTGACCATATGCCATTAGATTAGACTGACCATTTGCCATGAGATTCACTGACCATTTGCCACTAGACTGACCGACCATATGCCATCAGGTTCACTGACGATTTGCCACTACACTGACCGACCATTTGCCATTAGACAAACTGACAATTTGCCATTAGACTAACTGACGATTTGCCATTAGATTCACTGACGATTTGCCACTAGACTGACGAACCATTGGCCTTTAGATTCACTGACGACTTGCCACTAGACTGACCGACCATTTGCCATTTGATTCACTGACGATTTGCCACTAGACTGACCGACCATTTGCAATTAGGTTCACTAACTAATTGGCACTACTTTGACTGACTATATGCCGTTAGTTTCAATGACGATTTGCCACTAGACTGACCGACTATTTGCCAACAGATTCGCTGACCATTTGCCATTAGATTAACCGATCATTTGCCATTAGTTATACTGATGATTTGCCGCTAGACTGACCGAACATTTGCCATTAGACTAACAGACCATTTGCCATTAGATTTGCCGACCATTTGCCATTAGATTCACTAACCAATTGGCACTACTTTGACTGACTTTAGATTCACTGACGATTTGCCACTAGGCTGACCGACCATCTGCCATTAGACTTACGGACCAATTGCTATTAGATTCGCTGACAATTTGCCATTAGATTCACTGACGATTTGCCACTAGACTGACCGACCATTTGCCATTAGACTAACTGACCATTTGCCATTAGACTTGCTGACCATTTCCAATAAGATTCACTGACTGTTTGCCACTAGACTGACCGACCATTTGCCAACAGATTCGCTGACCATTTCCCATTAGATTAACTGACCGATTGGCACTACTTTAACAGACTATATGCCACTAGATTCACTGACGATTTGCCACTAGACTGACCGACCATTTGCTATTAGACCAAATGATTATTTGCCATTAGATTTGCTGAAGATTTGCCATTAGATTGGCTAACCATTTGCCATTAGATTCACAGACGATTTGCCATTAGACTGACCGACCATTTGCCATTAGACTGACTGACCTTTTGCCATTAGACTGACATTAGAATTGCTGACCATTTGCCATTAGATTCACTGACCAGTTAGAAATTTTTTGACGACCATTTGCCATTGGATTCACTGACGATTTGCGACTAGACTGACTGACAATTTGCCATTAGACTAACTGACAATTTGCCATTAGACTAGCTGACCATTTCCAATTAGATTCACTGACTGTTTGCCACTAGACTGACCGACCATATGCCATTAGGTTCACTGACGATGTGCCACTAGACTGAACAACCATTTGCCAATAGTCTAGCTTACCATTTGGCATTAGATTCGCTGACCATTTGCCATGAGATCCACTGACCATTTGCCACTAGACTGACCGACTATATGCCATAGGTTCACTGACAATTTGCCATAAGACTAACTGACGGTTTGCCATTAGATTCGCTGACAATTTGCCATTACATTCACTGACAATTTGCCACTAGACTGACTGACCATTTGCCATAATACTAACTGGCCATTTGCCATTTGATTCACTGACAATTTGCCGATAGATTGGCCGACCATTTGCCATTAGACTAACTGACGATTTGCCATTATATTTCACTGACCATTTGCCACTAGACTGACTGACTATATGCCATAGGTTCACTGACCATTTGCCACTAGACTGACCGACTATATGCCATAGGTTCACTGACGATTTGCCATAAGACTAACTGAGGGTTTGCCATTAGATTCGCTGACAATTTGCCATTACATTCACTGACAATTTGCCACTAGACTGACTGACCGTTTGCCATAATACTAACTGGCCATTTGCCATTTGATTCACTGACAATTTGTCGATAGATCGGCCGACCATTTGCCATTAGACTAACTGACGATTTGCCATTATATTTCACTGACCATTTGCCACTAGACTGACTGACTATATGCCATTAGGTTCAATGACGATTTGCCACTAGACTGACTGATCATTTGCCATTAGATTTGCTGACAACTTGTTATTAGATTCACTGCTGATTTGCCACTAGACTGACTGACCATTTGCCTTTAGACTAACTGACCATTTGCCATTAGATTCGCTGACCATTTCCAATAAGATTACCTGCCATTACACTAACCGACCATATGCCATTAGGTTCACCGATGATATGGTGCTCGACTGACCGACCAATTGCCATTAGACTAACTGACCATTTGCCATTAGATTCGCCGACCACTTGCCATTGGATTCACTGAGCAATTGCCACTACTTTGACCGTCTTTATGCCATTAGATTCACTGACGATTTGCCACCAGACTGACCTACCATTTGCCATTAGACTAACTGACCGTTTGCCATTAGATTCACTGACCATTTGCCACTAGACTGACCGACCATTCGCCATTTAACTTGCTGACCATTTGCCATTAGACTAGCTAAACATTTGCCATTAGATTAACTGACTATTTGCCACTAAACTGACCAACCATTTGCCATTAGTTTCACTGACGATTTTTAACCAGACTGACTGATCATTTGCCATTAGACTCACTGACCTTTTGCAATTAGATTCGCTGACCATTTGCCATTGGATAAACTGACTATTTGCTACTAAACTGACCAACCATTTGCCATTAGGTTCACTGACTATTTGCCATTAGACTAACCATCCATTTGCCATTAGGTTCACTGACGATTTTCAACCAGACTGACTGATCATTTGCCATTAGACTAACTGACCATATGCCATTAGATTAGACTGACCGACTATTTGCCATTAGACTAACCTATCATTTGCCATTAGTTTCACTTATGATTTGCCACTAGACTGACCGAACATTTGCCATTAGATTAACAGACCATTTGCCATTAGATTCGTCGACCATTTGCCATTAGATTCACTGACTATTTGCCAATAGACTGACCGACCATTTGCCATTAGACTACCTGACCATTTGCCATTAGATTCACTGACCAATTGGCACTACTTTGACTGACTATGTGCTATTAGATTCATTGACTATTTGCCACTAGGCTGACTGTCCATTTGCCATAGAATTACTGACCATTTGCTATTAGATTCACTGACGATTTGCCATTAGATTCACTGACTATTTGCCACTAGACTGACTGACCATTTGCCTTGAGACTAACTGACCATTTGCCATTAGATTCGCTGACCATTTCCAATAAGATTACCTGCCATTACACTAACCGACCATATGCCATTAGGTTCACCGATGATATGGTGCTCGACTGACCGACCAATTGCCATTAGACTAACTGACCATTTGCCATTAGATTCGCCGACCACTTGCCATTGGATTCACTGAGCAATTGCCACTACTTTGACCGTCTTTATGCCATTAGATTCACTGACGATTTGCCACCAGACTGACCTACCATTTGCCATTAGACTAACTGACCGTTTGCCATTAGATTCACTGACCATTTGCCACTAGACTGACCGACCATTTGCCATTCAACTTGCTGACCATTTGCCATTAGACTAGCTAAACATTTGCCATTAGATTAACTGACTATTTGCCACTAAACTGACCAACCATTTGCCATTAGTTTCACTGACGATTTTTAACCAGACTGACTGATCATTTGCCATTAGACTCACTGACCTTTTGCAATTAGATTCGCTGACCATTTGCCATTGGATAAACTGACTATTTGCTACTAAACTGACCAACCATTTGCCATTAGGTTCACTGACTATTTGCCATTAGACTAACCATCCATTTGCCATTAGGTTCACTGACGATTTTCAACCAGACTGACTGATCATTTGCCATTAGACTAACAGACCATATGCCATTAGATTAGACTGACCGACTATTTGCCATTAGACTAACCTATCATTTGCCATTAGTTTCACTTATGATTTGCCACTAGACTGACCGAACATTTGCCATTAGATTAACAGACCATTTGCCATTAGATTCGTCGACCATTTGCCATTAGATTCACTGACTATTTGCCAATAGACTGACCGACCATTTGCCATTAGACTACCTGACCATTTGCCATTAGATTCACTGACCAATTGGCACTACTTTGACTGACTATGTGCTATTAGATTCATTGACTATTTGCCACTAGGCTGACTGTCCATTTGCCATAGAATTACTGACCATTTGCTATTAGATTCACTGACAATTTGCCATTAGATTCACTGACTATTTGCCACTAGACTGACCGACCATTTGCAATTAGACTAGCTGACCATTTGCCATTAGACTAGCGGACCATTTCCAATAAGATTAACTGACTGTTTGCAACTAAACTGACCGACGATATGCCATTAAGTTCACTGACGATACGCCACTAGACTGAAAGACCATTTGCCATTAGTCTGGCTGACCATTTGCCACTAGACTGACCAACTATATGCCATTTGATTCACTGACGATTTGCAACTACACTGACCAACCATTTGCCACTAGACTAACTGACGATTTGCCATTAGACTAACTGACAATTTGCCATTAGATTCACTGACGATTTACCACTAGACTGACCAAACATTTGCCGTTAGGTTCACCGACCATTTGCCACTAGACTGACCGACCATTTGCCACTAGACTAACTGACGATTTGCCATTAGACTAACTGACGATTTGCCATTAGATTCACTGACGATTTGCCACTAGACTGACCGACCATTCGCCGTTAGGTTCACCGACGATTTGCCATTAGACTAACAGACCATTTGCCACTAGATTCGCCGACCATTTGCCATTAGGTTCACTGACCAATTGGCACTACTTCAACCGACTATATGCCATTAGATTCACTGACGATTTGCCACTAGACTGACCGACCATTTGCTATTAGACTCACTGACCATTTGCCATTATATTCACTGACGATTTGCCGCTAGACTGACCGACCATTTGCCATTACACATGCTGACCATTTGCAATTAATTTCGCTGACCATTCGCCATTGGATTAACTGACTATTTGACACTAAACTGACCAACCATTTGACATTAGGTTCACTGCCGATTTGCCACTAGACTGACCGACCATTTGGTACTAGAGTGACCGACCATATGCCATTAGATTCACTGAGGATTTGCCATTAGACTAACCGACGATTTGCCATTAGGTTCACTGATGATTTTCAACCAGACTGACTGATCATTTGCCATTAGACTAACCGACAATATGCCATTTGATTAGACTGACCGACTATTTGCCATTAGACTAACCAATCATTTGCCATTAGTTTCACTGATGATTTGCCACTAGACTGACCGAACATTTGCCATTAGACTAACAGACCATTTGCCATTAGATTTGCCGATCATTTGCCATTAGATTCACTGACCAATTGGCACTCTTTTGACCCACTATATGCTATTAGATTAACTGACGATTTGCCAATAGGCTGACAGACCATTAGCAATTAGACTTACTGACCATTTGCTATTAGATTCACTGATGATTTGCCATTAGATTCACTGACTATTTGCCACTAGACTGACCGGCCATTTGCCATAAGACTAACTGAGCATTTGCCATTAGACTAGCTGACCATTTCCAATAAGATTCACTGACTTTTTGCCACTAGACTGACTGACGATATGCCATCAAGTTCACTGACGATACGCCACTAGACTGAAAGACCATTTGCCATTAGTCTAGCTGACCATTTGGCATTAGATTAGCTGATCATTTGTCATGAGATTCACTGACCATTTGCCACTAGACTGACAAACCATTTGCCATTTGGTTCACTGAAGATTTGCCACTACACTGACCAACCATTTGCCAATAGACTAACTGACGATTTGCCACTAGACTGACCGACTATTTGCCATTAGATTCACTTACGATTTGCTTCTAGATTGACTGACCATATGCCATTGGATTCACTGAAGATTTGCCACTAGACTGACCGACTATTTGCCGTTAGGTTCACTGACGATTTGCCACTAGACTGACCGACCATTTGGCATTAGACCAACAGACCGTTTGCCATTAGACTAACTGACCATTTGCCACTAGACTGACCGACAATTTGCCATTAGACTAACAGACCATTTTCCATTAGATGTTCTGACTATTTGCAACTAGACTGACCGACCGTTTGCCATTAGACTAACAAACCATTTGCAATTAGATTCTCTGACCATTTGCCACTAGACTGACCGACCGTTTGCCATTAGACTAACTGACCATTTGCCATTAGACTAAATGACCATTTGCCAGTAGACTCAGTGGCCATTCACCTTTAGATTCACTTACGATATGCTTCTAGATTGACCGACCATATGCCATTAGATTCACTAACAATTTGCCACTAGACTAACTGATCACTTGCCATTAGGTTCACTGACCATTTGCCACTAGACTGACCAACCGTTTGCCATTGGCCTAACTGACCATTTGCCACTAGGCTGACCGACCGTTTGCCATTAGAATAACTGACCATTTGCCGTTAGATTCGCTGACCATTTCCAATAAGATTACCTGCCATTACACTAACCGACCATATGCTATTAGGTTCACTGATGATATGCTGCTCGACTGACCGACAAATTGCCATTAGACTAACTGACCATTTGCCATTAGACTAAATGACCATTTGCCGGTAGACTCAGTGGCCATTCACCTTTAGATTCACTTACGATATGCTTCTAGATTGACCGACCATATGCCATTAGATTCACTAACAATTTGCCACTAGACTAACTGATCACTTGCCATTAGGTTCACTGACCATTTGCCACTAGACTGACCAACCGTTTGCCATTGGCCTAACTGACCATTTGCCACTAGGCTGACCGACCGTTTGCCATTAGAATAACTGACCATTTGCCATTAGATTCGCTGACCATTTCCAATAAGATTACCTGCCATTACACTAACCGACCATATGCCATTAGGTTCACTGATGATATGCTGCTCGACTGACCGACCAATTGCCATTAGACTAACTGACCATTTGCCATTAGATTCGCCGACCACTTGCCATTGGATTCACTGAGCAATTGCCACTACTTTGACCGTCTTTATGCCATTAGATTCACTGACGATTTGCCACCAGACTGACCTACCATTTGCCATTAGACTAACTGACCGTTTGCCATTAGATTCACTGACCATTTGCCACTAGACTGACCGACCATTTGCCATTCGACTTGCTGACCATTTGCCATTAGACTAGCTAACCATTTGCCATTAGATTAACTGACTATTTGCCACTAAACTGACCAACCATTTGCCATTAGTTTCACTGACGATTTTTAACCAGACTGACTGATCATTTGCCATTAGACTCACTGACCTTTTGCAATTAGATTCGCTGAACATTTGCCATTGGATAAACTGACTATTTGCTACTAAACTGACCAACCATTTGCCATTAGGTTCACTGACTATTTGCCATTAGACTAACCATCCATTTGCCATTAGGTTCACTGACGATTTTCAACCAGACTGACTGATCATTTGCCATTAGACTAACTGACCATATGCCATTAGATTAGACTGACCGACTATTTGCCATTAGACTAACCTATCATTTGCCATTAGTTTCACTTATGATTTGCCACTAGACTGACCGAACATTTGCCATTAGATTAACAGACCATTTGCCATTAGATTCGTCGACCATTTGCCATTAGATTCACTGACTATTTGCCAATAGACTGACCGACCATTTGCCATTAGACTACCTGACCATTTGCCATTAGATTCACTGACCAATTGGCACTACTTTGACTGACTATGTGCTATTAGATTCATTGACTATTTGCCACTAGGCTGACTGTCCATTTGCCATAGAATTACTGACCATTTGCTATGAGATTCACTGAGTATTTGCCATTAGATTCACTGACTATTTGACACTAGACTGACCGACCATTTGCAATTAGACTAGCTGACCATTTGCCATTAGACTACCTGACCATTTGCCATTAGATTCACTGACCAATTGGCACTACTTTAACTGACTATGTGCTATTAGATTCACTGGCGATTTGCCACTAGACTGACCGACCATTCGCCGTTAGGTTCACCGATGATTTGCCATTAGACTAACAGACCATTTGCCATTAGATTCGCCGACCATTTGCCATTAGGTTCACTGACCAATTGGCACTACTTCAACCGACTATATGCCATTAGATTCACTGAAGATTTGCCACTAGACTGACCGACCATTTGCTATTAGACTCACTGACCATTTGCCATTATATTCACAGACGATTTGCCGCTAGACTGACCGACCATTTGCCATTACACATGCTGACCATTTGCAATTAATTTCGCTGACCATTCGCCATTGGATTAACTGACTATTTGACACTAAACTGACCAACCATTTGACATTAGGTTCACTGCCGATTTGCCACTAGACTGACCGACCATTTGGTACTACAGTGACCGACCATATGCCATTAGATTCACTGAGGATTTGCCATTAGACTAACCGACGATTTGCCATTAGGTTCACTGATGATTTTCAACCAGACTGACTGATCATTTGCCATTAGACTAACCGACAATATGCCATTTGATTAGACTGACCGACTATTTGCCATTAGACTAACCGATCATTTGCCATTAGTTTCACTGATGATTTGCCACTAGACTGACCGAACATTTGCCATTAGACTAACAGACCATTTGCCATTAGATTTGCCGATCATTTGCCATTAGATTCACTGACCAATTGGCACTCTTTTGACCCACTATATGCTATTAGATTAACTGACGATTTGCCACTAGGCTGACAGACCATTAGCAATTAGACTTACTGACCATTTGCTATTAGATTCACTGATGATTTGCCATTAGATTCACTGACTATTTGCCACTAGACTGACCGGCCATTTGCCATAAGACTAACTGAGCATTTGCCATTAGACTAGCTGACCATTTCCAATAAGATTCACTGACTTTTTGCCACTAGACTGACCGGCGATATGCCATCAAGTTCACTGACGATACACCACTAGACTGAAAGACCATTTGCCATTAGTCTAGCTGACCATTTGGCATTAGATTAGCTGATCATTTGTCATGAGATTCACTGACCATTTGCCACTAGACTGACAAACCATTTGCCATTTGGTTCACTGAAGATTTGCCACTACACTGACCAACCATTTGCCAATAGACTAACTGACGATTTGCCACTAGACTGACCGACTATTTGCCATTAGATTCACTTACGATTTGCTTCTAGATTGACTGACCATATGCCATTGGATTCACTGAAGATTTGCCACTAGACTGACCGACTATATGCCGTTAGGTTCACTGACGATTTGCTACTAGATGTTCTGACTATTTGCAACTAGACTGACCGACCGTTTGCCATTAGACTAACAAACCATTTGCAATTAGATTCTCTGACCATTTGCCACTAGACTGACCGACCGTTTGCCATTAGACTAACTGACCATTTGCCATTAGACTAACTGACCATTTGCCAGTAGACTCAGTGGCCATTCACCTTTAGATTCACTTACGATATGCTTCTAGATTGACCGACCATATGCCATTAGATTCACTAACAATTTGCCACTAGACTAACTGATCACTTGCCATTAGGGAGTGGTCAATTTTTTAACAACAGGGGGGGGGTCGGTGGATTTTCGCGTGAGCGGGTCGAATTTTTTTTTGGTCCCCCCCGTGGGAGGGGTCAAAATTTTTTTGATCCCCCCCTCAGGCAAGTTGAAATTGAGCGCGGCCGACCTCTTTGAGCTATAGCAACGCGCGGGCTTTTTCGCTAAAAAGGGGTGCAATTTTTTTGGTCCCCCCCTCAAGAGGGGTCCAAATTTTTTTGGTCCCCCCCCTTCAAGGGGTCCAAATTTTTTTGGTCCCCCCCCCAAATCCACCAACCCCCCCCTGTTGTTAAAAAATGACCACTCCCTTAGGTTCACTGACCATTTGCCACTAGACTGACCAACCGTTTGCCATTGGCCTAACTGACCATTTGCCACTAGGCTGACCGACCGTTTGCCATTAGAATAACTGACCATTTGCCATTAGATTCGCTGACCATATCCAATAAGATTATCTGCCATTACACTAACCGACCATATGCCATTAGGTTCACTGATGATATGCTGCTCGACTGACCGACCAATTGCCATTAGACTAACTGACCATTTGCCATTAGATTCGCCAACCACTTGCCATTGGATTCACTGAGCAATTGCCACTACTTTGACCGTCTTTATGCCATTAGATTCACTGACAATTTGCCACCAGACTGACCTACCATTTGCCATTAGACTAACTGACCGTTTGCCATTAGATTCACTGACCATTTGCCACTAGACTGACCGACCATTTGCCATTCGACTTGCTGACGTATTGCCATTAGACTAGCTAACCATTTGCCATTAGATTAACTGACTATTTGCCACTAAACTGACCAACCATTTGCCATTAGTTTCACTGACGATTTTTAACCAGACTGACTGATCATTTGCCATTAGACTCACTGACCTTTTGCAATTAGATTCGCTGACCATTTGCCATTGGATAAACTGACTATTTGCTACTAAACTGACCAACTATTTGCCATTAGGTTCACTGACTATTTGCCATTAGACTAACCATCCATTTGCCATTAGGTTCACTGACGATTTTCAACCAGACTGACTGATCATTTGCCATTAGACTAACTGACCATATGCCATTAGATTAGACTGACCGACTATTTGCCATTAGACTAACCTATCATTTGCCATTAGTTTCACTTATGATTTGCCACTAGACTGACCGAACATTTGCCATTAGATTAACAGACCATTTGCCATTAGATTCGTCGACCATTTGCCATTAGATTCACTGACTATTTGCCAATAGACTGACCGACCATTTGCCATTAGACTACCTGACCATTTGCCATTAGATTCACTGACCAATTGGCACTACTTTGACTGACTATGTGCTATTAGATTCATTGACTATTTGCCACTAGGCTGACTGTCCATTTGCCATAGAATTACTGACCATTTGCTATTAGATTCACTGAGTATTTGCCATTAGATTCACTGACTATTTGACACTAGACTGACCGACCATTTGCAATTAGACTAGCTGACCATTTGCCATTAGACTAGCGGACCATTTCCAATAAGATTAACTGACTGTTTGCAACTAAACTGACCGACGATATGCCATTAAGTTCACTGACGATACGCCACTAGACTGAAAGACCATTTGCCATTAGTCTGGCTGACCATTTGCCACTAGACTGACCAACTATATGCCATTTGATTCACTGACGATTTGCAACTACACTGACCAACCATTTGCCACTAGACTAACTGACGATTCGCCATTAGACTAACTGACAATTTGCCATTAGATTCACTGACGATTTACCACTAGACTGACCAAACATTTGCCGTTAGGTTCACCGACCATTTGCCACTAGACTGACCGACCATTTGCCACTAGACTAACTGACGATTTGCCATTAGACTAACTGACGATTTGCCATTGGATTCACTGACGATTTGCCACTAGACTGACCGACCATTCGCCGTTAGGTTCACCGACGATTTGCCATTAGACTAACAGACCATTTGCCACTAGATTCGCTGACCATTTGCCATTAGGTTCACTGACCAATTGGCACTACTTCAACCGACTATATGCCATTAGATTCACTGACGATTTGCCACTAGACTGACCGACCATTTGCTATTAGACTCACTGACCATTTGCCATTATATTCACTGACGATTTGCCGCTAGACTGACCGACCATTTGCCATTACACATGCTGACCATTTGCAATTAATTTCGCTGACCATTCGCCATTGGATTAACTGACTATTTGACACTAAACTGACCAACCATTTGACATTAGGTTCACTGCCGATTTGCCACTAGACTGACCGACCATTTGGTACTACAGTGACCGACCATATGCCATTAGATTCACTGAGGATTTGCCATTAGACTAACCGACGATTTGCCATTAGGTTCACTGATGATTTTCAACCAGACTGACTGATCATTTGCCATTAGACTAACCGACAATATGCCATTTGATTAGACTGACCGACTATTTGCCATTAGACTAACCGATCATTTGCCATTAGTTTCACTGATGATTTGCCACTAGACTGACCGAACATTTGCCATTAGACTAACAGACCATTTGCCATTAGATTTGCCGATCATTTGCCATTAGATTCACTGACCAATTGGCACTCTTTTGACCCACTATATGCTATTAGATTAACTGACGATTTGCCACTAGGCTGACAGACCATTAGCAATTAGACTTACTGACCATTTGCTATTAGATTCACTGATGATTTGCCATTAGATTCACTGACTATTTGCCACTAGACTGACCGGCCATTTGCCATAAGACTAACTGAGCATTTGCCATTAGACTAGCTGACCATTTCCAATAAGATTCACTGACTTTTTGCCACTAGACTGACCGATGATATGCCATCAAGTTCACTGACGAATCGCCACTAGACTGAAAGACCATTTGCCATTAGTCTAGCTGACCATTTGGCATTAGATTAGCTGATCATTTGTCATGAGATTCACTGACCATTTGCCACTAGACTGACAAACCATTTGCCATTTGGTTCACTGAAGATTTGCCACTACACTGACCAACCATTTGCCAATAGACTAACTGACGATTTGCCATTAGACTGACTGACGATTTGCAATTAGATTCACTGACGATTTGCCACTAGACTGACCAACCATTTGCTGTAGGTTCACCGACGATTTGCCACTAGACTGACCGACCATTGGCCATTAGATTCACTGACGATTTGCCACTAGACTGACGGACCATTTGCAAACAGATTCGCTGACCATTTGCAATTAGATTAACCGATCATTTGCCATTAGTTTCACTGATGATTTGCCACTAGACGGACCGAACATTTGCCATTACACTAACAGTAGGGGGGGTGGTTATTTGGTCAAAATGAAGTTAGGAGTGCGGTCTGCAGCCTAAAATATGGTACTCATCATGGGAAACAAGAATATGGCTTTCGTTTTTGATTTTGAAACCTCCTACCCCCCCGCACGCCCCCTCCGAAGATAAAAAGTCGGAAAATAATTAATTAATTCAATTAAAAAATTCCCACATAGTGTGCAGCCCTTAATATTCACATCAAATCACTTTAAGGTGAAATGTAAAAATATTGTGGACTAAAATGAATTATTTGGAAGTTTTGGGAAAATTCAAGATGGCCGCCATTGGCAAAGAACACAGTTTTTCAATGTAATTCTATCCATATTTGGTCTGCCACACCTGAAATCTCTATAGAATCACTTTGCTATGGTTTATGATGGCATACTGCACCAAAGTCAGCTATTTTGAAACTTTTGAAAATTTCAAGATGGCCGCCAATAGCGGGAAACATTGCTTTTCAATGTAATTTTATATTCATATTTGGGCTACCATGCATGAAACCCACACAAAAGCACTTTGATATGGGATGGTCAGCTATCTTTCAAGATGGCCGCCTTTGGTAAAAATATTTATCGTAGAAGGTCCCCAAAGTCAGATGGCTGGTTACAGGCTATCTGGATGTACCGTAAATTCCCGCGTACTACCCGCATCTTGTGTATAACCTGCACCCCGACAAAGGGTCTGAGTGGTCCCAGGGAAAAACCTTCATATAACCTGCACCTAGACTTTTGTAAAATATCTACATGTACATGTATTATTCATACCCCCCACCCCTCTGCCAGCAGTTGAATACTGTTTACCTGCCCTAGCCTAGGATGCTAGGTAGAGTGAGTAAGGTGTGAATGCCAAAGTTGCCCAGTTGGGATGGGTGGGTGGTGGGGAGTTGTAACCGCCAAAAAATAAAACAATGTATCCTGGGGACTTGAGGAGGGGGGGGGCGGGGGTTGTTGTAAGCTGTGACCTCTAAAGCTGCTGCCTGCCATGGGTGGGGACTGATGGGAGTGGGAGATGTGATGCCCAAAGGAGCTGAAGAAGGGGAGGGGTCATTTTACAGCAGTTTCTCGAATCAGAAAATCCAAGAACCCTCATATTACCCATACCTAGACTTTGGAAAAATCCTAAACCCGCACTGGCATTTTGGTAGTACGCTGGAAATTTATGGTATATACCAAAGTACCAAAAATCATAGGAGGTGCAAGTCACAGGGTCTTTTTGAGTATGCAGAATTCGAGATGCAGGTTATTTGTGACAATCCAGTGATATGCAAGTATTTACCGCGGTATATGGCTCACTCTCACCAAACCAGTGCAACTTAAAAAGTGACGTACATGATCGGTGGACGTACATGATCGGTGGACGTACATGATCGGTGACGTACATGATCGGTGACGTACATGATCGGTGACGTACATGATCGGTGATCTATTGACTGCCCTACCCTTTCTGAAGATGAGAAAACATAAATAAACCTTACCAAGGTGTACATACGATGTGTCTCTTGAAATGTAATATGTTAGCAATGTATAGATGCGACTATTAAGGTCATTTTTCATGGCATTTTAATACCGATCATGTACGTCATGTGACGTACATGATCGGTGACGTACATGATCGGTGATTTATTGACTGCCCTACCCTTTATGAACATGATAAAACATGAATAAACCTTACCAACGTGTACATATGATGTGTGTATTGAAATGTTATCTGTTAGAAATGTATAGATGCGACTATTAAAATCATTTTACATGACATTTCGATCCCGATCATGTACGTCATGTGACGTACATGATCGGCCATTATTTTTTGACTGTCTTAATTACCCTTTCTGACCATATATAAAACATAAATCAATCATAGCAAGGTGTACATATGTTGTAGGTCTAAATATGTATAATCATAGACATGTGAAGCAGTGGGTAATGAGGAAATGTTAAATGACATTCCAAGCCGATCATGTACGTCATGTGACGTACATGATCGGTTACACATTGAGCCCCCCCCCCTCCGGCCCCTATAAATATTTTGGGAGGGTTTTTTTTCTAATAAACTCCCCAAAGATACATTACAGCCTGTAGGTATGGTTGGGAGAGTTAAACATCGTAGTGCAGGGGGTTAAAGATGGGTTTTGTACTCTGCCGATCATGTACGTCTGCCGATCATGTAAGTCCGCCGATCATGTACGTCACTTTTTTAGTTGCACTGATTTGGTGAGAGTGAGCCATATATGGTTGGAAAATTCTTTTAAATTCTTGGTAGAGCCTACATATTAGAATGTTTATAGCATGAACAATTAAAGCAATATACAAAATTCAGAGTTAAAACAAAACCTCATTCATCCCAACGGGGGCACCACAGGGATCCCAGATAACAGTAGTGCCTGCTGTATGATTTGTTCAGAACATAATAGATGACTGAGGACAATGCATTATGAGAAGGAGTGACCTTTGCTTGTGTTACCTAAATATAGACTGGCATAGAACGGCACACTAGTATACATTCTGATAATGGTACTCCTGGTAGGGACACTTTGTAGGAGAAATTATTTAGGCCCATCTCACTCCAAACGCTTTCAGAAATAAGAAATTACATAACATATGGTAGAACAAGTTTTGTTCAAACTCACTTCTTCACCGAAAAATTGGGAATTTTTTCACTACAATTAGGATCTCATCCTTAATAAGAGTCAATGCCAGGAATCCAGTGGTCAAAGGGTTAACATACTCTGCGTAAATGCTGCGATACGCATACAAACTACGTTACAATAAAATTACCACCACCCTTTGGATTGGTTTAAACCCATACCCTTTTCTTCCCTTTTCCTATATTACACAGTTTAACCCAAGATAGAAGACTACCTTGGTATCTGGACAATGGGGCTATAAGTTCAGGGGTTGGTTACCGGATCCATTATAGGATGATTCCAAAATAGTCTCAGAAATAGCAGGTAATCCTCCGGAAAAGTGGAAATTACATACAATAGATAACAATAGGAGTGAAGTCTATTCATTCGAGCAAATTCTACAGGAGATAATCAATGTATAACTGTCATATGAGGAGCTGATTCATACATTTGGTGTCCTGAGCCAAAACTACACTTTGCCTATAATGCAGTACAAAGACCCCATAACTATAGCTAGAAAAGCTCTTGTAACCGACAGCAATTTATGTCTCAAGCTTTTGAGTGAATTTAGTTTTTGATTATAATTGTCCTATGCAACATTCTACATTTCTGTCAATAAAAGATTTAACATTGCTTTTGTCTGATAACAGCCATTTTGGATATTCATTTTTAGGAACAGTACATGTATCAGGATAGGTTTCCTGTATAGTCGACTATATAAGAATGTAATTATACAGACCAAGTATGGACATAATTAACACTGAAAAAATGACAGCCATCTTGATTTTTCAAAAGCTTCAGAATAGCTGACTTTAGGGCAGTATGTCATTATACACCATAGCCAAGTGATTCCATTGAGATTTCAGGTGTGGCAGGCCAAATATGGCTAGGAATTACATTGAAAAACTGTGTTTTTTGCCAATGGTGGCCATCTTGAATTTTCAAAAGTTTCAAAAAGAGCTGACTTTGGTGCAGTATGTCATCATAAACCATAGCAAAGTGATTCTATAGAGATTTCAGGTGTGGCAGACCGAATATGGACAGAATTACATTGAAAAACAGTGTTTTTTGCCAATGGCGGCCATCTTGAATTTTCCCAAAACTTCCAAATAGCTCATTTTAGTCCACAATATTTTTACATTTCACCTCAAAGTGATTTGATGTGAATATTAAGGGATGCACACTATGTGGGAATTTTTAAATTGAATTAATTAATTATTTTCCGACTTTTTATCTTCGGAGGGGGAGCATGGGGGGGTAGGAGTTTTCAAAATCAAAAACGAAAGCCAGATTCTTGTTTCCCATGATGAGTACCATATTTTAGGCTGCAGACCACAAAATATTTGCGCTAACCACCCCCCCTACTAACAGACCATTTGCCATTAGATTTGCCGACCATTTGCCATTAGGTTCACTGACCAATTGGCACTACTTTGACTGACTTTAGATTTGCTGACGATTTGCCATTAGATTCACTGACTATATGCCACTAGACTGACCGACCATTTGCCATTAGACTAGCTGACGATTTGCCCATAGACTGGCTGACCATTTCCAATAAGATTCACTGACTGTTTGCCACTAGACTGAAAGACCATTTGCCATTAGTCTAGCTGACCATTTGCCATTAGATTCACTGACCATTTGCCACTAGACTGACCGACCATATGCCATTTTGTTCACTGACGATTTGCCATTTGACAACCTGATGTTTTGCCAACAGATTCTCTGACAATTTGCCATTAGATTCACTGACAATTTGCCACTTGACTGACTGACTATTTGCCATTAGACAAACTGGCCATTTGCCATTTGATTCACTGACGATTTGCCAATAGATCGGACAACCATTTGCCATTAGACTAACTGATAATTTGTTATTATATTTTACTGACCATTTGCCACTAGACTGATTGACCACATGCCATTAGATTCAATGATGATTTGCCACTTGACTGACTGATCATTTGCCATTAAACCAACGAACTATTTGCCATTAGATTTGCCGACAATTTGACATTAGATATACTGCTGATTTGCCACTAGACTGACTGACCATTTGCCATTAGACTAATTGACCATTTGCCATTAGATTCGCTGACCATTTCCAATAAGATTTGCTGCGATTACACTAACCGACCATATGCCATTAGGTTCACTGATGATATGCCGCTAGACTGACTGACCAATTGCCATTAGACTAACTGACCATTTGCCATTAGATTCGCCGACTATTTGCCATTAGATTCTCTGACCACTTAGCACTTCTTTGACCGACTATATGCCATTAGATTCACTGACGATTTGCCACCAGACTGACTAACCATTTGCCATTAGACTAACTGACCATTTGCCATTAGATTCACTGACGATTTGCCACTAGCCTGACCGACCATTTGCCATTAGACTTGCTCACCATTTGCAGTTAGATTTGCTGACCATTTGCCATTAGATTAACTGACTATTTGCCACTAAACTGACCAACCATTTGCCATTAGGTTCACTGACGATTTGCCACTAGACCGACCGACCATTTGCCACAAGAGTGACCCACCATATGCCATAAGATTCACTGAGGATTTGCCATTAGACTAACTGACGAATTGCCATAAGGTTCACTGATGATTTTAAACCAGACTGACTGATCATTTGCCATCAGACTAACTGACCATATGCCATTAGATTAGACTGACCGACTATTTTCCATTAGACTGACCGATCATTTGCCATTAGTTTCACTGACGATTTGCCACTAGGCTGACCAACCATTTGCCATTAGACTTACTGACCATTTTCTATTAGATTTGCTGACCATTTGACATTAGACTGACTGACCATTTGCAATTTAATTCATTGAGCACTAGCCACTAGACTGACTGACCATATGGCATCAGGTTCACTGATGATATGCCACTAGACTAATGGCAAATGGTCAGTAAGTCTAGTGGCAAATCGTCGGTTAATCTAATGCATATGGTCGGTCAAAATAGTGCCAATTGTTCAGTGAATATAATGGCAATAGTAGGCCAATATTATGGCAAACGGTCAGCTAGTCTAATGATAAATGGTTGGTCAGTCTAGTGGCAAATGGTCGGTTAGTCTAATAACAAATCGTCAGTGAATCTAATGGCATATGGTAGGTCAAAGTAGTGCCAAATGGTCAGCGAATCTAATGGCAAAAATGGTCAGTTAGTCTAATGGAAAATGGTCGGTCAGTCTAGTGGCAAATGGTCAGTGAATCTCGTGGCAAATGGTCTGTTAGTCTAGTGGCAAATCGTCAGTGAATCTAATGGCAAATGGTCAGCGAATCTAACTGCAAATCATCAGAAAGTCTAATGGCAAATAGTCTGTCAGTTTAGTGACAGATCGTTAGTGAATCTAATGCCATATGGTCAGTCAGTCTAGTGGCAAAGCGTCAGTGAATCTAATGGCAAATGGTCAGGGAATCTAACTGCAAATCATCAGAAAGTCTAATGGCAAATGGTCTGTCAGTTTAGTGACAGATCGTTAGTGAATCTAATGGCATATGGATGGTCAAAGTAGTGCCAATTAGGGGTCAGTGAATCTGATGGCGAATGGTCAGTGAATCTAATGGCAAATGGTCTGTTGGTCTAATGGCAAACCGTCGGTCAGTCTAGTGGCAAATGGACAAGGAATCTATTGGCAAATGGTCTGTTAGTCTAATGGCAAAAGGTTGGTCAGTCTAGTGGCAAATGGTCAGTGAATGTAATGGCAAATGGTCAGTGAATGTGACGGCGAATCGTCAGTAAGTCTAAAGGCGATTGGTCGGTCAGTCTAGTGGTAAATCATCATTGAACCTAATGGCATATGGTCGGTCAAAGTAGTGCCAATTGGTTAGTGAATCTAATCGCAAATGGTAGGCGAATCTAACGGCAAATAGTCAGTAAATCTAATAGCAAATGGCTGGTCAGTCTAGTGGCAAATGGTTTGTCAGTCTAGTGGCAAATCATCAGTGAACCTAATGGCAAATGGTCGGTCAGTCTAGTGGCAAATCATCAGTAAAGCCAATGGCATATGGTCGGTCAAAGTAGTGTAAATTCGTAAATGAATCTCATGGCAAATTATATGTGACTCTTAGGGCAAATGCTTAGTTAGTCCAATGGCCAATGGCCAGTCAGTCTAGTGGAAAGTGGTTGGGCAGTCTAGTGGCAAATCATCAGTGAACCTAATGGCATATGGTCGGTTAGTCTAATGGCAAATCTTCAGTGAATCTAGTGGAAAATGGTCGGTCAGTCTAATGGAAAATGGTCGGTCAGTCTAGTGGCAAATGGTCAGTGAATCTCATGGCAAATGGTCTGTTAGTCTAATGGCAAATGATCTGTCAGTCTAGTGGCAAATCGTCAGTGAATCTAATGGCAAATGGTCAGCGAATCTAACTGCAAATCATCAGAAAGTCTAATGGCAAATGGTCTGTCAGTTTAGTGACAGATCGTTAGTGAATCTAATGCCATATGGTCAGTCAGTCTAGTGGCAAAGCGTCAGTGAATCTAATGGCAAATGGTCAGGGAATCTAACTGCAAATCATCAGAAAGTCTAATGGCAAATGGTCGGTCAGTTTAGTGACAGATCGTTAGTGAATCTAATGGCATATGGATGGTCAAAGTAGTGCCAATTAGGGGTCAGTGAATCTGATGGCGAATGGTCAGCGAATCTAATGGCAAATGGTCAGATAATCTATTGGCAAATGGTCTGTTAGTCTAATGGCAAAAGGTTGGTCAGTCTAGTGGCAAATGGTCAGTGAACCTAATGGCAAATGGTCTGTTAGTCCAATGGCTAATGGTTGGTCAGTCTAGTGGCCAATGGTCTGTTAGTCCAATGGCAAATGGTTGGTCAGTCTAGTGGCAAATGGTCAGTGAACCTTATGGCATGTGGTCAGTCAGTCTAGTGGCAAATGGTCAGTGAACCTTATGGCATGTGGTCAGTCAGTCTAGTTTCAAATCGTCAGTGAACCTGATGGCATATGGTCGATCAATCTAATAGCAAATCGTAAGTGAATCTAATGGCAAATGGTCAGTGAATCTACCAGCAAATCATCAGTTAGTCTAATGGCAAATGGTCGGTCAGTCTAGTGGCAAATTGTCAGTGAATCTAATGGCATTTGGTGTATCAAAGTAGTGCCAATTGGTAGGTGAATCTAATGGCAAATGGTCAGCTAATCTAATGGCAAATCGTCAGTTAGTCTAATGGCAAACTGTTGGTCAGTCTAGTGGCAAATGGTCAGCAAATCTAATGACAAATGGTCTGTTAGTCTAATGGCAAATGGTCGGTCAGTCTAGTGGCAAATTGTCAGTGAATCTAATGGCATATGGTCGGTCAGTCTAGTGGCAAATCGTCAGTGAATGTAATGGCAAATGGTCAGTGAATGTAACGGCGAATCGTCAGTAAGTCTAAAGGCGATTGGTCGGTCAGTCTAGTGGTAAATCAGCATTGAACCTAATGGCATATGGTCGGTCAAAGTAGTGCCAATTGGTTAGTGAATCTAATGGCAAATGGTAGGCGAATCTAACGGCAAATAGTCAGTAAATCTAATAGCAAATGGCTGGTCAGTCTAGTGGCAAATGGTTTGTCAGTCTAGTGGCAAATCATCAGTGAACCTAATGGCAACTGGTCGGTCAGTCTAGTGGCAAATCATCAGTAAAGCCAATGGCATATGGTCGGTCAAAGTAGTGTAAATTCGTAAATGAATCTTATGGCAAATTATATATGACTCTAAGGGCAAATGCTTAGTTAGTCCAATGGCAAATGGCCAGTCAGTCTAGTGGAAAGTGGTCGGGCAGTCTAGGGGCAAATCATCAGTGAACCTAATGGCATATGGTCGGTTAGTCTAATGGCAAATCTTCAGGGAATCAAGTGGCATATGGTAGGTCAAAGTAGTGCCAAATGGTCAGTGAATCTAATGGCAAATGGTCAGTTAGTCTTATGGCAAATGGTTGGTCAGTCTAGTGGCAAATAGTTAGTGAATCTAATGGCAAATGGATGTTAGTCTAATAGCAAATGGTCGATCAGTCTAGTGGCGAATCGTCAGTGAACCTAAGGGTATATGGTCGGTCAGACTAGTGGCAAATGGTCGGTGATTCTAGTGGCAAATGGTCAGCTAATCTAATGGCAAATGGTCTGTTAGTCTAATGGCGAATGGTCAGTCAGTCTATGGCAAATCGTCAGAGAACGTAATGGCATATGGTCGGTCAGTCTAGTAGCAAATCATAAGTGAATCTAATGGCGAATGGTCACTAAATCTACCGACAAATCATCAGTTAGTCTAATGGCAAATTGTTGTTCAGTCTAGTGGCAAAGAATCAGGTAATCCGATGGCATAAAGTCAGTCAAAGTACTGCCAATTGGTCAGTGAATCTAATGGCAAATGGTCAGTCTAGTGGCAAATCGTTAGTGATTCTAGTGGCAAATGGTCAGCGAATCGAATGGCAAATGGTCTGTTAGTCCAATGGCAAATGGTTGGTCAGTCTAGTGGCAAATGGTCAGTGAACTTGATGGCATGTAGTCAGTCAGTTTAGTTGCAAATCGTCAGTAAACCTGATGCGATATGGTCTGTCAATCTAATAGCAAATCGTAAGTGAATCTAATGGCAAATGGTCAGTGAATCTACCAGCTAATCATCAATTAGTTTAATCGCAAATGGTCGGTCAGTCTAGTGGCAAATTGTCAGTGAATCCAATGGCATATGGTGCGTCAAAGTAGTGCCAATTGGTATGTGAATCTAATGGCAAATGGTCAGCAAATCTAATGGCAAATTGTCAGCTAGTCTAATGG